>JACBWW010000008.1:17076752-17266897 GCA_020086605.1 Lanius collurio
TGCTTGCTTATGCTGGCATTTGCTCACTCTTCTGGTACCCCTACTTTAAAATTATAACAGTTTTCTATAAGGAACTATAAAAAGACTTTTCAAAAGTCAGTATTCACTTTTAGGGCAATTAGGATGCATGGTCTCTGCCTTTCTAGTCTCTGCAGAAATGTGATGATCACCCCATATATCAAGAAAGTCCTGTGTCAGTGTGAAGTTTCTATGCCATAAAAGAAGAAAATATATCACAGCAGTGCATTAACACTGGGCACTAATATCTGTCATGCAAAACAGTTATTATATCTACATATGAAAATAAATCTTCAATAAAGCTGCTGAGGAGCTAGAAAAATCCAACTATCTTATGCCCATGTTCTTATTCCAGTTTTTCGTAGTGGTTCAAGAATTGAATAGAACTAGAATTTCCTGCAATACTTCAATACTCTTGGAGATGTTTGGAAATTCAACCTGTTGCATCTTTCTATGAACTATACATCAAGCAACTACACATCTGGGACATGTGAATGACTCCATGTTGACAGTACATGAATGTGTTAATGGGTTACACAGGTCAACAGCAAGACTTCCTTAAGAAAAAGGTGAGTCATCAAAAGAGGTTATGTGTTCATGGTGTAAAGAACAAAAAGAAATTAAATTAGAAATACTGCTAGCATGTTATTTCTCAGTAAGAAAATATGTACTTTAATTTTTCATGTTATTTTAAATTTACCATGTGATTTAATGCACCTAAGTTTAAACACTAAAGTCATCTTTCCTAATATTTTTGTTAATTCTGGTGATTATGGCTGTTCTTTGATTCATCTCAGGTAACAGAGATGTTGGATTATTAACAGGTATTGCAGAGAGTACAATCTGGCTATATGAGTGATTGAGCATACATTTAAAGTATGTGACAATAGATACTTTCTTGATCATTTTATTTAGATCAGGATGAATTTCTCCACTAGTGCCCTTAATTATAATTTTTTAAAATAATAACGTTCCTGATGAAGCAGAAGCATGCAATTTTCTTTTCTAATTAATTTTATATTAAAGTAAATCCTGATAACAGAAGCACCAATAAAAACATAAACTGTCTTTGACAGGAGATTTAAAAAGTCATTGAAGCAGAATAAAATAAGATAGAGCTGGGCTGCTTATGCTGAACACTCAGTACAGGAGCTGAATCAGTAAAGAATAAAAAGTTATTAACACATGTTAATATGATTTAAATGGAAGTATCCTTTGAAATGGAAATACAAAGTACAAGAAAAAATGCTAAAATATGCAGTAAGAAGCAGTTTGTTCTAATGCTATGTTCAGATAGTGATCACTAATCAGATGCTGTATGTTATTTAATATTCTTTGTACCTACCAGAGTATACAAAATCATCATAATAAAATGAAAGCACAATTCTAGTTGAAAGAAGCATATCTATCTTGCAGTACTTATATTTCTGTTCCCTTTCTCAGGGTGAAATTAAATTTATTAATTTCAAAGACTGCCTTAAGGCATGACAAAAACTAGCTAGAAAGCAAATTTTCTCTCATCAAAAATATGACTTAGGATTTAGCTTGTAATTCTAATACAAAGTGCAAAGAATAAAAACTGGCAAAATGGTCAACAACAAAATAAATAAAAATGTCTTAATCATGAAATATTCTGGGGCTAGGTTTTGTTGAAGCAGATACATTCCAATAAAGTATTCATACTGAGCAACCTGAATTTTCCCATTGTAAAAAAACTTCATTGAAGTTTCCGACACCTTCAATATCTCATTAAGGAGTATACTAGTTTTAGTGAATCTTGTGCATATGATTCACAATTAGAGGAAAATTTACACTTAGTTCTGAGCAATTCATACAATTTTTGAAAGCAGTATTGCAAAACACAGAATTGAGTTTTAGTTAACAAATAGTCTACAAGCAGTTTTTCTTGACTATGTAGCATTCCTATAAGCACTGATAGCAGTAGTTCTTGTAGTTTGAACTGTGCCAGAAGAAAGGGAGGAGTTTTATCAGTCCCTGGAGCACTATGAAATACTTAGCCCTGTTTATATTCCTCCTGTCATTTCTCCTGTGTGAAAAATGGGAGGATGAGACCACTTCTTCACAGGTACTTAGAGGAAAGGTAGAGTATACGGTCTGTAGTCCCAGTGCAATGTCGTCAGGTAACAGCCTGAAGGCTGTTTGAGGAAGAAGGTAGGACCCTGCATTCTGAAGTCTCTTAAAACTTCCCAATCCCCTACTCCCAGTCCCTCTTTCTGTAATGTATCCCATTTCCAATACTTTACCTTCAATATTCTTCTGAGAAGGACGAACCTATGCCAGGTTATTTTTCATTATGAAGAATATTCTGAGCTAGTACAAGACAAGACAGTGAGATATCTCCCTAGTGCAGGAGGCCAGGTAGCACAACAAGGGTAAGTAGATTTTTGCTACAGGCACTCGGTAAGTGTCTGCATAGAGAAGCGGATCTGACTTGGGAGCAAACCATCTAGGGCAGGAAGGGCTTTGCTGACAGGAAGCTGCAGTCACCTATATGGGCCTATCTGGAAGATGAGATGGGAATGAATAACACATATGAACCTTAATCTTGAATGCCAGATTTTTGTTGTAGGAATAGAAGGACCAATTCCTTTGAAAGCTCCCTCATTAAACAGTTGTCCAAATAAGAAAAAAAAACCCCGAAACAAAAAAAGCTTCCCATTTTACCCGATATGATCAATTGCTTTACTTAGCATTCTGCTGAAGTCATATCAGGTGGAGAAAAATCTGAAAGAAAGGATAGTGATCCACTAATAGTAATGATACAGACTGAAATGTCAAGACAATCCCGCTTCCTTTTCAGCTCTAAATCTCTAAATCTAAAACTCTCAGCCTCTGTGAGGTGTAGTGCCACAATTCCCAATATCATTGATTATACATGCCATGCTTGAAAATGCTTTTGTGAAAGAGCTATCGATGAAGGATGGTCAATCCCAGACAGGAGCTATGTAAATTGAAACATATGAGTTTTGACTACCATGTATCTACCATTTTCGCATCCCATATTACCTGCTAACCAGTGTATCAGCCTTGCTGGACAGTCAGAAAGACAATGTAGTCAATAAGAAGAAAAAACTATTCCTCTGAAGAAGTCAGAGACCTGAAGCAAGACATTCTGCTTTATCCATTCTCTGGGGCATGGTATTCAGACAAAAAACAAAACCACAAAACCTGAAATCCATAACTGTTTCTAGAGGCTTTTATTTTTTGATGGCCCTGAAATTGTCCAGTATTTTTCAAATGCTAGCAGTGGGAAACACTATCTGCTTTTGTAGCCTCTGAAGAAAATGCATGCAATGGCATCTCTTATGTAACATCCTCCAGGGCACGAAGAGAAGTGATTATCTAGACATGTAATGATCAGGAGAAGGTAAGTAACAATAGAAAGTCATTGCACTAAATGTGTCTTGCAAATGAAGAGTCACCACAGGGACAAATCAACCCAAATCAGGAAAGAAATCCAATGCTGAAAGATTTTTCATAATTAATGTCTACTCATGGTGTCATGATTCTAAGCCATTCCTTGTTTGAGGAATTTAGCATAAAACACCTTCAATAAACAAGTGGTAGAAATGTCAAAGGGCTTCTTCCTCCATTGAACCCAGAAACTCCCACTAGCCAAGTTTGGAGCAACAAGATGTTCAATTGGAGGAGATAAATTTTAGTGCCAGGTTTGATGTTGCCTGAGGAGTCTGTGGATTCTACTGGTTTATAATTGGATCTCAGGTCCTGAGCAATTTGATCTAACTTGCTTTGATCACACAGCAGGACACAGAAAAAAACCCATGCAGACGTTTTATTGTTCTACAGAGAGATTAGGAAATACTGTTTCACATAGAAGTTGTAATACAAGCCAGTTTATAAAAGCTGATGATATTATTTTGAAATTTTATTCTTTAACTCTTTAACACATGTAAAATAAGTTACAGAAATTATTCATACTATAATTTTACATAAATTGTATTATATTTCATATACATAAAATATCTTCAATAGACAAATATATGGCAAACATGATGATCAAACTTTTTCATTAAAAATAAGAGTTTGGCAAGCAGCAGAATTCTTGGAAAATATATGATTTTTTTTCATTGTTTTGGGGAAAAGGTAGCACTCCAAAGAAGAAGAATTCCGAAGCCTGTAAAGTACTAACATTTTCTAATTGAAGCAGTTTATTTTACTAATTTGAGGAAAGATTTGCACCACTTCATATGGGCTTTAACATGAAGTTTAAAATACATGAGTATTATCTTATGCAAAATGATGTATTTCTTTCTACCTAAAATAGTTTTTGACTTTCTTTTGTTAAATGTTTTTGATTGACCTGAAATGTTCCTTTTGAAACTGTAAGAAAAATCAATCAGTTCAAGAGGAGAAACTTAAACATACTTTAATCAAAACTACATTAATCTTGCTCTTAAACCAAGACAAAACAAGCAGTGAAATGCTCTTTGATTTGCAGACTGAACAGTTAGAAGTGTACATTCTGTATCTAACAGGTTCATACTAAATAGCTGAAATAACCATGAATAATTCAATCAAATATAGAACTTGCAGAAGCTGTAATTGCAGAATCACCACTCAAAATTTAAGGTTTCTGCTTTCTCTTGATTCCAGTACCTCAAGGAGATAATAATACTGAGCCTTGTCTGAACACATCCAACTTTCTCAAAAATGAATATCCTAGCCTCATGCAAAATCAAATTTCCCTTTTATTCATGTTTGAGATTTATGAGAAATGAAAAATGGTCAGAGAAATATATCCAAAGGAAAAAATAAATGCAACTGTGAGAAATTCATATTTCTATCAAACAACAAAAGCATGCTGGCGGTCTTTCTCACTTTATTATTCTTTACCAAAGCATTTCCTTTTCAAAACTTTCCCAAATATTTATTTTGCAGAATATAAAAATCTCTCTTCTTTTAATAGAAATAACACCCAAGAATCATAAGCATGAGTTTCACAGATCGGTGCAACTGCTAAATGAATGAGGAATGAAATAGCAGGTAAAAAAAAATTAATCACAGCCAAGTTCAGGGTGCAGTAACACAAAAAGCTGAACTTGCTCAGCCGCGGGTTCAGCAAGGATGTGGAAAGTACAACAGGAAAACATAGAATTAGATTTCTAATCACTAATTAATGGTTCCCACTAGTAAGCATTGAGAAGAAAACTATCATGAAAATAAAGAGAAAATATTTTTTTCTTGTCACATCTCAATTCTGTCACAGAAGATATAATCAACTGAAGCAAGGGTTTCTGCTCTGTACACTCAAAAATATATGGTTGATTAAGCAAACAAAATGTGATTATCATGGAATGCCAAATCATACCTTCCAGGGAAAAGTTAAGTGACACAGAACTGGGTCCAATGACACAAAAAGCTTATGGACATGGGTCCAATGACACAAAAAGAGAGGTATTACACAGCAGAGTAATATTTCAAGAGTAGAACAACAGTACTAAAAAATGAAAGTAGAAGAGCTACTTCACAAAACATAATCTAAATTTTAACATGAAAGATAGTTGTGAAATGTCCTAGCACAGTAATGAAATCACATGGTTAATATTGATGACTTCCCATATATTAAGAAATCTTTTCATATTTTGTAATTTTGAAATGAGAACAAAATTTCTTGAATATGATTGTCTATTTGCAGTCATTTTACTGGATTTGCTTGATAGGCAAAAATATGCCTTTCAACGTCAGAGAGAACATGGAAGTTTTCAAAACACTACTTGACAGCTATGGTTATCATTTTTGTTTTTCTGTCAACTTTTAAGACTAAAAATCTTAAGCACCGGATGAAAAAAGTGCAAGTGCGAGATGGTCAATTTATTTCCATTTGCAAGTTAGAGGTGGAATTTAGTTTTAGAGCCTCAGAAGAAACCCACAGAGGAACACAGGTAAAAAGAGTAAGCAGTATGAAGAAGAGAAACCAGCATTACCAACAAATAATGTAGCTCCAACTATCCCTTTCCAGATGAAAAACTTTCTTTTTGTGTTTTATACAGGTCCTCTGTATCAATTTGTCCATGTGCAACCATCAGTATTGCCCCATACACTACATCTCATTTTTTGACTTGTCTAGGCAATGTTTATGTCAAAGGCAATATACTTTTTCCATTAAAATCTCAGTGACTTGGATTTTTACCAAAGGAATTTTCTGTCAGGGATTTCTAAAACAACGGGGCAGAGCTATGAAGAAACAAAAGTTCTTCTACAGTTAACTTAAGAAACTCAGTCACAGACTCAATTCCTCTCTTGCTCTGTTCTTTGAAGCTCTAACAATAATAATTTTTAAAAAGTCACGTTGTAAATGCTGAGGAATCGTTTATGTAGAGTTACAAAACAAGAATCCTCCATACATTAAATACCAATTATTCTACTTTTAATATATTATCTTTCATCTTATATGAAACTTTTTGGAAGTTCTAATAACTCAACAATAATTCAAGTCTAACTATTAAAATGATTGCAAATGCTCTCAAGCAACTGTTTTGCATCTCTCCTTCTCATGCAGTGATGCATCTGATAGGACAGCCCAAATTTAAGCTCCAAGCACACAAATCCCATTGAAAGAAAGCTAAAGAAAACCCTAAATTTTTTTCTGTATAGGAGACAGATCATTTACAAGTGATTGGGACTGCAGCATAAGGAGAATCATGAATATCGGTATTTTGGACCATGTTGCAAAGTCAAGATTTCCTCAAAGAGAATATCTTGCTGGCAGATCCCTTTTGAATGCTCAGGTTCATCCCTTTGAATCTATCATCCAACATCAAAATGGAACAATACCACATAAAGAAATAGAATTTCCCAAATAAACCATTTTTAAGCAATTTAGGCAGGTTAGAAATTATACTTCCAGCTCTGCAAAAGTCTGTGGAAACAAAAATCCACTTTAGTTTTCCAATTCAGTATATGAACTTTTTGAGGTAGATATAATTTTTTACTACATTTAGGTTTTCAATGCCTTCTAGGACACTGATATTTTGAGAACTCAGTCATACACAGATTTCACTGGGAGACAAAATAGACTGTCAGAGTCCTGTTAGAAAGTTTTTACAGAAAAAATAATGGATCTTTTAAAATGATGGTACACCACACTGATCAGAATTCTTCTTCCATCAGCTACATATCCTCTTTGCACAAAGAGTCCCACACATCTACTTTGTAAACATACTTTACTAGATACACAAAGATGCAAATAATCCTTTTGCACATTAGAAGCAAACTTGATGGAATAGTAGCTCATATTAAAGTCATCTTTCTGTAGATACAAAACTTTTTTGCTCTAGGAATAGTTAAAGCAGAAATGTACAATGCATATGTGAGGAAGCTCTGCATTTTCAGCTCTGATAAAGGGAAGTCCACTGCTACACTAGCAGCATGCATAACCCTGAACATACTTTGTCCTACTATAAATCTGTCTGCAATGGCTCCTTGCACTGATACAGACATGTTAGCTGAGGTCGATAGTTATCTTGGGCTCCACTTGAAACTGTAAAGCATCCTGAGAACGACTGCTGTAAAGCAGGTTCCTATTCTCTAAAGGTAATAGGATTATACTGTCTAAGTAAAAGGAATAGCAGGATAACCACTGATTTTTCCAAGCTCACACCTGGTTCACAAATGAGCTAATAGGAATAAAATGTTTCTCTACCTGCTTCTATTCTCAGTTTGTCTACCAAACATTTGCCATGAAAATAATTCTGTTGATTTGAAATATCAGATTGATGTATTGGAGGCTAAAATTTGCACAGAAAATCTTATTGCTTTTGTGCTAGCAAGCTGTGAAATTTTATTTGTGAGAAGCAAATTGGCTGTATTGCTTGCAGAACTCACTGTCAATGCAGATGAGATGATGTCTCAAATAGGCTTGCCAGTTTTAAGGATGCAATTTCTTCCTGCAACTGTTCCAAATTTTTCAGAATGGCCATGCAGGGCCTTCAAAGCCATTTGCTATGCAATATGTTTCTTTTCTTACTATTTAGACAAAAAATACCTTCACAATGAAACTCCTACTTTTGACTTTTAAATTTGTTTGCTTATATTGATGCCTTAGGTTTTAACATTTATATTTTTTAAATCCTGTACTGATAGTGTGTAACTCTGTTAGCTGCTGTTCTCTTATGCTGGTTAGATGTAACAAACCTCTCTAGATTTGCACTTCAAGGACACCAGGACCCAAAATGTGTAAACTAAAGCCTAGAGAAAGGAGGGTAAACTTGGGGTAATTACATAATGAACTGAAGTTATAATTGGAGAAATAACCCTGATATGCAAATGAACTAAACTTACAAAAGGGCGAAGAACTCATGACCCAGGGTCCATCTTGGGTGTAGCCTTTTGACTGCCCAGAGTGCAGCTTTGAAGGCCCTTCAAATAAATACCTCCTTTTATTTTCTTATTTTTGTCTAGTCTCTGTTTTTAGGTGGTTACTTCAAGGCTTAAATATTATTTCATAAGAAAGCATTTTAAAATAGACACTTGGGTATAGATAAAAGATTTTCTATGGATAAGGAAATAAACATTTAGAAGTGGGAAAAATATTGTATGGCTTTTACTCAAGTCACAGTTAAGGTAAATGCTAAACATGCATTACGTTTCTGGGAACCTGTTGGAGTCTGTCTTGTTCAGTGCTGATGTGAAAATCAAGAAGTAGAACCTTTCCAAGAAGTAGAACCTATTAGTTTGAGCTCTGCCCTGCATCAAATATGTCTGCATGATTTCTAGTCACTTGGAAACACAATCAGAGTTGTCTGTCTGCCTGCAGTAGAGGTAAATGTACTTTCACTATATGCATATTCATTAGATCTTACACGGAACAATATATGAAAATCTCCTTATGGCCATTGTCTGGCAGTAAAGGAGTTGCCTGATAGGACAACTCAATCTCAAACACAAAACCTGCCTCTCTATTAAATCCAAGTGCCCATACAGCTCAGAAAAAGGCAGACAGCTCAGAATGAAAGTTTTGTGCTGGGTGATCAGTAGAGCCCATTCACGTTTCAGAAGCTGAGTGGAGGCTACTTCTTGGTGCAGTGCTCAGCTGGGGGCCACTTCACTGAGCACACTTTCCTGTCCCTCTTTCTTTGTGCCCAAGGGAAGACTTCTTGCCATCACATTCAGAGTCTCCTATTAATGCATATGCCTTTTCAAATTAATTTAGTGACTCCAAATAAAATGTATTTAATCTGAAGCAGCTGATGCCAAATGAGGTTTTGATTTAGTACCAATAGAGGCAGTATCAAATTCCTCTCTTGAACACAGCATTTGAACAGGCACATAGAAGAGCAAATACACTTTTTAGAAAGAATTCTGCTTCTGTAAATCCACAACAGCACAGTGCAGTTCCTAGCCCACCATAGCAGTATATGTTCTTCCTTGATGGTTTTCATCAATGATGAAAAGGGATGTCTGCATATTCCATTGTGAACTCTGGAACACAAACACTGACTGTTTCATTATTGAACAGTTTATAATCTTTGAAAGCCTGATTTCTTCAGCTCTCTTGTAGACACAGGGCTTCTCACTTTAATCTAGTAGTTCTATAGAGCAGGTTTTGAGGAAGCCTTACTGTGAGTGCAAAGACCTGCACCTCATATTTGCAGGTGTCAACTTTGTGTTGCTGAGACACCTTTTGGAGCCTGGCTCGTGTATCGAGCCCTGCAGAATCAGTTCACAGTAGGCATTAAAAACCGGTGCCTTCCCTGTGCTAGGAGTTTTCTGTTACCTCAGAGAAGATAGCCTATCTGACACTCACAGATACAAGGATCAATAGCGGGTCAAATGCAGAAAATGCATTTGAGCTCAGAACGAGTTATACAGAATGTGAAAACCTTGAGGCCATAGGTTAATTCATCCAAACAGACTAAGAATTAGAATCTATCCTTAGGGGGTACACCAAACATGCTGGGGAGGAGAGAATACTCTAGCTGTGAATTCAGATTTTTCTCAGAAAAACTCTAAAATTTCATTGTGCAGAAATCAGGTGGCAGTCAGTAGAGTTGATAGTTTCTCTTAAACAAAAATAAAAGACTTTTGTGGTAAAACCATAATTCCTCCTCAAATGTTTCTATGGGAACTAGCTTCAAATAAGTTCTGTAGCCATTTATTTAGACAAAAATATTTCATAACTGAGGCATGGAATTGCATGTTATAAATGGTAAGCAATTCTGAAGTGAAAAGAGAAATTATACTCCAGAGTCACAACCTGAGGTTTCAATTAAATAAAGCTATACTCTTTAGCTGGTTTAAAATGTGTTTGATCCTGCAGAAGTGTGGCCATTTACACACTTTTTCAGTGTATTAGAATTCAAAAGCTTGGTGTAAGATGAACTATTCGATAAGTCAGCCTTAATAAATTTGTATGAAAATAATCAGTAGTAATAACTAAATTAAAGTGGGACAGAAGTCACTCAGTATTTCAGAGAACAGTGAGGAACACAAGGTCTAGTGAACAATTACTTCCTTTTGTACTCTTCTATAACCAAAAAGCCCTCTTAAATGAACCCTTTTATTTTAACTAACTCTAAATTCTCTATTAATTAGAAAAGTACTGTGTGTCTCTCTAACAATTAAACTGCACTCTAGAGCATAGAAAAGCCACAAAGACATCCCAAATTTTTTCAGCAATCTCTCAAAATTATATTTTTGTCATTGGATATCAAACCAAATAATCTAGATTGTACAAAGGCACTGGCTGTTATATTATTTAAATTTAATTATCACTCTCACCAGTTTAGTTTTCGGTGAACTGCTGTTTTAGGACCGGACAACTTTCCAACTTCCAATAGGAAAGCCATAATTAAGACTGGAGCATGTTATCTTCCTTCCAGAATACAGATTCAAACATAGTCCAAGATTTGAAAAGAAAGGAAAACTGAAGAACATATTCCCTTAACCTTGACTCTGCTGAGCTGTGAGTCTCAAGTAGGAGTGCCTCATCTGTACGCAATTCAGCTGTGTTCATGTGCTTCTGACATAAAAATCTTTGGAGTTCTCTGTGATGAAAAGGCTGGTGCTGGCAAGGTCAT
The DNA here is from genome assembly GCA_020086605.1 of Lanius collurio. Taxonomy (NCBI): domain Eukaryota; kingdom Metazoa; phylum Chordata; class Aves; order Passeriformes; family Laniidae; genus Lanius; species Lanius collurio. The sequence continues at coordinate 17,087,831 of JACBWW010000008.1, forward strand.
GAACTAGAACTTGGTTCAGTTTAACAGCACAGTTGTAAATCTCTGCCAAATTGTGCAAGTACACGCAAGCAGTACAATAGTTTTGGTGAATATGGTCATGGGGAGAAGTAGAAATCTTGCTTCAGAATTGCATCTCACTTCAGCAGAATCTTACTGGTGTACTTTAGGAAGAAACCATTGTTACACTGGTTCCAACCACCCACAGTCGAACCATTTACAAAGTTAGGGTCTCCAGGAAACTAATGTTAAGTCTAGTGTTTGTACTTTGACATATTTTGTCAAATTCAAATCTTCTACAGTGTGTTTACTTGCAAATTCTTTCTGTGGTCAAGTATTTTTAATAGATGTGGTAGATGAAGACCTGAAAGTCAGTTGCATAGGCTTGGACAGCAATATTTAATGTTTGCAAATATTTCAAACAGTGCTTGTACACAAAATTGTGCGCACAGGCAAGCATGCACAGATACGAACTGAGTAAGAGTGAGCCATGCTTTCTCGAGACCTCACCCACTGCACAATTTTCTGACCATCCACTGTATGAGACTGTATGGTTGGACTTGATGCCTCACCAGTACTAGCTGATATAAACTAATAACTTCTTGTTCCAGTTGACAAGCTTGTACAAACACTGGGAAGTATTCAGCATTCTCAGGGCACAACAGTCACAATGCTCAGAAAACCTCTACAATTTTTACCTGACTTTCCACGATATTCTAATTAAAAACAAGCAGAATTTTTATGTAGGTCAGGGAGATAGGACAGATAGCAATTTGAAATAAATTAGGATTGAAAGTGAAAGGGTGAAGTTAGTGGTCTGAAATACAGTCGAATTTTATTTGAGGAACTTAAACAGCAAATTCATTACTCTAGATCATGATCTGAATGAACATTTACTTACATGTATTCCAAGTATCAAGTATTTGTTCTTACTTTCCTGTGGCTTAACTTTGAGAATGTTCTCTCAACAGTTGAAATATCTGACACAAAGCAGAACCCCAAAATTTTAAAGATGTTTCAACACCCACCACTGTGCAACTAGACTCATATATGTTTCAAAAATTAATCTTCTGACCTCTTCCTACAGATTTTAAAGTTGCAGGTAAGAAATTTGGGGTTTAATCCTGACTTCCTATGTTAATAAAGCTATCTAAATCTGTTCTAGATCTAATAAGCTTTAAAGCAGTTCATATTGCTTTCAAATCACCTCACAGGACCTCTGAATAAACTCTCATGTCTAAAGGAATAAACATTCCAATGACTTACCCTGCTTTTACTAATCAGAATTTAGTAACAGGTATTTCAGTCATCACCAACCAAGAATTCAAAAACTTGCTACTAAATGAAAATATTAGCAGTTACTCTGATTAGTAGAACTGTTTTGACTCAACAGCATCATTACAGTTCTGCGGCAGAGAAAGAGGATGAAGTTTGGATCTGTGGAGGGACTTAGAGAATGGCAGAGGGAAGAACGAACAAGGAGAAAGAACACAACCCAGCAGGCAAACAGGCTTTCCTTGCTGTGCCTTCCATTATGACTGTCTCTTGCAAAACTGACCATTCTGTGTGCCCTCCAGACCCGTGCCCAGGAAGGAGACAGTGCCACATGCAAGAGATAGGAGTATGACCTGTTTCTTCTGGGTCAGCCTGTGTGAAGCACAGCCAAGAACTTGAAAACAGAGGCACTGTACAGGACAAGGAGTGGGATACAGAAGGAAGCAAAATTAGCTGCAGTCCTGGTTGCCCATTTGCTATCTGCCCCTTCAGTATAGCGGAGTGTGCTGAATGGGCAATATTTGAACTTTCATGAATAAGAGTTTGCCAGTCTCTTGTTGCCCCTCAGAAGGAAGTGAAAGTAGCATGACCACCTATAATGAAAGGAAACTGACTCTTTGAATTAACTGAACACCTTCTGATATAAAGTCCAAGGAAGTCAGCAGTCAGAAGTCTGCTTACTGGCTGTGTAAATTTTTTTGTAGCTTCAAATATTGAAAAAAATCTCAAAATAGTTCAAAATGGTTCAAAAAAACCATTTTCTTATAGGCTTGCTATCATCAATGTTAAAAATAAATGTTTCCAAGCTTTTAATATTTTTCCAAGTTCCTGTTTCAAAGATATTTAATCAGATGTTTTCCCATTAATATAAACTGAAGTTCAAGCCTATTCTGACTATTTCCCATACAGAAAAGTCCAAGATTCCACTTGCCTTGCCCAGATTCTGAGGGGATCCACTCTGCTGTGGGTTTGGTGTCTGGGCCCCAGGGCAGGTCAGAGCTCCCAGCCTGCTGCAGACATTGGCCAGTACCCATCCCCAGCACACAGCAATGCAGGGTGGATGGCTCTCCACCACATGCTGATACATTAAACACAAGGATAGAAGATAATCTTTATCATTTATACTCTATGTTTTATATAATAAGTATGATGTATAACCCTTCTAGTTCTGTGCTAAAGGCAAATGCAACAGCAAGACTAAACTTAATTTTTGCCTAGCAAAATCTACAATTAATATAAGAGAAGTATTAGGTTCTCCAAGACTTTTTCTGAAAAAAAATAATTTTTTTAAGGGAATATGTAGCTGGCTAAATTTTTTTCGAAATGAAAAAGCACTCCTGCATGTACACCCACACAAACGTATATATACAGAAAAAAATGTATTATTTGTACATATTTTCTCATTTATTGAGCTGAAAGTCCTTAGCACTTCTATTGTTTGAAAAAGTATGATTGTTTTGTTATTTGCCCTTTGTGATACTGAATTATGTGAGCTCATTACTTTTAAGTGAACGTTGAGAAGGGTAATGGTGGCAGCTAAAAGATAAAACAGTAATGATCAGTAAGCATTTACACAAATGCCTGGTAATCACTCTCTTCATCAGACAGTAAAGAAATGACCCGATAATTACAATAAGCACTGCCCTGCTCTATGCAGAAGTACTATTTGTTTTAGTTACTCAGCTGTATTTTTGTTTCCTCAGTATTAGGGCTGCTATTAATGAAAGTTTGCATAACCGCAGCTGCTGCATGGGAAGAGAGACTAGAAATTATAGGGGTAAGAAAAAAAAGACAAAATTCAGCTCAGTACATAAACACACCAGAGGAGTTATGATGATTAATTACATGAGGTTTTTTATTTGATTCTGAATGCATTTATCTTAATTAAAGATTAAAAGTACTATGTAAAACCCCATTAGTATATGCAATCCAAAGATTCATAACCTTGATATCTACAAGTATTTCCACGGTTTAAAATTTATCTAATACATAAGTTTATAAATACACACATACACACACTCATTTACTTGGAGTCACTTTCTTTATTTCAAGGGTTTCTGGGTAATGCTAAGTGTCAGATGATTTTCCTACCTGTCCCCTCTGTGGCTTGTTTTGGAAATGTCAGTAACCAAACAATCCTGGAAATTAAAAACAGGTTTAGTTTCTCTTTTGAGAATATGATCAACCACTGTGATCAAGTATGATTTAGTACACCAAACTTTATGTGGTCCAGTCACTGAGATATATACTAATTTGCCTGAGATATACAGCTTTGTGAAGAGTAAATTCTGATCAGTAAAGTTTGTCAGTTTATATTACAAGTGTTCATTGACATGACCTTTTGCCATGGTTTGCTTTGTGTTTCATCACTGAAGCTGCATACCAGTTTCTGGGAAAGCAACTGTCCTTATACAGCACCCATAATCAGTCAAAACATCCTGACCTTCCTCCTAGGTCAGTTTTTATTAATACAGACCTTATCTTAACAGATACATAATATTATTCATCTGTATCCAATGAATGTACAGCTAAGATACGTCTTTACATTGCTGTGTGAATAGAAAAGGCACTAATGCCTGATTTAAACAGAAACTAATCTATAGTTGTGTGGTGACACTGCAGCAACACAGTGTCCAGATAACTCACAATATGTACCCCAGGCACCACCCTTGCTTAGCAAGTCTGCCCAGTATACCTTCTGAAAGACTTCTTTAAACTGTGCATAATTTGGGGATAAAAAATCTCAGTGTTTTTTTGCTGAAATAGGACTTTATCTGCTGTAGTAAAGTCTTTCACTCAGGGAAAACTATGCCATCAAGCCCTGATGAAGAGGAGATCCGTTTTCTGTTGAAATACTTGTGGCTGGCTGGCCAAAAAGAGATCACTGACACTGCAAAGTGGAGTTGGGATACTGGAGATGGCCCATGTTGGGAGCTGATGTGGGAAGAATCACGGACTAGAATCCCTGAATCAGTTAGGTTGGAGAAGACCCTTAAGACCATCTACTCCAGCCATAAGCATAACACTGCTGGTCTACAGCTAAATGGTGTTCCCAAGATCCAGGCAAGAAAAAGTAAGGTGACTTGTTATAGGGCTGTCCCCAAGGTCAAGGAGGGTAGTAGAATACTTAGAAAAAGGAATTGAGGTAGGCAATGCAAAAAGGAACAAGGCATTAAAAAGACCATAATCAGACAAAAAAAGCAACAGGACAAGAGTAGGGACAGGGAACAAGAGAGGAATCCCAGGGCCCTTCAGTGAAAATTGGCGAGGAAAGTGCTCACTTTTTAAGTTGTAGAGAATAACCTACCACTGACTACAGTTATGGTAGTAACTCAGCTGGCAGGCATCTACAGATAACAGATGGTTTTCAATATGAGCATAAAATTTGCATTACATTTGTAGCATTTTTTCAGCTTTCTTTTTAAAAAATAAACAGGAAGTGACACAAAACACTGTTAAAGAGAACACAGTATTACAAATTCAAGTGCTTAGAATCTGGAAAATGAAAGAAGTGAGGATTTTGGTGTAATTTTAGTTTGCCTCCTCTGTGTAAACATATTATTTTACCATCCTCATGCACCTGATAACAAAACTCTCATAGATTGATCCCACCAACATTCAAGATGGAGCAACTTGACAGGCAGCTGTTTTGTTCCTCTTGATAAAAATAATTTAGGAACATTATCTTCTTTGTTAAGGAATCTGGAAAGTCTAGAAATGCAAAGAAGACCTGTGCTGAAATGGATATGCCTGTAACTATTCTACCTTCTACTGTAGACTACAAATGAACATGGAGAAGTTTCTCTTTACCAAGTATAAATGAATTTATATTCCAGAATAAGATTATCTGGCTTTAATAAATGTGAAAACTTCGAAGTTTTAATCCTCAAAAAAAGGGGAAATTTTTTTTAACTTAAATTTGTACCTTGCTCATTCATATTTGTGTTAAATTCCACATGAGTTTAATGCAAGGCATTAACACAATTTACTGATAATTAATTAATGAGTAATTTATTACAAATGGTTAATAATAATTTCAAATACAATAATAATTTCAGTATATTTATATAGATATTGCTCCGAAACGGTGTGTCTCAAAGAAGACAAATTTGAACTAGTACATTTGTGATGTGAGCTCTAGAGAAATACATGACTTTTACATGTCCTCTTGTAAAACAGAGCTGCATTGAGTTAATTAAAAATGCATCATGCTACACTCAGACTACACTTTTTTAGTAGGAGTGGGTGAACAAATATCATGGAGTAAAGGTTCACAAAGAGAAGAACAGTCAGCTGCAAACCAAATGTTTGATGTTGCCACATTTAGAGGAACAAGAACATGGAGAAAAATAAAAAACAGCACATAAAAATCCACAGTGACTAAGGATAAGAATATGAGTTGTCAGAAGTTTGTTCCTGAGAAGAGCTGCTAAAGTGCTGAACAATCTGGCACTCCATCACAACTCCTTACCCCATTCTCTGAGCTTTTTGACTTCATTAGCCACTATCCACCTCCTTACATGTACAAGTATGCAGAAAGAAAAAGAGTGAAGCACAATCAAGTATTTCTGCTGATTAAGTTCTTCTTTTCTACTTTACCTTCAAAACAGGCTCAGAAACTCTTCCAGAGATTAATCTAGTACCTGTCATCACTGTGACAGCAAGAACAAACTTAGACTGTATTAAAGCAACATCTCAGACTTAATCATACTAGTATGAATAATTCAGAACTAGAAATTAATCTCTATTGGTGTTCATGTAGTCTTTTCATACTTTGGTCAAGTTTGTACCACAACAAAAGTGTAAGTTTTTAAAAGCATCAACAGCAGTTCATTATTCCTCACTATCATAATAGTAAAGAACATTAGTGAATGCTTTTGAAAATGTTTTTATGGTGCTTGATATAGAAAGAAAGCATACAGAGACAAATACCAATCTTTTCTCAAATATGTTAATAATTACTATTTTTATCAAACTGTGAGAGTCTGAAATTGTTACTGGCTCAAACATTGTTAAAACCACCAAAAGACGTTCCCCACCGCAGCAAACTGTGCAAAGAAGTAACAGCTTGTCTGCAACCACCAAAGACCCCCTCAAATATGCCTCCTGAACACAATATAAGATAAAGGTGACTCTATTGTCCAGTTATCTCAGATCTAAGGAGAAGTAAACAATGCTGTAAGAGAAGAACGTGTCCACAAAAAAGCCAAACCCAGAAGATATCCTGAAAACCACTTCTGGCTGGGTTGGCAGGGGGAGGCCCTAACCCACAGACCCATTTGTTGATGCCAGCTTTTACACTCTTCTCCCTCAAACTGAGGAGCAGGAGAGTTTTGGGGGGTGTGATGGTAAACCTCTGGTACAGTGGGGGTGAACACCCATCATTGGAGGCTACAAGCCAGACAAGCATAGACCCTGCCAAGAGTTCTCCCTTACACAAAGTGGCTCCGCTGAGGAACTGCCCTCTACACCACCTCCAGGAAGATCACATTCATATGGACATTTGCATGAGGGACATCTGTCATGTCCTAAAACATGTCATTAACCACTAGAAAACCCCTAAAGTGACCCGGAAATATTGCAGCATGGATGGCTATAGCCACTATGACCTCAGGGAGAACAGTATCATCTCAGTCCTGGCGGTCAGGCACCAACACCTAAGATCACCTCTGTGGTGATGGTGAGCTCCCAAAATCCTTGGGTCCCTTAATTTGCTTATTACAAGTTGGTTGGTCTCTGTTCTCCCCACCCAGTTTTATGTAAAAGTTATAAATATCTATCCCCATAGTTGAATCAGTTCTGGAAAGTTCCAGGTTCCTCGCTGCCCCCATGGTTACTCCCTGTTACCCCTCCTACAAGTGTTCCCTACTGGTTAATTCCCCATGGACTCCTCCCCTCCCACCCTTCCCTATTGGCTATCACCTTTTTTCTCCACCTCAAGACCTCAGTATAAAGCCCCTGCATCATGCTGTATTGTTTGCTCTCCTCCTGCGATAACCCTGCTCGTGCGATCCATATGGAGAGTCTCTCCTTTGCCTTCGCCTGCGTGCCTGAGCAGCTGAGTGTGGGGCTAGCTCCCTCTGGTGAGGAGCTCGCTCCCTCAGAGTCGCTGTTGGTGAGGCGTAGCCAGACCCTGGGATTCTCCTTGGCTCAGCGTGCCCACACAGAGCTGCTCCTGAGGCCCTGCACCAGAGGTCTGCACGTGATCTATTGCTTCAGTAGAGTCTGTGGCAAAAGACAGTGTAAAACTTACTCCAACACAGGCACCACAGATACCTGAAAGCCTCTTAACGCATTGAAATCTCTGTTTGGTGGGACTGCCCCCACAGAGAAGACCAGAAGAAGAGGATCTATGGGATGTGCTGGATCCACAGGGGTAGTGATTATTTATCTATGTCTTGCTCTTTTTCTTTCCCCTTTCTTCCAGTTCCACTCTTTTCTATTTCTTCCTATCTTTCTCTCTCCTTCACATTTACTGTTAAATAAAGTACTTTACTTTGGTGTATGGTCTCAGTTGCACCTTAATTCGGGCAGAGGCATTTCTTATTATCAGATCATAACACAAATGTATATGAACAAGATATTAAATCAATTATTTAGTTAGGGTATACAATCAACTTAGAGGTTTATTGCAGTTTTCTGTTTCCACTTAGGGGTTACCACATAAACATCTACAAAGTGAATTTTCTGCCAGCATGAGATGAAGTTATATCTCACTAAATAAAATCAGTGCTAAAACATTCCTCTAGATTCATTGTAGTCTCTCAGCATAAAACAGCAGAGAGGCCTTCTACTTAACTAGGTTATAGAAAACTTATAAAGCCATATTAACAGTGTCAAGTGCATTAAAAATTTTACTAAAGATGTTCTGCTTAGGGGTGTTGAAAATAAATAGATTTACTGCAGCACTGAAGTGCATTGGGAAATAAATTACATATAAATGTGTATAATGTGCTTGTCTTCATCTTGGCTAAGAACACTCCAATATGTGTCACCCAATAGTCTATTAATATCTTTTAAAATAAGTAAGTAATATTATCTAATGTAATTTAAGGTAGGAGGATTTGGAGTGTTTGCTGGTGTTTGCTAACAAGAGCTTTGAAATGAAAACAAAAAGCAGTACCACCTAACTCTTGATAAATAGGCCATCACAGAGAGACAAAATTCCTGATTCATGCCCCTCAATAAGTATTTTGACATGTAAGCCCAATTCACTTTTAAATAATGTTTTGACAGACAAATTTTTAAGAAAAACAGGCAGTAATTCCAGCTTACTGTCAGAGTAGGTCAGTTTGTGTGTTTGAACCAACTTCTAAGCAGCATAGCTATTTGACAAGCAACAATTTTACCAGACTCAAAAACAGGAAAAAATCACTTTTTGTGCTTTATGTCATGACTAATATTGTTGTGACCAGAGGCAAAGTAAAAAATTCTCTTAGGTTTTAGTAAAAATGGGTTAGTGTTGTGGGTGACGGACATTTTATTACTTACAGGTCTGTGAACTATTGAGCTATGTAAACTATTTAATTTAGAATTTGATCTTTACATCATTTTAACTGAATTGTGATGTGATTCATAAAAGCTGGTTCTGTGCTCTTCTAGGGCAGTGTAACTTAACTGTAACACATTTTTGTATTAAATCGCTGTGTGCCAGCAGTACTAGGTGGCAGCGCTGATCAATACTTTTGTCAGGCCCTGTTCTATATATTTCTGGGACTAACTAATTTAGATTTTTCCAAGGAAATTAGGTTTTAGCTTACATACAGATTTGAATGTAGCTTTCGGGTTTACCTCTGGGTGCCTGGAAAGGAGCATGTTACTGCAATTATTTTCCTTGTAAAAGAAAAGGCAAGCAATGGCTGCAGCAAGATGAAACTGTTGCTACAAGCTGGCCTTTCTCTCAAGCTGGCTTACCAGCAAAATGAATGATTTAAGACTATGAAGAAGATTGATGATCTAGCATTTCATCATTGTAGGGTCTCTTTATACTATGAGAAGTGTGTAAAAGTCTCACAATCTTGACTGTGCTTTAAGAATATTAAAGTGTAATTTATATTGCAAGTTAAGATCATGAGTCTTAGTCTTCCTCTTTTCCACAAGCAGTTTAACAAACCCAGAAACTCACCTGGGTCAGCAGGGAACATTATTCTTCGTCAAGTCCACAGGTGATGGGACTGTCTTTCTGAGAAGAGAAACAAGTTGAAATATCCTCATAGCTGTATAGGCCTCTTTTGAATATTTCCCCCCTTGGATGTTGCAATTCGTATATATCCCAAGGCTACAGAAAGTCACGTGTATTTGGTCCTTGCTTCATGAAATTGCCAAATGACTGTTGGAGAAATTTAAAATAATTTCTCTAACACTTGATGTTCTGTACTGCGTTGTGGGTGTCTGAGAACACAGGTGCAACTTTACCCTAGCTGAGTTTGTAGATGGGGTAAAACTCTCAGGAATAAGCAGATTCTTGTAGATAACCTTGTTTTTATCTGCCTCAGATTTTGCTATGCACCTTCTCTTTGAATCCCATGTCTGCAGTGCCATTTTGGATGGAGAGAAGTGACTAGATAAGATTTTGAGCTCTGACCTGGCTCCTGGTTTGATGCTAGCAGACTCCAGGGACATACAGTAGTAAATAGAGACTATATTCCACCAAGACAGAAGCCAGATGGAAAAAACAATAGTGAAAATATTAAATCACCGAAACCCAGTGGTCATAGAGGCCGTTAAAATACTCTAGCAAACAACAAAATCTCTCTTTGCATTCAAAGCATTAATTTTAGCTTTCCTAAAGTAAACAAGACATTTGAGACACATAATACTTATTGTTACACATGTACAGCCTTATTTACCTGAGCAGTATAAAATACAACAGAACTTTTGTGTATATTTAAAGAGCCACAGAGCAAACCTGCCTGTCTAATAATGAGTATACTTGCTTGAGTATCTCTGGGAAACAAAAGATTTAGTGTAGCGATATTTGTGCTGCTACTTCTACATTGCAAGATGAAATGCACAGGTATAAATAATACAGTGCTCTCATTTTGCGTAAGCTATTTATGATTGCTGTAACCACAAGTTACTTGCAGTGTAGCAAAATCCTATGCTCCCAATGTGAACTGCTGGTACTGCAGTCAGCATCACAGTGCTTTGTGGAAAGTCACTCACTGAAATGCAAATCATATCTTAAGCCAACTTCTTTGGATCTGGTATGTCACCTCATCTTCAGTGTGACTCCATAAAAACACAATGCAGAGCAGAAGCATGGCTTGTTTCACTCCTGCAGGAAGGATGCACCAAAGCAGTGTGCAGAGCTTTCTGCTTTGCTATTCTCTAAAATGCTATATGAAACAGCTGACAATAAAATAATTTTAAATGTTACTAGTAAGTTTATGTACCATTTGAATAAAGTACCTGTCTCAAATGAAATAACTATTTATAGATTGGTAGCATTCAAATTATTTTACCAACTCTTAGTTAGAATTGCAGAGAAAGGCACATTCTGTGCACTAATGCTCAGCTAGATCAAAAATATGTTAGTCTCTGTATCAAAGTCAGGATTTAAATAAAATTTGCAGTGTTGTAGGTCCTGTTCATTACTGCAGATATAATGAAGATGTTTACTTGGACTGATAGTCTATACAAAAATCCATTTTACTCAAAGACTGCCTGAGAAGACATAATAGGCCAGGAAGACACAAACAGCAGGTAACTGAGTTATTTTCAACACATTTTAAATTAACACTTAAACCAAAAGTTTGTGACATGTAACTGAATTCACTGTAATTATTTGCCTAGGAAAAATACTGTCCTTTCTTTTTCGATTGTACATCCTTTTAGCACACACCTTTGACACAGAAGGAGTCGGCATGACTGCATAGAATACACGTCCAGAATGATACACAAATTACACAGAAGACTAGCATTAGGTACTCACACGATAGGGGAGAATTAGAGTGAAGGCAAATGTTGTGCCAGTTGCAATAAGGAAAAGAACTCTGCTGTAAAGTGTAGGAGTTCTTAGTCTAACATTTGTACCAAAATGTTTTAGCACCTTTTTTCAAAGAGATGAACTGCTTAGCTTTTAAAGCACACATTGCAGGAGTGTGATAACCCAAAGGAGTCTGAGGGCAGTGCATCTGATCAGACAAATTCTTTGACTGGATGAATCAAAATTGCAGGCAATTTAATAGATTCTGTTTGTACAATTTAATGATTATTGTTGCTGAGGAACAGTTTCTTCAGGGATGAAAGTGTTTCACTCCAGAAGCCCTCTGTGTACGCCTCTCAGGGACTGCCATTAGTAGGAATGACCAAGGTATGGTTGCCTAGCTTTCAAAGCAGACACTTAAAGTGCACCTCACAACACTGCTTATATTTCACTGATTTAGGTGTGTGAAAAAAATCTAAATATTGACGTGCTGTGTGTGAAAAAATTGAGGTTAAAAAAAAAAGATGTAATTCCTAAGTGCCAGTCACTGGTGGGTGACTTGACAAGACGCAAATATAACTAGAAGAAACTCTTTGACTACATCCATTTTAGTGGTCTTTTCCTTGCTCATGATTCTGCAGTATATTTCCTTCAATAATCCTCCAGTGAAACAGAAGCACTTGGAATAAGGATAGTTCCCTAATATTTTGCTGCATCCAAGATCCTTGTTTCTTCTTTCTGTACCTTGCTCGTTGGCCAGAATTATTTGCTCAGTAGAGTGATCTTGGACCAACAGTTGATTCTTCTCAACAGAAAAAAAACATCAGTCCAACAGGAAGAATCATCAAAATGTCCAAACTTCATATGCAGTGGTGATGTTCCTGCTCTGCTTATGTTAGATACAAGTCCATAAACATCTCCATTGAAATCCCTACCGAAGGGTTTGCAGGACTATGACTTTTGATTAGGGGCGAGGCACACTATGCATGGGGCAAAGAGAATGGCAGGATTTTTCCTTTTAGTCATTCTCTGTAGACAGCAAAGATTAAGACAGGTACTCAAAATGGCAGAGTAAAAGCTTTCATATGAACAGTCACTATTTATTTCAGTCTTTCCACATACAGCATTGCCTGATCTCACAGAAAAAAAAGGGCATTTTAGCATCAACACAGGATAAAGAGCACTGAATATGTATACTTCCCTAAAGGAAGCCTGCAGTAATCATGTCAGTCCTAGGGTTTGAGAAGTGGAAGCATTGATCTTACATTTAATTTTCTATTTGCCACAGTTACTTGACAACCAGTTGTGATTGCCTAGATGTATGTCTTGGGAGAAAATATTTTGGTCATTTATTTCTTCTTAGTAATCTCTTTTGGTATATTGAAAGTGGTGGTGGCATAAAACCAGCATGTTCTATCATGTTTAAATCCTTACATTGTTGTTCTTGCTGTGTTCTTACTCCACACATTCTATCTGGCAATTTTTTCTGAATGAAGACTGCTTCTGCAAAAGAATGTTGCAGAAAAACTAAATATTAATTAAATACCCCCAATGGCTATATATCATGGATGTGTAAATCTTCAAAAAGATCATCAAGGTTCTTTAATATCCTAGTGTAGCAGGTGAATCTTTCTCATGACATATGAAAGCTTCAAAAGAAAGTTTTTTTGAACTTGGAGCTGAAAAGCAATTTTTCTGTCATACATCAATATTATTTAACTTTTCACTCTTTCAGTTTACTCATTCATTTCTTTATTATTAATTGCATTGAATACAGTAAATCACAAACAAAATATTAAATTTAAATCACTATTTCCATTATTTTCATGTTCAGAGAATTACAAGGTAGTTAACTGAATTGGAACACTGACAAACAAAGTGCAAAATGAACTAGTCAGACCAAACTTAATTACATTGCTGGATAAGAACCTTCATAAGGTTTCTAGATTTTGGCAAATCCAAGGTCTCAGTTGTCTGTGTAATTTTCTGTGTTGCCCTTTCAGCGCTGAGCACAATAAGTCTCTGCTCCTTGGCCACATTGATGCCATCACTTTCAGCAGTTCCACATTTCTCTACACAGTAGCTTTCACTCATGAGTAGCTCAACAAAACATTGAAACAAAATGTGTTTCCTTAGTACCTTCACTGGACATTGTAAAGTTTGAAATAATTTTTTACTTGCCATTGTAAGCAAAAATGCTGGTGTTTTTCTTGTAAAAAAAAAAAAAGAAAAAAAGATTTACCTGTTTCTCCTGCTTTTCTCCTGCTTTTTTCCACTGCTAAAGGAATTAATGTCCAATATTTCCTACAAGGCACCATATACTTGTTTGTTGGGTGTATTTAAGACTTTGTCAAGGAGGGAAAGTGTTTCCATGACCACCCTTTTTGATAGCAGAGAGTAGCACAAAAGCAAAGCCCTGAGGGATGTGCTGGCAACCTGTGTAAGTAACTGCGTGTTCTCACAGCACACCTGGCAGAAGGTGATCAGGTCACTTACTAATTCTATTGCGTTGTTGCCAAACTGCCACACCCTCTCAGCTGTAATAAAGGGGGATGCAAGCTTCCAGTTGGAAGAAATGAAGTCCGTTTTGGTAATTTGCTGAGTTACAATAAAAGCAGGTGCTTATGCTTGTGAGACAATTTTAAAATATTGTGCAACAAAAGACACAGTAATGTGTATTTTTAGTTTCTTCCCACCATTTTCAGATGTGGTTGTGAAAGACAGAAGCCAATGATCCAATGACCCAATTCAATGATTCTAATCCATGGTATCCTAAGAAGGCCCACTTTGCAAATTAGCAAACATGTGATTTAAATTCCATTATCCAGGACATTCAGCATAGTAGAAACATATAATTAGATGTATAAAGGAAAATAAAATAAAAAATCTTTATCATTTTATTCAGGGGAAGAAAAAGGTTAAGCAGGCCTTTCTTTAGTGATGGATAGCTGGGAGATGTGTTTTAATGGGAACAGAATTAAAATACAGAACAGCCTATCCAATTTATGAATAATGTAGTTACTCAGTCCCCAGTTCTCAGCTATCTGGGTACCTGAGGAGAGAAAGGCTTCCTGGGAGTTACAAATGTGTCTAGAATGTGTTGTTAAGTTGTTGAAATCCATTCCCAGGTGGGACAGTGAGATCACAATGTTGCAGTAAGACAGGATTCCACGTGCAGTGAGAGGAGAGAGAAGTAGCTAATGGGAGCTAGGAGGTTAAGGGCTAGGTAAGTCAGAATGAGATACAGATACTCAAAACAAGAGATGCTGTTTTGATGTGGAGAGATTTTTAGTATAGTGGCTATTCAGTATCCTTGTCTTTTCGCTTTTTCAGCATCATCAGAGAGTATTTATTTTAATGAACTGCTCTTCGTTAATGTGATGCATAAAGGTGTCTCTAAGCTGTGTCTATTTTCAGGGGGAAAGACTCAAACACTGTCAATTGCACACTGTGCTTCCTAATTAAGTAGTTTTTTCTGCCACTGAAGGTTGTTCTGGGCCACTGCTAAGGGCAGAAAAATCCTCTTAAACGGGACAAGATCTTTTACCTCCTGTTCTTACCCAACTGACCTGTTCTGCTGTTTAAGCGCATTAAACCTTGTTGACTACTTCCATTAAGAAATAAAAGGGGATTTGGAGTTGGCTTTTGCTCAAGTACTTCAAATTAACTTTTTTCTCCCCTTTTTAACTAGCTTCCTGTATAGACAAGTATCTAAATAATGAAAATTTTTTGGTAGTGCGTCATTACTATAAAACCAGCTTCTGATACTGCTTCAGAATCTGGGAAACTACCTATTTTGTCTGTTCAATTAGCTTAAAAAGTAGCTGAACAAAGAGCTGTCATTTTGTTAAGAAAAACAGCACCCTATTTTTCTGGTTGTTGTAACTAGTTTAATTGTAATTGCACTAGAAGTTACAAATTTAAGTCATTTTTTGTTGGATTCTAAGGCCCTTTTGTTGTTTTGCAAAAAAAAATTGAGCAACAAAATAAATTGCCATTGGCAGTTCACTGCCTGGATCCACAGATACAATGTGGACATCTCAGAGGGTTCTGGAATTTTTTGGTTTTCAGAAAAATCTCCATTTTGGACAAGTTTCTTACTACAAAGCATTCAATATGCTGTTAGGGTATGCTTTTTGATACTATAAAATGATTTTAAAGGAACATCTGAGATTTTAAAGTGTATAATACCTAAGGGATAGCACCCAAAATTTTCATGGATCCTTAATGTTAGGATTGATTTTCGTAGTAGAAGAATCTCTTTCAGCAATGAGGGACCCAGTTTCTGGTGTTTGTATTTTATAGTATTTTTCAGTTGCCTACTGTGTTATCTTAATCCAGAAAACTCCTGAACACTTTTTCTTGGCTGCATTTCTTTTTCCATCTCCAGTCCATACTCTGAGCTATGTTCTACCATGAACACATTACAAATGCAGGCATATAGACCTCAGATTTTGCATCACTGTCCTCCATTCCTTTCTATTGTCTTTCTTGACAACACATTGACAATTCTGAATCTCTTTATGTAATGTTGAAGCAGGAAACAGTCATTAAGCTGTGACCCATTAAAATTCCCATGGAGAAAAAGTAGCACCTTAGGATGAAAGAGATGGTAAAACACTCTGAACTCTATCCAAATTATCTAAGGACGTGAATACATATTTTGAAAAGTGCATGTCCTCCTTATTTTATATTCCTCTTTTGCTCAGAAGACTGACTCCACAGAAATAAACAAAATTAAGCTGGGTATTTGAAAGCAGCTTCAAAGGAGTTCAGCACCTAATTCTATTGATGGCTCTTTTGAAGATGCAGACCTTCACCTCTTGAATAATCTGCAACTTTTAGAATGTCCTATTATTGCACAGATACTTGAAGCTCAAAATTAAAAATCTTTTCAATTGAATGACTGGAAATAGTCTTCATTCCCAAACTTTGAGATTATTCAGAATGCTGCAAAAAGAGCCTCTCTGATTGAGCATACTGTTTTATAATTAGTGCCACAAAACAAAGTGTTTAAATTTGTCAACATATAGTCTAAGGTTACTAAAGGACAGAAAGCACAGACTCTTGGATATAGGAGAGAAGCTAAAAGGTACCTGTAAAAATTAGGACTGTATTCCTAATTCAAACGTAGAAAAGCTTGGTCTGTTTTTAGTTAGTTTCTAAAACCAGGTATATATCCCAGCATGAGCTCAAATAAATAAAGCAGCTGAACACATTAAGAGAGATCTGAGAGTGCTCATAGATAAATTTGTAAGAAGGTGAATGGAACTTTCCTTGCTCTGGAGAGTAGCATTCATATTTCTCTTTATCTGTGTTCTTCTCAGTGACTTATTTTTCTTTTCTTATCTTGTAAACCAAAATATGTTGTAACTTCTGGTGGTGGATTAGCTTGTCCACTGCTTAATTTTGTGGTGAGCTTGCCTCTTATGTCTTGGAATATCTTAAACCATTCACAAACAGTTCAAATATCCTTCGACTGTGCAGCTCCACTTAAGCCAGTGTTAGTGACAGCTCCTCACCAGAAGCAGAAGTTGAGAAGAGAAATATAGCTCAAACCTCTTATGATGTTAAGTCATTTATTCCCTCTGTCCTGGAGGGGAACAGAGGACCCAACCTGGGCAGAGTCAGCGAGGTAAGAGGGCGGGGCTTTCCATCCTGCTGGTTTTATCACAGACAGGGGAAAGGGGATACCAGGGGCGGGGATGGGACAAACAACCAACCAGATCAGAGCCCGGGCTGCTGGAACCTAAAGTAGACCTGACTCAGTCACATGGCAGGGACCCGGCTGGGGGGGGTCCAGGGGGGGTCCACCATAACAATAACTGTAGCAACATATTGAGCTTTGAGGGTCTCAAGGTCCATTGCAAATGTTTTTTATGATGATTCAAGTCATACCTACATCAAAATCTTGGATAGGAGCAGAAGGAGTGCCTGAAATACAAGCAGTCCAAATGCGTCTGTTCCTTTTCAGGTGTTCTCCAGAAACTAATGAATGTTATGAATTAGTGTGCTACTTACAAGAAGCCCACACACTACTTTTACATTCTTTGGGCATGTGTAAGGAAGGGTCCCTCTGACAGACTCTGTGGCACTGGAGCAGGAGAGTACAGCTGTGGTCGTGTCTCAAGGTTTTCAGAAACCCATTAACATTATTAGGATCTAACAATTATCTCTGCACATGGATTTCTGTAAAAATTTACAATTATCCCCTGCATTGTGATGCTAGATATGAGGGGTTTGATCACTGAAGTCTCTTCTGCACTTTAGTTCATGGCATCTAGGTGTGAAAATTCAGAACATTGGTGAATCTGTCTGTCTCACTGGGAATTTGTTAGTCTCCATTTCTCAGGAGTGGGCAGGCATCTCCTGTGAAGCAGATTGCTTCTGCAGAGTGTCTTTTCCCCTCTTAGTTAAGTCTTTCTACAGAATGCAAAGATTAAATTTCCCTCTGCAATCTGATGTATCCCACCTGTGTTTCTTTCTCCTTCACTATGATTTTTATCAACTTCGAATGCTCCATAATTTTGGTATCTTAACAACACTAATTTATTTTTCTGTGCATCAAATACCACCAACCTTCTTCTGATCAGACTCTCACCCTTCATATAGTTGCCTTCTATGTGTGTTTCTGATAAACTCAAATTATTCTAGTTTCCCATGATAAGCTAGGATAGGCACAGTATTTTGAAAAGGCTCTGTTTGAGTATTGAGATTTCAATGCCACCCCAGTTCCTGGCAGACTCCAGGGCCATTCCTGCAGCCTCTCGGTGTGCCAGTGGGGAAACTGAATGCTTGCGTCACTGCACATTATATAAAAAGAAGAAACAATCTTCTCTTCCTGTAAAGTAATCCAGCAATCCTGACCTTGACTAACACAATCTGTGGCAGTCACATGTTTCTTCAAGCAGTAGGTGATCACTTTGTAGAACATGAACCTGAACCACTGTTAAGGAAAAGGTTTTTTCAGTAAGTCAGGAAAAAATGCCAGATATTCTTGCCATGCTATGTGGAGAAAAGACAATGTGGCCATGTCTGTTCTTCAGTTGGGTGATTTACAGTCTAAAAGGTAGATGGACAATAACATAACAAAAGCTATTTTAGAGCCTATTCAGGTTTTATGGAAAAGCACTTTGAAACACAGAAACTCAGAGCCCCAACAGAAAGGAAGGGCTTTTTTTTTAGTTCCTTCATTCTTTTTATGCTCTGAAAGAAAAATGCTTCAACTAAAATCTACATAATGCTCCAGCTTTTGCCATGGGAATTGCATAAAACACAAGGTAATTCAAAATCTGGTGTTTTACTATCAGTAGTCAGTTTGACTTATGTCATTAACCACTTTGATTTGTTTAAGGATTTTACTTGCCTATCTGATTGCAACTGTTCATCAAAAATGTGGGAAAAGGCTTTGAATTATAACTAGGTCTGAAATTAGATTAATTTTTCTCATTTACTTCAGTGATCCTAAAACATATTCAAAAGAACCTCACTTCTCAAAAAGTTAGCTTTCTGTGAAAGCTCTTTTTCTTCCTATAATTTGTCATATCCTCAGAAATTATCCATACTGTCTTCTGACACAAGTTACTGGCACCCATGCAAAATTAAATTGACACTTTTAACTGGATTATATAATTATGGAATATCTTCGCAATATCACTTGGTAAACACAAATATACAATAAACAAAAGGTCTGTGTGAATTTACTCAAAGGTCCACATTAATATAGAGAGCAAAATAATTATTGAGCTAAGAACTTTGATATTAGGCTGCAGTACACCTACTATGTGTTTGAAATACCAATCATCTGCTGCAATATATTATGTACAAATATTGGAAGCTTACTGCCATTATTTAAAATTTTAATATGTTTAAGAGTCATTTCAATATCTCCAAATTATAATTTCTCCCAGCATGGCATTTTTGAGCTGTTACTAAAGGGAGCATTTACAGTCTGCTCAATCCATTAAAGCATTAAAAGATTTCCTAAGATGGAAATAGTAGCGAAATTCTTGTTCTCATATGTGTTTCTGTCTACCAATACAGATAGCCAAGACTCTAACAGGTTTAGGTCCTGATCTTCACTATGGTCTGTTAACAGGGATACTTGGATCACCACGAAGTTCTCCAGAAAAATTCACAGTGAAGAGTTACAATGAGGGACATGAGTCTGGCTTTGTCAGTCACTACAGAATGTAAAATCTGAAAGGGAACTAATTCATAGGCTAGATTTGGGGCCATTTTTTTGCATTTGACAAAATTGGTTTTATCCTCTTTTCCTTGCTTCCTCTCTTCTCTGTCTCACCCACACTGCCAACATAAGAGAGTTCTGAAAATGTTACATACTGAAAGTTTGTATGAAGTCAAGCAAAGTTATTTTCCACTTCCCCCTTCTCTCCTTTTTATTTTTTAGCATTAAGGACATTTAGTAATTTTTCAACAACAACAACAACAAAAATCCCAGGAATTATGTACATATATTTTCAAAATTTTAATTTGCAGCAGTGTCTGGAAGTCTTCACATTGGAAGCTTAACCTAAACCAGTTTTCTTGCATGCCATGAATTTTAAAATCTTGTCTTTATCTAAGAAGATAACAATGAGAAGATACTTTTTTTTAGGGCTACTATCTGAGGAAATGACTTTTTCCTGGTTTTCTCCTGATGAGAGAGCACACAGCTCAGATATGGGTGTTGGGCCAGAGCCTGGGAGATGGGGATCTGTACCATTGGAAGTGCTAAAAGGGAAAAATGAACTCTAGTAGTTGTGTCCTCACTGGGAAAAGTGGTCACCTATGTCAGGCAAGTGCTTGGGATTGCACCCCATGACAACACCACTAAATTGATTTTCTAGAACAAATTAGGTTCTGGTCTCCAAATCCTCACATACTGGTTTGATACTGCTGCAACTTTTGTTTCTTTCAGCTGAGTTGTGCAGGTACAAACACAGAGTAAAACATTACCCAATCAGTTGTCTGTCTGACTGTCCATCTTCTGGGCTACATAAGGTTGCAAGGGCTTCTGAGCAAGCTGGCAGAGTGTGTTACTCTCCTATTTGTAAAACAGCATTAAAAGGAAAGGAGAGGGAGAAAGAGTGAGATAAATGAACAGGATAAACAAAAGTTTTAAATGAGCTGCCCTGACTCAAGTCACCTTCTCCCTTTCTGCAGGATAAAATAAAAGTATTTTAATTATATTTTTTAAATATTGGTTTTATCACTGCTGATAAATCTGAATTTTAGGTGGGGAAAAAATATTGTATGTGTACTTTTATTTTTGGTCAGACATTCCAGATTTCGATTAAGATGAAAAATTGCATGGAACTGAATTTCAGTACTGTAGGAGAGGTATATGAAAACGACAAACGCTGGAAACAAGAGCTAAAGAGACTTGTAAGAATCAATATGGAATATTTTCAACAGGAGGTTTGTGGTGACTCATACTAAAAAAAAATGCTTAATAAATCAGAAGACAGTTTGGCTTTTTAAAAATTAACATTGCTATCTATACCTGAATATCCTCTGTTTAGGCAAGGGTATCTCAATCAGATATTGACTTGAAAACCTCTTTGAAATGAGTTTTTCTGTTTGAGTTTTATTTCTAAATAGGCTGATTCTCTTTGGAGAAATTTGTATATATTAGAGCATAGACATTTGTACTTTGGAAAAAAAAATGACTGATGGTGTTTCTCCCTTGTTCCTCAGAATCCAAGACTTCTTTTGGGGTAAAAAAGAAACACAAGAAAATTTGTTTATAAATCAGTTTCTAGCTGACTACTACCTTCATCCTTTTTGATTCATGTCATAAGTGGCTTACCATCACAATCCACACAGTGTTTAAACTTTTTGCCTTAGTAATAACATGAGCTACTCTTCAAACCATCCAGCTAGTCCCTTCAGATGGTATGGCAGAGCCCAAATCAGGTTTTAACTGTGTTTCTGAAGGTTAAAATTGGACTTGCCTTGCTGACTATCTGAAATTCATGCTGGCATGTGCATGCCAAAGAGTTTATCTCCACATTTCCACAGTCAGCAAGCAAAGTGCTAGGAATAGAGCACAGAAACTCTTGGATCCAGGAAGATGTCTGATCATTTCAGACTCCACATGAAATTATCCACCTACATATACTGAGATAACAGAGCAGAAGCAGACAACCAGCTCAGCAGAGTGGCAGGTAGGACAGCTCCTCTCTGCGCTGCTTGGCTACACCCGACAGGGGAGGCACTCACAGCAAGTCTGCTAGTACTTCTTTACATCCACCTTGATGGAGAGGAGAAATGGGAATGGGCCTCTAATGACAACCTCAGCACTGCAGGCGAGATAGGAGGGCCTGAGAGGGCAGAACTGTTGCAAAGGAGGAGTAGATGAGGTCTAGATGAGGTGGTTGTGGTGATTGGCAGAGTTGGGAGGGCAGAGTACCAAAATCACTGTGCTTTCTTACTTGAGATGATTGTCCAAACAAAATACTGTTTTCCATATCCACAAGGTATTAGGGTGGATATAATAAAGTTATTTAAAATCTTTAATAGAGATCAGTAACGTGGTTTATACAGTCTTTATTCCTGATGACAGCCTCTGAGACTTTCTGAGTACTGAAGTTAACAATAATCATCTACTTCATTTGGCATCTGAAATAGCAGGACTCTTGAAGTTATCTCTTTATAGAGATGGATTAGATGTACCCAGTTGTAACCAGGCTGAGCCAAAACTAGAACATTTGCCTAACTAAATTTTCACGTAATTGAGTATTCTAAGATAGTCAAAATAGATGGGTCAAAGGAGACAAATATGCCAGCAGTGACCAGCACAAAACTCTGCTGCTGTGTTAATCACATTAAACAATAATTTGTACCTAGGTTTTTTTATGATAAAGGTCATATTTAAAAAGTATATTGATATATGCCCCAAAAAACCTGTGAACACAGCAAGCAAGAGTAAATACCAAAAAGAAATTAGAAAATTAAAATACTGTAAGAAAATATGCAGTCCGTAATCTTTCTATTTACCCTTCTATTGAAGAACAGTGTTTCTATGTTCAATCTTTTATTTGTATATGAAGGCTGGAAACTTTCTCCACTATAAGCTATGACTCATGTTCAACTGCACTACTAAGGGACCTGAGGTTTAAAGAGAGAGATTCAATCTTCACAAGGCACATGATAACTCAAGCAGCTAAGGTAGTTCAAGATGGCCCAGACTCTATGATACAAACATGTAACAAGCATGATATTTTACTAGCACGTCTGTCTTGCTTTTCAGCTCTAGGACAAAATAAAGGAATTGGATGTTTTCTTTCTATATGAAATTTCAAGATATTTTAATATTTTCCAACACATATTTTACTCTACTGGAATAACAACACAGCCAAGTTGTGATTCAGGCAATATCCTGTCATGTTCAGACAGCAATTCAAGATAGAACTAACTGTCCTTAACCTGAGTTGTCTTTTTAGATGTTTCTTGGTCAGACAAATAGCAGGAACAGCTCTTAAAATCTGTCCTGTGATAAAGCTCAGAAAGCTTTAAAAACACATTAATTTTAGGCCATACAAATATCCATTTAAAAATTGGGAATGTTCCATCTTTCTCAACATTTATGGAGTATGAATCACCAAGACATTCAAGTACATTTCATTATGTCTGGAAGGATTTTGCATGAATTCCTATAAGATTTGGCAAAGAGCTAGTCATTTTTAGAGTTCCTTGATATAATGAATACTAATTATGATATTAATTATAGTACATTTCTCTTGATGATGATTTACCATATATTTTTCTTAAAATAATACACGGCCCTTGAAATAATACAATAGATCAGTTGGTTAGAGCATGGCAGTAATAATGCCGGGTAATAATGCCAGGGTGGTGGATTTGAGCCCTGTATGGGCCATTCACTTAAGAGTTGGACTTGATCCTTGTGAATTCCTTCCAGCTCAGAATATTCTGTAATTCTGTGATTGAATCAGAAGAGAGGTTTACTAGTCCTTGTACAGCAAATCATATTAAAAAGCAACAACTGAAATGATTTCCTGTATTTCTCGGTAAAAATCTGATTTAGCAAAATGTATTTTCCAAGAAGTTTGAATTTTTGTTGAAAAAGTTGTGAACAGCTTCTCACTGCTGATTGCACAAGGAAAGAAGTGTCTGCAGAGACACTGTTACTTCTCATTCTGACTGTCAAATTATCTCTTTCTGTTATGAAATAATATTTCTATTATTCCACATACAAGGAAAGCTGGGAATGGACTTTACTAGGTGCAAACTTAAATTTACACTGTTGTTCATGGAGTTTCCCATTTCTCCCTATCATGGCCATCCTAGATCTTTTTATTATAATAGAAAAAAATATTGTGAGGTGGAAACTATTTAGAAAAATTAGGAAAACCTGAAAGGAACTGGCTTAAGGAATTCAATCCTTTTCTGCAAAGTGAATTTTGCAGGTGCCCCACCTCTAGTGAAATGAAGCTTGGATGTTAATGAATGCAAATAGCTTAGCAGGTGTTTGAGTTTGTCTTTTAAACTCCATCACTGATGAGGATTTATTTTGTTCTTAATGACATATTTATATGCTTTCAGAGGCAAAAAGTATTTGAAAATACACCTGCTGATGCTGGTGCCACTTTGAGCTGATTTGATTGCTGTGTACGTGGGTTAGGTTTGGTGGTACATTATGTGGCTCCACCTCACTTTCACAGGCTTAATAGAACTCTCAGTGCTTTTGTTTGAGTCCGTGAAATGCAACAGTAATCCACAGTTCTTGAAACAAGAGCCTTTCCATCAGTTTCAGTAAGCTTTGAATTAGGTTCAAAAGTTGGCATTTGCTATCCAGAAGCAGCAGCAGAAGTTTGCATACTGGGGAGTATTTGCCACACTACCTGCACAAGGTCATTTCTGCAAGAGAAGAAGCAGGAGCTCTGATGAGAACTCCTCATTGTCGCTTCACAAATGGGACAGTGATACAAATCACAAAGGTTTAATTTTGATTGAAGTGTTGCCCTTTGTATGAAATGTACAGAAATGGAAAATGTTGCTTAGGATAATTGCTGCCCTTATTATTACAAGCTGTTTGAAGACTAATCAGAGTTTTCTGACATTAGTGTTCCCTCTTGGGTAACACATGGTAAAGGTCTAGAAATGTGGAATACTCTGTGGGGATTTTAACTATGGAATGTGCACATAGGAAGGCATCACAGACACTGAACAACTCAACCAGTAATGGTCCAAATGGGAAGAAATGAAAAGCACTGGAGAAAACCAAGGATGAAAGGAGGTGGGAGAAGCCAGGATAGAGGGGTTACAAAGAGGAAAGGACTCTTTGGAGTTAGTATTTCCTAAAGAAAAGAAAATGCAAGTGAAGAGATCTTCTTTAAACTTTTCATTAGGAATCCCTGCATCTTGCTAACCACATCTGTCACCTATTCTAAGAGGAAAACCAAGAGTCTCTCAGTGTGAGAACACACTCAAAAGAGCAGTTTTGCTCCTGTGTACAAAAAGTTATATGCAAAAGTTATATAACTACAAAGTTATATGTACTGGGACGCATAGTCAAAAGGTGATACTTAAGGCAAGTGTTTTTCAGGAGGTTTTTTCCTTTAGGGACAGAAATTCTTAGAAAACTGATCAGAATTTTTTTCTTGCTATTGTGAATGTAAAAATCATTATAGTTTATTTCTGATTTATTTGGCTATATCCCTTTACTGTTATTTTGTCCTGAGTACTAATGAATAAAACTTGTTGTCTGACAATGAGCATCTGTAACTCAAGGGCAGACACTGAAATAAAACAGCTACATGTGAAAGAGTCTGGTCAAGATATCATTCCAGCCTAATCCATATGATGAGAAGCACGAAATTTTTGCAAATGTTTGTTTACATTGTTTATGCTGCTGTATTGGATAACTGTTTTCCTAAAGGGTATAATGTATATGAAATAATATTTTCTGTTTAATTTTCGTATTTACTGAAAATTTTTCTGTTAAAATTGTGCCTTTTGGGATTCACGAATATTTTTTTAAAAAGCAGAGCTCTTCTTTGAATTCTCTCACATAACTGCAATGTTCCTGCAGCATAGAACACAGTAATTGGATATTTTTATTAGCAGAATAGAGAACAATTATTTTTGTTATACAACCTAGCTAGTTGCAGTGAAAACAATGATGACAACACTGAGACTATGATTATCAAGTTACAGCTCAGAGGTGATTCCTCATAAAGACATTTGGAGTTTTAAAAACAACACCTTGAGCTGCAGAAAAGAGGAAAAGCAATAGGGAAGAGAAGGACAGAGAAGAAGGTATCTAGAGACCAAATGCATAATTCTACTGGTCAGTAAACAGTCTTCAGGTTATGTGTAATAAAAACTGTGAAACCTCTCTGCCTTTCTACACAGTCTCATGCACCCTCCTCTGCAGAAGCTGGTGCTGTTCATGTGCTTTCAGGGGTCGATGTACTTCATTGGCTGAGACAGCACAGCATCACCCTTCTCTGCTCACAAGTGTTTCAAGTTTGGCTTCCCACTAAATGTTTTTCTAGTATACCAGACATGGGTAATGGATTTCATTTGAAACTTACGGTGGTGGATTAACTTGTCCACTGCTTAATTTTGTGGCAAGCTTGCCTCTTATGTCTTGGAATATCCTTAGACCATTCACAAACAGCCTAAATATCCCTCGACTGTGCAGCCCCACTTAAGCCAGTGTCAGTGACAGCTCCTCACCAGAAGCAGAAGTTGAGAAGAGAAATATAGCTCAAACCTCTTATGATGTTAAGTCATTTATTCCCTCTGTCCTGGGGGGGACAGAGGAACCAACCTGGGCAAAAGTCGGTGAGGTAAGAGAGTGAGGCTTTGTGTCCTGCTGGTTTTATCACAGACAGGGGGAAAGGGGATCCCAGGGGCGGAGCTGGGATAAACATCCAACCAGATCAGAGCCCGGGCTGCTGGAACATCAGACTGACCTGACTCAGTCACATGGCAGGGACCCGGCTGGGGGAAAAGCGGGGGGGGAGGCAGGAGGGCCCACCGCAACATGAAACAGAGGTCATTTAATCTCTTTCCAGTTTATCCCTTTATTTGTGCTGATTTTTACGAAAGAAAGTCGTCGTACAATAGCTATTGATCTGCATCAGTCTTCTTGGTAACTGGAATGAGACAACTGGTTACTCCCAGCTGCTACAGCCCACTCTGATGACAGGCTCCCTTTTTTTCCCCAGAGTGTACAAATGTGACATATTCTTTATCTACTAGATTAATTTTACATTAAACTTATAGCCTCAGTCCCCATGAAGACAGTGAGCTTAATAATTTAGTGGCACACTCAGAATTCATCTGATGAAAGTATGCCGAAGGAAAGATTTTTAACCCAATACCCCACTGATCTGAAATGGTCAAGATTAAGATATTCAGCACATCATTACCAATGTTGAACCTTGTCATGCCTTCTTGGCATCTTAACCTTATCCTTTTCACTCTGTTTCCATGAACCTTACCCAAATAGACATGTATTGCCATCTTCAGCAAGAAAATCTGGACTGACCAGAAAGGGGCTGTATCTTTATACAAGAAACTTCATGAAACTTTAAAAGTTTTAAAACTCTATTATTCAAATTATCAAACTGCTAGATTGTCCCTGACACACACTTAACCTGTGCCTAATAGCATTTTCCCAAACAATCCCCAAGTCAGAATTTAGGAATTAGGAGGAACTACAGACAATTTGCATGGAACTATTCTTCTCTGGCAGAAAAGAGGATTTAATAATGTGGTCGTGGGCTCTCTGCTGCACTTGGCCAGGACCACAGATTGGTTTCAGACGTACATTAATTCACAGATATTGTTACAGCCAAAGAGGATATGTTGTGTATTTCTGAATACACATACAGAGGAAGGCTGTTTCTATGGCAAACTCACACTCCTGCTGATGAGTTTTTCTGAAGTCTACCAAATAGTTTCTCTTTTTTTTGTACTTTCCATCTTACCTTGTTGCTCAGCACTGATCCTCTTACTTCTACTGTCCTATTCAAATTTCTCCATATATCTTTCCAACTCTCATCTCAAGGTTCCATGTTTCCCAAAAAAGTCAGCCCTGATTTTTCTTGGCCATTTCTATCTTTTACCCATTTTTCTCCCTTCCATTCTTTCTAAACGCCTTTATTATACTGTAAAATACAACAATTTACTCCCTTTCATCTGCTTTGGATGCCTTCCAATCTGACTTTGTGTGTTTCTACACTGACACCATCCTCACTAGAGTTGCTAATGACAAATACATTTCCAAAAACCTGCCACTTCTTTGTCTTCAACATCTTCAAAGAACAATCCTTATAATCTCCATCATTATGGCCAAACATTTCATTCAGACACTCATGCATGCCGCCTTGATTAGCAAAGGATTCTCCACAGTGCAGTCATTGCCCTCGTCTGTCCACATAAATCACTGTTTTCGATTTCATCTTCTTTGTCTGAATGTTTGAATGTTAATTCCCCTCACCAGCTCTGTTCACTGGCTTCCTGTCCAAAATCTCTCCAACCTTGAGAATATTCTGAAACTCAAGGAGGTCTCTGTGTCTTCTGCAGGTAGCCACTCTTTGTCTGTCTTACCTGTCTGCTTCCTCCTTCTGCAGGGTCTCTCTATTCCTTGTCTCATTTGCTTTCTCTACAAATCATGAGTGTTGATTTTATTGACAAATTAATTATCTCTCCCACACACACTGCATTCTAAAGACTTGCTTCTGGCCTGTAGTAAACTAAGAAGAATCTTTTCTTTTCCTCCTACCTTCAGTGCTTTTTTCCACTCTGTCCTTAAACAAATCCAAATTACAGATTTTCATCCATAAATTTACTTAGTGCTATGCTGAGCGGTTCAGCATTGATCACCACACCACTGTTTTTCACCACCACTGGAAAAATGCCACTCTTTGGTATCCAAATTAAAGTAGTCATAAATTTTTTAAGTAGTCAGAGAGTTTCTGATATATATTTTAATTTAAATGACAACAATGTATCTAATTTCACTATAGTACTTGGAAATGATACCCACAAAGCCGGTCTCTCCAATACTTAATGAGGAAGCAAACTATGCTCAGTAAATGAGTAAGGAAGCTATGAAGTGAATAAGCAAAATTAGCACTAATATTGTGTTGAATAAGCAAACTACATCTTCATTTTAGGGCCTATTTTTACCTTCTTGGTTTTATCTCTATTTCTGACAGATGAAACAGAGTCAATAGTAAAAGAACAATAGATTTTTGAAATTCAAATTCCATCTAGATTAAATGATCTTGGAAAATCAGAGATGTATGCTTCCCAGGGAAAGCCAGTTTTCAGGTCTCTACACTTTGTGGGTGCTCATAACCAAGGAAGAAAGAGACAAAACTGATAGGCAATGTAGGAGGATGGGGAGTTGTGTGTGGTGACTTCATTGATCACCACTTTAACAGCTCAAAAGAAGAAACTCAGTTTCAAGAATCTGATCACATGAGGCACCCATGCCTACCTGGGTACAATAGATAAGTTCTCTTTATTTCTAATGAAGAGACTGCCCTTCTGCTTTATGTATTAAGAACAACAGCATCATCATTCTCCCCTTAGGGCATGCCAAAACATCAAAGCTTGGGTTGTGCCAAGGCTGGGTTTCTGGCAGACCGCACATATACATCCTAATGGTCCGTGAGAAGTAGGACCACCATTACCCTCAAGGCTATGCATCAGGAAGGATCCATTTCTGGCAAGTGTCTGTAGGTGTTAGGACACAGATGATTAGAGCCTGCTTGTATCCTTTTGCTTTACCTATCTCATATCTAACACAGCCAGGAGTTCATCCAAGCAGGAGAAACTCTGCTAGGTCTGTAACAAAAAGGGGTTTTTTAAGAAAAAAATGTGTGGCCTGTAATCAGATAAAGCTGGTTTTATGCTTAAATATTACATTAAAGTAAAATATTGGTAACATGCAGATTGACCAAAAAAATTAAAAACTCTGAACTAATGAAGATTGCATTTATGTATAAAGATAAAAAAAATAGGCATGCAGAATGAAAGAATTAAAATCTGACTACGAGAGAAGACAGCAAGTAGTTGGAAAGGAATTAGGCAGGGAACAGTATAATCCCTGATGATAGCATTGGTTAGACGCTTATCAGTCACTGAATTTACATGACATGGTTGTTTCTAAGTGTGAGATTGACATCTCTTTGTCATCTCATATTCACATGCCTCACACTGTTAGGAAGCTGACTGCCACAACAGTAAGTTCCTTTTTTTTTTGTATCAAGGCCGAGTGCAAGGTCCTGCACCTGGCTTGGGGCAATCCTAGGCACAAATACAGGCTGGGTAGAGACTAGACCTGGGGAGAAGGGCTTGAGGATGTTTGTGGACAAAAAGCTCAACATGACTCAGCAATGGAAGCTTGCTGCCAAGAAAGCCAGCTGTGTCCTGGGCTGTTAAAGAAGTGTAGCCAGCAGTTTGAGGAAGGTGACTCTCACCCTCTTTTTCCATCTGGAGTACTGTGTCCAGCTCTGGGCCCCCAGCACATGAAAGATGTTTACCTGTTGGAAGGAGTCCAGAGAAGGGCCACTAAGTTGATAACAGGGCTGGAATACCTCCGCTATGAGGACTGAAGTGGACAGGGTTGTTTGGCCTGGAGAAGTCTCTGGGGAGACTTTATAGCACCTTCTACTACCTAAAGAGGGCCTGCAAGAGGGTAGAGAGGGACTGTGGATAAGGGTGTGTACTGGTAGGACAAGGGGAAATGGCCTTAATCTGATGGACAATAGGTTTAGATCAGGTAACAGGAATAAATTCTTTACTATAAGGGTGGTGAGACGCTGTAACAGCTTGCCCAGGGAATTTGTGGACTGCTCATCCTGAAAAGTGTTAAAGACCAGGCTGTCTGGTCTAGTAAAAGGTGTCCCTGCCCATGTCAGGCACTAGATGATCTTTAGGGCCCCTTCCCACCCAAGCCATTCTCTGGATATATGGGGAGCCATTTATGTGATGTGACCCTGCACACCTGGAACATAGGAATACAGATATTATAAAAACACAGTATTTGACAGGATGCACAAAACTCACTACTGGTTTACAATCATTTTTGTTAGAGGATAAACATCACAAAAGAGTTTCAATCACCTATATCTGCTGAATGCAAGCATAACACCTGAGGAAGGTGTGTAAGTATAGTGTAATTCTCTCTATTTACATGCTTTTTTTGTATTGCATCATACTTTCTGATATATGACTCTCGTATCTTCATTCTAAAGCATATAAACCCCTAAATTATGCCTTCTCAGGCTTTTCTGTCTCCATGTCAGTGGTAAAATACTCTGCTTTGCATAGAAGCTGAAGTAATACTGGAAATTACTTAGAAAAAACAAGAACATTTCTAGCTGGTAAATTGTCTGAACAGGAAACTAGTGACTTTTTTTTGTAACATGAATACATATCAGTGATCCTTAGTTATAATAGGTCTCAGAAAGTTTTATGTGGCACTGAGCAGACATGGCTGTATGAAATAGCCTTTTACTGTTGATGTGGCATAAAGACGTTTTCTCCTTAGGCAGAAAGGAGGAGCCAAAAAAGCATGCAGGCTTTTTAAAAGTCAGTCCAAATACCATTATGTTTATGATCTAGAAATAATTGCAATCTCAAATTATCAATAGGGAATGAGATAAATACTGCTTTATAAGGGCAGCAAAGCAGATGAGGGGTCTAGAGAGCAAGTCCTATGAGGAGAAGCTGAGGGAGCTGGGAGTGTTTCTCCACGAGAAAAGGAGGCTCAGGGAGTGACCTTCTTGCTCTCTACAACTGCCTGAAAGGAGGCTGCATCCAGGTGGGGATCAGTCTCTTCTCCCGGGAAGTGCATGACAGGATGAGAGAAAATGGCCTCAAGCTGCACTAGGCAAAGTTCAGGTGGAACATCAGAAAGAATTTCTTCACTGAAAGAGTTGTTAAGCATTGGATTGGGCTGCCCAGGGAGGTGTATTTGGCGTTCTCCTTTCGCTCTTCTGTTTGCTCTCTCTTTCTAGCTGCTGAATGTTCAAAGAAGTCAAGACCCCTGTGGATGCAAAACACTAGGTTTTTTCCTCTATCTACAAATTGTTTTCACAGGTTAAGAATTAAGGACATGAATAGACAAAATTAGGCTTTACAGCAGGTTTAGATACTTGGATTAGTGACCAAACCAAGTTTTACACTACCAGAGCAGTTTACCTGTGTCTGCAATCTCATGCAACAGCCAGATTTTCTGTGAAACCAGACTAAAAATACTTATTGGCTGTTTCACAAGACATGAGGCAGCCTCCTTTCCCACTCCTCAGGCAGTCTTGTAAATGCCATAATTTCCTGGATAGTGAGGAAGGATATGAAAACAATTCTGAATTCAAGTATGGTCTTGATATCTTTATAAGGGAGTCTGCCTTTATACCTGCCTTGGTGGGATAGCCCTCCCACTGAGGACACTCCTGGAAAGTAAAAGAGCTTTACTGAAACAGGAAGGGGATTGCACAGCCTAATTAAAACCCTAGTACAGGTCAACTTTGCCTGTAACATTTCTTTTTTCTGAACAACTTTTTAAGTATGCTAGGCAAACCATTTCTGAATTTGACTAGCCTTTTAGTGAGAAAGATTGTGATTGGATTTCTCTTGCAGTTCATTTTTTCTGTGATTTAATCTCAAATATTTCTTGCTTTAAATACTGAACCCTTACTTTGTGGAATGATCCTTATATACACAGACTCCTAGGCAGCCCTATGCTTCTATCAGTATTAAGCAGCTTTCTTGCAAAAACCCATGGGTGTATGGGTCTTAGGTACTCAGACTAGTTCTATGCACAGTCCCACAGTTTGGCCAGCGCCTGTGGGCCTGCCATGTCCCTCATGAACTGGCAGTGTTCTGCTGGGAGCCTAGCACCAAAACACCTGCAATCTTCATGCTGCCTTGTGCCTGCCATTCCCAGTGCTACAATCAGCTTGCTCTCCTTCATCCTGGGGCCACAGAGCCATGTCACATGCTGAAATCCTACTGTAGGGCAATGGAAGGATGGAGACAAGTAACAGAGCGCAGCACTACTGACTGTCCACATGCTCTGGACTCTACTTCTTTATGGAGTAAAACAATTTAAAGACAGGGAAGATATCTTCCCTTTCCCAGGCAGAGACTGTCTATGTCAAGCAGTGCAGAGCCAGACCCTCTGGTTCTGACACATACACAGCATTTCCCCCTTTCCTGCATGGACTCTGCTCAGGATCATGACTCTCTGTGGCATGGTCTGCTACAAAATTATTGTTCCTGCCCTTTGGATTTCTGCATGTCAGAGAGAGATTTCACAATTCTTCCCCTAAGTGCTTTAGTGCAAATATTCAGTTCTGCCTGCACTGCTTAAGAAAGCCACATTGATATTTAATAAGCAGAAAAGCAAATAACCATGTCATTTTAGCCTATAGTGTGGGCCTGTTGTGATGGACAAGAGTAAAGCTGGGTAGCACATAAAGCTGTCAGGAGGAGGAGGAGATCACTTCACTTCTCTGTGAGAGGTCTTCAGAACTATGAAGAGAATGCTAGGTTTAGCTTTGAACTGAAGAGAAGAGGGGATAAAGATTCAAATTTCTGAGGCTCTATCACATGACACATGTATACTACACAAGCAGCTAAAGATGCTTTATGAGAAAATCTATGGGCTCCTTTTTTTAGGGAGGTCTTATACCTGTGAGAATGTGCACCTAGGCTTTTCTGCATGTGTCTAGCTAATCTGTATTCTTAAAAGTCCCTTTGCCTTTACAAATGTGGCATTTGTATGCAGAACCCAAGAATCCGTTTTTCCTTGGGTTTCATAGTCAAGCTATCACATTCCTGTTGTTTATTTAGTCTCTGCTTGCATATCCAGTTATAAAAGGGTCCAGTATATTTTATGCCAGAGTAAACTAAGAGTGGCAAATTCAGCTTCTTCGTTGATCTTCTTCCAGTTAGTAAAGTTCCATGAGAAAAAAAAGTTTCTATCAATGATACAAGTACACTGGATCAAAGTAACCAAATGTTATGAGAGCATGTGAAAAACTGCAGTTCAAGTAGTCTCCATTCCTGGGGAGATCCTGCATTACAGCTTTTTGCCATGCAATACAAAGTAGGGTCTTGTCATTCATCATTCACAGCTCTATCCTTGTACAGAGCAACAGACTATTTCTCTCAGCTTGCTGTGTCGTCTCTTGAAACACAGTGAAGGTCTCAGAGGTGGAATCCAGATATGGTGAGGACCAGAATCTTAATCCATTAGTATGAGATAAGCATTCATGTTCAAGTCTCAGTGGTGATGTGTAAAGGTAGAATCACAGAAATCCCCATACTCTTATAGGAAAACACTAACATTTTATCAACACATTTTATAATAGTAAAGTATTAATGTTCACAAAATTCAATCTAAAATTTCAGGGGAAGGGTTTGTATTCCTTTAAGGATTAACTGCAGACTCTGCAGTTGTAGATGGCAGATGGCAGATCATAAGCAGATGGCTTAGGGCCTGCTCCAAATCTTTCCTCTTTAGCATAAGTATGCTTGGTTTTAATTTCCAGATTAAGGCCTAATACTGGCTTAAACCTTTCCAAACTAGTGGTCAGCATGACATGCACAGTTCTCATTCCTATAAGCAAAGTTTTACTTTGGAAAAGTTATCTTTGAAAGATATTATCCTTTTTTAATTCTCTATGTTATTGGTTTTATCTGGTTCATCTGCTGGCTTCAGGTTAGATAAATTTTCATTCTCAAAGACAGTTTATGTGTCTTGAATAATTTAATATGTAGACATTTAGGCCAGAATGCTTTTTCTGTTTTTAGCTTTGTTTAGAGGAAAGGATGTTTTCTTTTCTTTGACACCATTAAAAAAATAGCTAATGGAAAGATAGTATAATTTTTCAACTTTATCATTTTGTAAACTACTTTACTATTATGAAATGTGTTGATAAAATGTTAGCTTTAGCAAACTGTATTCACTGTGGATGCTGTTTTGAAGGAGCTGTGATTTTTGGGTTTTATTCTCAGTCAGTTGTGTTTACTTATTAATACAACCATTGTGTGTATCCAACTGATTAGTTATTATTAAATTTTTTTTGAGTTGGTTTGGACTTCATCTACTCCTCATAGAGTAGTTAATATACTATATGGACTGTAAACTTGCCAATTAAGCTATTAATAGCTTAAAAATAGTGTTCTGCTTGCATCTAATGATGTGGAATATTTAAAAGTTTTTTCAAATATTGCCAGATGGATGACTCCAATTAGGAGCTATGAACCAGATTTGCAACAGTGTTATGTATCAAAGGTAAATTCCCTGCAGTATTTACAAAATTGTATGACACTTGCCAATTTTTAAACAGAAAACACCAACTTCAAACTGCTTAGAATCCTGTTATTTACCTTATAGATCTGAATAAATTTTGAAAATATATTCATGTACCCCAAAAGGTCTTATTTCTTTCCTTGCATACTATACTAATGCATCATCTGGTTCTGAGCATGACATGACAACCCAAAGCATGTGCATTTGTGCATTTTGACAGTATTGGATCTATTAATATTTCCTCCATTGCTAAAAATCTCAACTGACCTTATTTCACTTGGCAGCCTCTCACATTTGCATTTGAATTAAGATGGAAATGCAGAGAAATCTCACTTTTTACATCTTCAAAACATGAAATTTGTGCTTAAAAGAAAAATTAAATCACTCCCAGGATGAGGTTAGTTTCTCACAACTTTGGGGTGCTTACATCTAATTAGATGTTTATAGTCTTTCCATTGACAATAGAGTCCAGGAGGTGAGGTACTTGCCTATGTGCAGATGTTTGCAATGAGAAGAGTGATATGTTAAACAGGACTGACTGTTTAGACAAAATTCCCATCAATTATCATGGGATCTTAACACTTGCCTAACATGATGACACCTAGTGTTCAGAGAAATACATCCTACCAAAAAGAAAAAAAAACCTTTTGCTTTTAGAAAATCTTAAAAAAAATACCTTTGAGTCGGTTTTGGCTGGCACCTGTTAGGCAATTCATGATGTTTCTGATGTTCTGTGGCCTGTTCAAGAAATCTTGCAAGACTTAGCTGGTTTGAAAGATGATCATATATTGATAATGAGACAGATTTCTTATTGTCTCTTTGGGGCTAGTTTCTTTTTGAAGATTTTATGACATTCTATTCAAAACTCTTCCGGAGGCACAAATACGACATGGCAGCCGTATCAATAATACCCACATATCCAACTACACCTATAAGAAGTTCAGTAGTTATATTGATTCTTCCCCCTACATTGGATTTAGCTCTGTATCTGCTAGTTCTATGTACTAAAGTGTCTAGGACTTGACCAGGCAAGAAGTTTTCTACAGTTTTTAAATCTTCCCTAAAGCTATTTTTAAAAATCCCTTTCACATTTGCCCCTTTCCATTCCTCTAGTGTCAAATAGTTGAGCTATCATTCAACAGCTTTGTGCAATCATGTTAGAACACCTCCTGAGTGACTGAATGGTTCTTTGGTCCTGCTAGTGATAACTACATATTTTATGAGTAAGTAATCATAAATGATTTTAAAAAATGGTTTGAAGGATGCCTCAGACTTACATTCATAAAGAGGGGTTCAGATATAGAACTTGCTCAGTGCTTTTTCGTAGTGACACTAACACAAATAATTTATTTTCTGCTGCTGCTTTTTCTTTTCACACATTTAACTGAATCAGGCTTTCACACTTGATCTGAGACTCACTCCCTTACCTAATTTTACCTCAAAGTCTATCTGTCTTCTATATTGCTACCCTTTCTTCAGAATCAAATGTATTAGAGAGCTTCTATATCTCCTGTCTCTGTCAGTCTGTTGTACCTCGTGGCCACTGTTGTTGAGTGTTTTTTTTATAATTACATCCTGGTCCAGATTCTGTTCATTGATTAGTGTAGGGTCTGACAAGCCCCTGTCCTGGCAGGAAGCCCTTGTTTAGATAAAGGGAACTGCAGCATCTCCAGATGTGGGATCTGATAAGCCCCTGCCCTAGCAGGGAGGCTTGGAGATAAGGAGGTTGTGCAATCTCCCTGCAGGCCCCTCTTGGGGAAACAAAGAGCCTTTTAGGTTACGGCGAGAGAAAAGACAGACCCATGATCCTCTAGGAAACTGTATGTAAAATACCCTAATACCCATTGGTTTCTCACCCTTTCACACCCACCTCTGTACCCCCATAAAAGAGACCCCTCTGCCCCGAGTCGGCGGAGGATCTGTCTCTGGTCACCCCTTCGCGGAAGATGGAAGAATAAAGCTGCTTCTGCGGAACCACCAGAAGGACCTCTCCTCTCTCTATCCGGGCCTGGCCATGGGGGTTTGCCTTGCAGAGCAGAGCTGAAATCACTCCCTGAATCACCAAGAGCTGATGGCTGCTGAGCCAGGCACCTCTGCAGGCACCCCCAGCAGAGGGCTGAGAGAAGCCACGACCCCCTGGGAGATGGTTCCTCACGGGATCACCTCTGCGGGTCAGCCACGGCTTCTTGGGTCTGAGCCTCAGACCCCAACCAGCATAGGCCGGGAGAACCCCCCAAGCATAACAACTTTGAATTAGGACAAAAAAAATTTTTCTTATGAAAATTTCAAACTAGATGGGTTTCCAAGAAGTAAAAATTTCTACTGTCTAAGCACAGAATTTTTTCCTTGCTAAAAAAGCAGCCAGTTCATGAAGACTGGAATTTCCCATCCTGGTGTGCTTTTGGCTCTTTCTCAGCATGTCAGTCACCATGTGGGCCAGTATTTCCAGTAGATGATTACTGCTTTTTCATTTAAAAATTATGGAGCTTTATATATGTATATAGTGGTTCTTGTTTCTATTTTTAACCATTTGCTTTTGTCTCTAAACCCTCCTTTGCCAGAATAAATCAGGAAGTGGTACAAGAAGTGTTGTTTCTTGGTTAATGTACTCTCTCATTCCGATTTAGTCTGATTTTACTTTTCCTCAAGTGTTTATTCTATCAGTAGCTCATTAAAAAAATAAACAATGTTTACCATCTTCCTAGATTCTTAATGTTGTCACAGAACATTTATATTTAGTCTTGGGTTTGATGCTTATTTTTTTGATACATAGTAGAACAGAACTTGTAGGAAAAAGCTCTTCACCACTTTCCAACTCTTTTATTTTAAGATTTTTTCTACCTTTTTTGAATGAAGCAGAACCCATATTATCATCCCTATAGAAAGTGTCATACCAAACTTCTTACTTTCCTTTTCTTTTTCATCTTTTCCCAGTCTCCAATGCAAATAACTCTCCTATTGATATTTCAGTGTCACCACCTGCTTCCATTTTGGTTTAGATAGATATAGGAGGAAAAGTCATTCTTTCTCTTATGTATCCAGCTGTACTAACAACTCATAAGCAGTGCCTCTTCCATGCACTGCTTCCTCCGTTATTCAGGAGTGCCACTCTGGTCAGAGGTGTTTTATTATGAGTATTTCAAACGGTCCTTATATTAAGTTCAGTAGTCTATTATCCCTATGTCATTAGCCAGATGTAGGCCACAAGAAGGGTTCCTACACAACCCTATTCTTGATGTTTCGTGCAGGTTGACACCTCTGCCTCAGCAGGCATGTAACTATATTGCCATGCATCCTTGGTGTAACAATCCCAAGTATGCTTATGTCTGGCAAGAGAAATCTTTCCTCTCCTCATCCTGTCAACCACTGTAGAAAACATTCTCCTACTGGAAAGATGGCTGTGAAATGGTATTTTGGGCTCAGAGAAGTCCAAGGCTGTTGCTTGGTGTAGAGGTCTCACTGACTTGACTTGGATAATAAAATCCCTGAATTTTATCTATAAAAGTTTCTTGCCAGTGGTCATCATTCTATAAGACCAATGAGGACAAAAATTACAAACTTCTTTACACTTTTTCTAGGAAGTAGATAAATACAGCACCAAAATTAGAAGACTGAGTGGACAAGTATACCTTTGAGAAACTTCTACAAAAAACCTAAGATGACATTTTGACATGGTAGTTAAAAGGACTTGCAGATTTCCCTTAGAGCCCTCACTGTCCAGCCTTGCTGTGCAGAATTTAACCTCATTCCATGACTTATTGTGGCTTATGAATTGTCTATATTTTTAACAATTTGATTCACAAAATAAATGCTGGAAGAAATGCTTCCATCCAAAAAAAAATTGTGTCGATACTCTTTGGATTTAGACATAATAAAATGAAAGGTTTCTGGCATTTGATGGTGGCTTTCTGGTGAGACATCTTTTCTTTCATTTCTTTAATGAGGGAAACTACTAAGTTTTGTTATTGTTGTGGTTTGACATGGAAGGGGTTTCTTGCAAAGGGTCCTTCTGGTTCTGATCAGAACCAATCAATTGTCTGGCTTGATTACTGGCAAGTTTTAAGCCACTTAGGAGTTTGACACGCCTCTGCGAATCACATTTTAAGATAGACAGAGCCCGGGAAAGCTCTCTGGACTTCTGGCCATCAAGGAGGCAACTTGGGCCTCCGGGCCCTGCGGCCCTCAGGGCTGGGCCGGGCCCTGCTCGGCCTGGCCCGACCCGGGAGGCAGCCGCCCCCTCCTTGGCCCTGTTCCATCTGGGCCCCCCAGCCCTGCCCCATGCAGGTAGAACTGGGCTGGCAGCGGCCCCCCCTTCACCGCCACGGCAGAGCTCAGCTCCAACTCCCCCAGCAGAGATCATGGGACTGAGAGAGATAAGAGAAGTTCCAGCCGCGGCCGGGTGAGATTAACCCTATTAGTGCTGTTAAGATTTCTTCAGAACAGATGGGCCTGAAAATGCTGATCCTCTCCCAGAGAGAAAGCAGAAAGAACATGAAGAGACACCCTTAGGTGTAAGTCAGTAAAGATGGAAGGGCTGAAACCCTGAGGGAAAAGAAAGAGGAGATGCTTCAAACCTGGAAGCTGAAATTCTGTTGCAGAAACCCTTTGGAGATGAACTGGACTATTGGAGTCCCTGCTGTAATTTCATAGAGCATCGGAGGGGGGTAGAGCAATTGGGAGCTAAGGTGCCTCTGCATTTTTCTCTCTTTATTCCTTTGGCTCCAGAGTGTTTGGACTCAGTTTACCTTCACCTGGAGGGGTGTGCAGTACACCCGAAGTTGATTCTGCCTAGTAGGTGGGGAGGGGTCCCACCTTCTGGTATGGACTGACACTTGGAATCTTTGGCTGCCCAGTGGGTGGGGGGCATGGTCCCACCCTTTGATGTGGACTGATCCACTGATTGAACCGACCGTACAAAGGAACCAGGAGGGGTCAGTGCGAAGATGACCCCAGTTCCTAGAGATGAAGATTGCTCCTGGAGATGAGTAAAGAAGACCTTGCTCCTGAATGGCTCAGCCTTAAATTGAACACCCCGTGTTAGCTCAAATTGAAATCCTTGGAAAACAGCTGTGGGGAAAGCGGTGATTCGAGGTTAGGGACTTTTTCACTGCAAGCAGAAACCTTCTGGGCGACTGTTTTGCTGTGATATTGAACCCATAAGAGAGTTGTCTCAAGTGGGAATGTCTCCATAAGGTCATCAAGAAAGACTCAGAGACTCCTATCTCTTTATGTGAACTGAAAAGATTATAAAGGTGGTAAACTGACTGAAATCTCAAGGGTTGTTTCTACATTATTCAGCATGGAGAAAGTGTGGGGAGGAAAAGTGTTCTAAAGGTTTAATCTGATTCTAACTTTTGTTTCCTTCTTTTAGGTCTGCTAATAAACTTCTTAGAGTCTTTTAAGTTTGAGCTTGTTTTGTTTTCTCCTAATTCTTATGTCACAGAGGTAAAATAAGTAAGTAAGAGATGATCTGAACCAAACCACTACAGTTATCTAATCATCTTTTTCTCTAAGATGGCAAGCAAATATGGGAACTTAAGTCTGTAATTCTTTAAAATTGTCTTTGTAACTCTCTGGGTGAAAAAAAACCACCTCAAATTCTAATTCAGCTAAAGAAATTTGTGATTGCTTTAAAACAGATACAATATACAGTTAAAAGAAAAATAACAGAAGTATATTCTCCTTTTCATTATGAGTAGCCATTTTATTGACAGCTGTTTTTGTGATAAGTTTAGTGATGAAATAAATTGCTCACTAGATCAAGTGGCTTCATATCCAGATTCAGACAAGAAAACAGTAATGAAAGCCTGTGAAAATACAGCTTTTTAAATTGCAATAAGATGAAAAATTCAACTACTGTGTGAAAATGAAATCTACCTATACAGGTTTTTTTTCCCTGAAGTATCTAATCACTGTGTCTAGGCACACATAGGAGAAATAGTCTGAAAACAAATTACACTCAAATATCTCTGGAACAATCTCATTCTAACAACACATTTACTGATTAATATTCTAGCCAGAAGGAAGCTGACTGGAAGTCTTGGCCACTCATTTTCCAGGACTAATTTTGTTTATTTGTTATAAGATACGGTCAAAGAACTGCACATCTTGTACAGTGTGTTCAAGGAGTTAGTCACAGACTGCATCAAGTGTGCCACAGCACAGGCCAAGTTTCTGTGAGACTGTGGGGAACAACTCATCGCAGCTGGAGCGTCAAGGGGGAGCTGTTCACTTCACTGCCTAGGAAGAGGAAAATGAGGAAAAGACATTTCTTTCAGAAAACTGTGGCTCACATCCAGTGGAGTTGTAGTATTTTAGATCTGTCAATCTTGAGAAACAAGCTTACTGTTTGTGAAATTACACAGCTATTTTTAAGGGCTATTCCTGTATTTTTAGGAAACTATAATATATTATGTATTTATACGTATGTGTGTATACATATATTTATATGTATTAGAATACGTATAATATACATAAAAAATGACATTGTCTAGAAATTATTGGGTAAAATCCTCTTGGAAAGAACAGAGGCTAAAGATTTAAAAATTATTAACACAATATTAAAGTTATTTTATTACAGTAAAAACCTAATAGCTCCATAGAAGTAAAAGAACTGCATGCAGTTTGGGAGCAGGCCTACCCTTAATGTTTCTGGCTGTTCCTTGTACTGCAGCATTGTACCAGGAAGGCTGATCCTAACCAGGAAGATCTGTGCAGTTAGGTATATCTGGGGGACTCAAGTGACATGTGTCTGCTGCATATACAGAATTTTATTTTCTGTATGTATTTGTCACTAACATATTATATGTTATGGTGCTATTAGTTCAAACAAGACCTCCAGTATTGTGTAACTAACTGGGAAATCACTTTTCTCTTAGTTTTATGAAGGATTTGGGCAGCACTTTTTCTAAGTGCATCTTGCCTGAATTTGTACAATCACAGGAGTGTTACGGGACTGAATATTGCTGTCCTATATGTAGCCATCTAACATGCTGCACTTAAATATCTGACAACACTTTGCTACGATCCAGTATAAACCTAGAAAAACAAAGAAAGCTAAGTCTCTGTGCATAAACCAGAAAGAACTTAAAAGGTTCAAAATATTCCCAGAAACAAAATTAAAACCAAACGAGATAATGCTGAAAAATTTGATGTATTTTATTTAATAGTAGAGAGGCAAAGAGAAGGAAAGAGAAAAGAAAGAAAGAAAGGAATAGAGAAAGAAGTGTGCCTCGGGGTTGGGGGACAGGGAGAGGTGACAGGGGTTAGGTGGAAGAACATCACCCATCTGAGAGTCCCAAAGACGTCTCATTGCTCCCCTCCATCTGCTCTGCTGGTGGTGAGAGTCCCCCGTCGCCACCGTGTCTATGCTGCTACACAGCCCCACACACCACAGGGCACAGCGTGCCACGCCAAAGAGTACAGAATCCCGTGGGTTACTGCGCACTTTGGGCCAGCTGGGAACACCCACGTGTCTCCCCTTGTGGGGGCTGGCCTGACACTCTCCACTGCAGCACTGAGGGTCTGTTGCTTCATCTCTGGTGCTCTGGTGTGGGGTCTGGGGATCCCTTTGATGGGGGCCCCTTTGATGGACCATGTCACCCCCTTCTGCTGTGGATAAGATTCTCCTCCCTGTGAGGACCCCTCAGCTGGGCTCCCCTGCACAGAGGAGGATGGGCGGTCACTGTGCCTCTGACATGAGGTTTTTCCAAGATACCCAAAGCCTCTTCTCCACACATCCTTTGGGGCAGGGGGTCTGTTTGAACCTGGCAGCTGACAGCCCTGGGGCTGGGGTCTCCACTCTGGAGGTGTTAAGCCTGTGCTCTGTGACTGTCCCCAGCCCTGAGTTGCTACTTTACCTTATCTCCATCAGTGAGCAGTTTTAGGCCTCAGTTTGGGCCCCATTTAGGGTGCAGTAGTCTTCTCTGCAGCTTTTGTAATACAATTTTAAAATTTTAAGAAAATGTTTAAATCATAAATAATATTTCGGCCCCTGACACACTTTCCAGGACAGAAAGTCTTAAGACTCTTACCATCAACAGGCATACTCTGTAGAGCACACCATCGCTCCTTACTTGGAAATTTCAGTCTGCTGAACAATGAAGCTCTATGTCCTCACCTTACACTACCAGGTGAAATAAAACAAGAAGGCAGGAGAAAACTTTATAAGTTTGTTCTTCTACTAGAAGTATGTAAGTTAGGAATACATTTTACAGATCTTTTTCTTTTTATTCTAGTAAATCAATATGTGATGCTGAGAAGTGAATGTGTTTTCATAGTCAGGGTGATGTGTGGTGCATAAAATTTCATATGGTCATGTTTGTAGGTCTAAGGCAAGTAGGAGTATAAATCATTTCCATGTCTTTCCAGTTAATGAGTACAGACTCTGAGAACATTTGACTTTGTGTAGAAAATAGCATACACGGTGAGTCACATTCAGCAAAACACATAGTCCTTTACTTTTTTTTTTTTTTTTTTTTTTTTTTTTTTTTTGATGCTTGAATTTTTATAATTGAGAAACAATACCTGCAGCAGTCCTACTGAGGTCCTACTGATGCCTTTTCCTGGTCTTAAAATCAAAAGTCAAGCATGGTTAGAAGGGAAAAAGAGATTTTAACTTGGTATTTATTTTAAGGATCCTTAGGTGCACTGTGTCCAGGTTGAATGCACAGAAATGCACACTGCAATGCACACCCCACCAAAAATCTAGTACCACATTATAGGTGTTACTAATTAGCATATCTATCAAAAATTCCCCAGTGAGAGGCTTGAATGAGCCCTGCCTCCCCAGGTAACCTCCCCCTGGATGGTTCTACCTTAGTGTATAAAATGTGTTCTGGAGAGGACATTGGAGTCTGGGGCACACTGACTATGAAGTTTCTAAAATGTTTAGTCTCTTAGCTTAACAAACAAGTCCAAGAATGTAGGCAAAAAGCACTAAGAATACAGAAGTTGTAAAAAGACATAAAGGGGTATAAAAGAAAATACAAAAAATCATCATGCCATCACTACCAGTCATTCCCCTACACCTGAGTAGCTCCATCTGTTGCTTCTCACACTCTGTGAAAGAAGAAAGCTGTGGTTAGACGATATGGCTCCCTTCAATAGGAGAAACACACAATTTTGGTATCTAGAAAAAAATCATATGATCTTTCCTGTGGGTCTTGATTTCATTTAAACCAACCCCATCTCCTTGTATAGAAAAGGCAACACTTCCTGCTCAGCAATCCCTTGAAAACCATGAAATATTCAGGGTTCCTGCTTGCCAAGAGAGCACATATACTCAGGACTCCACTGAAGTATGTATTTGTATTCTCCCCTAAGAAATACAGCAATGTAGCGTAAAATATTACTATCCAAGATATTATCATCAAAATAATGTTCATTTAACAGTCTCTGAGGAAAAATGTTTCCATTCCATAATCTATCATCCTTCCCTACCATCCCCTCTTTTTATAAACAGGTGTAACTACATAATATGAACTGGTGATATAAAATACAATTCTGTGTGACTTGTTAGGCCAGTTTAGGCTTTTAGCCTTTAACTACTTCTCCTGTAAATTATCACAAGCAATTCCCTTTGGCAGTTCAGAGCAACTGCACCCTTTCAAGTCTGTAGAAATGTGGATGGCATAAAATGAAAGGAAACAGGGAAGTTATATTCACATCCTAACAGAAGCTGTAACGGTAGAGAAATTACAGGATAAAATGCAGATACTATTTCTCTATGGGATAACTGAAACCTCTTCCACAATGATTTCACATACACAGAGCCTGCAACCTTGAGCACCTGTTAATGAGG
This sequence comes from Lanius collurio, assembly GCA_020086605.1. Lineage (NCBI taxonomy): Eukaryota > Metazoa > Chordata > Aves > Passeriformes > Laniidae > Lanius > Lanius collurio. The sequence continues at coordinate 17,132,147 of JACBWW010000008.1, forward strand.
AACGAAACAGAGGTTGGAACAAAGACACCATGGCCAGGCAACATTGAAATCCTTGTAAGGAATCAATGGTACCATGTAGCTGATAAATTGCACAGCACCTGTCATCCAGGAGGAATAGGAGGTGTCTTATTGCTGAACCAGCAAATGTGGCAAAATAAATTCCCTTGGATAAACTTGGTTCCCTATAAACTAATAGCAACATTAATGCCCCTCCATCCCAAACCTACCCACCTCCAGGGTAAAATCATCCTTCACTGAGCATGTGTTCCACAATTTGTTGACTGTATCTTTAAGAGCAAACAGAGAATCTTTCACCAATCAGTAACTAGGAATGACCAGAGTCACTCAAGCTCTACCTAAACATAAAGAAATAGTATAAAATTGAATTAAGAAGGGATAGAAGTTAGGTAAGACTCCAATATAACTAGGGTTAGTCAGGGGTCGGGGGCTGACCCTATCTTCTCCCCCACAGGAATGTTTAATCTGAAAACTGAAACAGCCTTACTCTTTCAGTTTTCAACAGTTATCTTGAGCTAGCTTTTTCTGTATGGTTATCTTGAGCTGACTTTTATTGGGGACTAATTCTTGTCTGTATATTGCTATGAATGTTTTTGCAGTCAGAAACTATGACTGGCAGGCCTTGAACCTTAACCTGTAACAACTTTCTCTTATTGATAGAGTTATTCCACAGTTAGAGTGAGTCCTTCATGGACTGCAGTCTCTAGCAGTGGGCAATATACTCAAATAAAGTGGGAGGCCCCACTGAGGTATCTCTCTTATGCTGTTGGTGTGTGTCCCTGAATAAGTCCATTGAACCACCCTCTGATCCAGCAGAACAGTTCTTTGTAGAGGTACCCATAATGGGACACCAACAGAGGTCAGGCACAAGGATCTTGGCTTTCCAGGGCCACTGACAGACTAATCAAACATGAAGTGTTTGAGGATATCTTTCCTTTCTGTGTGGCAGGGTCTTCTGTTGTTCTTGACTCCAGTGCACCTGCATCCTTCTATAATGCCCCTGGTCCTCACCCACAAAAGTTCTTGACAACAGAGAATCCAGAGGCAGGTCTGCAGCTCCTGCTCCTAACTTTATGTCCTTTTGCACTACAGTTGCCCACTATAGTTTCTGCTACCTCATGTGAAGTTAAGTGAGAGAAGTGCCTGCTATGGGATTAAGCCCTTGAAAGGCTGTGCAGTGAATACCAGAGAGAACGTAACACTGTGTCCGTGAAATCGTTTTGGAGTGGTCTCTGAAGTGTGAATTTTTTGAAAAAAGTACTTAAATACCTGTCTGGAAATATCCTTAATGATTTGTCTTGCCCTGGTTGTGGTCCAGGAAGCATCAGACCTGGCTGTGTGTGGCTTTGGCGGGGATCCAGAAGATCAGCAAGAACAGAGCATTCAGGCTGGCAGTAGGAGAGGTAAGCTGAGACTCATGGGTAGCTCTGCTCTAATTAACTTTTGTCATTGCAAGCAGGGTCCCTCCCAATGGGATGACAAACAGAGGCAGTGATCAGAAGGACAACTTAGCAAAAAAAAACAATTGGAGAGAGGTTCTTTCCTGGTTCATTCTGATTTCTTTCAATCCATGAGTGTGTAATAAGCCCTCCTATCTAGTAACAAGTGTAAAAATATAATGGAATTTTAGGGCAAGATCCCTTCATTATTTTAGCATGATCCAGACCACATGAAGTTGAAAATCTTAACAGCAATTTTAAATGTAAATGCAGGGGGTACCACCAAGCTTAAAGGGAATTGTAAATGTGTGCCAGGACATACATCAGAAATGGTCAGCTCCTGGGATAGTTGCAAGGACAGTAATGGGAAGCAAAAAAATACAAAAAAACCCTGTGTTTTGTGAATTAGGACAAAGAGAGACAAAGATCTAATTAAATCATTATCTATATATATAAATTCATAGACTTGACTGTGGTTAAATGTACCAAATTAAAACACTTTTCCATGCTGGAGACATATCTCACTTTCAAATGTTAGAGAAAGTTGTAGGTTTTACCACACAGTACTCAAGAGGCAGAGCTTATCTTCTCTACTAGGAAAACCAAAGTAATTTGTTTACTTCAACAGGCCACAGAAAAAGAGGATTGTGTGGATTACCAGAGAATACTTCAAATAACTCTTCCCCCAGGACAAGATACAAGAGGCATGTTTATCTACTTTTCATATTAATTTTTTAATAATTTCTTGTCCTTTGGAGTTAATGCACCATAGCAAAATTTTACTGAGTACACAAGTTACCTCAGAAATATTACCAGTTATAGAATAATGCATCTTATAAAGAGAGTGGAAAATATCTTTGTGCTAATGGAGACACATGGGCTATTAAAAGATAAGTTGCATATCTTCTGCAAAGGGCAATTCTCTCTTAGTAATATTTTAGAGAACTAAGAATTTGTCAGTATGCAATGGATAAGGAGCACTCATGGACATAATACTTGTTTCTGCACCAAAAATTGCTGGGAAACTGTGTTGTCATCAAGCCTGGGAGAATTGGACTAAAAGCTAGTTAAAGGTGTAAACGATAAAAGTCAAAGTGTTACAGCTTTTAAGCTTGATGTGAGCCAGCAGTATTTTCCCATGGGAATCAGTGCTAGAACTGGTGCTTTTTCTGGAGACAGGAGTGAGTAGTAACATGCTTTTGCAATCACTTGATGAACATTTGTTGGAGGATGTTCTGAGTCGCCAAGCTGTAGCACATCTACTGCTAGTGCTCCTCAGCTCCTTAAAATGGTACCTAGCCCCATGCTCCTGCCTTCCCTTGTGGGGCAAAGAGGAGATGAGCACCTTTGCCTGTTAGAGCAGGTGCCTCCAGATCAGAAGGGATGAGGGAATGGAGGCAAGTTCTTCACCCTTTGTGCCCATGTGAAGCCCAGTACAGGACCAGGCAGGGCCATGTGACAGCTTTGTGATTAGTTTCAATGAGCTGTTATCAACAGTATGCTTAGCAAGCAGATACTAGTAGTGCTTATGGAGCTCAGTCTGGGTTTCTTCTATCAAAATTATTAGTGAAGCACCCGTAATCTTAATTTGATTCAGCTGCAAGGAACAGTGCCTTACTCATTTTCAATTTACTGATCTTTTTTTTTTTTTTTTTTTTTTTTTTTATTCCAATACTGGAATACACCACCAGCAGCCTGGATATTTTTCAATTTAAAAAAAAACCCCAAACATTAGAGACTTTTTTCTGAGTCTTCATTACTGCCTAAAATTTTTATTAAAAAGTGAGATCACTGTATAAATCAAAGAATCATTTTTACTTTTCTGGTAGACATACAACTTACTTTCTTATCTGCCATCAGGAAGATATGATGGGATGGCTCCTATGACTGGAGCTTTGGAATAGGAAAATACAGACTCTTTAGGAAGGTCTGAATGCTAGGGGAGGGTGCTGTAGAATCACAGGACTAGATTGCACTTGATAATTTTGATGACCTTCTACGATCAGGTTACAATTTTGCTGGATAAGGGAAGAGCAACTGATGTAATCTAACTGAATTTGTGCAAACCATTTGACACTGCCCCATGTGATATCCTTGTCTCTAGAATGGAGAGACATGGATTTGATGGATGAACCGCTCAGTAGTTTAGGAATTGGCTGAATGGTTGCACTTAAAGGGTTGTGGTCAACAGTTCTATGTAAGTGGATACCAGTGACGAGTGGCATTCCTCAGGGGTCAATACTGGGACTGGCACATTTTAACTTCTCTGTTGGTGACATGAACAGTGGGATCGAACACACCTCAGCAAGTTCCCTGACAGCACCAGGCTGTGTGGGGCGGTGACACACTGCAGGGAAGGGATGGCATCAGAGGGACCTGGCCAGGCTTGAGAGCCGGGCCAGTGCAAACCTCATGGAGGTCAACAAAGCCAAGTGCAAGGCTCTGCAATTGGGTCAGGACAATCCCAAACACGGATACAGGTTGGGTAGAGAATGGATTGAGAGCAGCCAGGAGGAGAAGGACTTGGGGCAGCTGGTGGATAAAAAGGTAAATGTGACCTATCAATGTGTGTGGGCCCTCCAGAAAGCTAATTTTATCATGGGCTGCATCAAAAGTAGCATGGCCAGAAGGGCAAGGGAGGGGATTCTGTCCCTCTGCTCTGGCAAGAACCCACCTGAAGTGCTGCATCCAGCTCAGCACAGGAAATACATGGACATTCTCAAGATGATCAGAGGGGTGGAACATGTCTCCTGTGAATGAATTCAGTCTCAGCTGGATGCAATACACACGTTGAGAGAGTGGGCACTGCTCAACCTGAAGAAAAGAAAACTCTTGGGTGACCTTATAGCACCTTCCAGTACTTAAACAAGGCCTGCAAAAAAAATGGAGAGGGCATGTAGCGACAGAACGAGGAGAAATGGCCTCCGATTGAAAAAGGTCATCTTTAGATCTGATACTAGAAAGAAATTGTTTCTACTGTGGGTGTTGTGGTGCACTGGAACAGGTTGCCCAGATGTTGTGGATGACCCATCCCTGGAATTGCTGCTGTCCAGATTGGATGGGGCTTTGAGACACATGGTCTAGCAGAAGGTGTCCATGCCGCTGTTGGAAAGAAATGGTCTTTAAAGATCCCTTCCAACCCAAACTGTTCTTAGATTCTATAGACAGATTTCAACACTGTCTGAAGTTCAGCACAGTTCACTACTGTCTGATGTTCTAATTTAACATAGTCATACTCTCTGTGGCATGAAGCTATTAACTAACACTCCCAGTAGTGTTTTTACATCCCTTTGAAAAACAAGTTAAAACCTGCCATCCTAACCACAGATCTAATCAATCTTAAACAACCCTGACAATGGTTTGGTACAGCCTCCTCTCAGCCAATAGCAGCACTGGATTGACTTGTTGCAGGGCTCAGCTAAACATGTGCTCCATCACAGCAGTGTCAGCAGCATAGCTCCCATTTATGCCATCAGGGATCATGTGGCTACAGTTAAGGTTTGGGGTTTTTTAATCCCTCCCCTAATGATTTTTATGCACAGCATGAGTTCAGCCTGCCTGTGCTGTGGGCTGGTTAGCTGTTGCAAACAGGTAGGATAACCACACTAGCTAAGGAAAGGCTGACTTTTGCACAGTCAGTCTGGCAATTGTCTGGCATCTGCTGCTGAGCAAGTCCCAGGCTGCTCTGAGGTTGCAACAGCCACATCTGAGCAAAACTAACACCGGCACAAAAGCAACCAGCACAACTAAAAACGTGTACTCATTTCTGCATGTAGTCTGCAATCTCAGTGCAGCCATCACCAAGATGGGGCAAGAAGGGCTAAGCCCTTCTTCCTACCTACCTTCCTTACACTTCCTACTGGTCTGCCAGGCACGAGCGTGTGGCCACTGAAGAGCACTTTTGACAGCTCGAGGGCAGTGACAAATTGCAGCAGCTGGAAGTACACAGATGCCAACTCACAGCCTTACTTGTTTTCCTCCCTGCTGTTGTCCCTGAACTGCAGGGTATGTCAGGGGAAGATGCTCAGTTTGGTGCACTAGTCTTCAGTTAGGCACAGACCACAGACACTGGGAGCATCTCTCCAGTGCCTGTTATAGATATTCTCAGGGACTCATGCCAAACAATTTGCTTTTTGAGGGAGTGTCAATAGATACACAGATACTTAGGCACTGTCTCTCAAGAAGAAGAGTGTCTCAAACTACCTGGTGATGTTCTTATAAACCCTGTGCCATCACATTTCATTTTCATGGACAGAGAGTGTGCTGCACATCATGTACACCAGACAGAGATGGCATTTCATGCATTTGTGACTGACACTTTAGCAAGCAGATATCAGGCTTTTGTTCATATTTGTATTTATGTTTTTTAAAGTCTTCATTTCCCCATTCCCCACTCCATTTTGCTACTTGCACTTAGTCTTTTTTGAAAGACTGAAACTTTTTACTCTGTGTCCCAATTTTATCCTCTTCCTTCAGCTTCACTTGCATCATTTCCTTATGAAAGACACTTTCTCTTAGCATGAAAAAATACTTCAATGACAATGATACCCACCTGGGAAGCTTTCACCTTCAGTCAGCTAGCAGTTAGATGTTGAGGTACCTCTCCCCTGAAATCCTGGGGGGAGGGACCCTGCAGGGTACAGGTCTGTCCCTGTCCCTGCTCCCATGTCACGTGTGCCCCATACCTGTTCCCGATTGGGTGGTTTTGGGGTGCCTGGGCCCGGGAAGAGAGCAGTGTCCCATAACTAGGGACTCCAGCCATGCAGATGGAGGAATAAATAATCTCTGAACATCCACAAAAATATCGCTTCATCTTTCCTTCCAAGTTCATTGCTGTCTTATACTTGTTGTAAGGATTCCCCATTACAACAGGAAGACTCTATCAGACAGATAGACATACTGTTCCTATTTCCAAAATACCATACCCTGACAAATATAAAGAATTTCAGTCACAGATATGTTAGCACAAAAATATACATTAACAGATAACAGAGTAGCACTTTCAAAGTTGGGGACCACCCATCATTCTGAGCTGCATCTGCTTTTCAGGACTTTGTATCACCTGGACCCTACAGTGGAAGGGTAGAAAATAAACTTTCTGCACCTGTGATCTGTATAGCACAACCAGTCTCCACCAAAACTCTGAAAAGTTTTCTGATTAATAAACTCATGCCAAAGACCTTCCAGGCAAGAGATGCTTGTCAATACAGGGACATGCTCTGATTAATATTCCCCACTATATAATTTCTACAAAGCTAAGGAGCAGAATTAGAAAAGAAAAAATCATTTGTTTTTCCTGAAGTTGAAACACAGACTCGTCAGTTCTCTGATTGAGAATGGCAGTCCTCTTTGAAGTACACCTCTTTGAAGTGAGATCTAAATATCTGTTTATTCACCTCATATTTTAACTGTAGTAAAACCCTTCTATTCTTAAATCACACATACTGGGTCTGACCTAACGTTGCAAATCCAGGATGTCAGGAAGATGTATGTTGCACCTATCAAAATAAATCATTAGAATGGCCTCTGGGCTCTTTTGTCCTCCTAGCAGGCTCCAGATGAACAGCTGTCTTGAGGCAGGGACCTGAACACAGTTTAACACCCTGTGGTCATAAAGGATAAGAAACAGGGGAAAGGAAAAAAGCCTTCTCTCAACAGAACTTGTGAACCAGATCAAACACTCCAGATAATTTTGTGAAAAACAAATACAATTTCTGCAGAAATTTCAATGTTTACAAACCAATAAATCCAGAGCAGGATTCTTGGTGTGTATACACTAAAAACATATACCAAAGGTACGAATGGGCCATTCCTGTTCACATCTTGCCTGTTTGTTCACAATGTAGTCCAAAACCTTTCAACTGCTTTTGAAAACATCAGGAAACACATCAACCAAGTAGGAATCAAACTATACCAGGTTATGGATGTTATTAAATGCAGAACCTGTTGACAGTCCCTGTGTGCTTCAAAATGGTCAGGGACTGGAAGGACTGGAATGGATTTGCAGCTAGGTAGCAAGTGTCCATTTGAGAAAGAGACATGAAAACAAGGGCCTGGGCAGGGATATAGGTTCTCCCTCTTCCTGGAGCCCTTGTGTCCTTTACAGACATGTGTCAAGCAGGCTGGCTGTAACAGGCTGCATTTTCTTGGCATCATACTTGCCATCTTCTGAACATCAGTGTGGAGTGCATCCTCACAGCTGGGAGCTTCAGGATCTGCCACTTTTTGCAGGGTCCTCTCACTCTCAGGACTTTACCCCTACCCCAGCCACTGCTTGTGTCCCTCCCTTTGTGGTGCAGAGGCTTTTCTTCATCATATTGCTGGCTCTTTTGGGAGCAGCTAATGTTGCCGACAGTGGCATTTCACACCTCTGTGCCATTTCACAACACCCCCTGAGTACATAGCTTAAACCACAGCACCAACACCATGCTTTTCCTGCTCTCCTCCACCTCTCTGCGTGCTGTTGCTTCCCCACCAGGCCTACCCATTCCTGGCCCTGGTGCCCCACAGTGTCCCACTGCATCCTGCAGAGTGGCCTCTATCAGCACAGCCCTGGAAGTTCCCTCCCAGACCTGCTGCAGGAGAGTGGTCTGGTCTTGGGAAGATGGTTCTGGCAGAGGGTGAGAAAAGGTTCTCTGAGGTCTGTCACAGGAGATAGAATAATGTCCATCCTCCTGGAGGCTGCAGCAGAGATTTGAAGCCCGCATCTGCAGGCTCAGTACTGCTGTATGCCATTGGCTCCTTGCACCAGGCATAAAACACCTCCCAGTCTCCTGCAAGGATGCAGAGAAGATTTTGCAGGCCTTCTGTGGTAAGGGAAGTGAGATATGACTGCCTAGGGTGGAAGATATTGCTTCTAGAACTTGCCAGGGGAAGGACAGCAACCCTGGCCTCATCTGGCCTGGGGTCAGAAGGGCAGGCTCCAGCAGCACTGGCTTTGAGATGGGGTGTTTCAGGCCCTTCTCTCCCTCTATCTGCTATCCCACAGGGGTAGGAAGAGGTGTCTGGTCCCCATATTTTTACAGATATTTAACTACCTGCCTCATCAATCCTTCTATGCACAGCCATCAAGGTTGTCTCATGGCAGCAAGAAGATGTTAGAGGAAAGGAAAGGAAAGTGGAGATAAACCCACCCTGTGAGGGCTGAGCAGGGCAGGGAGGGAGGGAAGGAAGAACCAGTCCTCAGGGGTGGCTCAGGAAGTCCCTCAGAATGCAAGAAACATCACTGGGTCTTCCAAAATGACTGAAGATGGATTTTAGAAATTCATAGCCTCTTGTCTCTGAGGATACAGAGATGCACGGCTCCTCCAGGAAGGGGATAGGGAGAGAGGTTTGTTCCTCGGATGAAGAAGACACAAGTGCCTCACAAGAGTCATGGAAGTGAGCCTAAATTGTTTTTGCATTATTGCTCAGAAGTGAGTTTAGTGAGGAAGTTGTATTTGCTCCTCATTTAGGGAAAAATTCTTTACCTCTGGCATGATGTACGTTGACTCCTGCAAGTTCTTTCTGCTCCTCTGAGTTTATAAGTTCTAGGCAAATATAACCCAAAATAAGTTGTTCCCTGTACAATGCATCTACTGCTCCTTGAAGTCTATGCTGAAGAATTGCCCCAGCAGACTTTCTGATCTGGAGCTTGCTGTTTGTTAGCACACTGCATTTTCTCTGAGCTCTCTGGCTCAGCAGCTTTATGCCATATGCAGCAACTGAAGGTATTAATAAGGAGTAGGCAGAGTGCTTCATCTCCCTTGGCAGCTTTTTCAACACCAAGCCAAAATCAGCAGATGAACAACTAGCCACCGTAAAACAAACTTTTTTTTTTTTTTTTCTTCTCCTGATATGTAAAATGAGAAACCCACTGAGGTGTGTAGGAAAGAATCAGGATCTTTGCTTTATGGCTCCATTGCTGAGGGGACCCAGACCCTGAGCCTGATCACTGTGCATGCTGCTCCAGAGCTGGCAGCAGACAGAGGGCAGTGGGCAGGGACCACTTGGCAGGGCACAGTGGGAGGGTTTGTGCTCAGCTCTCCCATCACCTGGCACACCAGACGTGCAGTCTGGCTCTTGTTCTCAAACACAGTTCTCACGGCACCAGCCTTTGCTTAACACCTTCACATGCCCTTCTGGGTTACAAGGACAGAGCTACTGGATGGGTCAGGACACAACTCTCCCTGCCCAAAGAAACCAACATACATAACTATTGATTAGGGCACCCGTGAAGGCAGAAAGGGAAATCTTGACTGAATCCATCGGTGTTCTGATACTATTTCACTTCAATAACTTCAGACCTAAAGCAGGGAAGATTCCCTACTGACTTGTGACAAATATACAGCAGTGATCCCAATTTCTTTAGAGAAATATAGTAAAATATTAATTTAAAATTAAAAAAAAAAAATCTGTATCTTCCCCCTACTTGTTTTCTTGGTTTTGTTTTTGTTTTTGTTTTTAAATGCTGATGTGTATTGAAAACAAAGATTTATTTCAGCATCACTCTGTATATGTCAGAGTATCCACATCCTTATCCAGTGAGTTTACTGTTCCAAAAATAAGCTGCACTAAATTCACAATGAATTGCTGTGATTATGACAAAAATCTTTCAGGAAGAGTTTACCTAAGCAAAGTTTTTGATGCCTAGGCAAAACCATAGTAAAATTTCATTCTTCATTTTAAGACAAGAAGTCCCTTGCTTGCTATAAGAAGACATGTAGTCCAAAATAACACATTTTCACTTGAAGTTAAAAAGAAAGACTCACTTTCCTGTTATCTGAAACCCTATTCTACCTTCTGTATATTACTGTTCTGTAATTTCAGAAAGCATTAAATTTGCACAACCTGTTTTACTAACATCCATATATTCACTTTCAAGCTGCAGTAGTATAAAACATGGATAATAAACCTTGAGATATTTGGGCTAATAATGGAAGAGCCAGCTCAACCAGAACTAGAGTTCTGCTGCTGGAACCCCAGCAATAAATACAGATGGTGCCTCCCTTCAGTTTTCTTTCCTTTGAATCCACTTTCTGGAAATTTGTTGATCTAATAATTTAATTCACTTCAGTCATATTTTTTTCAAAGTTTTGTCCATTTAGGTGTGATATGTTTGTGCTCCTGTATTGGGTCCTTTTCTAATGAATAACTCCAGTCGGATTCCTATGGGCAAATGTTCCTAAAATGCATGTCTACGAATGATGCTATTTATAGGGACTGTGTAGCAAAAGCAAGGCTTAACAACCTCTGTTTTTTCTATATTCCTCTAAATACAGCTGTTCTAAAACCTTTCTAAAATATTCTGTCTTGCTCTTTCATACATAATTTAATATCCTAGTGCACTAATTGTGACCTTCACTGGGGTGAAACATCAATATTTAGCATAAATATTCCACTGTGAATATTTTTTTCTTTTCAATATTATTCATGTGAAAAACTCTTCTTCTCCCAAAGCAAATAAACAATTTGTTTCATTCCTTCTTTTCTAATAGCTCTTAGGAAGGAGTTGATGTCTCCTTCAATCAACCTCACATTGTTAAACATGGTTCTGCTTTCTGAGCCTGTATATTTAAGTACCAAACATTTCATATGGGAGTTGGTTGAGTTAACAGTGCAAGTTCACAACTTCTATTCAAAATAACCTTATGATACCCGTTTGAAAACAGTTTCAGATTCATGTTACCCAATGAGGCTTTCTTAGCTAATTAGAAGGATGCTTTGCATGTTACCAGATATATATTGTTAGAAGGGAAATTTAAAATCTAGGTCTTACTTCCCAGATTTTTGGCTTGAACTCATTCCTCCCTCCACCAGCCGTGGTAAATCAAAGAGAAAATATGCATGTGCAAAAAATATGTGGGGGGAAAAAAAAACCCTACAATACTAAGGCTTCAGTATTTCCACTGATGTTTTTGCAAGAGTCCTCTAGCTTCTTCAATAGGAGTTTGTTTATTTGTTTGTTTTTAATGTCAGATAATCTGCTTTTTGTGATGCCAAACAAGAAATACAACTTGAGTCCCCAGATTATTAAGAGTAAGGGGTGGAGAAAGAGCTGCCCGTGGTCAGATGGGTCAACGTGTGCCCAGCTGTTACCTGGGTAATGCTGATGGGAGAGAAACCACCTCCAAGTGATGTGCAGTGGAGGTTCTGGACAGTAGGTATAAATGATGAGCTGAGAATGAGATGCACAGAATGATTTCTGTGAATGTTACACTTGTTTTAAAACAATAAATTACTGAACTAAGGTAAGAGGAGGGGAAAAGGGAATTTTTACTGTAGCTATAATTGACAGATGTTTGATCAGCAACATGTTAAACATATAGAAGCCAAGAAAGCTGTATATTTTGTAACATAAAAAAGAGCTAATTTCCAACTGCTTGCTGTTGAAGAACAATTCCCTGGGTCTTCAAATGCAAATGTTTTCATTATCAGATGCCAGTGACACCCCTTGAAAAAAGGTTTGACCTCTATGTTGAAGAGATGGAACTGACTGTAGCTACTGACTGTAGAGAAGGTCAAAAAGCCGCTGCTCCTGCCTGAAAAATACCTTCACGTCTTGGTTTTTAGAGTAATTTTGTAGTTCAGATACTTTGTGTTAAAAAGAGATGAATTTGCAAAAGAATAGCACATATAAAGATGGTCAAACTATAAAATCCAAATTAAATGCTTGAATTTGTATCAGGGATGCTCTGGAGCAGAATGGTACCTCGGGCAATACAGAGAGAGGTTGCTGCATTTCTTGTCATGAGAAATTACACATGGGTGTTTATGCAGCCCAAGGAGAACAAAAAACAATCAAAAGACACCTCATTACCAGCAGAGGAAAGCAGGTATGGGCCTTCTCCTCCATATAGAAGGAAAGTGCTCTGCTTTCTTGAGCACATCTGGAGAGAAGATCCTTATAAGTGGTTCCTAACCAACTGTTCCTTCTCCAAAATGAGTTTATGATAGTCCCCAAAGGAAAAAAAAAAATCTATTTTTAAAACCCTAAATTTCTCTATTTCAGTGCCAGGTTTCTTTTTTTCCCCCTGCATGTGTTCAAGTCAGAAGTTATGCCAACTCTTGGATCCACAGAAAGAAACAGACATTCAGAAAGTTCTGGGTATATTGCCAGACATCATAGTTTTCCTTGTCTTGTCAGAAGCTCAGCCCTCATGATAATATCACACTGTAGCAAAGCACAATATTAGAGACACTCTGTGATGAGAAATCAGCACAAGTACTAAAATCTCTCTTCCTGAAAGAAGAACTTTTAAACATTTTACATAATTCTTCAGATAAAACTTGTATTTCTTTGTTAGTTCAGTTATTGTGCACTACATTATCTGGACATTAATTTAATCAAAATGTGTCAGCCCTTGGAACAAAGGCTGTGTACTCCTTGCTCTGAGGTGCTGCTTCTCAAAGCACAATGTCATGCTACCCTTTTTCTTCCCATCTAATTTCTTCAGGTGCTTTTTGAATCCTTATTTATATCCCTTCTTTACTTAGTGCATACTTCTGTGATCTGTTCTTACTCTCCAGACAGATGAAAATCACTAATGGCTTTAAAGGTGATGTGTGTACAAAAAAACCCAAAAAAAAACCCCCAAAAAAGCAACCCAACAATTACTAAAAATAAGCATCTTCATTCATATTAATTAGTAAGTGAAATATTAGAGCAGATCATCAAGAAAGTAAAACTGAAAACCATACTGATTTCTGCTGATAATTTTTTCCATTGTTTTAGTGCCATATTATTTCTACTTTTAAAATCACAGTTTATCTGTATAACATTATCTTTTCCTATCTTAGTCTTATCTTCCTCTGAAGCATATACTACTCAACATACCCTGTTAATCTAAGCTTACATTGTGAGCAGAATAGAGCCCTTTTGCTGTCTTCATCTCTATTTTCCTAGCTGTAATACATTTTATTTCCTTACTAGGAATAATTGCTGTCTTCATTTGAGAAGAGCTATAGTTTACACAGTACCATTACTGCCATCAATTTCCTTTAATAAGCTGAAAATATTGTGGACAATATTTTTTGAAACAGAAACTCACCAGATGCTATCTTGACAGAAATTTCCAGTTAAAAAGGAATGTCTTGCAGATTTTTGGAGACTTAAGCTAACCACAGCTTTTTTTCTTCCCTGCTCTGCCCCTAGGAAGTCTAGGAAACTTCCGTTAATTATTTCATAACACTGCTTATAGCACATTCATGTAATCAGAAGAGGGTGTGTCTCATTTCACTTTCAAAAAGAGCCAGCGCTGGTGTTTCTCAAGCCTCAGTTCATGTTCTGAGAGGAGTTTGGTGTATTTGCATAGGTGTCACCCATATGTAAGTGACAGCTGCTGTGTTTCCAGCTAAGGCTGGAAAAGACAGGAGGGTCTCAGGTCTCCCACTGTTGAAAAGACATCTTCTGAGGGGGGATTAGGTTAGCAAGTACAAGTAGCTGCACTCAGTAGTTACCCAAAGGAACTGTTATGGATGCTGACTTCCCTTAGGGAGAAAAAGCATTTGCAGTTGCATAGTTTTCAGCTCTTTCCGTGGCACAGTCTCATCTGGCACTGAAGCACTCATTTTGGTAGTCTCTGTTCTAAAAGCTTTAAGTTGTTTCAAGTTAAGAGGAGCACTGGAGGACCAGGATCAAGTGTTTTGACTTTGTGCTGTTAGCTTTAGTGCTCAGGTTTTCCCAAAAATTTCAGGTGAAAAAGACAGATCCTTATGCTCTTTGAAGCCTGTTGAAATCAGATGGAGCCTTCTTGTGGAGTTTGCTCAGTGTAAAATCTGCCAGGGAAGTTGTTGCAAGTTTTATTTCCTTTTTTTTCCCCAGGTAGTCCGGGCAGCCTCATGGATGCTTCTGCTGTTAAAGGATCAGGTTTTTTGCTGTCTCCTCAACTGGAAGGTGCTCACAACACAGGAGTGTGGCAATTCAATAAGCTCAGCTGCAAACACTAATAGTAATAGTAAAGAGACAGATTTATTTTGGTAAGAAACTGTAGGGTCTGACAAGCCCCTGCCCTGGCAGAAAGGCCTGTAGATAAGGAAGTTACAATAGCCCCCTGCAGGCCCCTCTTGGGGAAAGAGAGAGCCTTTTAGGTTACAGCCAGAGAAGACAGACCCATGATCCTCTAGGAAACTGTATGTAAAATACCCTAATACCCATTGGCCTTTCACCCTTTCACACCCACCTCTGTACCCCCATAAAAGAGACCCCTCTATCCCATATTTGGGGGAGGATCTGTCTCTGGTCACCCCTTCAAGGAAGATGGAAGAATAAAGCTACTTCTGTGGAACCACCAGCAGGACCTCTCCTCTCTCTTTCCGGGCCTGGCCAGGGGGGTTTGCCTTGCAGAGCAGAGCTGAAATCACTCCCTGAATCACTAAGAGCTGATGGCTGCTGAGCCAGGCACCTCTGCAGGCACCCCCGGCCGAGGGCTGAGAGAAGCCACGACCCCCTGGGAGACGGTTCCTCACGGGATCACCTCTGCAGACGGTTCCTCACAGGATCACCTCTGCAGACGGTTCCTCACGGGAACACCTCTGCAGACGGTTCCTCACGGGATCACCTCTGCAGACGGTTCCTCACGGGATCACCTCTGTGGGTCAGCCACAGCTTCTTGGGTCTGAGTCTCAGACCCCAGCCAGCACCAGCCGGGCAAACCTCCAGCTTTATTACATTAAGAAACAAAAACAAATCAAAGGTAGGGATGTTTAAATGCTACACATATTTTAATACAGAATTAAGCAGCCTCTGATATATTTCCATAGCAAGACAAAATATAAATAAATTCTAAAATATCTGGTTAAGAACTTAAAGTTAACTTAGAAACTGAAATTTCTTCCTCCATAAAAGTCTAAAAAAATTAATTCTTTCATGCTTTGGAGAATATTAAAAATAAATCTGTCAATTTGCTAAAGATATGCTTACTAATATTTAATTAAAAATTACAATATATATAATTCTGTAGATGTACAGATCTTAAAGTAAAACATTATGATCAGCAATGCATCAGAACCTCAGCATCACATGGCCTGAAAAATGGCCCAGTCTTGATGTAAAGGGACTGGCATACTGAGTTCATCATACCCCTCAATGAAGCATTTCAATATTTAGCTATGTATTCCTTTGCAAATGTTAGCTTTTTCCCAGTGAGAATTTCTTTGCCTTCAGCCTCCAGCTAATGGATTTGACTGTGCTATTTTCTGCTCAATTAAAGAACTGTTAAACAACCATGTACTGTTATGTCAGCCCAGAGGGAGTCTGGCTACCAGAACATATGTTGAAATTCTGATGTGCCTTAGATCACATTAATTTTTCCTATGGCATCTCTCTGTGCAGTAAAATCAAACTTCACATAATGAATGTTTCTGTAGGACCAAGGACCAAGAAAATTCTCCTGGGAAGGTGGAGGCCCAACTGAGCTCTGCTGAGAGCAAGCTGAAATAACAAACAGGATACTGTTTCTGTATTTTGGGGGCACTACAGGTTGGACAAATTTAAAGCAGTGAAAAGGGGCATTGCTCTTTTCCCTCTCCTATTCATTGTATAAATGAATGAAAAAAAGGTAAGAGGGTCAAATATATTCACATGCAACATAAAGGCAAGTCAGCTTTCAATTTTAAGTTCTTTCATACTCTGAAATCACAGTTTTGATTTTGCTTAATAAGGTAGGTACAGGTTGTCACTCTATCACAATCCACATCTTCAAAGTCTAGTAAAATCACAGAGGATTAAAAAATATTTCAGCAAGCTCAGGTAATGAGAAAAGATAGAAAAAAAACACTGAGAATTTTGCACTGAGACAATTCTGCACTGTCTATTTTGTACATCTTTTAGCCCAGTATCTGTGGGATTAATTATGTCAAATGTCAAAATGAGCACATATGTAATACTTCTCCTGTAAGTAATATAGAAACACATTTTTGTGAGTCACTAGAGATTTTCAAAATCAGCATGATAGATTGCTATATCGTGCTTTCACTTTTTGGACCTTTATAGCTGGTATTCAACAAATGAAGCATTTCTTCCAGTCATGTGTACTTCACTTTTCCTTCTGCCAAAATAACATTTTTCATACTCCTATTTTCAACATTTTCATCATTAACATTCAGCCTTAGAAGATGGGTTTATAAAGTCTCAAAAGTCTTTATAAAATTATTTTTTCATAAAAAAGAATGGCAAAATTTTTTGTTCATCTTCCAACAGCAAAGCACACAGCCAGGGTGTGCATTAGCTCTGTCTCTTATCTATGTGTTTTAAAATATGTGAATGCTTCAACAGCCTTGAAACTCACATGCAGCTATTACTTACTGCCATATTTTCACAGTATTTTTTCCCCCAATAATAGGCATTCCTTTATCTCTCTTTGCCATTCATATAAATCAATGCTTTTCCAGTTGATCTGCAGCTAGTCAAAGGAAGACTTACTTCATGGTATTACAATAAATGTGTGGATATCTTCTGCATTATTTTTAACAAGAAAGTAAAATCTTGAACTCTTTTGTGGTTTTTAACTATGCAGAGAACAGTGTCATGTCAAGCCTTGATGATGATAATTAAGTGTAGTTCCTGTTCCACTTGCTCTCCAAAGACAGCTCTTGAGTTATCTTCTATTTTCTAAATAGAAACAGAAAAAGCAAATACCTTTCTATTATTTTGAATTCCTGACATTGCTTGATGCTTTTCTTGTCTCATTACCAGCTGTCAAGAAACAAAAAAACCAAAAAACCCAAAATAACCAAAAAGAGCAAAACAAAACAAAACCCCACAATTAAAAAAAAAAAAATACCCAGAAAACCAAAAACCAAACCACACAAAATAATGTTCTCTTTAAGGAAGCAAAATGTCCACTAAAACATGGGTTATGTTCTGCTTTTATGTTTTGCCTGTACATCGTCCCTGTAGGAGGAGGCAGAAATAAGAAGGAATGCCTTCCATCTTTACTACATGTACTTAGGGCAGCCTAAGCAAAAATTCAGGTCTTGACCTCTGAAATACAAACCTACAGGTGGTCCCTTTCAGTGATTCTGAAACCAGGCAGGAAATTTCTTGTATGATTTCATTGGATGTCCCTCCTATTCAATGCACAAATTATTAAAAATGGTCATACCAAAAAGTCTTTGTCTCTCCTTCTCTCCTCCCCACCTTTCCTCTCTCCCCATTATTGTTCTTCACATACACAATTGGTATCTTTCACTATCTGTTGCTTCTATTTGCAGTACAATTCTACTTAGTTAATCTCAGATGTAGTGAAACAACTAACTTCCCACCATTTCCTTGGGAAGATTGTTTCAATGGCCAGTTGTTCTCATTGCAAAATTTTTTCTCTTTTGTCCGATTGGAATCTCTCCAGAAGTAACTCGTACTCATCACCCCTTCTCCGTGCGACTCCCGGTAAAAACTGAGTCTCCATCTTCTCTGCAGCCACCCTTTAAATACTGGAATATGACTATAAGGCCTCCCCTAAACCTTCAAGGCCCTCAAGGCTGAACAAACCCAGTTCCCTCAGCCATTCCTCACATTCCAGGCTTCCCAGCCCTGTGATTTTCTTTGTGGCCTTTCTGTGGACCCTCTCCAGCCTGTCCACATCTGTTTTGTACATCAGGGGCCAAAACTGAACACAGTATTCCAGGTGTGGCCTGACATGCACTGTGTGGGGTGGGATAAGGAATTCATCTCTACTGGTGATGCCCTTGTTGGAGGCACCAGGATCCCATTCCTTTTCTGTGCTGCAGGAGCACGCTGGTCCCGCAGATGGAGCTGAGACCCTTTCGAAAAAAGCTGCTCACAAGCTGGGTAGATTCCAGCCTGTGCTGTGCTGCTGGATTATGTTTTTATAGTTGCAAAACCTTACTCTTTTCCTGCTGAACTTCACAATGTTCTCACAAGCCACTAGCCCAGCTTATCCACATCTTCCTGGCTCTCCAATCCCAAATATCCACTTCCTCACATATTTTGCTAATAAAATCAAGCTTTATACGGGTACATTAGATCCCATCTTCAGATAAGTTTGTCAAGCACAATTTGCCCTGGGTAAATCTATGCTGACTTTTCCCAGTCATGTGCTTCATCTGAGACTTGATAAGCCCCCAGAAGGATTCATTCTTTAACTTTGCCAGGGGCTGAAGTAAGATGGATGGGTCCATATTTTCCTGGGTCCTCCTTTAAGCTCTCCTTGTAGCTGGGGGTGACATGCCCCTTTTTCCAGTCTTCTGGGACATTCCTTGATGTCCACAACTTCTCAAAGACTATGGAGAGTGTCCTCACAATGACATGGTCCAACACTCTTGACACCTCAGGGGGATATTGTCAGAGCCCATTGAGTCATAGGGATCAAGCTCCAGTAACAGCTCACACATCAACTCTGCCTTCACTGACAGCAGGCCTGTGTTTGCATCAGCCTGGATTTTTGTTCCTGGCACCTGGGGCCCAGCAGTGCTGGTAAAGACACACGAAGAACATATTGAGAACCTCTATCTTTTGAGTGACTAATTCAACTCCCCTGTTAACAGCAGGCCAACATTTAGGAAGATTTTTGTCCTTCTGTATAAAAAGAGGTGCAGTTCTTTCCTGGGAAGGAATGGCAGATATACTTTCACTTCTTTAGGCTCATATTTGTTTAGTTTAATATAATCAATAAAATGACAATGCAAGAATTGCTGATGACAACGTGATCAAATGAGTTCCTGTTGTCAGTCAAGAATCAGACAAGTTGTCTCAGGCCAGACATCAACCTGCATCTGCCCTACCTGTGTTACTGGTTCTCTTCCCACCAACTTAAGAAGCAGGAACATGAGAGGCAGGGAACAAAAGTTTGTGCTTTTTATGCTCTGATGCACAGTCAGTGTCACTAATCTCACTGCTGCCATGTGAAATGCTGCTGGCAGTGGCACACACATTGATGTTGTGGGACTGTTACACCTTCCACACTGTCCCTTGGCTTCTTCCATTCACCCTTCCTCCCATCATCTTAGACTCACTTGGAATAATATTCTACATGTGATTTTAAGACTGCAAAGATTTGCTGATGGATCCTTCCTCATCTGCAATGCCATCAGAAATCCCAAGGCAGATATCTGGAATTGTGCTCAGACCCACAGGCCCCCCACAGATGCCTGCTGAGAACTTGCATGGTCGCTGTTTAATAAGGGTCTCACAAAATGTTTACCTCAAACAAGCTTGCTGTGTGTACTACTCAGCAATGGGATTAATCATGTGCCAAGCACAGGTTTTAAAAACTTTAATATAGCAGAGTAACTGTCACTGATAAACTGATAGTATCAATGTAGTCCCACCTGATGAAACTGCTATCCTTGTGCACTCTCTACCCAAGAAATGAGACAAAAGGAAATGCCTATCTCTCCCCAGATATAAGGAACACAGAGTCCTAAATGTTTTTCCTGCGTCACAACCAAGTTAGACACTTGACACAGACAAAAGTAAAAATATGAATATTTCTAAATGTACAGACTAAATTTTGAAAAAGTAGTCCTCAGCATTGGAAGTAGAAATGCTGATGTCTGATGAGTTATGTGTCCTGAAAGGGAACTGATGCATTTGAACAATTTACATTTCTGTGAGCCAAGTGGCAAAAGACAGCTCAGCAGCAAGCTGTCTTTTGTAAGAACACTTGTTCCATTTTCTCCTTCTATGCCTGTTAGCAATTTGCATTACTCTGGAGATGAAGGTAGACTTCACGGTGCTCTGGACTTCCAAGCCATGCAGTCTTTACTAAGCGTCTCTATTCCAATCTTCTGATGTAATTAAGAATCTTTCTGTGAGGAGACTCCTGCTTAAATTGCTTCTAGAATTTAATCAAACTTCTGTAGTCCTTCCTTATGTTTCTGACAAGTTGTTTCCTTCCCTTTAAATTAAATGTAAGTCCTTCTTTAAATCCTATCAAATAAAGCAATTCATTGTTGCCAAATGAGACATTTATGCTGAGACATTTATGCTGAGCAACATTGAGAAGTAAAGGCTGGTCTCAGAAGTTGTGTGTGTTTGAAGCTGTGAACATCTTAGGCATCTTGAAAGGGTGAAACCAAACTGGATGGAAAGATTACATTATGCGTCAAGAAAATCTTTAACATAGGTAACTGATAACATAATTTTTTCTCAGCAAAGACTGTTCATGTTTGCCACTGTAGCTGATTTTCAGCAGATGTTGTCTGGAGACTCTATTATATTGCTCATTTAGTTTGTACTGACTGATTTGTCATCCATACTATATAAATTTATAAGTACGCTGGAGATTAAAACAGTGATTGACACATCATTACATTAATTTGCTTATACTGGTGGCATAAAGAAAGCTCTCAGAACCTGCAGGCATCTTTAGAAGTTTTATTAAATGCCTTTCATGATTCTTCAAGAATTATGTGTCAATCAAAATCATACTAAGCAATGCTCTTATAGCATTCTGGAATCCTTATCATTCTTGCTCTTGTCATAGTAAGATTTAGTCATTTTACGTAAAGATAGTAATTTCATCAGAGAGAAAAGGGCCAGGCCACTGAACACATTATACTGACTCTTGGGAGACAAATGGAGAGCTGGAGGCTCAGATACGTTTTAGACGGATTTTAATCATCAAAGTCTTTATCCACAATAAATTTTGGAAACAACTGAGATGTAAAGTCCTTGTGTCCTAAAAGGGGAAAAACAAAAGATAAAAAGACTATTTCAAGCAGTGCTAGTTCAAGTTTATAGCACTGACAGACAGCAAGACACTTAGAAATGCTTTGTTGTAGCTGCAGCACTTCAGGGCTGTGGGACAGAGAGCCCTCAAGAATTGCAGAGACACTCCAGGTGGCCACTGCAAAGCTTTACTAAACTGCACCTTCAGGATTTCTCTGGTCTGTTGGGACAGGAAGCAACCCCAATATTCCTGATCCCTGTAATCCATCCCAGAAGGAGAGAGGGCAGCACTTCAATCCCCTGTTCACCTAGATTTTTTTTCCAGGAAAGATCTGTGCTCATGAACAGAGGGCTGCAGTGACCTGTTGTGTGCGTCACACAGTGGGTAGGTGTGCAGGGTGCACTTTGGGGCATGTATTTCTCATACTGAACTTTTAATGTACCCCTTCCACAAAGCAGACATGTCTTCATTTCTTAGAGAAAATATGTCTTTTGATACAATAATTTCCTGTGAGGAGATTGAAAATTACTTTCCCTGTAATTTCCAGCCTTTGCTCCTTGGTGTCTCTAAAATGCTTCCTGAGCAGCCTATGGAGAGTACAGAGCAATGATTGCAAAATGAATTGTAATTAAATTAAAGTAGAACGTGGTGTTTGTTTTTTCCAGGACTTATGGCACACAGAAAATAAATTTAATGGAAGACAAGTCTAGCTATAGAGTGGTTTATCTCTGCAGCTCTGACTTGGCAGTGGCTAGTTCCAGGCTCCAGGCTGCTCTTGGTCAGCAATTTGCCATCACTTCTAGCACAATGCTTTCCTTCATGCAAGGGCTATTTGTTTGTCCTTGGCAAAGCAGCCTCGTCAGAAGAGTCAGATTGCAGGATAACTTGTCCTGTCTGTGAGGAAGCTGCTATATCTATATAATTTTACCTTTCCTAAGCATTCAGGAGAATGCTGTCACATGCACATATGAAGGAACTTCTTACTCTTACCTTTCTTATGTCTACTTGAAGAAAGGGGAAAAGCTTTTGCAACTCATCTGGTTACTGTTTTTTGGACTGAAGCAGATAGACTTAGACTTGTACAATAAAACAAGACAAATGACCTGGTAATTAATAGCTCCCTTATAGTATGGCCCCAGTTAACACTGATTCATTACAGTTATGTTAATAGGAAATACTGCTCATAGTGCTTATGTACCTTCCAATCACATCAAATGTATTCAAACTGATCTTCATTTAAGGCCTACTATTTCCTATCTTGTTGTGAATAGTGAAAGTGTAGTTGAATCTATCTTTTAACTTATAAAAGATAAGACAAGATGGACTGGATTTCACGAGCCCCTTTCCACTAACTTCTGGCCTGAGGACAGGATCAGCTGTACTTTAAACGTCTCTGACAGGGAACAGATCAATCCTTTCTTAAAGATCTAAGAAAGGAAGTTTAGTATGAGAATAAGAGAAGCACTAAAGATGATAAATTAAAATAACTGACATTTTTTGTGTCCTATCTGAGATCAAAGATTTCTGCTCTTTTAAAGTAAGAAATTAGATTGGTTTGATACAGTTTGTTCTAGAAAAAATCAGCCCCTTGGGAAGATGTTTGTTGTTCATCTTCATAATAAATTTTAGTTACCTGCAAATAAATGGCCTGTTTGCTTCAGTACTTTTTCAGGAGCTGATGCTAAGCCTACCATTCAATAACTCCCAGGTCCTGCTGTTTTCCTTCCTAAGAAAGGCCTGCTATTGTCTTTCCTACTGATGCAGTACACTCCCTGTACTCTGTACATTCTCAAAGATAAGCACAAAAAGGCTGAGACTACATTGATTAGTTCTTTAAGCATCTCAGTATTTCACCAAGCCCAGCCAATGAGTATACGGTTCATTACCACAGAGTGAACTTTTGACTATTTCACTGGTTTTCAATGTCTGCTGTGCTGCAGCTAACCTTTTAACACAGGTCAGATGCAAAAGGTTTTTGAACATTTTAGTATTCTCTGTGTTATCTGTCAAAAACCTATTGAATCTGATGAACAGAAGAATAATTCTTTGCTTGGTCTGCCTTTTATTGGCAGCATCCCTTAGACATGATTTTTCCTATGTTCCTCGCAAGTTTTATCTTATTCCTCAAAGTCTATCTGATTTTGCTTCTACAGTTTCATTTTTTAAACATCCAGAAATCTGAATTAATTCCTATTGTAGAATTCTCTTGGGTTTGAGGTCAATGAAGAATGCAGGATTTAACCATGTCAACTAATTTTCCCCTACTTCAGCTGGGAAGTCAGCATGTATGACTCCTTGCTGTTCACTGGAGAAACTGCCAGTTCTCTTTTACCCTCTCACCACTTCCCAGAAAATCTAGAAATTCCCTGAAGGTTTGGTTTGGGGAGATGCAATAAAGTAAATTAATACTTCAGAGCTGCCAAAGGAAGGAAAGACCATCTCTTTCCTCTGGCTATATGCTCTTGTTACAGATCTCGTGCCAGCTCTGGCAGCTGTTCAACCCTGAAGTACTGAGTAAGCTGGCAGGAAATTGGGCTAGTTTTCTGGGGTTCTGCTGAGTTGAACTGACTCATGAAGGAATCTGAATGGGTAGATTAGTAGACAGGGCTGGACTGAAGGGAGTGTGGGAAGGAGAGGACTGGAGAGGGCTGGAGAGGACAACATATGTTGGGAGGCAAGAAATGTAAGAAGGCAGCCATTATACAGTTGAACAATGGTATGAGTTGACTTAAGTCATTTTTGCAGTGTTCCTAGTCTTCTTCCTAAGAGTGGCAAAGTGCAAGTTAGGCAAAAGTGAAGTAATTTAATTTTTAAATTAGCCAGGTTTTACAAGTAAACATAACAGTGTGGGTATTCTGCAACTCTTTCCTGTTTTTACCTTATTTGACTTACTGAAAATAGTCTTACAATTTTTCATTTATTTATATACAATTACTCTTCTGTGAACCTCAATTCTAACACCAAAAATTGTTTTCTGCTCTTCTAGAGCGGTGTTCATTTATGAGGCCAGTGTTGCATCCTCTGCTTTCCTCAATAATAGCAAGTATTAATGATAGCTGCTGAGAGGAAATAATCATGAAGAAATAAAATAATTTTTCTGATTGTTCCTCCTGAAGAAAATTAACTACTTGTATTCATTCTAGGGCAATGGAAGAGACACTGTACAACTCTACATCTGCCTTTGCATCACAAAAAAAATGCAGAATGGAAAAGCTTAAGTACTAGTAAAGATTTCTTCAAATGAGTTTGTATTAAAAGACAATCCTCATTGGGCTGTAGGAAAAAAAAGTCAACAAAATTAGTATCTTTTAATATCTATTGTGTTTCTAACAGAATTTATGAATACTAAATCTACTGAACACTGTGAACTAGTTCAGCACACCGCAAAATCAAAGACAGGTATGTTCACTTTAAGGTAACCACATCACTGAAAGACAAATAGACCCAGGAAAGAAAAGATGGTTCTTTCTTACCCAGAACAGGATGAATAATATAAAGATGAAATATTATTTGCTATCTGGGACATCCCTTACTATCTCGTAAGAGTTTCTGATAAAAACAGAGTTCAGACTGTCCTCTGGTATATGTCAGATTAGATGCATTGTGTCCACTGGAAATGTGACTCATTTCTGGTGTCACTTTACTAAATTATTTTCAGGTCTCTGTTTATCTCAGCCTTGTAAGTAGACTTTTGAGTACAAACATACTTGGCTATATCTTACGTGTAACTGATACAAAGGGAATTCTTTTTGTATGTGAAAATAGAAAGATAAAAACATCTTTTTTATTCTTCATGTGTGGAATTTAGGCCTCCTCTATGATCATGAATGAAAAAAGTAAAAGCAACACCCCAAAAGCCCAAAACAGCTACCTCAGACTAACTCTGTGTATAACATTAACAACAACACCTGCTTATAAGGGATTCTGTCAAGAATTACATCACTGTGCTGGTAAATGTATTAACACATGAATGAAGAGAAGAGATTAAAATATTCTTCTAAGCAGTGTTAGACTTAATAAAAACTAATTTACTTGTGTAAAATGATATCATAAGCCTATAGTTTGTCAATTAATAAAAAAAAGGCTCTGAGTTTTCTTAAACGTTCAACTGTTCCAAAGTGTTGGACATTGTTCTGTAAATAAAACACAAAGAAGAAAAACATTAGGGGGAAAAAAATCCCCAAACTCTATCACAGACAACTGCAAGTAAGTCAAAAAAGCCTTTTCCTGCAACCACCAGAGATCCATGTCTGGAATCTTGTTCTGTGATGAGACTTCATTGATTGTGAGTGGTCCTTGGCCTGACTTGTTAGAGCCAAATTGGTCTAAACAGTACAGCAGTTCCTTTGTAATACTAAGTCTGTAATATATAAGCAAAGGAAGATTTGAAATTAGGAATAAATCCCTCCAATCTGCCCTGCCTTCACACAAGAGGAACTCATCCATAACTGTGTTTGTGTATTCTGCACAATATGGCATCCTATCAGATTATCTATTTAACGTTGTCTCAAATTTCATAGGATTGTGGTTTAAAATAAAAAAAAAATAGATTAAAGCTTAGACAAGCAGACAACCAATTAATGAAAACATCAAACGACTTAATAACAAATTAAACATGATAAGATCAGCACTGGAATTAAGTTTATAGTCTATTTACAGACACTTGCAATACACAAATTTCCCAAAGGACTTTCTTGGGCCTCCTGTTATAGGCATCCTTTGTTCTTCTGCTCTTCTGTTTGTTTGCCATTGTTGTACTGTCAAAACAGCCATGTGTTTGAAGTGAAGCTAGTCATTCAGACAAAGTTTACACAAGTGGGTGCAAGAGATTCTCATCTGCTAAATCTGAGGTGGCATATAAAAGAAAATTATTTGATACAAATTTTTACTAGTGATCCTAATCATATTTTGCATAGAAATTTAGACAACTATATGGTTTTATTTTTGTTTTGATGGCAGGAAAATCTAGATATAATAAAAACACCAAGTGCAGCCTAAGCTTTTCCATTTAGAGAGTTTTTTAATAGGGAAAACAGCCAGAAGGATGAAGCACCATAGCCCCAACATTTTCAGCTTGTTGATGGAAACATCAAAGAATGAATTAAATATGGTGAGAGCTGCTATCCAGGAAAAAAAGAAATACTATATGTTACTGTTATGTATACATCCCTAGCACATAAATTAAATAATAAGAAAAGTAAGAAATATGTTTTTTTCCTTTGGTACTTTTTGTACTTTCTCTTATGATTATGATGTTTTTCTATAAGTTTTTCACTCTGTCTGCCTTAAAAGAGAATACCTGGAACAATTCCTCATTCACTGATGAATGAAAAATTGTGATGTATTATTTAAAAAATCAAGTTTTTTGTCTCTCTTTGTGTGTTAATTCTTCTCCATACATTTAGTGATTTTCTGATCACTGCAACAAATCTTTCTTGCTAATATCTTTTCAAATATAAGGGAGTTTATAAAATTCATCAGCCTCATTTGGGGGGGAACTTCTTTTATTTGTCCTGAAGACCCAGCAAAAATACTTTAGACTTATAAAATCTTAACTTAAAAATGATGCTTCATATGGTATTGTCAGCAGCAATCAGCCATTAAGAAAATATGTCTTTAAGCCATGGCCAGTCAAAACAATACTCCAAGGTTCAGCAAAATTTTGGTATCATAGGGCTGAGACAGCTGAATAGAAGAGGTTGCTGATACTTGGTTTTGAACTAAAAAAATAACAAACCCACAGTTTTATATAGTCATGTCTCTATTTATACTATCAAAGTAAATTCAGCTCTTCCTAAAAGGACTTTTGCAGTCAGACTGTCCGGACAGCAGCACATGATGTGATACACTGTACTTGCACTAACGTGTTTATGGAGGGGCTGCAGCCCTTCAGTCCCAGTTCGCCCCCACACTCAGTGCATTAGATAGCTTCCTATCCTAATTAAATTTGGGTGCAAATTATTTTTAAAATGCATAGAAAGGAGGTGGAGTGTCAGAAAAGTAGGGCTAATTGATTATTACCTTTCAGCCTGGAAAGACAAGGGTTTTGTACCTCAGGCAGGATACTGCAAAAGGTGTTTGTCGGACACAAACATTTCAGAAAGGCTAGCTGTTATGCCATAGCATATCACAACAGTTAGCATAACCAGGAAGTCATGAAGCAGCAGAAGCTGTTTTGAGGACATGTAAACAGTCTCAATCATTCCAAGTCAGCATGTTTTTAAAGATGCTGCATATTGTATGTGGTAGGACAACACCAGTTATTTCAGGTCAAGTCAATTAGCAACTTTTGTGCTATTTCTTTGCAAAAATATTTGTCACTTACTGATCTGTCTCATAGGTGGCTTGAATTTTGGTATGAGGTTGCCTGCATGTAATCTGACCTCATATATTATTCATAAATAATATATTGCTATTTATAATTTATAATATTATACATGAAATCTAATGTAATGTAAGGCTCCTAGTGAAAAGAGATTGATCCAAGAATTCTGAAGGTGGAAACTGAAACAAAGAGAAGGTGGTTAGCTCACATCCAAAGATCAGCTGAAGTGTGTCATGAAAGTACACTTCTTGCGCCACACTGGGAGTGAGCTGCTTGTCCTTGATACTGAAGAATGATGCTTTTATTTCTTGAAATATGTGATCTGGCCTCATTTGTCTCTGGTTTCCAGAGGTGGGATCTAGGATAGGAAGGCTCTGCAGAGGGATCTGGACAGGCTGGGTCAATGGGCCAAGTCTGACAGTGTGAGGTTCAACAAGGCCCAGTGCTGGGTCCTGCTCTTGGGTCACAACAACTACAGGCAACTCCACAGGCTGGGCAGAGTGGCTGGAAAGTGCCCAATGGAAAAGGATCTGAGGGTGCTGGTGGTAGTGTCTGAAAAGAGCCAGCTGTGCCCAGATGACTAAGAAAGCCAATGGCATCCTGTCCTGGATCAGCAATGGCGATGCCATGATGATTTTTTGCCTTTTCTTTTTATATAGCTCTTATGTATTCTCAGTATTCTTAACATACATGCTTATTATTCTTAAAGTCTAATATTTTAACACAGTCCTGGTATTCTGCTAAGCCAGAAGACCAAAGATCCTAAAAGTCTCACAGCTGAGGGCCAGAAAGCCTTATGCTATCTTGAAAAACCAAGACCCTCTCTCTAAAACATATTTTGTAAACTAGACTCAAGCCCCATCTGGGAAGAAATGCTATAGAATAGACAGATGTTACATCATTTATTTAAGCCCCTCATTAGAGAATCTTTGTCAGATATACTAATTTATCCATTTAATACTAATTAAAAGTCTATAAAATTTTATACGTGATATACCGAGTGTGTGCATTTCAGCATATTCCACCTTGACTAATGAATACAACATAAAAATTCTTATTAAATACAGAGGTAAAAACGTTTTTATCCCTTAATCATGCCTGGCTCTTAATTCTAAGATCAGAGAAAAAGACATCATCAGCAGGACCAGGTCAAGGATTGCCCTCCTGGGCTGGGCACTGGTGAGGCCACACCTTGAATCCTGTGTTCATTTCTGTGTCCCTCACTGCAAGAAAGACATTGAGGTGCTAGAGCGAGTCCAGAGAAGCAAGCTGGGGAAGGATCTGGAGCATGAGTCCTCTGAGAAGCAAGGAGTGTTTAGCCAGGAGAAAAGGAGGCTCAGAGCAGACTTTTATGGCACTTGACAACTGCCTGACAGGAGTGTAGCCAGGTGGGGGTTGGCCTCTTCTTCCAGGCTACCAGTGACAGGACAAGAGGAAATGGCCTCAAGTTGTTCCAGGTGAGGCTCAGGTTGGACATGAGAAGAAATCTCTTCACAGAAAGTTTTGTCAATCCCTGGACTCCTCAGGCAGGAGGTGAATTCATTAACCTCTGCAGGTATTTAAGGAAAGGCTGGACATGGCACTTAGCCCTATGGCCTAGTTGACAAGGTGGTGATTGATCAAGGGTTGGACTCAATTACATTGGAGGTCTTTTCTGACCTAAATGGTTTTGTTAGAATGTGATCTCTCAGCACAGACTAACCAACAGGGCCATCTCTTCAGAATAGCAGGTTACATCTTCCTGAATTTTCTGGGATGTTGGGAAAAAATAATCACACTTCAGCAGAAGCACAACTGCAGTAATCAGGATCTGCAAGATGGTAGGGTGGTTTACAGCAGTTTAGCTGTAACTCAGGATGTATTTCCTTGCATATCAAGATCTATTCTGTTGTATCTCAAAAGTATGTCCTATAAACAAGTGTAAATACAACTGTCAGCACGAATATAGTGCAGAAATGCAATCAAAGCCTGCACATGGCTGTCGGCCTATGAAAAACCCCAGAGACATGAGAAAAACTGGTAAGATGGTGTGTTTTGTCTTCTGTCCTCTGAAGATCCTGGGCCTGACATCTGGGTACAGCCCAGCAAGTGCCTGGCTGGTGGTGGGGTGGGTGGAACCGTCCAGCCTGGGCACCTTACAGAAGGGTTTACATAAAAACCATTTTCCCTCCTGCACAGTCACACATTAGGCAAAGACCTCACTTGGGGCACATATTAAGGTTTGACAGAACAAAAGAGCAGCCTCCAAGCCCATACTAGAGATCAAAACCAGCGTGTTTAAATGGATGTTTCCACACAAGTTTATGGTAGTCTCAAATCACAGAAGAGACCAATTCACAGTTACTAGAAGCATGCCCTCTCCGTTACCGAGCACAGAAAAGCCTGAAAGGAATAGGCAAGGATATTTTACTGCACTCCATTTGACCATTGCTACGCTACTACCTTGATAATTACTTCAGTCAATGTAAAAACAGCATTTAGCTTGCAAGTCCTTTTCCTGTTGTAATTATATTCCTGCCTACCATTTTCAGCAGAGAAAGAAAGGAAACAAATGCTTCAGGTGTAACTAATCTTAAAACCTGGAAAATCCCTTAGAGAAAGAAATATAATTCACAAAGAATCGCTAAAGTACTCTCTTCAAGTCAATGAAGACACTGAGAGCTTCAAAAGGACATTCAAAGAGCTCACATTAGCAAAGCTAAAAATGATTGTCCAGGCTAAGGTTGAAGGAGACAAAAAGACTAAATTGATGCCATCTTCTTTTAAAACAAAGTGGTATTGCTGAAAATTAAAATGATCCAAGGAAAGCTAACAATTTTATTAATGTAAATTCATCAAATGTGGAAAAGAAAAATGACAGAAAATTGCCAGAACCTATGGGAAAAGTGGAAATGTTCAGTTCCATCACAGTTGATGTACAATTGATCCAAGTACTAAATTGAATTGAAAATAATAATAATAATTGTGGAATATGGAGTAGTATACAAGGTTAGCTTTAACACAATAGTAGTTCTAAGTAGTCCTTCAAATCTGAGGAACTGAGCACAGGATAAAAAGTAACCTTTCTGTGACAGCATCACAATCAAAGGACACAGTGTCTTAAAAACATGTATGTCCCCTTGGTTCTACTCTGGTCTATAAAGCTGCCTGCTTGCTTAGATCAGCACCTCTTGTAGTCATTATAGCCATCTCCTTTACATCTGGAAGGTAAAAAGTTTGGGTTTAAATGCACATTCCTATTCAGGTAGAACAGATTGAATCTCATCCTGCTGTCAGCCACCAACAAGGCAAAGAAAACATTTCTGCACCAACATTTACAGTTCAAAGAAAAACAAGTGATGAGTGGTGGAGATCTAAGTCAAGATAAGATTTACGTAAACATCACAGTCCTTTGGTTGTTACAAATGCATCCTACAAAGCCCAGGAAAGGGAAACCTGGGTAAATAAGATGTCCAGCCTGCTTGGAATTGTCTGTCACTTCTGAAAGAAATGCAGGCGAGGGTCAGAGCATATTAAATAATTTGCCTCTCGAGTGTCTTTCAACAGCAATGTTGACAGTGCCATTTGTGATGATGTTTCTTGTGGGGAAATTGTAAATGAACATTAAAAGACTGACATTTTCTCTTCAGTTTTATTGAGTACCCAGAAGATTGGGTGATTGTTGGGGCTTAAGAGTCCACAAAAATGTGTTTGGAATATCATGACAATGGATTTTAAACAGTAAATAAAAAATACTGAAATATGGATTTTTTGACCAGTCTAATTGAAAGCATCAGAAGGAACTTTCTGGTGACATATCAACATTTCCACAGTTGGTGACAATCAGAGTCAGCAATTCTAGTAAAAAATTACTATAAGTAACTTTTTTTTCATATCTACAAAGTAGATGCAGAAGTCAATATATAAGAATAATGAAAAAGGAATGCATATGTAATTTTAAGACATCATGTTTATATCCATTGGTTTGGTTTGGTTTCTTTGCTTTTTTTTTTTTCTGATTTGAATGCCAAAAGGATATACCACTGTAGTATGTACTGTTCTTTTTGATTGTCTTTCACTGAAGTGTGCTTGAGAATGGAGAATAGCTCTGGCAGGAGTTTTTTGCCTGCTAGGAAGCAATTGTACCTAAGTTTGGAAACGTGGTGGTTGTTTTAAAAGCTACCCAGACAGAAAAGAAAACACAGAATAGTGTTAGCAAATAAGAAAATAAACAAATTTAAAAGAAAATAAATATTTTTTACATTAGAAAATGTCATAGTAGAAAATAGTTATAGCAAAACATTAGTAGATCAAGACATCTGAGAAGCAAATGTCACACTGTGTATTAGTAAGATATATATGGTGTGTGAAGAAAAGGGAACAACTTATCAGGCTGGTTGTACAGTGAATGATAACCTATTTGTAATTAAGTAGGAGTTACAGATTGTAAGTGTTCATAAAATTTTTTCATGACAGAAAATGGTTTTAATAATTCTGACTTATTTTGCACTAAAAAAAAAAAAAGACATTCAGGCAAGATGTGGGAAGAGAGAAGGATCCAAGGGCACTTTCCTTCAAGCATGAGAAGACTAATGCTTGCAAAGGCAAATACTTTGCTCATTTGTACATGTGCTTGGTACACCAAGAGAAACCGAAGACATCTAAGGTACTTAGGGGTCTGCTCACTTACATCACTGAATCTAGATTACGCTATTGTTGGGGGGTGGGAATTCCCTTTCTTTTTTCCTTGAGGAATTTTCTCCCATACTATGTTACCAGGTCAACAAATGGCTGGGTACTTAGGGAAACAAAAGAACTGGCCACGGAAGGGAGGAGCCCATCTGGGGCTGCTGTCCTCACCTGGGTGTGTGCTGGGCACTCGGAGACTTGGTGTGGAGACGGGAGAGACTCTCTCGTCAGCACTGCGGGTTTTCCTGCCGTTTTTTCCTCTCTGCTGGAAGAACCCCGGGATCCAGAGCCTGTCCTTCCCTGCCTCGCTGGGAGCTCAGCTCAGATTCTGCTGCCTCAGCCTTCGCTGCTCTGCAGCCCTGCCCGTCCTGCCTGCTGAGACCTCCGGGGATTCCTACCACAGCTCCGCAGCTCGATACATCTCGCCTGCCACCCGGAATTTGTGCTCCTACTGCGGCCCCAGCCTGCCTGGCCGGGAGAGCCCAGACAGACCCCAGGATCAGCTGCCCAGGGAGGTTTGTGAAGCCTTTCTCCCATCCCTTCCCGGATCCCAGGCCGCCATCACTGCGTGCTCCCCGAGCTCTCCCCACAGCGCCCCCTGCAGCCGCGGGAGAACCATCGCACCTGCCCTGCTCACCGGGAGCCGCCAGCGCCCCCTGCTGGCTGTGACTGGAACTGCACCAGAGGGGAAAGGGCCTGACAGCCGAGAGAGGCTGCACTGGGTTTGTGGTTCTGTTTGTTGTCGCCACTATAGTTATTGTTGTTTGTTTGCCTGTTTATACATCTGTATTTTAGTAAAGAACTGTTATTCCTATTCCTTATATCTTTGCCTGAAAGCCCCTTAATTTCAAATTTATAATAATTCAGAGAGAAAGGGGTTGCATCCTTCACCTCAAGGGAGGCTCCTGTCTTCCTTAGCAGACATCTGTCTTTTCAAACCAAGACAGCTATTCAGACCTTTGGAAAAGATCTTTGCAGACTGCAGGTAATAGATTCTGGTGGGACAAGGAAGACACCTTTAGAGTCTCCCAACACAGAAATCAAGATGTATTTTGTATGAACAAGAGACAGAGGCTCAAATGCACTTTAAAGTTTTATATCAACTAACTTCTCACTATCATAAAAGGTGATCTCATGAAAATACTATTTTACAAAGTGGTTCTTTCCTTTCTTCCTCAAAAAGACTTAATTTTAATTATCTTCACATTCAGTCCCTCCAAATGATTTTTCCATTGTGCTTTTAAAGTTTAAAACAAGATCTGTCAAAACCATCACGAGTTTTCAACTGCAGAAAATCCAGGATGCATTCAATTAATTTTCACAGATTTATGCTGGAATTCTTTAAAAGTTCACCTTCGTATCTAAATGGGCATAAACTATGCATGTCATTGACACTTGACTGCATCTGGATGTGCACGATTAAGACTGGAGAAAAGATCCCACTGCTCCTGGTGGTATCTGGCTCTGGTCAGGTTGACAGCATTGCGCTCATCTCCATCTCTACACCATGAAGGAAATGCAAGAAAGTTAGCTTGACAGTCTGTTCCTGTTCTTCTGGGAGTGAAACTGATACAAATTTTTAAAGCAAAGAAACTATGTTGAATTCTTTGTCCTGTTCTGGGTTTGTATGGACCAGCTCTCACTTTCCCAAAGCAGTGGCTTGCAACACTCAAAATACAAGTCTTGGTCATCACACACTTCCAGCACTTTAATTATTTTTTCTCAGTTCAGCAGGTCTTCACTGACCTCACTGAGGTCTTCCTATTGCTTCTCTAAAATTTATCAATTTCTTCATACTTTCCCTCATACTAAAGGTTTAGATTTTGTTGAGTTTCTTTAATGGAGAGGACAAAGCTAAGCCAAGTCCTACTATAGACCCAGCTGCATGATCATGGGAGTGCAGCCCTCCTTCCTAATACAGCAAGGCATTCCCTGCTTTTCACCACACTCCTTTTTTTTTGTTTGTTTTAAGTGAGCCCACAATAATAGTCAGTGACTCTGACAGACTATTTGCCTTCTTCACTTGATTTAAATCTTTGGGGAGATAAATTTGTACTGCTAGCATACAAAGTACCTGAAGGTGAGGAAGTTACAGATGCCAGTCTTCTGCTTGGCTACATTCCCTCATAGCCAGAGAGCCTTTTCTGCTCTGGAAATTTACCAAGACTGTTTCGTGTATATTAATTTTTTATTGCACAGTATCTCTGTGCTTTACTGTACAGAAAGAATCATATTCTTTTCTTGTCCTTCAGCTGCCTCCATCTGTCGTGGAAATTGTGCCAACATAGGACAATAGTCAGTGGGACGAAAGTGAGTACTGAAGTTTAAGTGCTTAAAACAGCTGGAGAAATCTGCATGCTTGAGCATTCACAGCCAGTAGCCTTGAGGGATCTTGGCAGGTGGAAAAGGGCCAGGAGAGCCTCCTGGAGAATCTTGCAGTACAGCTATGCTCACATCTATTTATTTTAATTAAGTAAAGACATTCTATATTTTTGTAGTCTGCATAATGGTATTCTGGCATTCTTCTGAAGCACTAACATGATTTAGACTCAATATGAGACTGAATGAATAAATCAGTGACAGACTATGGTGCAGAAATTACTGCACCCAGTGAATACCTGTGTAAATCCTGGGATAACTTGAGACAATTTTTAAAAATATCATCTGCACAAAGATTTTTTTGGTGCAGTTTTTCCTATTAATTGCTAGTGAAATTTGACTGAACTTGATGGAATCAGGGCAAGGATGTTTTAATCCAGCCATCCATTGAGCTCTGTGTGCCCTCTCTCCACTTCTCTATTGCAACACCTCGGTGCTATGACTGGGGCAGAATAATCATTACCTGCCCCTTTTTTCACTAATGAGAGTGTTATGATATCTTTCATGTAGCGTATATCAAAAACCATGTTCCCTTTAGGTGCCGTCTGTCAGGTGTGGTACTCAAATTGTGTCTAATTACCACTGAATATTGAAGTGGCTAATTGTGAAAAATAAAACTGGTCATTTCCTGTTGAGGTACCTCTCTGCCAAGGTCCTGGGGTAGGGACCCTGGAGTGTACTGGTCTGCCCCTGCCCCTGTCCCCATGTCATGTGTAGCCTGTGTCTGTCTTCTGACTGGCTGTTGGGGGCTCCCCAGGCTCAGGAAGAAGGGGGTAGTCTTGTGATTGTGAGGTCTGTCAGCCACGGGACCTTGGCCTGATGGGGCTGGAGGGAAATAAACATCTATCAACATCTGTAAAAATATTGCTTCATATTTCCTTCCTACTTGTCTTCCTGAAAGCTCTTGTTGCAAGTTATGCCTGTTGCAACAAATGGTTGGAGAATGCTGGTGAACGATCCCTGGAGAAAGTGATTTGGTGATTCGTGAGTAAACTCTGGATATCTCTTCTTGCTTTCATTTTGCTGTCTCATCTCTGAATGATGGAGGACTCATGGAAAGACTCATGGTTTTCTGAACCACAAGGAGACATTTACTCTAAACTTAAAAAGGATGTTGAACAGCAATATGTAGATTTTAGCTTAATTCAAGCTAAAAAAGACACTAAGACACTTCCTGGCATGGTTGTTTAAAAATTTCTTCTATGTTTCTTGGGATTTGATTCTTACCAAAGACTTTTGGGAGAATGTTTGGACAGAGTTAATTTCTGAATAAAAACTTATGCCAATGGAAGAATATTTCCTTGAATATTACCTAACTATAGAGACTGTTGAGCAGTGCCGGCTGTGTCCCGCTGCTGTTCTAGCAGCTAACACATGGTCAAGCAGTGCGTGCATTGCAGCAGGCCCCTCTGTAGCCCCAGAGACCACGCTGCAGGTGCCCAGTGCATTGCGGGCGGCAGCGAGGCAGTTCCCACATGTGGGAGGGCTACCGTGAGCCGTGGCAGCGAGAGCGGAGCCAGGCACGGGGAGAGCGGGGCCAGCGCAGGCTGCGGCGGCGGCGGGAGCGGACCCAGAAGCGGGGCAGCAGCGCAGGCCCAGCCGTGTTCGCCCAGAAATGCCGTGCAGGGAGAGCAGTGGTTGCCATGGCTACACGAAAAGCTGCGGTGTGCCGCGGGGAGCCGGGGCAGCCCGGTTAACGGGATGGAGCAGTGCGGGGCCTCGCCGAGCCCGGGCAGCCACGTGGGAGCCCGGCAGAGGTGGCGGCAGGCGGGCTGCGGCCAGAGGCGGCTGAGGAGCTGGCAGAGCGAAGCAGTGCGGCACAGCCTGGCCCACACAGCCCCAGAGGCAGCCCTGGGAAGCCAGAACCACGTGGTGGGAGCTCTCAGACCCCTACAGCAGCAGCCCCGGCATGAGAGCGAGCAAAACTGAAAGTGAAAGCAAGAACACAGCGGAGCAACAAACATCAGTGACACAACTAGAAGAAAAAAGCATCGTAGATAAAGTTTTGGGGACTGTGACATGGTACAACATAAAGAATAACTATGGTTTCATAATTAGACATGATACAAAAGAAGATATATTTGTGCATAAATCTAGCATTATGAAAAATAACCCCAAAAAGCATGTTCCAAGCTTAGGAGAGGGGAAAAAAGTAGAATTTAAAATTGAACAAGGAAGAAAGGGCCCAAAAGCAGCATGTGTTACAGGCCCTGGGGGTGTTCCTGTGAAGGGTAGTAGACATGCTCCAAATCACAGCAACCCTAGACAGTATACCCATAATCCCTGTCCTTTTCCCCATCCTACCTTTCCCTTTTACCCCATGCCCTTTTGTCCCCAATATATGCCCAACGTGTATTTGCATCCCTGGTTCCCCTCACATCCGTTTGCCAGGAACCCGTTTGCAATGATGATGGGGATAAAAAGGAGGGAGGGAAGAAATTAACTGTCATTTTCTAAGATTCCAACAGGTACAGAGATGAAAAAAACCTGACTCAGTTTCCATCTGAAGCATGCTCAAATCCTGTCTCCCTTCTGATACTCCAAAGAAAATCTGGACATTTGGGGACTCAAGATATTGGCTTCTCTCCTTTTGAAATTGTTTTGTTATGTTTATCCAGCTGTTTCCACTGTTCCTTTTATTTAAAAGAAGGGGTGAATTGTTGAGGTACCTCTCCCTCCGATGTCCCGGGGGGAGGACCCTGGAGTGTACAAGTCTGCTCCTGTCCCTGTCCCCATGTCACATGTGGCCTGTGCCTGTCTTCTGAGTGGTTGTTGGGGGCTCCCTGGGCCTGGGAAGAAGGGGGTAGTCTTGCTATTGTGTGGTCAGTCAGCCATGGGACCTCAGCCATGATGGGGCTGGAGGGAAATAAACATCCATCAACATCTAAAAAATATTGCTTCATATTTCCTTCCTACTCGCCTTGCCTAAAAGCTCTTGTTGCAAGTTATCCCCATTGCAACAATTTCCCCCTTACTGACTAAGCATAAAGTCTTCTCTAGCTCTACTATATCTTAGAGGAAACATAATTCTTTACTAGAATATTAGTTTTACTGTATCTTTCCTTTCTGCAAGCGTTTGCAGGCCATGGTTTGAGGGCAACAATGCTGGTGAAGCCTTGGCTTTTAGAAAAACAATTCAGCATTGAAGTATGAGAAACCCAAATATTTCCCTCAGACTAAATGGTATATACCCTGCAAAAAACAACTGAAGATGTTTCAGTGTTCTCATATTATGTAACAAATCTATTTTCTGTTAGTCTAAGAAATGATCCAATTAAGAACCAAAAAGCATGCATTGAAATTATTTGTCATGATTCTGCCTTTATATTCAAGCTACCTGAAGCAATCTGAAATCTTGCCTTACTGAGCCCTGGAAGCCTTTCTGTTCTTGATGAACTGCATATCGCTTATCAGCAGCCTACTCCTATAAACTTAGCCTCCAAGACTGGGACGGGAATCCTTTGGAACAATCTTAGCTGTTCCTCCCTCACTCCTTCCACTCACCAAGTATGGGTCCACAAGCGATTCTTTCCAACAGGTTACAAATTCACCATTACCACCAAATCAGATACAAAAACTTTTGTCACTGAAAGACCAAATCTGAACTGTGTGACTTGTGCCATTTCATAATTGAGTTTGCATATGATAAACTTTCTGAGCTCTTCACTAAGAGGCTCTGAAAACCTTGTGGTTTTGTGGTGAAAGCTATGATGTTGGCCCCAGCAGAGAGGGCCATCCTCTGCACACGCAGGCACTGCTAGTACTGCACACCAGTCCTGCCCCTCAGCTGGGCACCATTGCCTGGAACATCATGCAGGGGAGCAATGGTAGGATGCAGTAAGTTCATTTTGCAACCCCAAGACAAGCAAGAAGATGATTACCAAGACAACACAGTCACAGGCCCCAAAACTGTTTTACTAGGCTAGGTCACAAGTATTGTTGTCATAGCTGGCTTATAGTCAGCTGCCAGCTTTCTTACTGAAAAAGGGTAGACTTGCCCAACTTTTGCACATTCCTTGCCTCCCTTGTGCTGGCCTTAGCACACGTACAGTCTTATGTTCAAACAGAGCAGGAAAATATTTTTATTTTTATTAGTCCTCATGTAAGGAAAACAGAACAGTGCAAAACTGGTCCTATGAAAACCTTGGAAAGTTGTGAATGGATAAATAAATATATTAATTTGCTTTATAAAGTGTAAGAAATTGGTATATAAATACTTTGGAAAATATTTCTTGGAATATATTTAAGCCACATCTCTGTTACAAAACTCTCTTATAGCCACAGCCCTGTTGTCAGGTCCACAGGAAACTTCTGGTCACTAAAAATGAACAAGGGCTTAAAACTACAACTTATTTACAAATGTCTAAATTTAGATATTCAAGCCTATGTTTAGATATTTAGATATTCAAGCCTATGTTTATAAACCCATCTAAGGATAATCTTATTATTAAAACTATTGCTTAGCTTCCTGTCCTGCCACTGCAAGAAAGCATAGCATTGCTATGTGAAAGTAGTAAGTAGTAAAAATTAATTATATATGGAAACTGTATCTGACTGCCCAATTATAGTTAAAGAGCTCAAGGATCTTCAAGAAGTCATTTACCTCATTTCTGAAAAATGTTATCCTAAACTTCTTGAAAAGACCTCCAATATTATGTATATAAAAGAATATTCCAGAATATTCAAGACAGCTGATCAATCTGTCCCAAATTCCATGTCATGATGGAGTTGTGTGTGCTGTAAGAGAGGACTGCTTCATAATTAAATGGCCTAACCATGTAAACCCTGACAAAAAGCCTGCAAGGCTCTCAGCTGGCAAATTCCCCTGACATCAGATAGACTCTCTGGCAGACATCTACTTCTCTTTCACATTGCTGTATTTCTCCACTGTATTTCTCAAAAGTATGTATTATTATGCTTTTAAAAATAATGACCATTCTCTCAATACACATTGTATACTTCACTTTATGGATTTAAAGAAAGAGCAGTAGAGTCAAAATGAGGCTTTCTCAAGTTTCATTAGGGTTTTCTCTTCAGTGAAAACTTCTTTCCATCTTTTTCTACTAGATAATTAAAATGTAAAAAATGTTTATCTTTTCTTCTATGTTTTTGACATAAATTTGTGGGCAAAAGTAGCTGCAAACACACTGAAGAGTAGGAACCTTTTCCATGACAAAACTCAGCAAACCCATACACACAGGTTTTGAAAATCTTTTTAGACAAAAAGAGTGGACATTTTAGCAATCAGGAGACACTGTGAGGGGTCCACCTGAGCTCTCTATTTCACCCAAGGTGCACAGGGTGGACCCCAGTGGACCACTACAGATTGCTGTCTCCTGTGCTAGCATCCCTTGGTTTCTACAAAAGGGTCAAGTGCTAGCACAGGCTATCATCTCACCCGAGGACTTCCTCAGGTGCTGCAGGATGCTGTCCATACGATGAGACAAACCAACCCTTCATTGAGGACTGTGCAAAGGGAAATCCACAGCCACACCGGTGTGGATGGTAGATACAGCGGCTAATATCACCATCAT
Organism: Lanius collurio; assembly: GCA_020086605.1. NCBI lineage: Eukaryota > Metazoa > Chordata > Aves > Passeriformes > Laniidae > Lanius > Lanius collurio. The sequence goes on from JACBWW010000008.1 coordinate 17,172,120, forward strand.
ATCTGAAGCAGAGTGACCACACTGGTGGGGACTTAAGACAGCTGCTGGGATAGTGATGGAGATTGGGGCTCCTGCAGCATCTCTGAGGAGCACAAATAACATTGTTATCAAGGCCCAGACAGACACTATGCATCCATCAGGCCATTTGTTATCCCATCAGGATTCACCTTATGGGGCAGGGACCTTCCTTCTCAATGCGGTGCTCAGCTGGTAATCCCACCTCCTTCTCGGGATTTTCAGTTGGGGGCACTGGAAAGTGTGCCACTCCAGCTCTTACCTGGAAGACAGACAAAGCTATCTGGAGTGAGCAATGGTCCCTATCGGCTGAAAAGCTGCACACTCTTGAGTTTCTTGTAGAGAAACTGTTAGCCAAGGACCACCTTGTTCCCTCCAACAGCCCTTGGAACTCCCCTGTTTTTGTTCTAAAAAAGCCAGGCAAAGAAAGGTGGAGGCTTCAGCAGGACCTCTGGAGAATTAATGAAATAATTGAAGGTATGGGTCCCCTGCAGCCTGGCCTGCCCTCACCCTCAATGCTCCCCCAACAGTGGAAGCTTACTGTCATAGACATGAGAGACTGTTTCTTTGCCATCTGCTTACACCCATGCAATTCACCTCAATTTGCCTTCTCTGTGCCATCCCTGAACCAGCAGGTCCCCATGTGCAGGTACCATTGGCAAGTTCTACCCCACATTATTAAAAATTCTCTGAGAATCAGCCAGTGGTACATTGGACACATCCTGTCCCCGATTAGGAAAGAGCTCCCTAAGGCCATCCTACTCCACTGTATGGATGACATCTTAACCTGCGCACCTGACAACAATTACCTGGGCCTGAACCTCCAAGAGACTGTCCAAGCCATCGAGAAAGCAGGGTTTGATATTCAAACCGAGAAGATCCCAGTGTACCTGCCCATGGACTTACCTTGGACTCCCTGTTGGTGAACAGACCACCATACCCCAGCACCTCACCATCCAAGACAACCCTAAGATCCTTGGGGACTTGCATCAGTTTTGTGTGTCCATCAGCTGGGTACATCCTCTGCTGGGTGTTACGACAGAAGACCTCTCACCCCTGTTCAACCTTCTCAAGGGTTGTGAGGACTTGGACTTGCCACCTGCCATCACCGTGGAGGTCCGGGAAGCCATCATGTGGTTTAGTTCAAATTATCCATTACTTATTTATTTACGTCTGTGAGATAAGAATTAGGAGAAAGCAAAACAGGCACAAATTTTAAAGAATATAAAGAAGGTTATTAACACGCCTAAAAGAAGGAAACAAAAGTCAGAATCAGACTAAACCTTTAGAAACACTTCTCCTCCCCCCACCTTTCCCTTTCTCACACTGACAACGTCAAAAACAGCCCTTGAGATTTCAGTCAGTTTACCACTTCTATAATAATTGTTTTCAGTTCACAAGGGAGAAGAGACTCTGAGTCTCTCTTGCTTATGCTATGGAAATATTCCCACAAGAACAATTCTCTTGTGGCTGGAGAATATCACAGCAAGTCCACCACCCAGGTGGCTCCCTGCTTGCACGTGGAAAGTCCCTTCCGTCAAATTACAGCTTTCCTCACCTCTGCTTTTGAGGGTTTCAGTTTCTGAGTTCATGGGGTACCATTTTAAGGCTGAGCCGTTAGAAGCAAAATTTCTCTTCACTTATCTATAGGAGCATCTTCATTTCTAGGAACAGAGGTCATCTTCACATTCATCCCTCCCTGGTTCCTTTCTACTGAAGTCTGGATCAATCCATATCAGAGGGTGGGACTGTGGCCCCCACCCCAGGGCACAAAATACCAGGTGTATTGCACACCCTTCCAGGTGAAGGCAAACTGAGTCTTGCACTCTGGTGCCAAAGGAATGGAGAAAAATGCATTTGCTACTCTAACATTTTCCTTATTTTCAACACAAGTACTCTTGCTCACAATTGCTCTATATCCCCACACATTCATGAAATTGCAACTCTAATAGTCCAGTTTATTCCCATAGGTTTTGCAACAGAATTTCAGCTTTTAGCATCTCCTCTTTCTCCTCCCTCAGGGTTTCAGCCCTTCCTTCTTCACTGACTTTGGTGTCTTCAGGGTGTTTCCTTCACCTTTTCCCTGGGAGGGGATTGATCTTTGCAGGTTCATCTGTTGTGAAGAAATCTTATGGCACTAAAAGAGTTAATCTCACCCGGCCCACAGCTGGAAGTTGCTTATGGTCACATGAGCTCTGCTGGGCAGTGGCCGGAGCTCGGCCATCCTGGTGGGGAGGGGCCCGTCCTGGTGGGGAGGGGCCGGCTACACTGCCAGACCACCTGCATGGGGCAGGGCTGGGGGGACCGCAGATGGAACAGGGCCGCAGGGCTCTGAGGCTGTCCCCCAGGCCAGGCCAGGCCGAGCAGGGCCTGACACGGCCCCACTGGGCCACCTGGGACCCCCCCAGCTACTTGTCTGAAGGCTGGAAGTCAATGGGGCTTTTCCTGGGCTCTGTTTGTTCTCAAAATGAAGTACACAGAAGTGTCAAACTTCTTAGGTGGCTTAAAAAGATGCCAATATTCAAACCAGGGTTTAAATTGGTTTTGACCAGGTCTGGAGGAAGTGGTAAACCCCTCTCTGCAAGAAAACCACTTCCATAGCTGGTGAGAAAACTATGCTAAACCATAACACATCGGTAGGGTGCGGCTCCCCCTGTCTTCTCGACACACTCACTGGACCCTTCCACAACTGCCTTTCACTTTCACAGTTCTAGGCAACGCACCTAGATTTCAGGGCTTGATCTTTCAGTGGGACGCAGTGCAAAAGGACCTTCTAATCATCATAGAGTGGAACTTTCTGTCACATCCGCTGCCCAGAAGCATCACACCACCACAGGAACAAATGGCCCAATTAATCATGAGGGCCAGGGCTTGCCTCCAAACCCTCACTGGGTGAGATTTTGCATGCATACATTTGCCTTTAACAGTTGGTAACTTGGAATATTTGCTCCAGACAAACAAACATCTCCAGTATGTTCTGGACAGCTACACAGGCCAAATTACAGTCCACAAACCCAAACATAAGCTGTTTAACACAGCATTCAATCTGGTGCCAAAATCACTGCTAAGTTGAACCCCTCTCAAAGCTCTGACAGTCTTTACAGATGGTTCAGGAAGCTCTCACAAATCTTTGATGACTTGGAAGGACCCCAGGACACAGATGTGGGAATCTAATGTCCAGGTGGTGGAGGGATCCCCACAAATTGCTGAATTAGCAGCTGTGGTTAGAGCATTTGAAAGATTTCAAGAACCATTCAATTCAGTCAGATTCAGCCCATGCAGCTGGCGCGACCATCAGAGCGGAACTTGCCCTGTTAAAAGAAGTCGCGAATCCCCACTTATATTAACTACTCTCAGAACTGGTCTACCTTCTCTCCCACCGAAAACAGCCTTATCATGTGATGCATGTCACACACTTATCTGCCAGGATTCATCGCAGAGGAAAACCAGAGAGCTAATGCCCTGGCCTTGGCTGTGCACAGTCCTAACTTACCTGACACCTTTGCACAAGCCAAGTTAAGCCATCAGTTTTTCCACCAGAATGTTTCTGCCCTCATTAGGATGATTAACATGCACAGAGATAAAGCAAGGGCAATTGTAGCGACATGCCCTAGCTGTCAACATTATCAGGTACCATCTTTAGGCACTGGGGTAAACACCTACGGTCTCAGCAGCTGCCAATTGTGGCAGACAGATGTCACCCATGTCCCCCAGTTTGGGAGACTGAAATACATCCATGCGTCAGTAGACACTTTCTCTAGAGTCATCTTTGCATCTACCCACGCGGGAGAAAAGGCCACAGATGTAATAAAACACTTTCTCCTTGCCTTTTCCACCCTGGACATGCCCAGGGAGTAAAAACGAACAGTGGTCCTGCCTATATTTCTAATAAAGTGCAAGATTTCTTTAGTCAGTGGGGCACCCAGCACACCCACGGGCATTCCCCACTCTCCCATAGTACAGTCTATTATTGAAAGGACCCACCAAACTCTCAAGAGGGTCCTTGACCAACAATGTGGAGGTGCAGAGGTTAATTCTCCTGTTGTGAGACTCTGCAAAGCTCTCTTTGCCATCAATTTCTTAAACAACTCCTTCTCAGAATATCCCCCCCTGCCCTGTATTCCAACACTTTACCAATTCAACACAAGCCAAATTAAAGGAATAGCCACCGATGTTGGTCAAGGATTCAGAGAGCTGTCAAATTCATGGACCCTTTCCACTCATCACCTGGGGAAGGGGGATATGCTTGTGTTTCCACTCCAGCAGGTTTGAAATGGGTACCAGGAAAGAATATCAAGCCCTACTTTGGACCACCAACTGCAGCTCCTAAGGACACAAGGGAAAACACAGATAACCCTGATGCTGACCCTGACAAACATGAGATTAGTGCCGCCTGGAAGCGAAGTCAATGCAATGTGACAGGCAACGTGAACATCTAATTTGTGCCCCCTCCAGACAGTTTCAGCTTAAAATCCCCCTTAACTTCTCTGGCCTTCCCTCATGGTTTCCCTGTCCAAATAATCCTTTACCCTTCCCATACCCATACCTACCTTCTTTTTTTGAAAAGGGGGAATGGAAAAGGGAAATGGATAAAAGGAGAATGAACATTTCCAGTTTCAGGTATTTTCTTCGAGTGATTTGATCTTTCAAGAAGCTTGCCAGGATTCTTAACAACTTTCTTTGAGACCCTTACAGAAACACCTGCCCCAACACCCCCATGGAACCTGGCACCTGTCACCCTGCCATCTCCTGGATGCCCCTAATCTGAGCAAGTACCCAGAGACGCTGTGGCTATGGATGCTGTGGCTGAAAGGAGCATCGGTGGCCCAGAAAGGTTCACCACATCCAGCAACATCAAAGGAACTCAGGACTTGCTGGGGCCTTGGGAACTCAGGGGTGGGGCTGCCTCCTTTCAGGGGCTTTGTGGGTGTTTCTGGTTGTTCTGTCATCTGTTCATCGTTTGAAATACTGCCACAACCCTGGACCCTCACTGTTAAAATCAAAATACCCTTTCCCCACTCATAGAAAGGGGAAGAACGCTTCCCACCTTGGTTAGTTCCAAGTAAGTGGGGGAAGCCTTCTTTTAAAGTAAATTAGGGGGAGATGTTGCAGTGGCTAAGTCCACTTTACACTCTCCGTGTTACTACGAAGTGGTGTCTCCTCACACCACTGTGCTAGAAAGTTCTCTCTTTACTGAGATCCCTGGTCACTGCTCGCTTACCCCCTCCCCTTCCTTCTCCCAGTTGGCCCCTATTATGTCACTCACCCTTCCCCTCTGTCCCCTAGCCCTCAGACCAATGGCTTCTGATGCTCTGCCCGCCCCTGGGACCCTTTGGGATAATACCACTTTCCGGCTTTTGTACTTTGTTCTTTTGCCTCTGTTCCTTTCGGGCATGCTGCCATTAAACACCTTGGAATTGCACACAGAGATCCCCTCTGGCCTCTGTCTCTGGTTCTGTGTGTGAGTGGCTGCTCGTGGCCACCTGTGAGGGTGAGATGGAGGGCACGGGTGGGTGCTGGCAGAGTGTCACCCCTGTGGAAAAAACGCTGCATCAATCCAATGACAATAAAATGCCACATTTCCCTGTTTGTCAACAGTGGTGGTTATTGCAACACTTAGTAAACTGGGGAAGGATGTGTCAGCTTGATGTTTAGAAAAGGATTAACAAGTATCTAAAGTGAGATATCTTTTGAAGTCTTATCAAAACGAACAAAAAACTCTTATACTTTGAAGTGTCAGCAAAAAGGTGCCATCATACATCAAGAAAAATTGTTTGCCATGGAGACTAAATATCTTAATTCACTAGAACCACAAATAGTTATTAACATAGTTAAAAATCTATCTACTAAGATGTCCAGTAAAATCAGTGCAATGAAGTTAAACAAGGAACAATAAATAGAGTTTTTTTTCTAGCTGTATGACCTTTGTATGACCCAGCGACTGAATGGATGACATGGTGACTGAGTTGTTGTTTCAGGGAGATGAAGCATGTTACATTTACATTCAATAAGCACAGAACTAATTAGTCTGGCCACCCAAAATGCTTCACTAAAGTAAGGATAAGATACACCAAAACCGTCCATGTCAGTCCTTGTCAAAAGGCACCAGTGTCAGGCATGTCGCCGCACCCCACTTCCCTTAAACCTGTGTTCTCCTCTGTGCTGCCACACCGAACCAGCCTTGTGCTGACCATCATGCAAGACATCAGTGTGAAGAGACTAAAACATTTCTTTCCAGACAGAAAATAGAGGAGTGGAGTTCAGAAACTCATACACTGATGTAACACTAGCATTCAAGGGAAGCTTGAGATCAAAGATTAGGAAAAAGCAGACTTACTGGAGGAATGCACACACGGTCATGACAGCACTGCATGCTCCTTTCCCTAACCAAAATCCAACTGTGCTCACTGCCAAAGGCAGGTGGGCATCTCTGGGCTTCCTACAGGCTCCAACAGGGGTATACACACAAGGCACTTTGAGGGAAGATCCTTAGTTTTGTCCTTTTTCATTTCTTGAATTTGGTGTGAAGCAAAAATACTGAATCTCTATCAACTTGCTTCTAAGCTGTCAATAAACAAACATTTCCTAAAACCTGTGAATATGTGAGTTTTTGCAAGGTCTAAAGGAAGGTATCTGGATCCATTTCAAAACAGATTTCTGGGGCATTTCTGAGCTGCAGGGTACCAATACAAGGCTGTAGTCTACAAGTGGAAATATAACAACTTTAAAAAACAGCTTTTATTCTTTCTGTACCAAGCCTAACAGATACAATTGTAAAAGTTAATTGAAGTCACCTGACCTCCAGAAAACTTGTGTTGCTGTGGCATTATTAAGAATTTTGTCATGGGGATTTTTAAATTTTTCTATGTTCTGCATCTTCACAGGTACACAGAGGAGCCACACAAACATAGCCCTATTATTATTCCAGATATTTCTTTCTAAATAACAACACCTCAATGAAACCAGGAAGCCCTCCAATGCTTGTATACATTTGTTTTTTTATTCAGAGTCTTGAATTGTATCACCACTTACAATATCATTAAGAAAGAAATAAAGAGTCAATGTGTAATAGAACTTTTTAAAATTAAAACACTGGAATGTCAACTATACAAACTCCAGTTTATAATATTTTTTCATAGCATTGTGAACATTAAGCTTTCATCACAGATACCTCCTGAACCAAGCTTAAGCAGGAGAGAAAGAAAGACTGCAGGGGACAGCTAATTTAAATAAAAGTTTAGAAGTTTGCATTAATTCAAAGGTTACCAACTGGCCTTTAAAACCACCTTAAGAATAATCATGACTCTTATGTATGAAATTTAATTTCTGTCTTCATCAGAAAATATTAAAAGATAATATGTGATACCTCTAAAAGTTTCTACACTGACTTTCATGTGCTTCACTATAAATATATTTTAGATCAAATTCAATTATCAAAATAATCCCTAATTCCTCTTAGCAACATTAAAAGAAACCCATGAATTTTAGTTATTTCTTACCGTATGAATGAAAAAAAATTCAGAAAAAAAGGGTTTGAATAAAGTCCCTATTATAACATCCAAGTTGCAATGCAGAAGAGACAGGTGTTTTTTAGCACACTTACCCAGCATCATGTGCCAGTGCAAACATTCACCCTCCATGCCCTCCTGTGTGTTAAGGCAATTGGCTTCTCCAGCAGAGTTAATGTGATCCCACTGATGTCCCAGTGCCTGGGAACATGGTCCTGGTGCAGGGGGAGCCCCTATGTGAACCAGTTTGGGACTGATGTGGGGGTAGGGCTCATGGACCTGGGTGACTGGGTGGCAGAGAGCTGCTCCTTGTAAAACACTCCTTTTTTGTGTGTGTTCCTACTGCTGAGGAGTCACTGTTGTTGTACGCCCTGGGGACTGAGCCCACATTGTGTAAATAGTTAAGACAATTTTTCATGGTGAGCTAAGCAGATGACCAAGTTCAAAGCTCAAGCACCAAATGCCAGGATGAAATTGCTTTGCAAAGTACCGATAAACTCTCCATGTATTTGTGTGTCAGATCTGCACAATAGCTTTTCAAACAATGGGACCAGCTCTGCAAGGATCTCTTAATTATCCAAAATCGATCATTGCAACTTCAATTTTTTCATTTTATTAATAGTTGAGTCAGAAGTTATTAATATAACTGCACAGAAAAGTGTGAAATCAATAACACATGCTGAGCTGTGGAACTTTAAATAAAAAATAGAATCTCTGAAGGCTTCAAACACTTAACTTGTGCCTACAGTTCATCAGAGACACTCAACAAATTTATATAAGAACTTTTCTTGCAGTGTTTACTTATTCATAGCCCTCAGTGGTACCGGACTCCATTTCCTCAGTGGGAGAAGTTGACATTTGTTTCTCCAGTCTGCACCTTGAACAGTCCCAAGAGCAGGTTTTATCAAACTGCTACACTGTATAGTGGTACTATCACTCAAGTCATTCTGCCTTTCTGATTAATCACTAGCCACCAAAGCAAATGACAGAGGCAGTTTAAGACCCCAGAGACACCATAGCAGATTATCATCTACTGCAAAGTGGCAATAGTTGTGCTGATTTTGAAAACTTGGCCTTAAGGAAGAGTGCACTGCAGTGTTTGACACCAGCATTCAATGCCTGGGAGCACAAACCTGCAGTGCTTTAAGCAGATCACACCGATCACACTTAGCACAGCACAGACTCATACTGACTGGTGCTGTATTTTATTGCAGTTCATCTTTTTCAAACCCACCATCCTCCTTTTTCTTCCCTGGAACTGAAACAAGGAGTGCCACCAGGAACTGCTTGAAGTTTAAAAGGGAAACAGCACTACTTTAATATTTCACATCACACTAAAGTATGCCTTTACACTGTTCTGATTTCAGCACCCTTGAAAGCCTCGGAGTTGTGCAGCAAGGTCAGTGATCAAAAAGACAGGAACAGAACTGCCGGTTCCAGCTGAATCCTAAAAGTGCCATGGCACTGCTTGTCACTGACAACCAAACAAATATTTTCTAGGCAATCACCTTTTTAATTTCTTATTTCCATGCCGACACAAAGGTCTAGGTAGCAGCAGTCTCTAACGCAGATGGAAAAGGAAAACAGCAGCAAATGTAGAAGGAGATAATGCTAGTAAGTTGGGATTAGTGTTTTTCAAATAGGCTTTCTAAACATCTTGATTTTTTTTTAATGTTCATTTTAGATATCTTTTACATTGATTTTGTGTTGATTTCCAGGAGAAATTCCAGCACCTCTTCTGCCCTCCTTTTTTGCCTCAGCTTAACAGTTTTGAGCATCTTAAGTCTGACTCAGTTCTAGTATGTCTTCCACTGATACAAATGCTAGGACTTACCTGACTTACAAGGAGAAGAGTTTTCTGAAATACACAGATCTGGTTGGTCAGCCTAGTGTTCTGCATACTCAGTAGCTATCAGCTGAGTGCAATCCTCAGGTAAAAGGTGTCTGCACTAACCATCCAGAAAAATTTTTCCTGAACACATAGTCAATGTAATCCAACGGTCAGTTTTCTATCAATTATCTAAAATCACATCCTTTAACTTAAAAAAAAAAAAATCTACACATTATCCTTCTGTAAATTCAATCCTGTACTGCTCAAAAATGCAGTCAAACAATGTAATTGTTAACACTGATAGAATGGATAGCAAATATGACATATAAATCTGTAAAAAAAAAAAAGCATTTGTCCTTCCTTCTTATAAGTGCTATGAAAAATTAATAATTCTTCTGGAACTTACTAGCTTATCTAAAAAGGCATATGTAAAGGCATATTTTTAAGATTAAACTCAAATTATATTCTTGAAAAGAAAAGATTTCCTTTTTTAATATTGGTATATGAGAAAAACATTTCAGGAAAAAATAGGGGAAAAAAAGATTGGACAAATGGGTCCTATTAGTCATGGTATGACTCTTATTTAAGAACATTTTAAAAAAACTATTATAGGAAAAGTCTATCAATAAATGAAAACACTGTGATTTGGGAGGTAGCAATTTCCAGCACAGATAGAGAAGCAACAGAGAAAAGAAAGACAAAGGATGTGGATGTGATAGAGGAGAATGTTAGCTGTAATCAACATTGTAATAGAGTTTTTAGCCATTATAGGCTGTCCAGACTTCTGGAAACATGGTATCTATCACCATGATTTTCCCTTTTATTCTTTTGGCTTTTCTGAGTTATCATCCAATACAATCCACCAGATCTGTCAGAGAAAATTAGCAAAGGCTGACTGTCTTGCATAATCTTTTATTAAAATCCCTTGAAGCTGAGTTCAGAGTCACTAGTTTAAATTCTACATCTTTCTTCTATTCTCCTTAAGGGCTATGTTTAGTTTCTCTATCCTCTCTGTAAATCCCCACAAAGAAGAAACATTACCAGAAATACTTTTTAAGTAATAGAGCTTTGCTTTGCCTATCTCCATGATTTTAGCTCACAAATTACCTTTCAAAAGCAATTGCTTATGCCTTTTATTTCATACTCTTCTGTAACACTGGACTCTAGATGGTGTCAAGTGGCACAATTTCTTCTGGTATCAGCACCAATTTACATCAGCTGAGGGCTTGGACCTTTCCATTTCTCAATTTCTGTGTTTATTCATTCCCCCTAACCCACAAGGATAACTCTTATTTTAAATACCATGCTGTTTTTAATGTCAATCCCTTTTATCATCCTCACTGGATTAATGAAATACAAATTATATTAAGATTTTTAAGTGAAAATATAGACAAAAATTTTACTTTAAATTGCAAACCTATTAAAAGGGATACATAGATCTTTTATATTGCAGTGTTTTTACAATGGAATTAGAATAAGCATCACCCAGCATATGTGTCTGGTTTGGGGTTTTTTTTACATTGAAGAATTAAAGTTAGTTAAAAACTGTGTCTTTCATCTATAAACAACCACATTTACTTGGTAGCTCAGTTCTACCCCTGCAAGAATTACTCTGGAGATCCAAACTCAGATAAAGTACAGTGACTCATGTGCTGGGCTGGAGGAATAAGAGCTTGTTGAAAGAACCAATATATGTAGCATCTTTGCAGAACTTATTAGTATCCCTCTCTGCAATACACACAGCTAGCTCTGACACAATCACAAAAGATTTTCTAGGAAAGATTGTTTGGAACACAAATTAAAAACAGAGGTGAACTTTATTCTTAAACTTATTTGAAGTAAGACAATCTGTAGAACTTTCTGTACAGTACATGAAATTCTTACAGTTAGAGCAATCAAACCTACTTTTTCAATACTATTATGCACAGGTATATATAGAAATGACATCTCTCTGCAGTAGTTTCCCCATCAGTGTCCTGGTTGCAGTCTATGACACATGATTGCACAAGTTCTCATAGTGTATGTGACACAAGTCCTACACGGGCTGGGGGGTGCGGCTGCTGTTTGCTGCTGACCTCGTACAGTGAGAAGAGAGCAGTAAAGACAGAAAAATATCTCTCTGTCTTTCAAAAAGGTTGATTCAATCCAAAACAAGAAAAGGGAGGTTGAGATTATATAAATAATGGAAAAATTTCACACAAAACTCGATGACTCACAAGGTGGAAAGGGAGATCGTGGAATCTCTGTCCCCCGGGATTTTTACCATCTGAGTGGGCTAAAGCCAAGAAGAACCTGACCATTAATGTCATCCCTGCTAAGAGCAGGAAGCAGACCCAAATGACCTCAGAAATCCTTTTCTACCTAAATTGTAGCAGGAAAACAGAGAATGATGATTGTCTTGGGGTGACTAGATGTTATATTCCCTATTCGCTGCTCCCTGCCCAGAAAATTGGCTGTATGCCTTTCTGTGCTTTTGGACTGAGGCTGAGTGGAGACAGAGAGAGAACTGAGCAAACTTCTAAACAGTGTCTCAAGGACAGAGATAAGGAGCTCTCTCTGGGAGTTTTTTTTTTTTTTGGGCTCCCGGGATCGTCGGCTCGTTTTTTTCCTCCGGAGGGTTGGATTTTTCCCTGGAATTTTGGTTTCTTTTCTCTTCTTTTCTGGATTGCTTCACATCAGAACATCAGGACTTTTTTTTCATCGAGGTGGAGGGCCTGAGGGAGGGCCCACCTCATCCCCGCTCCGAGGAGGAGGAGAGAGAATACCTACGGAAGGACTTGGATTTTCTTTTTCCCAGGTTTCTTTCCCTCTATAGCGAGGGGGGCTTGTTGCTTATCATTATTATCCTTTACCTCTGTGTTTGTTGAATAAATAGTTATTATCACTTTCACTTTCTTTCGAGGAAAAGGTTTAATTTTTCCTGAACCTGGCTGGGGGGAGGGGTGGTTTACAACCTACCTTCTCCAAGGAAGTAGGTTTCTAAATTTGGCTAAACCAGCTCAATGATTTTAATGGGGTTTTTAATAAGTTTAACTTTTGCCCTATGAGCAAATACAATCAGCAACATCCTTCATTAACCAGTTTTTCTGATATTAAAAGCCTGCCCATAGTCAAGATCTTCTCAATACGATATCCTCTATCTATTTCTTAAGCATTTTTAACAGAGAATCTAACAAAGTAGTCTCCTGTACTCCTGACCAAAACTTATGGCAACAGATAACACATCTATCTCATTACTTTCCCTTTACAAATTTTTGCAAGTCAGATTCTGCTGATTGGAGATTTCCCTTAGTGGTCATAATTGCTAATTTTAGTGTTTATTTAATTTTAAATATCATTGCTGTTGCTGTTATTATGTCATTAGTGACATGAGATGAAATCTGGAGCTCTTAGGAAAACCACATTTTTTCTCACACACTTGTAACAATCATTTTGTGTCTCTCTGAAAATAGTAGTATATTTAACAAAAGTATATAGTTAAAAATAATAATACATGAAAGAAATTGAAATCCATCTATTTATTTTTCTACTCTGAACATATATTAAAAAAACCCTAAAGACAGAATCATTTTGAGGTAAAAAAGGAGAAAAATGTAGGAATGACACATATACCTTAGGTGGTTGTAGTACAGCCATAGAAGATTTCTAAACGCAAAAGTCAGAAAGAAGTGTAAGATCTTTAAGCAATATAGAAGGTAATAAACCATTAATTCTAAGGGGAACACAGGCAACAGAAACATAGCTAAACTTCCTGAGTTTTATAGTACAGGAATTATTATATTGTGGTGGTGTTTATAGCACACACATAGCCCTTCTGGAGAGAATGTTTTGTGTTTTACCCTTAATGACATTCATATGCTGCACACGTTTCATTCCTGACACTTTGGGGCATGATGTCTCCTAAGCCCAGAGCACTAACAGGCATTCAGAGACACTCCAATGTAAAGGAAAAAAGAAAAAAAAACCCAAATCATAACAGTGGCAGATTAGAAAATTTGGAAAGCGACAGGGATGAAAACAAGAATTTCTGCCAAAGGAAAAGACTTCCCAGAGGAGCAACTGCTCCTCTGCAACCCAGCAGCTAGAAAGAAGCAGGAGACATTGGTCTTGCTGTCTATATTGCACTATGCAGAAGCACAAGGAAAAGCAGTTGGCTGAAGGAAGGCAGAAAACATCTTTTTCTATGTATACCACAGGCATGTCATAATGTGCTTGTCATTTCCACCTCATCAACAACCACCACTACATCACAAAGTTACTCCTGTGTTTCAGTAGGGATTACTATTTTGGCGGGGTGGGGGGTGGTGGTGTTTGGTTCGTTTTTATTTTTAATGGTGAAATATGTGAATACTGCCCAGAATTCTGAAAACAATTTTATTTACCCTTTTAAAGACTGTCAAAGCACAGGTAACATAGAAGTCTAGTCATTCTCTGATCAATGATTTCTGAATTCCAAGCAAAAACATGTACAGGTGAATTAGTAAATTCCTTCTGTCCCCACCTTTTTTTTAAGGCATGTTTTTTTCAATTTTCCTTGCATATTTATGACCACAGTTCAGGTTAAATATCCCATTTTCTTTTACAAAAATCAAAAAAAATCTAAAATCTTGACATAAGTTTTAGAAGTTTAGAAGTCACAGGATGAAACTATTCTGTGTTCTTATAGGTAGTTTATAAGAAAAAGGTAAAAGTGGAATAAGAACGAAGTCAGAACCAACAGAGGTTTGTATGCTATCCCAAGCAGTTGACTTTAAATTATTCAGGATTTAAAAATAAAAATGCAAAGGAAAGATATAAGGCTTATTAATCATATTAAGGAAGCTCATATTAATCACATTAAGGATTGTTCTTGTAACTGTCGTCCGTTTCCTCCTGCATGACTTTGATAAATAAGTACTTAATGTCCATTTCCCCAGATCGCTGCATGTTTCCGAAGAGGCTGGAATGATCTGAGCACAGAGCAAGGATCCAAGTGCTCCAGGTGTCTCATCTTTGCTTCTGGTCCCTGCCTTCTTGATCTTGTAACACCTGAGTGAAAAAAGCCTCACTCAGGGACTTTTCTGCATGTGAGATGAAGTCTCACAGTGACTCCTAGCACATAGCTTCGCTCCATTCCTTCCCACACTGATAAAATTAATTTAAAAATGCTATTTATTTGAAGTAGAAGTCATTGTAATGCCACAACAAATAATTAATTGGGGCATAGCTGTGACCAGCCTTCAGGAATGCGCAGGTTGGGGGACTATCAGAAACTACTGCTACTTCTTTCTGCCCTACCATTTAAAAGGGAAGAGGGGCAAATTCTCAAAACCGAATGTTTGCTAACAGTCAGGAGCTATGAATACAGATTTACATCTCAGCTCAGAGCAACAGCCAACACACTCCAATAAGAAAAGGGAGGTCCAACACACTAGCACAGTGAAGATCAAAACATAGACACTCCGCAGAGAAATGGAGACTGCACAGCCTCAGGGAACCTGCTTTTTTACTCCGTGTGGCTAAAAACATATGGTTCATACAACTCAAGTCCTAGACTTAAAATTCATATAAATAATACATAGGTTTGTCCTCCTTCAATTCTTTCTTTAATAAGGAAATTACTCATCATAAAACCAGTTTTACATAATGGAGATTGGAACACTAATCTTCAAAGTTTGAAGCACCCCACCATCTCATGTCATGGATTATCACATCACAAGGTAGGACCCTTTCTCTCTGTCCTGGTTTTGGCTGAAGTAGAGTTAATTTTTTCCGCAGCAGCTGGTATGAATCTGAGTTTTGGATTTGCGCTAAGCACAGAGTTCATAATACAGAGATGTTTTTGTTATTGCTTAGTAGAGCTTACACAGAGCCAAGGCCTTTTCTGCTTTTCATCCTGCCACACTGGCAGGGGAGATGGGAGTGCCTGGGAGGAGACACAGCCAGGACAGGTGACCCCAACCTACCAAAGGGATATTCCAGACCACGTGGCATCATGCTTACCATATAAAGTGGGGGAAGAAGGAAAAAGGGAGGAGACATTTGGAGTGATGGTGTTGGTCTTACCAAGTCACTGTTGTGTGTGATGAGGTCCTGCTGTCCAGGAGATGGCTGAACACCTGCCTGCCCATGGGAAGCAGTGAATTCATTCCTTCTTTCATTTCACTTCTGTGCAGAGCTTTTACTTTCCCTATTAAACTGTGTTTATCTCAACCCATGAGTTTTTTACCCTTCTGATCCTCTTCCTGATCCTGCTCTTAGGTCAGTGAGCAAGCAGCTGCCTGGGGCTTGGTTGATGGCTTGATTAAACCATGGCACTCTTCTGTGCAGAAATACTTTGCATCAGACACAGTGGATACACAGGATTCTGTCTGCCCTTTGCAGGTCTGTTGCCTAAAATTGGAACAAAAGCTTTCCAAACAATATTCAAATTGATAACATAAAGAGCAGTCTTTTAATGAAAGCTTTCAGGTGCACATATTATACCTATGAGTACACTCAACATCGAAATTTCACAATTTTTAGAAGTTTTACTAATTAGCGTATCTAGCAAGTACAACCAATAGGAGAAAAGTTGCCCTGGCAACCGACCATTGGGTATGCCCCATTAGAGTGCCTCCAAGGGTTCCTAGCCCTATATCTTATGTCTATGAAGTATCTTATTATTTCAGCCCAAGTGTTGGTGCAAAACAGGATGTCTGTGCTAGAAATTCTTTTCCTTGAAAGTAAGACCAGAGTTTTAAGAATATAGCATAATATGTGAGAAAGGTACTGTTCTAAAGTGTGAGAAGATGCTAGAAACTACACAGCTAAGCTAAAAATCTTTAGGCATCAGATCAGTGGTGATGTTTTATTCCCATCATCCTAATACTCAAATAGTGTGACAGTGCCATTGTTAACACAAAATATCATTGTATTGTATATCTGTCTGTGCCCCAAAATTGTTATTGTCTCTTTAAGACCCAGCGCAGTCAGAACTGGAATTGCAGGGCAGGCCAGAGGTGCTGATGCCTTTAAAATGTTGGGGCACCCAAGCCCCTTCCTCTTTCACCTCCAAGCTTTTGCTGAAGGCTCTGTTTTGGGACGGTTTCTGGGTTTGCAACAGTAGCAACATTTCACCATTAATTAGAAACTGCTTTCCGAGTAAAGTTGCAAACTTTATTGGCAGTAAAGGTTGAACCAGTCCCTGAGCTCGGGTCACCCCACACTGGTGCTGGCAGACCAGTTTTTCCCTCCAATATCAGCACTAACACCAGCGGAGTCCCGCAGGTGGCAGGAGGAAGTATCAGGCAGTGGTTCTTGCTGTGTCAGCAAGTCTTTGTCTGCCCCTAGAACTGCTCCATAAGCTCCTGTTTTCCCAGGAAGGTTCTTTTAATCCGCCATCTCTTTCTTTTGACTCACTTCGTCTCCCAGACCATGTGGTCAGCTGGGGAGTGCCATCACAGGGTGGAGAGCTGATTCATTTTCCCTTTGACTTTCAAGCCATGCAGTCACCCATGGAGGGCCTCATGTGGGAAACTCTCTGGTGCCATTTTCCCTTCCCTTCTACACGGCTGGGGCGGCCATCTCCAAAGGGGGTGGTACCCTGCCACCTTGTGTATCTCTTTGTACTCCTAGCATTGGTGAGATTTTGCAATTTTGTATCTAATGATTACTGACTGATTTTTTTTTCCTGTTGCTGTTTCTCTTGTTAGTAAATTCTTATTTTTTCACTTATATCTACTAAAATTTATCTCTTACTGGTGGAAAGTGATTGGCTGAGGGAAGCTAACTAATTTTAAAGTGTCCACCTTTTTAAATTGTCTTAAAATAAGACAGCCCATGGGATGCGCCCTGTCTCATGATAGGATGTCAATGTATCTCAGAAACAAGAGCTTTGTCATAGACCCAAATTACAAAAAGAGATGTGAAAATAATTATTTTGGTGAGTATATTTCTTATAAGTGGCAATCTTGGGGAGATACACAAAACTAAAACTACTTGCAAGTACAAATTGTGCAGGGGCAGAGTTGGGGAAGACATGTTTTCCTGCATAATAAGCAAAAAGTAAATTGTTCTTCCAATCTAGAAAGCTAGGAGAAAAATTACATTTGTATATCCTTCAGGGTTTCTGAGTGCTTACATTATTATATTCTCATTTTTTTTGGAGGCAGGAAGCAATAATGGTTTGTTCGTGAGGTTACAACATTTGGACTAGAAACTGGGGAAAAGGGAGTCGAAGAGAGGTGTTGGAAAGGTGCTGTAAACAGCTCCGGATTCCTTTTACAGCTCAGGTGCTGGGAAGACACTGCTGTGCCAAGTGGTAGATAACTCGCTTGTGCTAATGAGCAGGCTGCACTGGCAGTGTTTTCCAGCGTAGGGGACAAGGGTTTGGGAGAATGGGGAGTGGGAGAAGAGAAAAAGGGGTGAACTGGGGGGGGTTGCATTGCCTTTTCCTGTATTACATTTTTGTCAGCAAGTTGTAGGTAAGTAACAGTAGAGGAAAGTATCTTGTAACTGTTTCATCTCCAGCACGTCTTAGAGAAGACAGCTTTTTCCCAACTTCATCCCAAAATTGGGGATATCTGATATTTTTAGCAGATAGATTGGGGAAATACTAAAAAAGCCAAGGCACAAATGACTGAACTAGACTATTAGGGAAATTATACCCAGCAAAAGAAAGCAATTCTTGAATGTTAAAATATATTTCTTGGTGTTTGGTAAAAATTTCTGATCCCATACTTAAAGCAACACCACTTATCTCAATCCCAAATCGCCAAAAAGAGAGGGGAAAAAAAAAAGAGAAAAAGGCACCGAAACCAGCAATAAGACAGAAGCCCCCATAGCAACTGGAGAAATACTTACCAAAATTTTGGATTTCCACGCAAAAAGCCAGTCCAGAGAAAAAAAAAAATCGGCTAAACGGGTCTCCTGCTTTTCCAGCTTCTCTCCCACCATGCGGTGTGGAGGAGGTGCAGCTGGAGCTCAGAGCTCGTTACTGCACACAAAGCAGCAACAGGCCACAGAGTAACGCACAAACCACCTGCAGGGCTAACTCCGGGAGACGCGTGGCCAAACGGGACACCCCCAAATATCTCAGGAACAGAGGTTCTGAGACAGCACGTTGGGCGCCATAACTAGTGGATAATTAGCTTGTCCACTGCTTAATCTTGTGGCAAGCTTGCCTCTTTATGTCTTGGAATATCTTTAGACCATTCACAAACAGCCTAAATATCCCTCGACTGTGCAGCCCCACTTAAGCCAGTGTCAGTGACAGCTCCTCACCAGAAGCAGAAGTTGAGAAGAGAAATATAGCTCAAACCTCTTATGATGTTAAGTCATTTATTCCCTCTGTCCTGGAGGGGGACAGAGCACCCGACCTGGGCAGAGTCGGCGAGGTAAGAGGGAGGGGCTTTCCATCCTGCTGGTTTTATCACAGACAGGGGGAAAGGGGATACCAGGGGTGGGGATGGGACAAACAACAAACCAGATCAGAGCCCGGGCTGCTGGAACATCAGACTGACCTGACTCAGTCACATGGCAGGGACCCGGCCGGGGGTGGGGGGGCCCAAGGGGGTCCACCGCAACACCACATAAGGAAAAAGGTATCGCAAAATTTCAGAATGATAAGAATGTGTTTGTGCCACATTTTTCAGGATTTTAGAAAATCATTCTTAATGAAAGGAAAGTCATGGTAGTACCTTGGTCACTTGATTTGGGATGGGATACGTTCACAGTTTCTTTGTCCCACAAGGATTCTGCCATGGTGCTTACCTGAAGAGGTGGACAGTAAAACAGTGCCTCCTCTTTTCTGTAAGACTTTTAGTTTACTGGCTGCTAGTATATTAGCAATTAACTAACTATCAATTATTATGAATTGACTAATAAAAAAAATCTGGTAAATTAACTGTTAGGCTGTTTAAAAACAAACTCTGTACAATGCATAGAATTATAGGATCACAGAGTCGTAGAATTGTAAAATGGTTTCTCTTGGAAGAGACCTTAATGACCATCTAGTTCAAACTTCCCTGCCATAGGAAGGGACACCTTTCACTAGACCAGGTTTCTCAAAGAACCATCCAGCCTGGCCTTGAACTCTACCAGGGACAGAGCATCCTCAGCTTTCCTAGGCAACCTGTTCCAGTGCCTCACCACTCTCACAGTAAGGAATTTTTTTCCTAATGTCTAATCTAAACCTACTCTCAGTTTATTTCCTGTATTAATGCATAAAGTTTGTCTATTCCTTCATAGTGAAGATACTTATGGATGCTGCATGGATCAGTAATGTAGCTCTCTATAAAGGTAGAGATCTAACAGAATTCTAAAAATACAGAAAAGTGGAAAAAGAAAACTCAGTTTCTCTTTTGAAGCAGCCCCTTTCAGACCACATCAAGTATTTCTGACATACATGAAGGATAAATAAGCAAGGGAATGGAGACGGTGTTATATCTGAACCACACGTTGCACAGAAGTCACCAACATTTTAAAATAAATTTACTTTGTCTTATTGCATCTCTTTTCTGTCTTATTGCAGCTTGTCTTCATTCCTGCACCTCATTTCTTAATCACAGCTTTTAGCACACATTAAAGGTCCACAATGCTGCAGAGAGATTACCCTGTCCTTCCAGAGAGCAGGATGGTGTTATTATGATCTTCAGATTTCCTCATACTAGCTTCCATCTGGATTGAAATTATTGGTTTGGACCCCAGATTTCAGTCTTGTATGAATCTGCTTCATTCAGTGCTGGAACGTAAAACATTTAGTCCCTTTTCTGTTCATTTTATCCCTTCTGCTTTGATTTTCTCCTTTGATTCTTGAATTTTGACATGTTAATGATTTTTCCATTATTTTATCTATTTTTACCTATTTACCAGCTATTTACACAATAAGCTAATCCATGTGCTTCATTCCTGCCTGGCTCCTCCACATACCTTTTGTGTCTGAGCCAACTGAACCAGCAGGAGAGACATGAAAAAAGGAAAAGTCAGTTCTCAGTTCCTGGGTCAGCTGGTACCTGAGATGGCCTCAGGAATAATTTGGAACAGAACAAAATTGAAACAAGATAATAAGAGAGCCATGTGAGCACATAAATCAATGCTCTAATGGGTCACTGAAGTCACCGCTTGATCTCTGGCACGCAGCCTGTGAGTGTGATTTGAAATAGCTACAGGAGAAGGTGAAATTTTCAAATTAATAGCACTAATGATGTGCAAATCTTGCTAATATTACAGGACCTAATCTGAGATATGATGAAAAGGAAGTTACATACAACCAGTTCTTCAGAACTTGAACTGTTTTGATCTACCTGCATCCTCTGTGGCCAGTAGAAACATGAGTTTCAGCCAACCATGACTACCTAATTATATTTCAGATTAAAAAAAGCATCTGAGCTCATGCCTCTGGCCTGAGCAAATGAACAGGAATGACATGGACCTGTGGGCCAAACACTCAATCCTGTGAGTTTGCAAGTGTATCTATAGGTTTGAGCATAGCAGGTGTATGGACATTTTCCTGAATTAAGATTCCAAACCTGATGGAACATGAATATGAATCTGAATCTGGGCACCACACTGTCTTCATGTATTATCAGTGCAAAGGAACAGTTGCATTAGAAAAATAACGTGTTCCAGTGTGACCAGTAATACATGCAACTATAGCTAGCAAAGAAAAAAAAAAAAAAAAAGAAAAAAATGTGTGAGTCAAATAACTGCTTCAGTTTGGAAAGAAACTTTTCTGAAAAGCAAGATATTACATGACTATTTATGTTTAATATTCTACAACATCTTCTAGTACATCTGGTGCTGTTTATAGTAATAAAAGCTTATTGGAAAACTCCTGTGAGCATTTCAATATAGCTTTTCTTATTTTGTCAATGTTTGGACATGCGCCAATGTAAATATCTGCTGCTTGAAATTAAACAATCATGCAGAAGACTGGCAACATCATCATAATTCAGAATGAAGAAGGTGGTTCAGTTTGAAACACTTTCAGATTGACTACGTAGAAACTTTGGCTGAGAATACTTATGACTGAAAACTTTGCAGACAGATACAAGCAACACACGCCAAAGAAAAAGTGCTTCTAGAGACCTATTAAAGAAATTAAGTGTCATGATTTTCATTTCACAAAAAGAAATTAACCTTACTGATAACTGGTATACCACTATGATTGCAGGTCCAATTCAGGTGCAACTTCATTTAAGTTTTTACATTAGCATCAAATCACTTATCAGCAGGAAATCTGAAAATCTGTGGAAAGAAGGAGTGAAATAAGCATGAAAAATACACAGTGAAAGACAGATGCCATTACATATCTCTCTATGTACGTATATGCATGTGGATCTTTTTGTGTTTGTGTATACACAACCAACCAATGCTAAACACACTGTGACAATGTATGCATTGCCTGACATTTTGCTAACCAAAGCAAACCAGAGTCATGGCAGGACCTCTAACACATTACCTCTGCAATCCCTGGTCCTCCCTGAGGAGCCCCTGGGTCCCTCATCCTGCCAAAGGGGTCTGTGCCCTGGTGCAGCTGCCAGCAGAGGCTGCATGCCTGGGGAGGGCTCAGCCCGGGGCCACGGGCCAGGGGCTGTGGTGGCTGTGTGGGTGGGGAACATAGAGAGATCCTCCTGGAGCACAACTGCCCACTGCGCAGGGAACCGCAGAAAAACTGCCTGAGTGGGGAGGACTTCCCTTGCAAGCCTTGTTGCCATTTCTTTGTCTGTGGGATTCCTCTTTTGAGAGTGGCTGCTTTTTTTTTAGGTAAAATCTCTATGCATAAGCTCTCAGACTTCATTTCATTTGAACAACTGTCCCAAAATTCTGACTTTCTGCAGTCCAATTTGTAGCTGTGAAACTCAAATCACACGTTTTTCAGCTTATACCAGCAGAAAAAAACCCACATAAGAAGAAAATGCAGACTTTGAAGGGTGCGTGGATGTGCCTTTTCTACAGTTAACTATGCTTTGTCTTTGAAAACCCTTAAGTATTTCTACTGTTCCAAGTCTCTCCAGCTAGCTAGGATCTACAGCAGTGTTTGGAATCTGTACAAGTTTTCTTACCTTTCATGAAGCAATAACTGATAAAAATGAATTATTCATGACTTTTTACAGAGATGCAGCTTCCTCTCTCTACAATGTTTTATACACATCAGTTAAACTGAAAGAATGTTACCATAGTACAACTCTACTTAATATGTTATATTTTTGTTTACTTGTCAAAACTGAAGTTTGAAGATAGACATTTTTCAAAGAGACATAAAAGCTAAGGATAATAGAAGCAGACTCATGGACGTGGAAACAATTGCACCTGCAGCATGGGTAACATGAGCTAGATCTGTTGTCTTTTGTAGCAGAAGTCTGCCCTTGAAGTCAATTGGAAGCTCAATAACCGTATTACTTTAATCCCAACTTAATTTACTCTGCCTCTCTCAGTAGTTATTAGCTTGCATGCTATGTAAATTCTCATGGTATGCATGGCTGCAGTGTTTCTGATGACATCACAAAAAAATACATTTAACACATCTACAGATGGTCCTTGAATGAGTATCGGTATGTGGTTTATGTGTTACCCTCCTGAGATTAAACAGTGTCCCGTTCTGTGCCTTGCTCTGGGGAACAGCACCCTAAAGGTGAAGAAATGTCAATGTACTGGACTCCACCTCTTTATTAGTGAATGTTTGGAATCAATTCAGCCAAGCAAAGGTTTTAAGCTTTCTGACCATATTTTCTTCTTCATAGTTTTACCTCATACATTCCGTAGTTCAGAGCAGCAGCATCCTTCAATGGTTGCTCTGAAGTTTTGCAAAAACCAAAATGCCCAAAGTCTTTCCTAGTCTAGATGGCAATATTCTCATTTTCCTATTACTGCACAAAACAATTCCAGCTATTTTACTACAAGTCTGGAAACATACTTAATAAACCACTCATAGCTGCAGAATTTATAGTGAACTTTAATTCACTAGGATCCCTTTATTAACTCAGATTGCTGTCAAACAGCAATGCTTTAACTTTCCAGTGATGGACAGCAACATCAGGCAATTAAAATGGATTGGAATTGCTAAAAATCCCCTAATGGGTAGATATTTGTGTTCTATATCTCTCAAACATGGACAGTTTTAAATGACCTTCCAGTGGATTTTCCATCTTGAGGCTGAACCCAACGCCCTCACCACATCAAGAGGTGGTGGTGAGGTATGGGATACACCATATCTGTGTGTGTGCATGAAGTTTTATTGTGGATTCCAAGCAGAAAATCAGAAAGCAGGAAGGTTGGAAGGCTGCTGATGTTGGCAATTCTCCCTTGAGCATGCTGCTAGCTCTGCAACAGGAAGTAGCTGTTCCTCCTGATGGGATGAGGGTAGCCAAGGACTTTTACACTGTAAGCCGGCCAGGAAGGGAATAAACTGTACTAATGGTATGACAGACATAATTTTTCCTATCAAACTAAATGTGACTATGTTAAGGCTATGTCAATTTCTTATCCTTCATTTTCAGTGTTTTGCCAAATTATCAACGGCAGCTTATGGCAGGAAAAACAAGACAATGAGCTCCCTAAATATCATCTGCTAACTAAGCAATGATGTGAAACCAGTTTTAGAGAAAAATATAGATTTTGCATTTGCTGCACGACAACAGAGGTTGTTAAAGTTGTCCTGGTGGATGGTGGATTACTTCATACTAAACTAGCCTCTAATTAATTTTGAGTGCAAAGTCTGCAAAATTGACACAAAGAAATCAAGATACTGCTGCAAAATTTTCATTACAGCCTCACGCTAGCTAACCTAACACATGTCTAGAATCTTTAGGTCTTCCAAATAAATTTATTTTGAAGTTAATTTAAAGCAATATGTGTTTTTGCACAAGAATGTTAAGGAAGAAATGGTGCAAGCATAGTTTTGAACCAGTTCCAGTCTGGAGATCATACTGTCTCCAGATCATACTGGGTTTGCTCTCAAGCTGTTAGTTATGCTTCCCTGCTTCTTTTTCCCCTTCCATGAAGTTATGCAGCCATGCAGTTATTCTGACAATTGGCAAAGGTTTCCTTTGAAGGAAACCTGCTAGAGCATGCTAGCCAGCATGAGGACATTCCTACTTACTTCTGTAGCAAAGAGGAAGCAGATTAAAGCAGGAGGGGGGAGAATATAGGAGAGAAGAGTGCTTAAAATTATTACTTATATGTTTGAAAATTGCAATGAGTGAGTTGTCATTAAGTGCTGGGAAGTTAAAGATCTACTTATTTTTATATGGCTAGTCTAATTAATGACACCATCATGTGTTCAGGAACACTTCATGTTTGTTAAGCATAGTTCTCACCTTTCTTTGGTGCAGCAGATCACTCCACCTACGCTGTCTCTGGTTTTGCTGTGCTGGGGTACCTCACAGCTCTGGTGTCCCCACTAGTCAGAGATCAGTTCTTCATAGAATAACATAATTACAGAGTCATGAAATCATAGAATGTTAAGGAATTGGAATGGACCTTAAAAATCGTCTAATCCCACCTGCCCCTACTGTGGGCAGGGACATCTCCCACTAGACCAGGTTGCTCAAGTCCTTATCCAACCCAGCTTTGAACACTCCCAGGGTTGGGGCACCCACAACCTCCCTGGGCAACATGTATCGCTGTTTCACCACTCTCACAGTAAAGAATTTCTTTCTAACATCTAACCTAAATTTCCCCTCTTGCAGCTTGTACCCACTACTCCTTTTTCTAGCACTGCAGCTCCTGATGAATAGGCCCTCTCTGGTTTCCCTGTAGGCCTCTTCAGATACTGAAAGGTTGCTATGAGGTCCCCACACAACCTTTTCTTCTCCAGGCTCAACACCTACAACTTTCTCAGTCTGTCTCCATACGGAAGGTGTGTCAGTCCTCTCATCAGCTTCATGGCCTCCTCTGGACTCGCTCCAGCAATTCCCTGTCCTTCTTATGTTGGGGGCAATAGAGCTGGATGCAGCATGCCAGGTGGGTTCTCCCCAGAGCAGAGTAGAGAGCCAGAACCACCTCCCTTGCCCTGCTGGCCACACTCCTTTTAATGCAGCCCAGGACTTCCTTGGCTTTCTGGGCTGGTTAATGTTGAGTTTTCTATCGACCATCACCCCAAGTCTTTCACCACAGGGCTGCTCTCAATCACTTCTCTGCCCATGCTGTTGGTGTGTCTGGGATTGGCATGACCCAGGTGTGGGACCTTGCACTTGGCTTTGTTGACCTCCATGAGGTTTGCACTGGCCCAGCTCTCAAGCCTGTCCAGGTCCCTCTGATGCCATCCTTTCCCTGCAGTCTGTCACTGCCCCACACAGCCTGGTGCTGTCAGGGAACTTGCTGAGGTGTGTTTGATCCCTCTGTGTGGAGGTGCCTCTCTGCTGAAATCCCGGGGGGAAGGACCCTGCAGGGTACGGGTCTGTCCCTGTCCCTGCTCCCATGTCAGCTGTGCCCCATACCCGTTCCTGATTGGGTGGTTTGTGTGCCCGGGGCCTGTTAAGAGAGCAGGGTCCCATGATGGTCTGCCTGGGAACTCCAGCCATGCGGCTGGAGAAATAAAATCATCTCTGAACATCTACAAAATATCACTTCATCTTTCCTTCCAAGTCCATCGCTGTCTTATATACGTTGTAAGGATTCCCCGCACTACACCTCTGTCCATGCCACCAATGAACATGTTGGCCATTTCCTTTGAAAATGAGGTGTCTTTATCTAGATCTGCATGACCCTGTTCCTTTCCCATTTGAACCAGGTCAGAGAGAAACAGCAGATATGCATTTATTGCATCCAGAGCTGGGATGTAGCTGGGACAAAGAGAAGTCCAGTGTATATTTCCAGGCAAACCTGCAAAAACACCTTGTGTCATTAGACTCATCAGCCCACCACTGAGCTTTAAGAGTTCAGCTGACCTGCCTGTACACAGCACCTCCTATTTATAATCTACTGCTATAGCCTTGTCCAGAAACTGAACAGCTTGCATTTAGCTAGTCCCCTGCCATTCTTCAGGTCTTATCTTGACCTCTCTGGCTATCTTAAAGACTGTTTCACTTTGACAGCTTGGATAATCTCCCTACTGATTTGAAAACCTCTGTAGCCTGCATCACTATAGCAACAGAAAGACCTACAGCACCAGATCCTTATTGCAGTTTCAGAGAGTTGTGGATGAAGAAAACTCATACCATTTGCATGAAGATATCAGTTATTTACTGAGCACTAACAACTTGGTAACACAAACCCCAAATTTTTAACTATGTTGAAACTTTTGCCCACTAGCAGCACACCCTGCTCCACAGACATAATGGCATCAAAAAAGCTCCTTGTGGTTAAGTTTTGCAGGATAGGTTCTAATTCATGTGCATGGAGTCCTTGGATACTGCTTCCCAAAGAAGCTTCAGGCTGAGACATGGGCTGGCCCTCAAGCACTGCAGTTCTTCCTTCATGTAAATGGTGGGCAGATGCTTTTGACTAATGTGGCCAGGAGTCTCTAAATAAGACAGTAGAGAAATCCACATGATTTTGAAAACTTTGGAAGCACCATTTCTTGACTTTAATCTTATTTTTTCTCCACTGTTTTCTTCTAATTCCAAAATTTATTCTGTGGCATCCTTGTGTTAAATTGAAGGGCTTGGTTTCCCACATTGATAAGTCTCTTTCTTGCAAATAATCATGCTGGGAATTTATAGTATAATTCAAGACAGATAGAATACCTGTAGTAATTTTGTACCCTGTTCAACCCCAGTTGTGTTGGGATTTTGATGTAATGCATCTCACAGGACAGAAAATATTGAGAAACAGGAAGAGCTTTCCTGTCAGTGAGGTTTATTGATACATACCTTTTACAAAATATTTTGGTTTGAGATTAAAAAAAAGTGTTGATAAAATCAATCTAATAAAGGATGTTTGTCCATCTGCTCATTTTTATAATGCAACAACTTTATGGGACACTCACAATACCTCAACTACTTCCAGCTTCTGCAGCTAACTACACATCTGATATTTTCTTCATTCTCACTCAAAGAGAAAAATAGTAACTGTCCATATACTGCAAGTCAGACAATATACTTTGGTACATGTTCTCTCAACGTAGGAGAGAACAGGAATATCAGGAAATTTTCAAGTACGTGCTCACTTTCAACATTTCATTCCTGGTGTGACAACAAGGCTTTAAAGCATAGCTCACTAAACCCAAATGAATCTCTTTAAATCTGTTTTCCCTGTTATTATGAAAACAGGTATTTTGTTTGCCCTTTAGTTGTTTTTCTGCCTATTGCATTCTCTCTCATATTGCTTCAAGCCTCCACACACCACAGGTTGTCAGAGGCAACTCTAGGGCTGAAGGCAAGACGCAGGCTCTGAGCAGGCTCTGCAGGAGAGCCAGGGAAGAGTGCTAAGGAATCACAGGTTACCTGAAGGGCTGCAGAGGCTCAGGGGAGGCTGGGAACAGCCAGAGGGGGGTTCAGGACTGGCCAGAGAAGGATTGGCAATCCTTCCCCTTGTCCGATCTCCTCTATTCCCCAGAAATTTTGAATTTACCTTTACTGCTCCTTCACACAAGAGCAACATCCCCTCTGCCCAGCACCTGCACTTTGATGTCTCTCTGCTGGGGTGCGGGAGTAGGGGCAATGGTAGATGAGAGCTAGGCCTTTCTTTCCTGCTATTCTCCTCCTATTTCCTCCCTCCTTATCTAATGTTTAGCAGGGGCTTATGCTTGCAAATACCAAGACTAGGCAAGAAAGGAAGAGCCAGAAGAATATCCCGGAGTCTTTAGAGTATTTCTGTAGCAGGTAGAAGGAGCTGGGGAGATGAAGTCTGCATTTAAACTGAGCTGAGACTGCTGGAGAGGATGGCTGCAGAACAGCTTTCCTGTCCGCTGATTTTAATTTTTTGTTTATTGAAAACAAACAAAAGCATTAACCATGCTTACACAAACCCCATGGTCCATCTTACAATGCACAGGTGTGGTGGGGATATTCTGGCTACTCCCCTGCTTCCACTGTACTTTAAGATATTTATGTGGTGGCTGAGTGAGATGAATGCAGTGGCTCTGCTGAGTGCGCTCTCACAGCCTGCTTGCTTTTAGTGTTTTTGTGACATTTTGTCTGTTATTTACAATTCTTATTCATCTGGGATGTATTAAAATGAAATGAAATATCCATTCTCGGAAGTAACCAAACCAGCACAAATACAGCATAAACAGCAAGGACAGATTAAAAGCTATGGAATACCTATCCTTATATTAGGTCATGAAGCTATTAAACCTGCCGTTATCTGTACTTAGCAGAGTTGTGAGTATAGTATGATTTCTTCATTTTCCATTTGCATTTCCTTTTCTCCATTTGGTTAATGAACAAGTAATCAATGTCTCTTTAGCACATAAAGTAGAACATTACTTAAAAAAGGGAGGTGAAAGGATTGTACTGAAGCATCACCTTAATACAGATCCTGAAGAACATGAGACAAAAGTCCTGTAGTGGAAGGGGTGCCCTACATGCCAATTATAGTTGCAGGTCAACTTGATTGACAACAGTTCATTTCCATAGCAAAGTTAATCTTTATTAATGCAGTTGTCTCAACTCTTTTTAAATTCTAATGCATCTCTGGGTGGCATGTTTTCAGTTAGCTGATTAACATTTTTGCTTACGAGCCTTCATATCTTTGCTATAAACACTGAAAGAAGATTCCAGGTCCCCCCCGTAAAGCAAATTTATGTTCCCATCATTTCTGGTACCTAGAAGCTTCACATTAAATGTCACTAAGGGCTTATTAATTTAATGATTGAATTATTCTTTTAATGTAGATTTCACCATTAGAGACATCCTAAGCTTTTCAGTCACTTTGGACTTATAACATAGATCAGGCTTTAAATTGCACTGGAATATCAGCAGTACTGCAACTGGTCAACCCTAATGAAGAAATAAAACATCACACTGATGCTGTCATAAACATTTTCTGTGGACTTTGTAGCTGACCTTAAGCACAGTAAAAATTGAATTCTCCTCCCACTGTAATTGTCAGTTGATGATGAAACACAATGAAGGCATTCTTGTTAACAAACCAATCTTATTAACAAATCAGCCAAGTGTGCAGGATTTTTGATCACAGATAGAGACTTACGTAGTCCTAAACACAGGCAGTATCACACAAGACAATAGAGAACAGCATTTGTCCATGGTCTATCTGATCCTTAACTACTTAAAATGGCAATTCAGCACAGCTCATAAAATGGACTTGTTAAACCCATAGATGTGTTGAGTTTCTTGAATGGACTATGCAAAGGGTTATCAGGTATGAAGGTTGTTGTTTAATGATATTTATTTGTAAACCTCACCAAAATTTTGTACATTACTATATTTTGAATATATTCTTTTAATTTGTATAATAGTTTTATTTTTGTTTAAAAAAAATAATATTCTCTTTTCAAAGTGACAATTTGCATATATGCATGAGACAGACTTTTGTGCCTTTGATGTTGGAATCCTTCTTATTGAAAACTATACAAGAATCTCATGCAATTTATTTTCAATACTCTTATAAAAAATATTCAGGGTTCCTTCTATTACTTTTCCCTGAGAAAATCAGATATGCAATTTTCACACAACTCATTTGATGTTACAGAAATATTTAGTCCCTTCAAGTTCCTTGGTGCATGTGATAGCATATTTGAAATGGAAGTAGTGCAAAAAGATTGCTCTAGTGTTTACAAATCAAAGTGATGTTTAAGATGAGAGGTATTTTGCAAAATTGTCTCATCAGATTTTCTCCAAATGTACTTCCAACAACCCCCACTAAAATAATAAACTCCAGACTTTTTCCCATTTTTCCAAAACTTGTGTTCCATCTGGCAATACACTCTGAAACATTTTCCAGCTAAAAATTAATTTTCATTTTGTGAAAGAAAATGAAGTGAGACGTGGCAAAAACTGGGACACAAATTGCTTTATCAGACCATCTAGACCCTTCTGAGAAATGAATAAGCTGAAGACATTCAGACATTTAAATGGTTATGGATAGAAAATGGAAGAGTAAGAGACACTGCTAAAACAGGTCTGTAAAGAGGACCAGCAAGGTCTCCCACTAAATCCTCCCACTGCCTCTCCCTCTTGCCATGTGTGAAATCTTACATTTTCATTTTTCTTCTAGCTGAGCCCTGCCTGTGGGCTGGCTCACCCAGCTGCAGTGCTGACGTGGGGTGACTGTGTCTGGCCTGACCAGATTTCACTTCTGAGCTAGAGATCCCATCAAAGCTGTGAACGTTATGAATGGACAAAGTCACGTGGAGGAGGTCTTTAAGCACAGTGTTAGAGCCACTAGAAAAGCTATTATACACAGCTCTGAACTCAGCCTGTCATACCATAAACTTACTATTTTCATCAATGCATGATCTTTCCTCCTTAATCCTCTGTCTCACAGTGGATGGCCTTCTTTAGACCAGTGTTCATTTTTATTCCTTATTTGACTTTCCTCCATTGCCACAGAGTGATTGCCACAGTGTCAGCTGGCATAGATCTTCTCAGTATTAAGGCTGAAGAAAACATTACTTTGATGAGTTGCTGAGAGCTGGGGAGTGGGGTAACTAAAACCATCAGCTTCAGTTATGGCAGATCTGTTAAAAGAAACCAGGACTGGGCTTACTAGCCACCCTCATAGCAACAGTGTGAGCTTAACTACTCAGTTGAGGCTGTGTACTATATTTAAGTAAAACTGGTTGCAGGTATTTAATATTGCCTTCCGTGATTCCTCATTCTTTTGAGGGAAAACTGTTGTAAAAACAGTACCAGTCAAGTACAGAATCAAATTTGCAGCAAGTCTGCAATTTTTCAAGTCTTTTTTGGCTCTCAGAAAATTCTTTTACATTCCTACCAAGATAAGTTACAAATCTATTGTCATGGTTGCTGCTGTCTTCCTCAAATAGTAAATACTTTGGCATTACGATCCCAAATATCTAAGAGACGGCATATCTGATCTCCAGAATTCCCAACAGTGAGGTCCTCTCATGAATCATGACCACAGGTTCACCTTCTTGACAGCTTGTTCTGCAAGACAGGCTCTAATACACTTCTTCCAATAAAATGTTAAAAGATGAATGCCCACGAAGAGGCTTGGTCCATAATCCTTGTCACTTTGGCAAATATAGAATTAATGCCAAGTTTGATTCCCCTTTTACACATACACATGCTAAAAGAGATGTCCATATCCCATCCCAATCAAAGCCCATAAAACAGCCTATATTCATTACATTTAAATTCCTTGTTTTCCACAAGATTTTGTATCTTACAGCATTCCTCCAATGCCAGTAGCAATTCTTATAGATACTATGTATTAACTTTTATGGAAGCTAATATTAAGACTTTTATGGAAGTTAAGATTTTATGGAAGCTTCAGTTATTAATGCTTTAGGAGATTCTTAGATTTTTATTATCTACCAATCAGTGGTCCAGCAAATCCTGCAGCATCCCATGTGTGAAAAATGTATAGAGAGCTATAGAAAAATATTTTTGATAGTGTTTAAATAAGACATGGAAATAGGCAGGCCTTCTGTACACAGCTGCTAACACAGCATTTTATTAAAACAGTGGATCATAGTCTCTGGAAGCTGCTAAGCACTGTGTAGGATCCAGTCCCTTACCTCACTTGATGGTAATGTCAATGAACTTCAGATCAGCTCCTTGCTGAGTACTAGCAAAATTTAATGAGACTGATGCAAGTTACTTGTGTTTAGTGCCTGTCAAAACATGAAAGAAAAGAAAATAGAATGAGACAGAAAGTAAGAAATGAGTGAGTGAAAGAAAGATATGAAGAGGCACAATCTATGGCTGAAAAATGAATATGTGAAGCAATGAAAAATGAGGAAAAAAATGTTTTCCTAACTTCTTCTGTTAATACTATGGCAGTGAGTAAGGTGTTAGAAAGAGATTAGAAACTAATACTCTCTTTCATGATTCATCTTGCCTTGCATTTTCCCTGTCATTGCCCTGCTTACTTCACATCTGGTTCCACAGTTAATTAATTTTTGGTACTCACTCAATGAGTCTGTGATTCCTTTTGGTCTTCTTCTTACTTCAGAATTGATTTTTTGTCCACTTTACTCAGACTGCTCCTGGTGATTACAAGAAAGATCCACCAAGATTACGCTTCTGAGGCCAAAATGATCACATTACATACTCTCCCTGATTATTACAAAATGTCACTATTCTGCAGTTGATTCTAACCTAGTGCTAATCAACCTAACAACAACACAGAGAAATGAAAGGGGGATAAGCAAGTGTGACAATTTCAGCATGTGAGGCACTTAAATTCACCCATTCCAGTGTTATATATAAAATGCCAATTTAATCGAATTAATAATTTGCATGAGCCAAAATATTAATATAAAAAATGAACAGAATTTATTTCACGATCAAATTAACAATTTTGGATAGCCACTTTCAAATGGCAGGGTCAAGCCTGGGTTCTTGACCCTGGGTGCCACATACACAGCCCTGAACACCAGCAGTTCAGGGTGGCAGTGCATACACTCGAGGTTTCTGAGTCCAGTTTTTATACTGTTTTTCTTGCCGCTGGTGAGAGAATCCTTTGTCTTTTTCATATTCATCTTGTCTTCTATGGTCCTCCAGTCCAGAGATCAGGGGTCTGTTCAGATGTTGATGTTTCCAGGAACTCTCTTTGTATAATTGAAACAAAGAGTCTTGGGCAAGAGGTCCATTCTCCATCAGTATAGTCCAGGGAGGAACAGAAACTTAGTTGATCATATCTGTTGCTCCTTTCAGATGGAAAAATGATTCTCCAGGGGCAGAGTGGATTTGAGAAGGTTGATGTGCCAGATGGATATCTGGCTTCCCAATGATGGGTACTCAAAACCTCCTTTGTGAAGTTCTGCCTGTGCTTCAGATGCAAATGTTATCACTGAGAAGGGTAACCCGTGACTCTGGGTGGGCTACCAGGGAACATGCCAAGGTACATTCCAAACATAACATCTTTGTACATGTACAGTCTAATATCCCTTATACTTAAATCGACCCAGATACCATTTAATTTATTATGAATTTTGACTTATTTATAACACCAGGTCCACATATTTTAACTTTATTGCTTACTCATCAGATCCACAAAGCAGTATGGGGTCACAGAAAGCAGAGAGGATGAGGGAAAAGTGGTGAGACAGAGACCCAGGGTGACAAACAGAGCTGATACTCAGGCCTTAATCAGCTTCTTGAGAAAGAGTCTTTGCAACTCCCATCACCAAATCCATATTATTACCTCTCCCATTGACATTGTCAGAAAAAGAGCTGCTCTTGTTTTTCCTGGCACAATAGCAATAATGGGCAGTTTAAATTCCAAACAGGAGAGGGTGAAAAAAGGAAATGAGAAAAGTAGTGTAAAGTATATGCAAGCTGTTGGCAACTAAAAAACTATGCAAGCAACTGGCCTTGAAGTCTTCTCAAATGAAGCCTTGTTCATGTGATATGAAGAGCTTCTGTCTGACTATGACTCATTTCAGATCTGTAAGTAGTCACGCTACTCTAATTCTCAATAGGTGTCAAGGCACAGCATGAGGCAATCCCGGCAGATCTTTTTACATCTCAGCATAAAAAGAAAAGGAATTTGTACCAGCTGATGGTGGGCTACTATGAAGGTTAAAGGCTTCTCTTTGCATGAACAGTGTTCTGGTTGTAAACAGACATTGAAACCACTTCTCAGCTACCAGTCAGTTTACCTTTTCAGACAGAACTCTTTAAGTTTCTCACATGCACAAATTTTTCTGTATCACAAACTGCATGCAGATTACCATGAGTCTATGTTAATTAGTCCTCAGTAACTAAGTGAAGTTAGTTCCATCATTTCCACAGGCTTAATAACATTTTATGCAACATCTCTTTTGGTTTTTTTTTTCCTCACAGTGTGTGGAAAAATCCATCATGCCTTTTTGAACTATCACAGTACTACAGGGTCTTGGGGTATATGATGCTGTATCCCTTATCGCCTACTTATTGCCCAGACATGAATGCTGTAACTTTCTGTGCCTTTAAGCCAGATCAGAGAAGGAGGAAGAGAAAGGCACTGGAATTCCTTTGGCAGCTGTGTTCAAAAATGCAGA
Organism: Lanius collurio; assembly: GCA_020086605.1. Classification (NCBI taxonomy): domain Eukaryota; kingdom Metazoa; phylum Chordata; class Aves; order Passeriformes; family Laniidae; genus Lanius; species Lanius collurio. The sequence continues at coordinate 17,206,510 of JACBWW010000008.1, forward strand.
TAACTCTTGCCTCAGCTCCTGGCTCTGCAGCAGGGAAGAGAGTTGCATTCCTGTGCTTTTTAGCTAGATTCATTTAGCCGAGGTAAGAATTTTTCCTGGAACTGTGGCTTCTTCTTTTTCTCCAGGAACTGTTCAGCTTTGCTCTGGTCCAGAACACCATCACTGGGAGGCCCCACACCATGGCCCAGAGGGCCCCATGCCACACTGCAGCTCTGGAGAGAGCAGAGCCACACCCACAGAAAGGACTCTGAACCTACCAGGTCTTCTCCACAGCGAGAGGTTTTATTATTTAACATTATTCATTCTCTAGTGCCTGTGTGCACCCTGCTTGTTAAATAAACAGCTTTTTTTTTCACTTTCCTCCAAGAAATTTCTTTCCTAACCTGATGAGGGAGGGCTGCTGAAACCTGCCATCAGAAGTTTCCTCGTAATTTGTCTCAAAGTGAGACAACAATGACAACAACAACAATAATAATAATGATAATGATGATAATAATAATATCTTAATATCTGAAACCCAGAGTTTATGCTGAACATGACATAATTACAGCAAAGATTACAGAAGGAGTTCATGGTTGTATTAAAAATTTAGCACACAAAATTGTAAGAATTAGGATCTTATAATTTTGTAATATGCTGACCTTATAGTCATAACTGTTGATTTTGCAGATACAAATTTCAGACAAGAGAGGTTATTATTTACTCAGGGTGTATATTTGGTACAAATATATAGTTTTGGATACAGTATTCCTACTGATTTTCTGGGAGAACACCCATAACCTGTGCAGTAAATCCATCTATAATAGATGTTATAGAGTAATTATTTGCAGTGGTTTTCTAGTAGAATGCAGTAAGCACATTTAGAGATTAGAACAAAAAATATCATCTGATCATGTTTTTCTAAAATTTAACCATGGAAAACACATATATAGGTTTTAGACCAGCATTAATTTATTTTACTAACATTCTTCTGTGGCAGTTGAAAAAGACAAAAAAAATATATAAAAGTAAGAATAGATGCTGACTGTACATGACAGATTTTACTCACTGATTAGAAATTTAATTTCTAATAGATTGGTTCAGTTGGAAGAGATCTGCAACAACCATCTAGTCCAACTGCGTGATCACTTCTATATATATTATGGAAACACATTAAACATCCAAAAAGATGGAAACACCAGGCAACATCAACAGAATACTTAAAACTGAAATAAAGAAATCAAAAAAAGGGGTGCCACCTTGAATTTCATGAAAAGAAACACAGATTGGACTTCTTGGAAAATCATTCTTTCCTGAAAATGAAAATTTTAGGATCATTTGCACCCTCCAAAATGTCTTGCAGGCCCCCACACACATTTCAAATGTATCCTAGAAAAAAAATTCAAGTGAAACTGTTTAGTTGGTCACTGGGTACCAGCAGGCAGCTTCGTTCTACAGTCAATCCAGCTCCCAGACGATGGCTGGGGAAGAGGAACATTCTCACACCTTCAGCAGCCAGACAAGAACCAATAACCAGCTTCTGACTGGTATTTGACTCCTCAGTTACTGCTGGTATCTATTTGTGTGACAGCAACATTTTGGGGGTTTTAATTAATTAATCTGTGAATAAAAAAAAAAAAAAGGAAGCTCAGTTCCTCTGGCTCTTGGCCCCAGCTACGAGTCATAGCAAGGTATTAATTATTTAAAGCAAAACTCTTTGCTGTTATTGTAAATATCTCTCAGATTTTTTTCCCACATGTTTATTTTTTGACAAATTAATAAAAATAGACTGCTGATTATTTAAAATATGAGCACGGAAGTGCTGCTGCTTTGATGAGTCAGCCACACATAAAGAAGCTAATACCATTTTGGCTAGAAAATGAAGAGGTGAGATTAGAGACCAAAATAGTATCTGTAATCTCATTTTTCACTGAAAGAGTGTATGTATTTGAAGTCTTAGATATGATCTTTTTTCTTTAATTATTGTTCTAAAACACTTTAAAAGCTAAAAAAGGCATATGATTCTCATAAATATGCAGAATTGCAAGCAAATGAAAGTTTAAAATCTCCGAAACTTGAAAGCCTTTTTCACGGATTGGCAGAACAATACAAATGATAAGTAAACTTTATAAAGGTTAAAGATCACTTAGATTTGTCTTCCCTTTGAATGCCTATCCTGGAAAAGGTTCAGCAATAATCTCTGATCTACAGGAGTATTTCCGGAAGATGAGAACCAGCAGAAGATTTTAGGGTCTAAAACAAAGCAGAAAAGAAGAAGTGCTTACAAAATATGAACATGACAGCAAAAAACAAAACCAGGTAACAATATTATCTTTTGTAAAATATCCATGGATGATATTAAAATTTAAGTATCAAGTTTTATTTTTCCATATTAGTACCTTTTCAAGTCTATACACACAGTGGACTATGCTTTTACATTTAAATTTTTATTCCACTGTAATCTATAAAGAAAACAAAGTTAGATGTTACAAGCATTTACATTCAAATCAGGCGTACCTACAGGGTTTTTTTTACTAAAACTGGACAATCAATTTTAGAAAAAAATAGTCTGGATTTTACATAACCCATCCAAAATGTTCTCCTTTCCCACTGCAAACCTCAACAATTCCTATTTGAGTAGATAAACATTCAGTATAAAATGTGAGGGAGATCAGTAGACTGCAAAATAGGTACTGAGTAATATACAAAGATATATTCAGGCAATTATTAAATTTCTTGGGCCTGGTTTAGAGCATCTTAACTCTGCCTCTTGGATTTGCAGAATATCTTAACAGATTTCCAACTTTATTTTCCCAGAATTCAAGCTTCTCAACTGAATATTCTGGTACAATAAACACATCTATAGCAGTGTCTCAGCTGCAAATATAATCTAAGAAAGAAAAATTGTATAACTGAATGGCATATAACTGAGTAGTGCAAACTGCCTCTAAAACTTTATTACTAGAGCAATTTAAAGGAAAAATTACTGATTGAGTGTTTCAGACTTTTATAACTATTCAAAATTTATTTAATAATCTCTAATATTCTTCAAAGTGAGCAACTTTAACCCTGGCCTAGATCACTGTACATCAGCTTTAAGGAACATTTCCTGTCAAAGTGTTTTATGAATTTGGTGACTGTTACAAGAACATACATCTTAGCACTAGCCAATTGTAATGTAAAAAAAAATAGTTGAGATTCAGCTTTAATGCATGAACATGATGGAGAATTTTCAATGGTTGTGCCAGATAAAAAATAATGCACCAAATTAATTTGAGTGAAAAAGCCCAGATTTTGACTAAGCCTGCTTTAGGCAGTGGTGAACTATAGCTACATGTTTACAGGGCTACCCCAGCTTTATCTTACCTTCTTTTCCCCTGACACAGTTATTGTGCCAGTGTAACCACTTACTTGACAGCAGAGGTGAATCTCAGAATCAGGAATTCTCTCTTTTCCAGTGGTCCATGACCGAAGTGGATTATCTTCTACTGCAGCCCCAGCACCTGTATGTACAGCCTAGATCATGAAAACAGACCAAATAAAGCTGTCCTCATTTTTTTTATAGCTCTCTATTCACTGTATGCTTAATAACAATAGCTTAACAACATTATTTCATAACCCAAGGACAACCAACAATACCCTTGAATTTTTAATAGGCTTTGTCTTCAAACAGAGATGTTTCTCAACATCAGTTACACCTCTTGTTGCAATTCTTATACCTGGAGAATCAGCTTCCCACATTCTTACTGGATTTAAGGTAGATTTCAGCAAATTCTGCTAAGGGTGAAAAATCAGACACCATTAAAATTACTCTTTCCAACCCTAGTTCCTGGCTCTGATAATGAGAGGAGACTCTGTCATGTAAAAATGATGCAGAAAGGATGTTTAAAGACAAGTTTATTTGCACTCTTGTGTTCTCTTCCTTTAAATGGGAATAACCCTATTAATTTTCCATGGTGATACCAAGATTAAATTTATTGAGGTGGATGACCAGGAGAATTTAATTAGAAGTCACACTGCAATAAAGCAAAACAATAGTTATCTTGGACTGGAGTTATGATTGCAATTAATCTTCAATGACTCTGCTCTCTAATAAGCACTGCATCTTTCAGCTGCTCAAAGCATAATACCTTTGCAACAGAAATGCGTTTTTTTTAAAGCACAGATTCCTGCTAGGGTAGTTCAAGACTTCATTTTGTGTAACATTTTTACATATTTCTTAAGAAGAAGGTAAATCAAGATTTGTGTTCTGCACAATTCTTAAGGACTTTGTTCTAGATCCACTTAGTTCTAGGTCCAGCGTGTAGATTAGCAAAACTAGGCAAGATCAATCCTACTGAAGCTGGCACTGAACCTGGCAGGGGATGCAAAGTATCACAGGAAGGGCTTCTACAGGTATGTTAGTCAGAAAAGGAAGGTGAAAGAACATGTACCACCCAATAAGCAATGCTGGTAAATTGGTAGAGATAAAAGAAGACTGAGGTACTCAATAATTGTTTTTTGCCTCAGTCTTCAATGGCAATCTCTCTTCCCATACCTCATGAATGGATGGACAGCAGGTCGGGGACTGGAGAAGCAAAGTCCCTCTTAGTGGAAGTAAAGATCAGGTTCATGACCATCTGAGGAACTTGAGCATACATGAGTCTATGTGATCGGGTGAAATACATCCCAGTGTCCTCAGGAAATTGGATAATGTAGTTCCCAAGCCACTCTCCATGATATTAGAAAATTTGTGGCAGTCAGGAGAACTCCCCGGTGATAAGGGGAAACATTGTACCCATCTTTAAAAAGCATAGAAAGGAGAATACCATGAACTACCAACCTGCAGCCTCACCTCTGTGCCTGGGAAGAGGATAGAACAGATCTTTCTAGAAGTTGTGCTAAGGCTGATGGAGGACAGGGATGTGACAGCCAGGGACAGGTCTTGTCTGACCAACCCAGTGGCCTTCTATGTTTGGGTGACTCCATCAGTGGACAAGTGAAGGGCTACAGATCTCATTTATCTGGACTCTCCTAAAGCTTTTGACACAGTCCCCCACAACATCCTTCTCTCCAAATTGGAGAGATGGATTCAATGGGCTGTTAGGTGAAAAAAAAAGTGGTTGGATGGTCACATCCAGAAGGTAGTGGTCAATGACTCAGGGTGGACATCACTGACAAGTGGTTTCCCTTGGGGCTCTCTACTGGGACCAGAGTTATTCAATATCTTCATCAATGACAGAGACAAAGGGATCAAATGCATCCACAGCAGATTTGCAGGTGGCCCCAAGCTGAGTGGTGCAGTTGACACACCTGAAGGATGGGGTGCCATCCAGAGAGACCTGGACAAGCTGGAGAAGTGACCCATGGGAACCTCATGAGGTTTAACAAGTCCAGGTGCGGGTGCTGCACCTGGGTCAGAGTAAACCCCAGTATCAATCCAGGCTGGGGATGAACAGATCAGAGCAGCCCTGCCCAGAAGGACTTTGGGGTGCTGGTGGGTGAGAGGCTGGACATGACCCAGCCATGGGCACTCCCAGCCCAGAGAGCCAAACGTGTCCTGGGCTGCATCCAAAGCAGCGCGGCCAGCGGGGCCAGGGAGGGGATTCTGCCCCTCTGCTCTGCTGAGACCCCACCTGCAGTGCTGCATCCAGCTCTGGGGTCCCAGCACAGGAAGGACATGGAACTGCTGGAGTAGCAGAAACAGAAAAATAATCAGAGGGGTAGAACCTCTCTCCTAGGAGGAAAGGCTGAAAGAATTGGGATTGTTCAGCCTGGAAAGAAAGTCTTCAGGGTGATCTAATTGCGGGCTTGCAGAAACTGAAGAGAATCTGTGATGAAGATGGAGAGAGACTATTTACAAGAGTGACAGAACAACAGGGAATCAGTTTAAACTGAAAGAGAGTGGGTTTAGATTAGGTATTAGAAAAAAAATTCTTGACTGTGAGGATGCTGAGGCACTGGAACAGGTTGACCAGAGAAGCTGTGGACACTCCATCCCTGGAGGTGTTCAACGCCAGGTTGGATGAGGCTATGAATGACCTGGTCTGGTGGAAAGTTTCCCAGCCCATGGCAGGAAGGTTGGAAGGAGATGATCTTTAAGGTCTTTTCCAACCCAAGCCATTCTATGATCCTACATTTTTATTTTCCTGGACATAGCAGAAATCTCATATGAGTCCTAAAAACACTTAGTTGATTATCTCTTTTGATATGCCCTCCTCAGCTTTTGCCACACAAATAGACAATTTAGCTTTAGTTTACAATGTGAGAGAAAAGAAATATTTCAGAATTGCAACAGTAGCCATAATCTGAAATTATCAGCTTTTAACAATTTATACAACAAATATAGAGTGGCTTTAATCCAGTAATAATTACTGATATCACAAGAGGAAAATATCAGCATTATAAAGAAAAATGGTATGACTTTACTTTACATGACTTGCAATTTTAGCAAGTTGCCCAAGGTACTGAACACTCCACAGGCTGACCCTTAGCAACAGAGATGTTCTTGAAGAGATACGGATTTTGGTTAAAAAAAAAACAAAACAAAGAAGAATGTCATCAGAGAACCCTCAGAAAAAGAAGAACACTGAACTGGGCACAAAATGAGTCAGCACTCTCCAATGTTAAAATATCAATTAACAAATATCAAGATGTCAGTAAATCCATTTCTATGTTACGAATAGATGTAGCCAAGCTCGCTCAAACCTGTCCTTCCTGAGAGAGAGTGGGGACTCTGGTAATTAGTTTTGAAATAAAGTTTTATTTTTATCCACTGCATGTCAATAGGAATTCAAGTTAAGCCTCACACAATTAAAGCAATATAACACTGCACAAGTTATTGAATTTGTGCAGGAATACTTAATAGTCTGTATATTACAGTGTAGAAAGGATGCAATGTATCATATCATTCCAAAGTACCAGCAAATTTTAAAGGACATTATTTCTGCAAATAGAAAGTATTACTATTTTTTTAACTACTGAAAGAAAAAGAATTCTGTCTGTGTGTATATGTGTTATAAAGTATATTTCTATATAAACATAACTGTAATGTTTTTGTGCACTATTTTTCATAAACTAGATCCTGACAGAATTCTGTTCTAGGAAATCTCAGTGGATTCCCCTGAATAATTCTGGTCTTCTCTGTGCATACAAAATTCTGCAATGTGGAAACCCTCCCTCCTTTCTATAAAAGAGTAGGATCTGAAGCACTTAAGTTTAAAGACAAGATTCATTAATATGATAGTGAAGTTTATTCAGGGTGGAGAGTGTGAGTAGATCAGTTAGAAGGATTTATGAAACTAATAATGTTCAGCTGCTCAGTTTAAATTGTATTGTGCTATGGACTAGCACAAAATTTCTGGTACATATTGAAATAAATTTCTTAGATTAGAAGAAATTAAAAAGCTGCTGCTGTGACGCAGAATTAAAAAATAAAAATGGTAACTCAAGAAACAGTGTATAAAAATTCAACTAGAAAGTAAAATTGTAGGCAATAAAGATGTAGAGGTAGTAAACACTTTGCCTTATTTTCAGTCTGATATTCTCCATGCAATGAAGAACAGTACAAGGGCAAGTGCTGAAGGGCTACAGAGTACTGAGGTAGGAATAGTTAGATATCACACTGTAGTCACATCAATCACAACAAAATTTCACAGATCAAGGAGAACTATTCAGAAGATTTGGTCTATTTACTCTTCAAGTCTAAACTAAATCAGTTTGCTGAATTGTAAGTGAAAATTTGAAATGATAGATTTTTGAAGTGCTCAAACTTGATGTGACAAGAACATACAGATGTAGAAAAGATTTAGAGATTGTGTTGTTGAGTCACTGGAGGTGCTCAGGGTGTGATATACTTTTACACATGAGACAGGATATGTGCTTATCCATAGAGACCTCCTGTGCTAACATTAATATCCCTCTATCACTTGGTACCCAGGCTGGAGCCAAATCTTCACCTTCTCTTCCACTCCCCTGAAGACTCCAGGAGACAGTTTCTGCCTTCCTCATGGAAGGGAGAGTGGGAGAGCTAAGACTGTTTTGTAGGTAGTCTGTCCCACAGAGCCTCCAGATCAAGCTGTGGGCAGAACACAAGGTTTCCTTCTAAACATCTCAGTCACAAGGGCATGGGATTCTCTTTGGGATCTCAGTATTGAGCCCACAAGCCTCTTGAGTCCAGTCTAAACAAAAGTCTCTATGACGGCAGAGGTGGGAACAGCACTGACACACATGAGCCATGGGAAGGAGTAACACCATCACAGGAATGGATCCCAGGCTGATCAAAAAGTTCACACAGACAGAAATTGACTTTTGGTTGTAAGAGAGTAACTCTACACCAAGCCAGATGTGAGCCTCACATGTTTAGCAATTTATACCTTCTGTAGCTGTTGAGCAAGTATGAGAACACACCCTCTCCAGGCAAAGTTTTTGCCTTTGTGTGTATGTACACTGCATAAAAAAACCAAGCGTGGTTTTTCTAGAAGTTCTTGCAGTTATTTTAAAAATTTAAAATATGAACATGTTGCTTTGTTTGTTCTAGGTCATGAGAGAATGAGAATACCAGAAAGTTACTGCCTTATTTTACCTTTGACTGAAAATGTAGGAAACAAAGAAATGTCATCATCCAAAAAGGATATTTAAACAGCATGGTGACCACAAGCAGTCAGTAATATGTGTCAATCAATTTTTTTTATAATTTAATATGCCTATTAGTTTTATATGCTATGTTCATTTTCATAAATGTACCTTTTTCTGCCTATATAATATTAAAGATATTTTTCCTGCAGTTCTTGCAGTAATTTTAACAATTTTCAGTGCATTTTAATGGATCTCCAACACAAACCAAATGTAAGCAGACATATTCATAAATATATTCATAAATAAACCACTAATAATCTGAAAAATATTCAATTTCTCATTTCAAACACAATCAAGCTGTGAAATTTTAAAATTTTAATAAATATTTGTTGAAGTAAATATATAATGATTCTGTATAACCTTGTGCCTACCAAAAATTACTGCAGTTATTATAAAGTATAAAATGATTCTGTATGAAATGATGGTTACAAAAATTACTGTGGTTATTATAAAGGCAGTATTTAACTTGAAATCAATACATCTTTATAGCTATCAATCAAGTTTTGTAAGCAAACACTTAAACGACAAAATGCAAAGCAAGATTGAAATTGATGTTGCTGATGTAAATCAGTCAAAGACAGACAAAATCCTTTTGGCAGCGTTACGCAGCAATCACTTGTGTAACTCCCTCTGAGTCTTTCTGCAAGATGAAGCATTTGGTGCTGATTTTCAGTGCTCAGTCATCTCTCCAGAAAGCACTTAAGAGCAGCAATTGGCTTTGCAGTTATTTCCGTCACTGTCTTTCAAAGTGATCTTAATGGACCACATGTTCTCAGTAAAGGGCTTATTTCCCTTCAGAATTCCTCTGCATACCGAGGAAGGATTACCCTGTCACATCACTGGGAATTATAACAAAGTCTCAAAGGCAATCAAAGCCCAGATGTCTCCAGCATTTTCTTCCACACCCAAGAGACAAGGCCATATCAGCCAGATTACCCTAAAGGGACTCGCAGTGGAGCAGCATTGCTCACAGAGTCCCTTAGTCCCAGGTACAGAGCAGTACCACAGTTAGAGCTCTGCTATCTGCCAAATATCACCCTGAAGGATATATTTGGACAGTTCAGTGACAGCTGTCCCCACTTGAATATGAGAAGTAGCATGTTCCTCACCAAACATTTTTTTTGTTGTTTTTGCCATAAAATGTGTTGATTTTCCACATAGTTTTCTGCAGCCTTTCTTGCTTGCCTTGGCCTTATATGTAGCTTGGCATCTTCCCTCTTCTCCAAAACTTCCCAAAAAGAAACAAGAGCCTACCCTAACCAAAGCAAGCCCCGTAGCGATCCAGCTACAAGATCACGTCTGCAAAATGCCATATCGTTTCTAGTGGTTGTAGAACTTCCCAGTAAGAAACTGTGTGTAGAGGAAATCTTGATTACTGTCTTATTTTCTAACTTCAACTTATCAGCAACTTAACTCTTTTCCAGAGTTTAGAGAGCAAATGTATATATTTAATCACCATTCATGTTTATTCAGTTGATAATTTCCTGATGTATGATAATTTTGATTATGTTAATGACAGCTGTAACTTGCATAATGTGCCTGAATTACGAAAATCTGTTTATATATATACGTACTTTCCATAAATTATACTCCCCAAGAGTGGGAATACTGGTCTAATGCAAATATATCTCACAGGGGTGTTATCTGCATATGTTAGAGTCAGAGTCTTGATATAAGTCTTTTAGAAACCCTGGGGACCAGATCCTCACAGGTTGATCCACTCACGTGAACTCCTGCCCTACTAATGCCATGTTGGGGTTTTGGGAGTTCCCTTTTCTCTTGAGGAATTTTCTCCCATATATGTTACCGAGACAACAAATTGCTGGGTACTTGGGAGAAACTAAAGAACTGGCCACGGAGGGGAGGAGCCCATCTTGGGCTACTGTCCTCACCTGGGTGTGTGCCCAGGACTCGGGACTTGGTGTGGAGACGGGGAGAGACCCCTCTCGTCAGCACTGCGGGTTTCCTGCTGTTTTTCCTTCTGGCTGGAGAAACCCTGGGATCCAAACCTGTCCTTCCCTGCCTCGCTGGGAGCTGAGCTGCAGACCCTGCTGCCTCAGCCTTCGCTGCTCTGCAGCCCTGCCCGTCCTGCCTGCCGAGACCTCCGGGGATTTCCTACCACAGCTCCACAGCTCGATACATCTCGCCTGCCACCCGGAATTTGTGCTCCTGCTGCTGCTCCAGCCTGCCTGGACAGGAGAGCCCGGACAGATCCCAGGATCAGCTGCCCAGGGAGGTTTGTGAAGCCTTTCCCCCATCCCTTCCCGGATCCCAGGCTGCCATCACTGCGTGCTCCCCGAGCTCGCTCCGGAGCGCCCCCTGCAGCCGCGGGGGAACCATCGCACCTGCCCTGCTCACCGGGAGCCGCCAGCGCCCCTGCCGGCTGTGACTGGAACTGCACCAGAGGGGAAAGGGCCTGACAGCCGAGAGAGGCTGCGCTGGGTTTGTGGTTCTGTTTGCTGTCACCACTGTAGTTATTGTTGTTTGTTTGCCTGTTTATATATCTGTATTTTAGTAAAGAACTGTTATTCCTATTCTTTATATCTTTGCCTGAAAGCCGCCAAAGGCCACTTTCCATGCTGAGGAGGCTCCAGTCCCTGATAGGCAATGGGAAGAGGGAAGCAGCAGTTGCAGCAAACATGCTTGTGTGAAGTTGCACAAGCAAAGCCCAATGGAAATCTTGAGAAAAGTACGCAGGCATGGGAAGGGTGCACTGGATTTCAGGGGAGGAAGATACACTGCAGAGAGGTTCCAGAGCATGCACGTCGCCTGGGTTCAGATGCTTGCCTGCTGGGCATCCCAGCAGAATGCATCCTCTGGAGCAGTCAGAACCTGGAGCCATGCAGGGAATAGCCAAATCACCCTCCTGAGAGTAGCTTTGCAGTCCTTGATAGGGTCTGAGAAAGAGAAAACACTTGGGTCTTTCATGAAGAATGAGAGAAAACTCCTGTTGGGCTTGACAAAAACTTTTTTGCAATTTTAAATTAAATACTTTGTTACTTGTTTCAGGCTTCATAATCAAACGGGTCTTGTTTTTCCTTTCCCCCCCCCCCCCCTTTTTTTTTTCTTCTTTACTTTTTTTCCTTTTTTGTCTGTATGTAAAACCATGTTCCAGTTTTTCCCACAAATTTGAAAACATTTATGGTATCCCACCACTTCTAATTTGGTACATAAAATTTTCAGAATCAATTGCCCAGCCCAAGTGGCGACAGGCAGGGAAAAAAAATTCTTTAGCAATGGTAGGGATGTTAACATTGAGGGTCTGGAAAAAAAGTTTAAAAAGTGAAAAAAGTCTTGATGCTATGCTCCTTTGTGAGGATATTTGCAGACAGCAAAATGCAGAAATGGCTGCAATAGCACCTGTCTTTACTTGGCACAGGTACTGATGGCAGTGAAGACCTCGCACAGAGTTTTTGCTTCTACTGGCAGACACTCCCACCTTCTGTATATTTGCTCTCCTGTCACAGGTGTTGCATGGCTTTATTGGCTATTACTCACCCCAAGCGCTGTTTCTTCAGAGATGTTCTTTCACCCAAACTAAGCACAAGCTAGCTATCATGATACAGATAGCTTTATGTGCCATTGACCCATCACTCCTGCCTCAGTACTGGAATCACTTACCTGACTTACTTCTGTCTCCCAAGGGTATTTTGACAATTAATTATTTTGAATTTGCAAACATTTTCACCCTCATTTTTTTTTATCATTTATGATGGAATTGCGTATATATCTGAGAATGGTGCAATGCCTGTAAAACCCATCAATGCTCTGAATTCTGATTACTCAATAATATGCTTACACTACAGCTATTAAAAACCTAATTTTCTGAAGCAGAGGGCTTGCTGTTGCAAAGCTGAAATAGGAATTTGAAAAACATTCACACAAATTGTCACAGTGTTTAGATAGCTGATGACCAGGCTGTTTGCTACATATATTTTAACAGCAGTGTTCTTCAGCAAGCAAACTCAACGAGCCAGAGACCTGCAAACTCTTCCCTTTCAGTAGGAGGAAACTGTGCACGCTCATGTTGCAGCACCAGTAAGCTTACTTTACATCCCCTCACAAAAATATAAGATCCAGGTCCAATAGCACTTACCACTTTGGACTACCATGTTGCATCCATTGAGTCTCCTGATTCCTGAACCCTTCAAATGCCCTGATAGGCAAGCTGTGAGATGCAGAGCCCTTCTGCCAGCAGAGCCAGTTTTCTGGAAGAACAAAATAGCATTTCTGAGCACCAGCCTTCCAGAAGAGGCAAAACAAATGATATCTACACTTAGAGATCTACTCCAGCTCCCTTTTGTTGTTTGCAAAACACTTCCATTAAAAAGGATGAGAGGAATATTGAAGAGGAATATAGAAAAATTAAATATTTTAGCTGCTTAACTTATATTATTATAATTAATCATTATTTAATATAGTTTTATATCATGTTAGCAGTCTGCAGCCTTTGTCACGAACAGTTGTTCATTATACTAATCACTGTACCCCCAAGGGCTGAAGGAGTTGCCATTTGAATGAGAGTGCTGTAGGGGAAAAGGAGGCTGTAGTGGAAAAAGTGGAAAATGGTGGTACTATCAATGCTGGAGAAGTTACCACAGTCCATTTGGTATCTGATAACTGAAAAAGTGAATTATATGGAATATGCAGCCATATACAAACAACATGTTCTGCGTTGCAAACCACACATTCCAACACAGTTCTCCTGCAGCTGGCTTTTACCAGAAGCTACTGAAGGCAGAGTGTTGTAACGGTGAATGGTTACAACATGTATAAGACCGTGACGAATGTAGGAAGAAAATATGAAGTGATATTTTTATAGATGTTCAGATATGTTTTATTCCTCCACCTGCATGGCTGGAGTTCCCAGGCAGACTCGCAAGTCACGGAACCCCCCTCTCTCTTCCTGGGCCCGGGCACCCAAACCAACTGTGACATGCGGACTTCTTCTGGTAACAGCAATGTTTGATGCTTCACATAAAGGCACAAAAAACTCATTCTGGAGGGCAGATCCTCAGCCAAAAAACACTGGGTGTTCTTTCCAGCACTGATGGCACATATAAATAATTATATAGAGCTGGTGTTTCCAACTTTATCCAGCATTTCTTAAGAGCCTATAATTTTTTAAAAGGTAAAATGACAAGTGCCAAGACAGTATCATTCTTTTAGACTTTCTCCAGCCACAAAGACTAAGTTATGGAATAGAGGTGAGCTACTACAACTGTGCAAGGAATATTTCTTGGGAACACTCTGTGGCATCTGAATACCTATCAAAGACAGACCTCCTAGATAATGAGGCGACAGAAATACAGTTCTTATGATTCTAGTAACTAGAAAAAGAAGCAGAATTTCAGTGTTCTGTATTTCTGATGATACAGAACTGAAAAGAATAACTCTAAAGTGCTAGTGTGTTTTCTTAGTGCCATGATAATTGCGTTACCCCAAAAAATCACTTTACTTTGACCATAATTTTCTATGCAATTTTGCATTTTGCTGATAATAGAGATTCATATATAATAGAGACTGATATTAACTGAAGGGAAATGTCATGCCTTTCATTGCCACTCTTGACATCAGAATAGAAAGGGAGAACAGCATTGTGACAGGGAATTTGAACATGCTGGGTACCAGGTTCACAAATCTGAGGTATATTGTTCAGAGTTTGCCGAATTATTTCAGATCTAATGCCTTGCTTCTTTTCACAATGTCCTATAAAATTCTAGCCAATTCAAAAACTATTAATTATTCCTCAACAATGAGGTAAGAATCACTTCAGGAGGTTAAAAATCATTATTATGCTATTTAAACTTAGATAGGTGGCCTATGGGAACCTTTTGGATCACACATTTGATTGAAAATTGCTATGATCAGCTCTTAACCACTTGAGACTTGTCTGTCCATGCTGTGGACAGGCACCCACTACAGACACATCATGCAAACTGAAGCCAGGCATGTTACCATTTCAAGTACAGTACAGAAGCTGCCTTGCCTCCAGAGCCATCTTCTGAAATGCCACAAGAGGAGGCACAATGGAGAAGGGTGTTCACAGCAAGGAATCAGTGAGGAGAACAAGGGGCCTTTGGTACAAGCCAGGCCAGACTCAGGTCCAAGGAGGAGCTTGGCTAATAAGCGAGTGAAGAGAGGGGTGACTGCCCACAGACTGGTGGAGAGGATGGCAGAGATTATCAGACCCAGTAGGAAAAGGACACAGAGAGGACATGAGTGCTGCAGAGAACAGCCCAAAACTTAAGCCAGCTAAAGGTTTAGTCTTTATCCTGAGTTTTGGTATAGTGACTGCTATAATGAAGTGCTAGGGATTTCAGACCATTTCCAGTGTATTTCTACATGACTAAATCCAAGGAGAGTTTACCTGACTTTTAAAAACACAATAGCAAATGAAAATTGTTCCCTCATTAAGAGAACAGTAATAAATAGGAATCCCTGCAGAACACCTTGTCTAGATAAACCAAACAATAATCAAACACCTTAAACCACCCACCCCAATGTGCACAGCCTTTAATTTAACCCGTTGAGACTGACTGAATTTGTGCTTATGCCCTTGCCGAGAGAGTGGAAACTGACTGCTGCAAGAAAACCAATTAGAAAGATGACATAAAATCCAGCCTTTCATTTCCTGGAGAGTAATGTAGACTAATGCAGAGTGGAAAAAAATCACAGGTGGAATAATTCTGTTGTCACTCATAGCAGAAGGAAAAAAGCAAAACAATTAAAAATTATATTTAGAGGAAAATCAGAAGAAAATCCTCCACTTTCTCCCACAGTAAAGTATGCCAACAGCAATAAAAATAATACTTATAAACACTTCATGCATCTTTTGGATGCCACCCCTTCTCCTCTTTATCAATAACTGGTTTGACACTGGCACTCAGAATTTTCCATCAATCTGTCTACAGACAGGCAGTTCTTTTGTCCTCAACTCTGCAATCCTCCCTGTTTGTTCATTTGCACTGAGGGAATCCTATAGTCTCTTTTCCCATTCCTCTGCAGTGGGCTATTGTTTTAATTCTGGAAAGGAAAACCTGTCAGAATCAGTACAAAATGGAGAGATGTCAGGTGGCAAAATCATAAGGAATATGGGGTAAGGGAAAGCTAAAATATTTAAAGTGTGTTAAACACTTAGCAGCCCACTGGCAGCTGCTTAAAAAAAACAAACAAACAAACAAACAAAAACCAAACAAACAAAACAATAAAACAACAGATTAGTCTATTGCTTAAAAGATGTTTTAGACTGGAACATGAATTGAATATAACTTATTTTCTCTTATCTGAAGCAAAAAAGTTTATGATCCCCAGGGTGGATCAGTTATAAATGAACCGGCTTCAACACTTGCTCATCAAAAACTGCAGAGATCATCATGCAAAAACCCTCTAGGTATTATCAATTAAGCAATGAAACTCAGAAAAATAAGAAGATCAGTGGGTCACAGAAGAAGTGAGGTTCTTTTTGAAAAACTGAGATTTCTCAAGTATGTTTCATGGGAAGATTTTTTTTAGACTGAGAGGGAAGTAATGCCAGAAGAGGTAATCATTCAGCAGCATAAGATAGCAGGTAAGCTGGCTCTTTCTGTACAGAAAGCCTCCATTTACAGTCTGATGATGTGCCATAAAACAGTGTTCTTGTTTTTCAGCCAACCTTTCTCCCAAGATAAGTACCAAGTTGGAGACATCCTCTTAACTTTTCTGAGTTACTCTTACTTTGAGACCAAGACCAGAGTGCCACTTGAAAATATTTCTGAAGATTAAAGTGAAATTAAAAAATTCTGTGGGTGATCATAGTGTCTTGACCAATTTGAATTATTTTATTGAAAAAGAGCCTGGAAATATGAACAGGACAAAAGGTGATTCCTTTCCTTCTATTTTAAAAATGGTATCAAAGGGATTTCAGAGAAAACAATTACCGAAAAATAGATGTTCAAATTTGGAAATGTTCCACTTGTTTAATGTAAAAATTAACCACTACTTAGATGTTTCTAGGTCTATTTGAGCTAAAGATCACAGCAAAGAGCACAGTGCTAGCTATTTTCAATAGGCAGAAAGGAAGCAAAGATTTTTTCCATTTAATTCATCATTTATAACTTGTTTCAGAGATTCCACAAAGAAATGTGTTCTGGCCATCTGAGAAGTGGAGAAGAGCAGTCCCTGCATGCCAGACTCTGTTACTGACTTTGTAACATAGTATATCACAAGCTACAATGACTTTTGGCCTTGGCAGAAAATAAGAAATGGAGTCTTAGGTCTGCCTTTTTAGTTTCTCTCTACTCACAAATTGTGGGTGTGTTTTATTCAACTTCAGTGCTGGTGCCACAAAAACCTTGTCCTTGCTCTTGTCAGCTGTTGTGTGTACAAAGCTGAACACCTCTGACACTGCTGCAGTGACCCAAACCCTAGCAAAGCTCACCATGTCAGAGCAGGAAAAAGTAGTAACAAGAAAATAAAAAGGTCTCCTCCAAAACAGAAGAGACAGGACCTGGTCTCTTCTGCAGTGTCTAGCCCAGGGACTTGGTAGCTGCTCAGAGACAGAGTGGTGGCAGAGCTATTCAGTCCCAGGAGCTGAAGCCAAGACACTAAGCAATGGCAGTCCCCTACATACCTTTTGTATGGCATTTCCCATTGAGAAACCAGACATGGGAATTCCACTGGCTGATTCTTCGTTTCAGATGTAAGTCTAAAAGCAGAGGGGGCAAGGGGTAAGGGGCTGAATAGGCAGGCAGAGGAGGTTTCCAAACCCTCCTGTATTTCACAGAAAAGTGTCTCCTGTCCCTGGTGTTCGTGTGCTTTTTTTCATGTCCCTTTTCAACATCTTTTTGCCAAACCAGCCTGTCAGACCTCTAGTTTCTAACTTGTCTCAGATAAGCCAGTTTTTGAAACAGGGTGACAGAAAAGAATTAAAATGCAGAGCCAGAAGGGACTTTAAGTCCTATCCTGTCCATCCTCTGTAAGAGTAAAGAGTAAATTGCAGCCAAGCCACCTCAGAGCAATGCTTTTTTGCTGTGATTTCTCTGTATGGCTTGTTCTAGTGCACTCTTTCTTGGTAGCAGGAATCTTTTTCTTAACAATTCTTTTATTCCCCAGATAAGCTCTGTTTTTTCTTGTACTATCCCACCAGAAACAGTCATTCTTTTCTTCTATAATAAACGTTCATAAATCAGAAAACAAAAAAAAAGGTCTCATAGGTTTATTTATTCAGCTTTTCTCCAGAGACAACTTTTCCTACCATGTGTTGTTTTTTCTCAAACTGTCTCTATTTGCCCATATTTTTCTTTGAGTATACTCCTCAAAACTCAGGAAACTTTTTGAAATAAGTCTTTTCTGTTTCCAAGATTATGTTAAGTGAGCTGCTCCATACATACTTTCCTGCTGAACTCCTGCCAATAACTCCAGTTATTCCCAGTTCTATACCTGAAAAGTAATTTTTTTTTCTGTCAGTTGCAGTTGTCCTCTCTGGATTTCATCTTCTTCATGTCATCTCTCCAGATTATGAAGCTTATATGTCATCTAGCCCTGTTCCCTGTTCTTCTTCAGAAAGATGCTTGCTTTGGTGTCAGCTTGCAAATCACTCTCTGGACATAAATCAGGACAGATAACCTGTGGTGCCCACTTGAATTCTCCTGTAGACAGCTTTCTTCAAGTATTTTCCCTGTTAACTTGTGAAGTCATTCATACTGAGTTACCTTTTGCACCTATTTTTCAAGTCACTCTTTGTTACAATGTCATATGAGACAGTATGCAGAGCCTCTCCAATGCCTGCTTCTGCCCATCTAGTACTGTAACACTGGTGGGCAGTGAACAACCTGCACTGGCTTTCATCTTCAATTTATTGGCACCGAAGTTCTCTTGAAATGATTGAAAGTACTGGAACAAACATCATACTGCATACTGAAAGCAAGCAGTCTGACTGTCATCCTTCTATTAGTGCTATGGACTCTCAAATGCCAACAAACACATAGCAAAAAAATTGTACTACATTACTCTGTAATGTGACAGTTCAAAGGTGCTATGCACAAACTATGAGTCAGATTTGAGTTTATCAATTCTATGCCTAAACCAGCAATGCAATAACACACACAGTGCTGAAAAGAAGCTACAGAACAAAAAAAAATCAGTTTCCCGAAAAGATCCTAATTTCTGTGAATCACCACAGCCAATGAAGCTTTCAGAGGAAACATACTGAGTTTGACAGAAAGGAATTTCCTTCAAGCAGAGTAAAAATCACTACAAATTAGTGGTTTCATTAGAAAAAGGGAATTCAGAAAAATGGAGGAAGATGATTACTGAACATGTAAATAATGTTGGGGAAAAAGAAAACAAAAACAAACCAGAGAATTGGAAGAGGGTAGCATCCAAGGTATCTGTAGAGAAGAGTGCCCACAGTTGCTCAACATCCGTGACACTGTCTGGGCTCTGTGAAGTCCAAGCTGCAAAGTTAACATGTACTTTAAAAAATATTAATGGCAATTAAATGTTCTGAACAAGGCAAATATAGCAAGTTCATGGGGTTTTGTGTCATATAGAGCATTCAAACTTCTATCACTTTTGAAACAGTACTACATCAGTTCCATTTCTTCCCATTTTTCTACAATGTGATGACATCTACCAAGTTCTTATAGCTTACTCTCCTCAGGCTCTCAATTAAGGATGTACAGCAAATCAAACCTTCTCTGCTGGCCTTCAGTTCTTTTGTGTTTTACACATAGACATGCATGATTTTGGATAAAGAGTCAGACATCTTCCTCCTTACTGAATGCATAATGAACACCTAAACTGGGGGTTAGCTGAATTACAATAAACTAAAACATCCATTACCTAGTTGCTCTTTTTTTTTAATGGTTCAGACAAATTCAGTGATCTTGTTATCTGGTAACTATAAAATTTTGTATTTTCGTTCTAAGAGATGAGGTACACCAGGTCACATTCAGTCTGCAGCTGCCCCAAAATACAAGCAGTGTCTCTGGTATCTTCGAGTTCATCAAAGCAGCACTTTTAGAGCAAGAAACACTTCAGTGATATTACAGGGTACGTGACCAGAAGTTCAGGGACATACAAAGTTGTGCCCAGAAGTTCAGGGACATACATGAACCAGATCAGTTTTCTACATGAAGATGTTGTTCCATGAGAGAAAGACAAGCAAGGTGGAAGAAAGAGATAAGGTAACAAGAGCAACTAATACAGGAATCCTCCTAGCTGAGCAAATGCAGGAAACTCCATGATTTTCTGTGGGTAGAATTGAGTTAAATTAAATTATTATATTGGTATAAAAAGAGCTGGAGGATGGCAGAACAGCCATTTGTACAAGGTAATGCAACATAGGTGAAAACTTATTCCATAATGTGAGAAGAGGCAGGATGGACAAGGAAATCATACAGCTATTTGCATGGTGCACATGCAGTTAACCCACAGATACATGACTGCAGAGCATTTATATACATGTGTATGTACTGTGTGTGTTTGTGTTATATATATGTATATATGTGTATATATTTGTACAACTCCATTTCCTTTAAATAAATGATTCTCCATTTAAAATATGAGACACACAGTAGCAAGATAACAAACAGCATGTGCATTATTTTGAAAGTGAAGTGGTATAAGATCTTCACTGTCCTTTCTTGGTTTGGAAGAGCGTCTTTACTAGAGACCATGCTGCACCTGCAACATACTGAGAGGGTGGTGCCTCTTCCTATGAAAATCCCCTGCAGCCCTGTGCACTTCCAAACTCTGCCTGTTTGTCTTCTACTGAAATTTCGAACCTGCCCAGCACCATAGTAACTACTCAATGACAGTTTAAGAAGTGCAAATGGTACTAGCTGCAGGGGTCAACAGGCTTCCCACTTGGGACCAAGTGCTTACTGAAAAATGTCTAACAAGTAAATTCCAGCTCTGACACTGCAGTGCACCTCAGTCCTGCTGAAAGGCTACAGGACAAATCCTGTGGTAAAGCCACACACAAAGATAGCAGCCTTTTACCTTAGGAGGGAAGTTTTGAGGGGCGCACTTCATATCCTATTCTACAGATCTTACTCTCTGTCTCACCTTCCCTGTTGAAAGCCTGTGAATGCTAAGGCAGCAGAAGCAGGAACTAAGGCACAGCCACCTCCTGCTGTTAAGCCAACCTCAAAAGACTTTTTTTCCCCTTCCCTTTGTCTCCAAAGCAATAGCGGAGTTTCAACAGATCTTCCCGATGAGCAGGGGTCTCTGAGGTCAATAACCTGCAGTAAGTCAGGCTTCAGGGATTGTAGCTGTGCTGCCCTAAAGCTATAAACTGTGGGTCTCAGTGGGCAAGCCCTACTGTAACTTACTGGAATCTACAGTGACTGAAAGCTCAAGGAAAAACATCCTGCAAATCACACAGCTGGAAAAGTGGATACAGAACACAAGCAAGAGAGAAGAACCTGAAGTGTTCACCATTTTTCTCCATAGGTTTGGAAAGTAGAGCATTTACTAACATGAGCAGACAGGTTCCCATCTACCTGCACAATTATTGAAGAATTTCACATAATTCCAGAGGAGGCTGAGGAGATCTGAGTGCACTCTAACTACCCAGATCACTCCTGGAAGCTGAGTGCATTCATGAAAGATTAGTTCTCCCTTCTTCTCCCAAGGGATGCAGTCAGTCCTTGAGTTTGCAGTTTCTCAATTGGTGTTTTAATAAACAGCATAGAGAGGCATGCTACCAAAGCATTTTCTTTTGTCTTAGACATAGCTGTGCTAGATAAATGCTACTAAGCACTTACCTGTGTGAAGCTAGCAATAGATCTGCACAACTGGTTAGCCAGGAAAAAGTAGTTCAAAATAGTGCATTACAAGACTATATAGAACACTCTGATTGCTTTTCACTGTCATGGTTTATCACAGTTTGGGTTTTTAGTTAAAGAGGGCTCCATCAGCCACAGAAGTGATTCTCTTGCAAACAGGTGCTTACAGCTTCCTCCGATAGAACCAACCAACTGGCTTGTTTGAATATTGGCAACTTCTTTAAGCCACTTAAGAAGCTTGACGTGCCTCTGTGATCTGCATTTACAAATGAACAAACCCCAGGAAAGCTCTCTTGCTTCCGGCTTTCGGACAGGTAACTGGGGCCCGCAGTGTGGGCCCTCCTTGGCCCAGCCCAGCTGGGTTGGCCGCAGCGCAGCTTGGCTGAAATCTCAGCTGCTTCTGCTTGCTGGACACCCGGCGCAGCCCCTCAGTGTGGGCTGGGCTGGCCTCGAGACAGCCACCCTGGAGCCCTGCGGCCCTGTTCCATCCGCAGTCCTGCTCCATGCAGGCCAGCCCCCGGCAGCCCTGCTCCGTGAAGGCTGGTCCCCGCAGCTCAGCCAGCCCCTCCCAGTGTGGCTGCTGGAATAAAATGCTACACTGAAATAAGCTCTGGCCACCATCCAGCAGAAATTAGGTGAC
Source organism: Lanius collurio (assembly GCA_020086605.1). NCBI lineage: Eukaryota > Metazoa > Chordata > Aves > Passeriformes > Laniidae > Lanius > Lanius collurio. The sequence continues at coordinate 17,228,518 of JACBWW010000008.1, forward strand.
CAACAGCAAAAGGTAAATTCCAGCTGCAAGGCCCAGGTAAGATTAACTCTCTTAGTGCTGTAAGATTCTCCAGAACAGATGTGAAGCCTGCAAACGTCAATCCTTTCCCGAGTCAGAGGAAGAGGAAAGGTGAAGGCACGTGAAGAAAACACCATAAAGACACCAAAGCCACTGAAGAAGGAAGATGAAGAGCTGAAATTCCAAGAGAGAAGAAAGAGGAGATGCTTCAAGCCTAGAAACTGAAATTCTGTTGTAAAGCTATGGTGATGGACTATGATACATCGGAGTACCTGCTGAGATTTCATGCAAGCATGAGAGATGGAGTGTTCAAACTGCAATTGTGAGCTAAAGTACCTGCACTGAGATAAGCAAATGTTGAAGTAGTTGTGATTTGGTGAGAAGCTTGAACAGAAGGAGATGAAAGTGATGAAGACCTTTGCTCCCAGGGAAGAACTCTGTTCCTAGAGACGAAGATGCTCTCAGAGATAGGTGAAGAGAACCTGTTATAAATGAAATGTCAATTAAATCGAATTAATAATCTGCATGAGCCAAATTATTAATATAAAAACAAACAGAATTTATTTTTGATCAAATTGACAATCTTAATAAGCCACTATAAAGGAAAGCAGGGCCAAGCCTAGGTTCTTGACTCTGGGTGACACATACACAGATCTGAACATCAGCAGTTCAGAGCGGCAGCGCACACCTTCGAGGTTTTTGAGTCCGGTTTTTATACTGTTTTTCTTGCTCCTGGCTAGGAAATCTTTTGTCCTTTTCACTTTTGATGGTCCTCTGGTCCAGTGATCAGGGGTCCATTTAGATGTTGATGTGTCCAAGGATTCTCTTTGTACTTTGGTCGATGTTTTCCAGTAACTCATCTTAGCGTTTCTGGTAAAGGACCTGTTCAGATGATGATTTTTCGAGAAATCCTTATATGATTAAAATGAAGAGCCTTAAGCAATAGGTCCACTCATCAGCAGTGTCCAGGGAGTAACAGATCATATCTCTTACTCCTTTCAGATGGAAAGGATTTCCTAGCTGGGTAGGATGAACTCATAGTAAGTTGATGGGTCAGATGGATATCTGACTGAGGTCACTTCTTCTGGGCTTGCCTTCACTTCTTATGCTAATTTACACCTTCCTTGAGCAAGGTGCCAGGAAACTTGCCAAGGTGTACTTTGAACATAACATATTTGAACATATATACAAATTACAATCTGCTATATTTTACATTCCATATTTCACATTCATAACTTATTCTGATATACAATTTTGATTCCTTATGAATTTTGACTTATCTATAACAAACCTTTGCTTCTGAACAGCTCATCCTTAAAATGGTACCCCATTAGCTCAAGATTGGACCCTCAAAAGTGGTTGTGAGGGAAGCTGTAAGTCGAGGGAAGGGACTTTCACATGCAAGCAGAGAACCAACACAGGTGGTTGGCTTGCTGTGATATTGAAGCCATGAGAGAACTGTTTCTTGTGGAGATGTCTCCATAGCATGAGCAAGAGAGACTCCCCTCCCTGAGAGAACTGAAAAAGAGATTATTCTAGAGGTGGTAAACTGACTGAAAATCTTAAGGGTTGTCTTTTTATGTTGTCAGTGGGGGAAGGGAGAAAGGTGGGGGAAAGAGAAGTGTTCTGAAGGTTTAGTCTGACCTTTTTTTTCCTTCCTTTTAGTTCTGTAAATAAACTTCTTTATATTCTTCAAAGTTTTGTGCCTGCTTTGCTTTCTACTAATTCTTATCTCCCAGAAACAAAATAAGTAAATAACCAAACCCACTACGATCACACATGAAGTTTCTTGTTCTCTAGAGAATTCAAGAACTAGTGCTTTGCCTGCCCTGCCAAAACAACTTCATCTATTGAGGCGCATTTGCAATTTCCCAGAGCTTATAACTGATGTTAAGATAGGTTAAGAGTTTTGAATAGACGCAGCAGAGGTGAGAATGAATGACTGGATCAAAAAAACTAATTAAACTGTTCTGGTAAAAGTGACAACTTAAAAGTGAAAATGATAATTTTTCAGCAATTTAACATGCTATTGTGATGAAAATTGCATTCTACATAAGATGAGAGAAGTAATTTTCAAATAAAAAACATCATTGAAGTATCAAAGCTTTCAATATCTGAAATGTAATTTATTTTTTCCATCTGATAACAGAGCATATTTGATCTTGTTGTTTGGAATAGGTTTCTATCTCAGTTAAAAATATCCTTTTGTTGGGGATTTATCCTTGAAAGATTAAGAGGATTTCAATCAGTTTTGTGGCAAATATTAAGACTTTCTTTTTTTCTTTTCTTATCAATATTGTAATGCTCTGCCCTGGTCATATCTTCACACCTGAAGACACTGGGCTATCTGCAATGCTGTCCCTTACATACATTTAGACTTGAAAGAGAAAACCCAGCTATTTGTCTCCCATTTAGGCATGGAAAACACTGTTACAAACTATTGGACACCAGCAACCAGTTGGATAAACAACAAAACAATTTCAAAGGAAAGGAAGCCACTATCTTGATTCCCCAGATGTCCAAACAGATTTTCTTTGGAGCATCAGAGGGGAGACCAGACTTAAACATGCTTCAGATGGAAACTGAGGAAGGGATTTTCCTTTCTGTACCTGTTGGAATCTTAGAAATGACAGGTAATTTCTTCCCTCTCTCCTTTTCATCCCCCATCAGCATTGCAAAGGGATTCATGGGAAATGGAAAAGCCTGGTTTTGTGAGGGAAACCAGAAAGGGAGATTTGGGCTGGGTATCTATGGGCAATAAAGGGGCATGGGATAAAAGGGGAAGGTGGGATAGGGGAAAGGATAGAGATTATGGGGATATTGTCTAGCATATCTACTGCCTTTGACAGGGACACCCCCAGGGCCTGTAACATATATGGCCTGTGGGCCCTTCCTTCCTTGCACAATTTTAAATTCTACTCTTTCTCCTTCTTCTAAGCTTGGAACATTACTTTTGGGGTCCTTTTTTACAATAGCAGATTTATGGACAAAAATACTTTCTCCAGTATCATTTTTCAAGAAGAAACCATAATTTTTCTTTACATTATACCATTTTACAGTTACAAAACCCTCAGCTGGATAACCTTTTCATTTTTCTGAGTTCCTTTGTTCTTGCTTTCACTTTCAGCTTTGCTTGCTCTCGCGCCGGAGCTGCCGCAGCCAAGACCGCTGGGGCCAAGGCCGCCAGCCTGTTTCAGTCGCGGGGTCTGGACTCCTCGGGATCGCGTGTGGGGCCGAGTAGGTCCGGTCGGGCTGTGCTGCTGCACACTGACCCTGCCGGCTGCAACGATTGCGGCAGTCGCTATGGCGACCGTGGTGAGCCACACCGAGCAGAGCCAGAGCGGCGGGGCTGTGAGAAGGGAGCCGTGCTAGCGCCCAGCAGCAACACGTCTGTAGTTGACAGCAGCAGCGATGGCAGCCCTGGCAGTACAAAGCAGCACACACGTGCTGGGACAGAACGCCTCACAGGGAGCCACCGTGCAGCCGCCCTAAAGCCCGGAAAGCATGGAGCAGTCACGTGGAGCTCCAGAGAAGTGAGCATAGTGCCAAGTGGCCGTGCAGAGGTGGCTGAAGGCAGAGCAGCCGGCAGTGGCAGAGTGCAGCAGGGCTCGGACCGTTGCTCGCCACGGGGCGTGAGGTGGCCATGGCTGGGACGCGCCTCTGCTGCTGCCTCTCTCGCTGCCGCCCTCACTGCTGCCCTTGCTGCTCGTGCCTCTGCCCTTGCTGCTCGCTTTTTGCATTTCTCAGCAGCTATTCCTACTATCTCTCTTTCTTTATTCACTGTAAGAATACCCCGGAGACCTCTAGGAATGCACTCTCACATCCAGCGTCTTCGTCGTCGCTCTCTCGCCCACTGTCACTTGGGAGTGCACTCCGATACAGGGATGGGACTGCTCTACGGCTTGTGCTTTTAGGGGGGCTGGGCACCTCCACCGCAGGCACCTCTGCCACAGGCACCTCTGTGTTACTGGGACCGAGTATGTGCTTTATGAGAGCATCTTCAATTGCAAAAGATGCTAGGATCAATTCTACTACCATTCCACTTCTTGACTGGATCATTATCAACTCATAGATTTCTTTCCAAAAATTGTCCCCTCTAGTGACAGGAAAACCAACAACAAAAATTAAGTCTCAAGTGACATAAAAGAAATTCTTGAAAAGCCAGTTAAAGAAGTGTTCTAAATGTCCTGGGTCCAGTTTTGCATTTTGTTTCGCTAGAATGTCTTTCACTTCCAAGTACATTTTTCTCTGTGGCTCAGATAGCCACAACTCCTCTGATTTCTCCATCTGGTCAGAAAGTACAGCCAAAATCAAGACAATAAGAAAGTTCAGTTACTCACAATTCACATCGGTGTACTCCGGACCTTTAGAAATCGTTTTCAGGGATCAAATGCCCGCATTCTCCACCATCTGTTGTAATGAGGGGAATCCTTACAACATATATAAGATAGCGATGGACTTGGAAGGAAAGATGAAGCGATATCTCTTGTAGATGTTCAGAGATGATTTATTCCTCCAGCCACATGGATGGAGTTCCCAGGCAGACCCCAGTCATGGGACCCTCTTCTTCCCTGGGCCCCGGGCACATCAAACCAGCCAACCAGGAACAGGTATGGGGCACACATGACATGGGAGCAGGGACAGAGGCAGACCTGTACCCTACAGGGTCCCTCTCCCTGGGATTTCAGAGGAAGGCACCTCCACAGTGTCTCATGGCATCAGCCCCAAAACTGAGCTCCCAGCTCCTCCTGTTTGTTACTCTTACTACATCTTACCGTGTAGATGCTTTTATTATGCATTTTTTTCTGAAATGATATATCTGTCTTCCCTCTGGAAATTCCCACCCACATCTAGAACTGCTCATCCCAGAAGCCTCTGCTTGCTATTTGACAGGTTTAGAAAAATTAAGTGAAGTAGTATATTCCAACATGACACTGCTTAAAAGTCTTGTAAACATGATTAGTATTTATGAGATTATTGTCCCTCTGTAAATTAAAATATATTCCATTTATATGTGACATTTGAATCATAAATCACCTCCTCTTTATCTGTATTGTTACATGATAAAGGAGAACATTAAAGACCATTTCCACATAAATAGGGGGCATAAATTATGGGGCAAAAAAACCCCTATGCCACTTCAAAATAAATGAACTCAAGCAGGATCTCTGTGCCAGTTTCATCAAATCTTTTAACTGTTGGACTCATTGCAGGAGATGGAGTAAAACAGCAAATGCAAATGCCAAACACAGTCTTAGGTGACTTTCTAGATGCTGGAATGACATGTTTGAAGCCCTTCCTTTGACAGGTGGGGAAGAACAAAGCCAGAACATAAAATATGTACATCTTCCTCATCAGTGGGGCTGGCTGTCTGTGGCAATATGGCAATTCATAACTCCAGCTGCTTGGGAAGACAGATAGGGCTCTCATCTTTGGGCAGCAGTGGGTGTAAATGCACACAGCAAAAGCCATCAGCGCTTTTTGATCATTCTTGCTACAGTTGCACAGGATCCTCATCAGAAACATGACACTGTCAAATAGTCTATCAGCTTCCCTTGTACATCCATGAGGCAGACAAAAGTTCCCTTGGCACTAGACAGTTCTCTCCTTGATATTATTCATGCTGGGACCTGCTCTGGCCTTCATCCTTTGCTTCCCTGCAGTGATCTCTTTTTGGTCCATTTGTTTTGGTCCATTTGTCTTAGCAGTTTGTGTCTTTGGGCAGTACATGGCAGAACTGGCTCATCTCTGGGACAGTGCTGCCAGCCCCAGAGGAGCCATCTGCTCTGGGTGAGACAGGCCTGTGTGCACAAATTGTAAGGGCAGCTGTCATGGTCTGCATGCAGACCATGACAATAGCTCCTTGGCTGTTGATTTCAGTGAGAGTTCATCTCTTCTTTCTGTTTAAGGCCTCACCTGTCAGGGTCCTGCTGCAAACAGCTCTGCAGGCATCCTCCACCTCTCTTGCACAAAGGGAACCCATATGCCTTGGGCAACTCTAAAGACAGTATCTTTCTGTTGCCACTGAAACTGTCTTCCCTGTTCCCTCCTATTACCATGGCCAAAGAAAAACAAAAGGAGACTATTAAAGTGTGCTGTAACGGCTCTACTGGAAACACCCTTGATTCCCACTCCCTTGGCATTACCATTGCTCAGCATCAGCACTAATGACTGTGTTACCAAATTGACCAGTTTCCCACTAGCTGTAAATAAGCTTGAAGTCCCATCTGAAAAATGTATTAAGAACCCCTCTTTACAATGAAGAGGACCTATTTCACTCATTTTGTGAGCCTTCTGTGCTCTGCTGTGCTGTGGTGATAGTTTTTCTGCAGGAAGTTTTCCCAAAAGCTGTGAGACCATTAGCATGAGCATTAGCATGAATATGGCCAACTCTTACAACCTCACTCACTCTCTTTAAGTCTGAGAGGCAACCCAGACCCCTTGCCCTTTCCAACCACACTCCAACATGCAGATGTGCACACACTCCCTCCTGTTTCCTTGGTGTTTGCTTAATACATTCTATGAGTTTCAAATGCCCCTTAATGTGGCAAAGGGATAAATGTTCCACTATCTTCACCCAGAAAACCCTTGCTCTTCTCACATACAAGCTTTGAGTTTTGGGTATGTTTTAATTACTGTATTCAAACAGGTAATTTTTTTGCACCATACTTAATAAATAAACACCATCATTTTTTATCATCCACTAGAACAAATTTCTTACAGGGTTGCCACTTCCTTCTGTTTTCTCAGTCCCTAAATATGATGGGAATTCAAATGTTATGCAGGACCTTTTCCCATATTATTAGCCTGCTCATTCCTGAGACTCCCTAAAATAGAATAGCAGGAGAAAAGGAAAAAACAGTGCTCATTTGCTCATTCCTCAGACCCCCTAAAACAGAGCAACAAGAGAAAAGGACTAAACACTTATTTTGTAACAACTCATCCATTCAGCTAAGTCTTAAGACATGGGAGAAGAAGATATCCAGATGAAGTCTGGAGTACTGGATCATCAAAGGATGGGCAACACAGTCTCATGACAAGAGAAACTGTAGAAGGGCAGAAAGTTTTGAGATAGAGGAGGAAGAGGAACTGCAGTATTGGGGGATAGAGACCAGTTCAAATGACATGACTAAAGTGGAACAGTAGTGCTTTTTTTGAACTTCTCAGTAATCTTTTTCAGGATCATAAAATCATAGAATACTTTGGATTGGAAGGGATCTTAAAGATCATCTAGTTATAATCCTCCTGTTGCCATGGTTGGGGGCACTTTCCACTAGACCTGGTTGCTCAAGTGACCCAGAAGAAGAAATTCATATATTGTCATCCATGTTCATCTCTTCAAATATTGTTAAGTAGACTGTAATATGTGAGCCCATATGGAGGTCAGAAAATTTAAGCCTGGCTTGATATATTTTATTTTTTCAAGTCCCTTCTTAGTCCCTACTGCTAGTGTTGTTACTATTGGAAAGAGACAGATAGACACAAGGAAAATATAGCATCCATCTAGGTGTTCTTTCAAGGATCTCACTAGATCCTCCTGTGAAAACCAGGAAAGATACATTTCAGGATTATATTTCCTCAGATGCACATTTTACAGCTTCCAATATAACTCCCAAGTTCATGATGTTAATATAGTTTCATCAACAATATTATAAATGTCAGTATAAAATCTTCAAATGAGAAAAAAGCCACATCCTCCTTTTGATAGACTGTTTTGTTCTGAATTTCAGAGTCAGGAAATTGAGCTTCCTTCTGATATTTTGCCTTCAGCCAAATACTTCTGCCTAAATAAGAGAAGGATGCTGAGTTTGTTTCTACAACTTTGTTACATTGTTCAGAAAAAACATATACAAACACAGTATGTTTTAAGGGTTGAAGGTTTTTTTGGTATTTATTATGGCAACAATAAACAGAGGTACATTTAAGTCTTTCTCTGAAATGGATTTTCTCTGGAATACACACTCCAGTTCACAGACTGTGCCTTGAACTTTTGCAGACTAGCAGTGAAAGTCAAAATTTCTAGAGTGAGCAGCAGGAATCCATTTACCATCAATGGATAATAAGAATAGATAAATCTCTTGTGCACCTCTACCAGACTCCACTAAAATAACATAGCTAGATAGCTTGGGGAAAAAAAATGCTGCAAGTATTCATTGCTGCATTTGCTTCTACATAAGCAGGAAAAATTCAGAATAATATTATAATATTTACAGACCTGTTGATTAATTTTGTCTAAACTATTATGTGGTGTAGGTTTTATTAAACTTTGTCTATTTGGAAAATTAAATTGCTCCTCTCAATATAATGTTGTGTTTACACCTATAATTCACTTTTGAAATTTTTTGGACAAAAGCCCTCTTTTAATGATAATACATTTAATGGGAATATTTCTCCTTTTCTTCAAAGACACACACATTAGACTAATTATTGCAATGACTAGGAAAGAATAAATGCATTTCCAGAAATATGGAAAAAAATTGTTTATACTAAAGAACATACTTAAAATATCTTAAAATTTATTCACAAACATACTTCTAAATACCACTCTATATTTTTACATTTCAGAATGTATTCGGGGATAAGTCAGTAATGTTATTGTACATGCAAACTACTGTATTTTTGTTGTTTCTGAGTTACTGTAGGAAGAATACCATATGGAACTATTTGAACTACTTGTTAAAAAGCAGTATTTTTCTGGTGTTTTTTTTTTTCTTGTTGTTTGTTTGTTTATTTCAAAAATTAAAGAGCTAGCAGAAAACTGACTGGAGCAAGCTGAGTTCAGGACTGTACAGCCAACAAACATGGTCCAGATCTAGACAGTTTGCAGCAGGATGTCAGTACATATCAGTGCCTGAATTTCCCTGATAAGGACACTGTGGGGAGAGTCCTGACTGGATTGCTAAACCAGCAAAAGAGAAACTGAAAGAACTCAGTACAGAATTCAACAGCAGTATTTTGCATAACATGAAAGACTACTTCCTGGTCAGATGCTTGCACAAAACAGAAGTTGAAAGCTTGAACTATCTACTGCTGAATCTTCCTGCCTACTCTGAAGTCACCCAGTGAAAATTACTCTGCAGCACTAATTATGTTCATGTTACAGAGGAAACTAGTAATTTAAAATAAGTATAATGAAGAAGTATTCTAAGAAACAAGGGGTGAATTTCTATCAAATCTCCATGATGTTATCAACCCATGCTCCCATTCTGCAACTTTATAGGATGAACAGAATAATCCCCAGGCACACACACAAAGCAATTTACAGCACATCTGCAGCAGGAGAATACGCAATATTTCACTGATGTAATAATAAGGAGTACTGAGCAACACCAATATATTCCACATTACTCAACAAACATACTGCTGCCAAACTAGGATATTTTATTTGAACCCAAATAGGGGCACAGCACATCAATCATGATGAATGTTAACTTTATCTCTCTATATTGCTGATGACTGTTCCTAAGGGTATTTTGTCTCGAGTAATTTCTCCGAAATTCCCCAGGGCCTTACTAATTAGGTTTAGTGCATTTGATGTCAACTTCTTTTGACAGAGGAGCTACTTTTAGTGGTAGGATTCTTTCCTGAAAAGTATTCCTCTAAACTCAGAAGTTCTCCTTCAAGATGGGTGAGATGGTGAAACAACAGATGCAATTGTTATGGTAATAAATTAGGTTTGTTTGGGGCTTTTTTTCCACAAATATTTCAGTAATGGAGAACTTAATGTGAAAAATAGCCTACCCTTACCTTCAATAACTGAACAAAAAGTACATTAGGTTTGTAATGCATGGGATTCAGAGGTTTTCAGATGATCCCCATTATTAAAATTACAAGAAAATGTTTTAACCTCATATCAACACAGACAGTAAGTCGTGTTATAGTGGAATATTTTGTGATAACATACACATTGTACTTTATTATTATCTAATGTGTTTTATTTTAGTATAAATGTATGTTTCAGGAAGAGCTGTTGAGATTAATGCAAAAAAAGCTCACTGATGACAGCAGGAATTATCTGATATAATATAAAGCACAAAGCACTCATGCTATGTTACAAAACAGGAACCCACTTACAAAAGCAAGTTTTTAGGATTGGAAGTAAAAATATATAAATATGATCACACAACAGAAAAGGTACCAAAAATGCACAACACCTGCATGCCTGTGTTTGCTTTCTCGTTGAAAAGCAGACTTCATGTGACTGAAATTCATCTCCCATTCCACAGATTAGTCTCCAGTTGCTTTACAAACAAAACAAAATTGAGCCTGAATAAGGCAATGTCTTCTTCTTAAATGTGAAAGTTATGTCTATTTGTTTCCACTCTTCTTTTCATTAATGGCTTTGCACTGCCTGAAGCTGACTGACACTTCTAGACACACCATTTTATCTCCGTGTTCCCTTCTGATTTCTATACATGCAAAATAAACTATCCTGAAACACATGTGAGAAGTGATGGTGAACTGGAGGAGAGGCACTAGGTTTTAGTGCCACTATCCCTCAGGGTACTGTCAGAAAACATGTGCAACCAGATCACACTCTGCCATCATGATTATGCTATGAGTATTTCAATTATAATTTAACTTCCATCTACAAATCAAAACATAATTTAAAGAGTAATTTCCAAACCATTTCAAGTGTCTCATTAAATGCTATTTTCTCTCTCCTTTGTTCATCTACAGCTCAGTGCTTTCAGCTTCATTTCAACCAAAGCCCAAGTGGTATGTTTCACTCCTATGAAACCTACAGAATTCAATGGATTCATTCTGAAATGCCATCCTTCTGCATCTCTGTGCTTCATCTGAGTAATTCCTTGTTACAACTGCATAGCTCAAGTTACAGGACACAACTTTAGCCCTTCAGTATTAGATATGGCTATGACTGTTACATACAACAACAGTTAAAAAAAAGCACCACAGAAACACTAGATTTTTTTTCTTCATCTCTGAAGAGATGATATATTGTATTGAGTTTGTGTGGCAAGACTTCAGTAGCAGAGGGATTCCAGAAGCTGATCCTATGTTGGATGGAGCAAGTTCTGACTGGCTCCTGCAGCTGGCCAAGCTGACCCCATCAGTGACAGTGACAGCACCTCTAGGATAATGAATTTGAGAAAGGAAGGGAAAAAAATCTGTGCAACTGCAGCTGGGAGAGTGGAGTGAAAGTATATGAAAGCAACAACTCTGCAGCCACCAAAGTCAGTGAAGAAAGAGGGATAGGAGCTACACCAGTCACCAGAGCTGAGTTTCTTCTGCAGCTTACATGAAGACCATGACAAAGAATGTTGTCCTTGTGCAGGCAATAGAGGACCAGAGGGGAGCAGAGATGTAATTGCAGCCTATAAAAGACCTCATCCTCCAGCAGGTGGATGCCTGAAGGCAGCTGTGACCCTGTGGGAAGTCCATGTTGGAGCAGGATCCTAGCAAGACCCATGGTCTTGTGGAAAGAGAAGCCCATGCTGGAGCGGGTTTGCTGACAGGACTTGTGAGTCCATGGGGAATCCATGCTGGAGCAGTTCATGAAGGACTGCAGCCAATGAAAATGTCTCACATTGGAGAAGTTCATGGAGGAGCGTCTCCCATGAGAAGGATCCCATACTGAAGCAGGGAAACAGTGCCAGGAGGAAGAAGCAGCAGAGTAAACATGGGACGAACTGACCACAAACTCCACTGCCCATCTCCTTGTACCTCTGTGAGGGAGGAGGTAGACAAATTAGAAGGGAAGTTGAGCCCAGGAATAATGACAGGGTAGAGGGGTGATATTTGAAGATTTTGGTTTGATTTTTTTCTTGTTATCTTACACTGATTTGATTGGTAATAAATTAATTTACCAAGTTTGAATCTGTGTTGCCCATGACAGTAGCCTGCTGAATGATCTCTGTCTGTCCTTAATTTAACCCACAAGTTTTTATTGTTTTTCTCTCCCTTGTCCAGTTGAGGAGGGGAGTGATAGAACAGCTTTGCTGGACCCTGGCTTCCAACAAAGGTCAACTTGCCATGGTTATATATACTAAAGTATGGTTTGTATTTACTGGAAGCAACGTTATTGCCTCCTCTAAGTTACTTATTTTATCAAAGCCAAGGCTTTGGTCAGCTTTTTAAGGCCACAGAATCAGACACCAAGGAGCTAAATTCTTTTTACTTCATATTCTTCACTTTCAAACATACAAATAAACAATCTGTTGATACACAAGTTAGTTTTCACTATCTACCAATTCAAACAGCATCTCTTTCTTAGCCTCCTAGCTAAGCCTGGGTCTAAGATGTGTTTTCCAGGGCTCTAGTCCTACTGCAATTAAAAGTTCATACTCTCTTCCTACCTTTGTTGAATGATGATCTCATTTCTTAATACATAATTACAGAGCTTTAGACAAGACTTCTGTATATTCCACATAAACATATGTACTTCTAGCAAAGCTTCAAATGATGTCTTGCTGACAGTCATATAAAAGTATGCAGATTGGTTATTGGCAGTCTATCTAATACTTAATATCTGCCCTGAAGAAATGAAAAGGCTGTTCATTTTAGTATTTGTATGAAGTGGAGCTCTCTCATCGTACTTTGTGACAGGATTTGCCAGATGATCTAGCACACTCATGAGCATCATATGTCGGTGTGGCCTGACATATGCAAACCTATGCACTTCTGTCTCTGCAGCAGAAGGACACAACCAGTCCTTCACAGAGCCGTGGGTGATCTGAGCTAAGTACTAAGGGCCAGATTTTATCAATTAAATTACTATAGTGGGTTGAATCTGAGTTGATAGACGGATTTTTAGACCAATGGCGCGTCTTACAATTTACACATTTAAGCCGCACTGAAAGGCGGGAGTTCCTCTTGTTCCAGCCCACCTGAGGGAGGTAGGGGGGCCTCGGAGCCTCCGGGCCAGGCCGGGCTGGGCCGAAGACCCGGCCCCCTTCCCCTCTTCCTGATGCCGCAGCACGGACCCTGGGTCGCTGGGGAGGGAACTATCCCAGAGCCCAGGCAGCTGAACTCAGCCATGGACTGCTAAACCCAGCCATGGACTGCCAGACAGCTGGACCCAGCCATGGACTGCTACCCAGCTAAACCCAGCTATGGACCGGCACACAGCTGGAATCTTTCCAGAGCGGCTTCTTGGGACTGGCGGGTTCCCCCCCCCCCGCCCCATTCTACACATGGAACTGGAGGGAGTCGGCAGGAGTCGGTGGGAGCCAGTGGGAGCCTCCTTTTTACAGCCAGCAGCGCAAAAAGAGGGAGGCTTTCTTCACCATAAAGCCTGAATAAGACCATTTTTCACCACAGAGGTTTCGGAGTAAGAGAGAAAAGTGAGCCATGTGAGATGGAGCTGAAAATGGTGGCAGAGAAAAGGGGCGGTGCCGCCTTCCTCACGCAGAGCTTAAAAATCCTCTTGCATGCGGTGGTACAAAACTGTAATATCTCAAACTGTTTGTCTCTTCAATCCATTTGGACTGCATGGGGGGATGGAAGACTTCCATGTGGCCCTTGAAGTTTGTGAAGAGAGAGTGCCTATGCCAGGATATATAGAAGCGGAGGGAGGCTTTTAAAGATTTGTAGCAGAAAAAGCCTTTGTGTTCAGGCCAAAATGATCCATCCTTAAAAAAGGTTGATAACCCCATGTGATGGCTCATGTGTGGCAGTGTGAAAAAACTGATATTTTTTTATAGAAGAGATGTATTACACCACAGCAGATTTTGTTTCTTTCCGGGCAGGTCTGTTGTTGGGGGCAGCTTGAGAAACCATGTGAAGCAAGAAGAAGCTTGTATTATTAAGAACTTCCTTAAGCATAAGAAAGAAACTTTTCTTAAGAATGGTAACACTGACTAGAATCCTATGTTGTGTTATCTTTTGTGCTAGTTAAAAAGGAAGAGTAAAATGCTGAGAAGAAGGGAGCAAGGGGGAGGGGGTGTGTGTGTTTTAATTTCCTGTTATATCTTTTAACTTTTAATTCTGTTAGTAATAAACTTTTCTCCTGGTACTGAAACCATCTAAGTTTGAACCTGTTTTTTGCCTCGCAGCTATCTAGTTTCCCTCAATATTTTCTTATTTTGTTTTCCTTATAAACTAACCGATATTTTAGATGCTTGACGCTTAGTTGTGTCAAACCACAACAATTACTGATAACATTTTCTCTTGAGTTCAAGAAACAAGTATTTCAGACCAGCTACTGCCATGAATGTGGGCAGCAGCAATGAATTATTAAAAGTGAAGTGAAAGCAAAACTGATTTGCGTAAGTATTGCTAATGTGTTCAACATGTTTTCATCTGGCATAGAGCACTGGGTAAGTTTAATCAGCATTAAAATGCACAGAAAAGAAAATGTAAAGCTCCTGGGATTTCAGTCACCAGATTTTTGTATTATGTGCAATTGATTTAATAATAGGTATTTAGTAATAGGTATTTAATAATTGGTATGTGCATGCCAATAAAATTAAAAGCAAGTAAACAAAATCATGGAACATAAAACGTAGTCTTAATCTTCTCTGTCTTTACATGCATTAACTGCTAAATTAGGAGATTTGAAATGGTTTTGTTGCAAACACAAATTAACTGACACTAGCAGTCAACAATTATCTTAACACTTGTTAACACTTAAAACCAAACATTTTGCCAAGGAGCAATCTAGCATTTACTCTGCTACAAACCCAAAATTTGATTGTGATATATCTTAACAGAAAAGTATTAGGAAATGTGTAATTCATGGACAATTTCAAGAGGTCTTTATTTTTCTCATTAAATTTAAAAGCCTAAAAATCAGGAAGATGAAATGGTAACATGAAGTAACATGAAAGTAAAAACAAGAAGCAATTAAAAGTGCATTTTTATGGAGACAACAAGGCATGCTTATTCCTGAAATAAACATTTCTCAAGTTCAGAAACACGCCTAAAGAAATGAAATGCAAATGGATTTTGTTCCTCTCATGCAGAGAAGGAATAAAATCCCAAAAAATATTCTAACCAAATGAAAAATATTTGGAAGCATATACTGTCATGATCTGAGTTGCAAACATGAGTAGCAACTGCACTCCAATATTTAACACACACTAGAAACTGAATGACTGGATAAAGAAGCCATTTTTCTGTAACATATATTCTGGATGCCAGAGAGAAATGAAACAACTGCAAAATTAAAATTACCAAAAACACAAGTGAGTGGGAAAAGTGGGGTTGCAGTCCTCTAACTGAATTTTGAAAAATATATTTTAGATAGAGAGTATGGAAGATGGCTAAAAATTCATATCTGAAGTCACATTTCTGGGTTGTTTATATACAGTATTTTTATCAATCGTATTACAGAGATGAACTACTCCCTGAAATTTGCCTCTGCATAGATATGCTTCATCAAGGTTAATAAGTAAGTTTTGTTTGCTCTGTTCCTGCTTCAAATTCACTGCTTTTTCAGGCCAGTTTCTTCATATCCCTTTCTGTACCAGTCACAGAAGAAATTTACATTCTGTTTCATTTCTATTTTCTTCACATACCCCTGCCTAATGCAGTTATGAGATCCCTAATGAGGTGGAAATGTTCATGCCAGCTGAAGGAGGAAACAAGACATTAGGCCATGTATGAATAATGTGTGAAGAATCAGATGCAAAAACATTATGCTAGAGCGGCAAAATAAAGATGCATTCTCAAACAATTTATTATTCACTTTTTGGTCAGTTAACAGCAATACCAGAAAAGCTCCAGGGAAACATGATGGTCGCCATTATCAAAAGCACCTAAGTGATACATGGGCTGAAATTCCATTTAGACATAAAAGGTACTTCAGTGTCCTCAGACGCGGAAGCTTAATTGCGCCAATGTGCCGACATGTGCACCTGATTGATTTCAATCACTTTCAAGAACACAGTCCTTAAACTCTTTTGAAGCATGACTTGGACTCCTAAACAACTTCATTCAACAGTGCCATGTAAAAGCTACCGGTTTCAAGAGGATTTTGTATAAGACATATAAAATATAAGACATATGAGGCATTTAAGAGATTAGGGATAGGATTTTGAGCATCTTTTACAGAGAAAGGAAATGGAATACAAGATACAAGGCCAAGTCGTAACTTCTCAAGTACAAGGATGCCAAGGATTGTTAAATTACCAGGGTCTTAAAATGTGGAAATGGATAGAAATACAGCAAAATACACTCAAAAAGTTTCAGAAACTCCTACCAAAGGTTCTATCCTCATTAGTGGTACCTGGTATTCCAAGTGGTAAGAAAAGTTTTGTTCATGAGCAGAGGCAGTTAGTGAATTGCCACATTAATTAGCACAGAAATGTGGGGTAGACTTTGCCTGGAACAGAAGAAATCATTCTCTAGTTGTTGAGAAAACTGAAATGAGATGAACCTCAGATTTTCAGAAATCATAACAATGGCACATGACGAATTAAAGCCCCAATCCAACCCATAGTTAAATTCTAGATGCCTAGCCACTAAAGTATTTTAAGAAATCTTAGAAAAGCTTGAAATCATGTAAAGTAGTCTTTGATTAGGATAAAAATTCTTGCCTGTCAAAACCTTACTATAATTGTAGGTCAAAAAACTCCCTAAGAATCAAAGAAAACACTGTGCCGTGGTCATAGATATTAGCATCAAACAAAGATGGTAGACTAGCTGCAAATTGAAAGACAAGCTCCTCAGATGCTGCAATTTTGTCAAAGTATATAAAATAAATGTCAGATAATGTAACGAAAATCTTTTCTTACCACAATTCTTGACTGGGTTTTTTTTTCAACACTTCTTTAGTGGCAACTAGCCCCTTGTCAGTAGGTTAGTGCATTGAAGAGAGATATCAACTTCATGAATAATTTAGTTGAAATACATTACTTTTTATCATTCCACAGCTTTGCGAGGAAGTGAAGAAATCCCACCAAGATTCCTGATAATTCTTTTCCTTTGAATAAAAAATCAGAACTCAAACTGAGTTTGTGAAAATCAACGTGCCTTTGTACAACTGAAATTACAGAGTTAATACTTAATTCCTGAAAATCTAGTTTACCTAATATCAAAATATGAATTGGAAAGAATAAGGTATACCTAAAGAGTTAAAGGTAAATATCCCTTGGTAATGCTGGTATCTATTAAATCCTTTCACAGTTAATTGCCCTTTTAATTCTACAGCCAATGTGTATCACTCTGTAAAATTTTCAGGTATACTCTTTTTTTTTTTTCCAAATCATAATCAACAAGAAAAAAATACCCCACAGTTCTGAATTCTCAGATCATCTGAAAGTTCAAGTAAATTGAACTGCACCTACCAGCTTTCACTGGAGGTATTCAATAATTCTAAATATCAGACCCAAGAATAGAGGAAAACAAAGAGTAGATGCTTTTTAAATACAACTGTTTCTTTCAACAATTTCTTCACTGTCCCTATATTTTGAGACATTTGAGGAATCATTATTTCCAAAATTAGGTTCTTAGGAACCTGCAATTCTATGGCATGTAGTATTTTTTCTCTTTCTTCCTATGTTTACATTAAATATGACTGTTTCATAATACTTTCTTTTTTCTGCATTTTTGAGGTGCACTTGAATATTGCAACTAAGCATTTGCTAGATGCTATCAAGATTATTTAATCTAGAAATGCATGAAAATGCATCTTAGAATTGAATGGCAATTTGAATAATCTAAGTTTATGCGAATGTATGTTTTTATTAGAAAGTTGGTATAGGACATATTTCTGAGTTTTTCAAAAGGATATTTTTCCATAAAGATGCAATACAATTTTCTTGCAGAAATACTCATCTCCGGGTCATTGAAAAACTGATTTTTTTTTCTCAATTTTTTTTCAGGTGCTGTAAAATGGTTAGATTTTTTAGAGTTCTTGTTAATTTAATGATTTTCTGCTCCTTAGAGCTTCAATTCCATTAGCTTTAAATTTGCTTTGTAATAGCACTTCCACACCTCCATTAAGGTCTAAATCAGTTAGTAGTATGGATGTTTTCAGTTTTAGTTCTGAGCATCTGAAACTAGAGGGTCTAGCTTATCTGGCTGAACTGATTTTGCCTGAGATAGCGTTATTTTTCTTCATAGTCATTTTTATGGTGTTCTATTTTGGATTTGCACTGGAAAGTGTTGATAATACAGGGATGCTTTAGCTGTTGCTGAGCAGAGATCACACAAGGACAAAGACTTTTCTGCTCCTCATCCCACCCCATGAGTTAGGAGCTGGGGTGGCACAAGGACCTGAGAATTGAACCCAGCTGACCACAGTGGTATCCTGTCCCATATGACATCATGCTTAGCATAAAAAACTGGGGGAGAGGAAAAAAGTTTGCATTCCCAAGTAACCATTATCCATGGTTGAACAGAATTCTCAGATTGCTTATTGTTATATAGTGCTGCCCAGCACAGAAAAACAGGTTTATTCAGAATTTTGTACAACTGTGGTTGGCTGATTTTGGGGATTTGGGTATTTTAGATTATGTTCACACATTGCAGACCTGTGATTTTGACTACAAAAGCAAAAGTTTGACTGAAACATAATAATAATAGCTCTGGGGTTTTTAATGTACAGAAAACTCCACATCTTGCTCCCACTTGCCTCCCAAAGTGTCACCATCGTGGTCCATTGTATTTCCAAGCACTCCAGATAGTGGCGTAATTCACATCAACGAAAAACTATTCTTCAAACTAGCATAGACACAGCACTAAAAACCACCCACAGAGTTTTCCCTCTCCCTCCCTTAGCTCAGGTTAACACACATAGCTGGTTCAATCTCCTGCATCTTACCTGGTGGAGAAGCATCCTTCCTCATTCCTAAATATCTTTTTTCTCCCCAATAATGAAAATGTATACTTAATTAGAAAATTATTTTCCTCAGATACAGAGTCTTCATACTCCAATCTCTTGTCATCTGGCATGTCTCAAAGCAACTGGGAAAGAAAGTGAGACAGTCCAAACCACACCACTACAATTTAACAGATGATTTAGCTGGTGTATCAGGAGCAGCTGGCTGATTCTGGACACAGGCGAAAGAGATGCACTGCTGTCAGAAGGAGGTAGAAAAGGGCAAAGCCATCCAATTTCCTCTCATTCATCTGTTAAGTTTAATGGAAAATATGTATCAGAGTTTGAAGGGAGAATTAATATTAAAACAAGTAAATAAACACTACAAAACAGAGACAGGGAAAGAGAGAGAGAGTGAGAAAGAAAAACTTTTTTTGACACCAAGGTAGTTCATTCAGACAGATTACTCTAGAGATATCATATGTCTGTCCAAACACAAACGACTAAGTATCCTTACAGCTTCCACTATGGACAGCATGTGCTCTAATTTGAAGTCAGTCTATTCAACTGTGAAATAATAAAATTTCTGTTGGAGAAAAAAATTACAGATTTTTATATTGTAATGTATAGTGGATTTTGTGTACAAGGAAGCTTTGTTCTACCCATTCTCTGAGTGGGATGATGGACAAGTACCTGGAAACCACAGTCGAGCCACAGCATGGTACCCTCCATGGCCTCACACCACCTCCAGCAACTATATAAAGCTTGAGACTGTTCAGTGATACAGGGTACTGTGTTACAACCCACTGACATCTCTGAAAGTATCAGTTCTTACTGCTCTAAGACCACAGGCCACATGGCAACCAATCACAGTTTTGATTTTCAAGCAAAAAACTCTAACTCCCAGGGAAAGTAGTTGTTTCTTTTGACAAAAACTCTGGCAGAATAAACCTCCAGCTATTTAACACAGTTAACCACTAATATCCAATTATTCAATGTCGTTTTTGTTCTCTCTCTGAACTCTCACTCCAAGAACTGCCATGAAAAAGAAAGATGTTGCATCACAGTATTTCCATGGTAACCACCACAGCCAAGCAGGATGAGGTCTGTATTTGGAAGCAAAGGCACAGGCTTTGGCTTGGTCTGCCATCAGGGAAGCTTCTCAGACTAAGGAAAGTGATTGATTTCACAAGCTACTCAGATTAAAAAAATAACAACCAACCAATCACCACCAACAACAAGAAGCAGCTAGAAAGAAGTAATTTATTTTTCTAATGTAGATGTTTGAGAAAAAGATCCTGAGATTTGATGGCAGCTTGGAAATGGAGACAGCATGCCCTTCGGATCCTTATGAGAAGGGCTTAAGTCCTGGCGGCTTTGACGGGGAGGATTGAAAATCATTATTTAGGCAATAGGTTATGGTAATATTTCTCTTTCATCTTCTCTCTCTGTGTCATTCTTTTAGTTCTCCATGTTACAATGATGTTTTGGCAGAGTTCACATTCATTTATGAAATCCTCTATATCTTTACTTTATTAAAAATGATTTGCAATGTAAAGTAGAAATTTCTTCATCTGCCTTCTCAAATAGAGTTCATATGCAAATTTCCTATTCATCTCTTCTTTATTCAGTATTGAATCAGCAGTGTTTTTCCAGCATTAGAGGATTTTCTTTCTCTTGTTAAGGCAACTGGCTGTAATCCTTATTTCCTTTGAAATGTATATTATTTTTATAATTCATTCTTTCCTGCTATGGGAACTGCATAATACTTTATAGACAAAAGAAAAACGGCTAACTTTACCCATAGAAATAATAGGAAGTGCAAAACCATTCTCTTCTATGTTGTTAAAGACTTATAGCCACAGAAGACAGGGAAAATGGAGGTTGTTTTATCTCTACTTGCCCTCAGAAGTCCAATAAAACCAGTTTCTTTTTCCCAGAGGGTTATAGGAATTTATTTAGTTGATACTATGGATGTACAGAGACAAACATGTACCTGTGTATCCAGGGCTCTTAAAAGATTCTTGCAAAGCTTTTCCTAGGTTCTGTCAGAGTCAACAATTTTAAACACAGAGAATTATCTTAAATCTCACAAAATGTATAGTAAGTGTTGGAAACACTTTAAGCAAATGCAGTCTGGACTTGGAGTTATTTAGTTTGCGCAATCAAAAATATGCCAAATACAAGACCAAAAACTGCTTGACTGATTGTTAGGGTGATGGGAGTGGCCAGTGATACATTATGTCAGAGGTTAAATTGAGAGCTTGGCTTCTCTCTCATTTTGGCTCCTCCAGGTACCTTGCCCTGCTCTGAGCCGCACAAAGCCTGTCAACAGAGACTACTGCAGCACAGAAAAAGTATTAAATTTCTCTGGTTTCTACTGGAATAAATCTGAACATAAGAACCTTCCTAGCAGAAAGTTTGTGGGGAAACACGGAGGTCATAGTGCAACGACATCAACTGCTTGTTTCTAGGAAGGTTCTGGGTGCATTTGGCCTAGATTCTGGAATGTACATAGTGGTTTACACTTAGTTTTCTGCCCAGAATTTCTTGATCACAGAGTCTCTGGAAACATGGCGGTCCTACCCTTTCTTTACAAGTTGTTGAAACAACAACGAATGACTCACAAATAAAAGATAATTGCCTTTTTATTTCTCTGTAAAAACCATGCAGTATAGGTCTAAGGAACCTAGCTATCTTGATAAAACACTGCTATATTTACAATTCATGGTTTCTTTATGGTCTGCTTTTGATGGTTTTTTTCTTTAGTTTGAAGTTTGGTTTGGTTTTTTTTTGAAGTTATTATGATTGATAGATAAGCACTCAGCCTGTACGGAGACATTTTAATAATCAAAAGCTCAGGAATTGTAGAAGAACTAACAGCTCTTTCTAGGGGTTAAACAAAGCCACTGCCTAAACAAATGCTGTCCTTTGGGGCTGGCACTGTCATCAGTTACCCCAACAGTACAAAGCTGACTGTTTATAACACTGTTATAAATCCTCTTCATATCTTAAAATTATCATCTACTGAGCACAGGGTCCCACTTAGTTGACAAAGACAACATTTCCTATGGAAGAAACTGCAGGCACACAGGAGAGATAGATTAATTATTTAGAGCAGTGGCTCCTAGAAATGCTCTTCTTTCTCAAGAAACATAAGCTTTTTCTCACTAACAATATCCTTCTGGATTGTGGTATCTGTTAAAGACTGCAGAGACTTCCAATTAGACTCTTAAACTGACAATTCCTTTTTCATGTTAATAGGACTTGAATATTCAAATTCTCCAACTCTCTTTAATCAGATTGCCATGGATGTGAGAATAATAGAAATGCTGCAAAAATGTTTCTTATATTTTTTTTCTGCTACAGAAATGACAGTTGTAGTTACTTTAAATAAATTACCACCCACAAGCTTTTAATCGTTTTGTTGTTGATGTTTCTGTAATTCATTGTTGTTCAACTATATCTGCCTACTACAGTGTTGCTCATCCAGGCCAGGCTAATGATTTCAGGCTCCAAGCACAACGTTTGCATCAATTGCAACACTCCTGTGTGCCTTTTACAAGATACAAACCCTGTTTCCTCTCTATAATGAAAACAAATGGACAACTGAAGTTCAGAATTGCTTTGTTCTCTCTTTAACTTTTGAATTTCCCCCAGTAGAAAAAAAAATCTTTTGTTTAAAAAAAAAAACAAAGCCTTTTGTCTAAAACAAACAGGAAAAAAAAAATGAAAGGAAGAGCTACAGATGAAGTAAATTGCAATTTAGATGCAGGTCTTTCAAAAGGATTGCCAATTTTTCACTGTAATAGATCAGACACCTATTTTAAGCTCTAGATCATTTAAATTTCATTAAAAATACTATGCTAATCCATAAAATAAACTGTGACCCAACTTATGGCTGTCTTACACACACACATTATAAAAATTTTTATTTCTCTCAGCTTTTCAGGTTCTCAAATGCCTGTTAGTACATGGCAGCATTTCAATGTATCTTGAGAGTCAAAAATAAATCTAGGAGAAGGATAAATCAAAGCAAGGGCTAGAGCACATCCCAAAGGCACAGCTGCACTTCTAGATGAGTGACTTCCAACTATTCCTGCCTTACACAGGAGAAGAGCCTTCATGAAATAATTCCTGAGGTTTTACAGCAAGTTCCTATTTTAAATAGCCCTGATGCTTCCTTCTAAAACATAGTGAAACAGACTACTACACATTTCTATTCTTAGAATAGAAAGAAAAAGAAAAAAAACCAGTGAAATTATAACACTAAGCACTGACACAAACTGAAGATTGAGTTTCAAACCTAAATAATTTAGAGAAAAATAAAAGCTGATCTCTACTGCCTTCTCCTCTTGCCTTTTTTGCAGCAAAGATGCAAGTAACTATGTCTGCCCTTCCCTCAGCTGGAGCAGTCCACATCACTACTATGTTATCAAAGGTGTTTTTGTATTCATAAATCTAAGGTAAAAGAAACAATTATTCTCTGGTACTTCTGGCAGAAATAGCATCTAAACGCTATGGCAGCTGAATTTCTGATTCTCTCTCCAATGCTTCCCTAAACAATTGCCAAAACTGAAGCATGCTAAAAGATCCCTCTGGAGTTCTGTATTTGTGGAATTGCCCAAACATTTTAATTTTCTTCCATAAACAACTTATTCAGTGAAACTCATGCTCCTGAGGACCACAAACATTTCAAATTAGTTAAACAGCTGAGACCTTTTTCTATCTAATAATTTTTTTCATTATAAAATAGCATTTGTTTAGAAAATGGCCAACCTTCAGTTTTAATTAAATTCCAACATAATTATAATAATTATTACCACAGAATAATTGAGGTTTGTTGGGAGCCCAGAAGCCTAACACCTCACTGACCAAAATGGGAAATTCTATAGCAGCCATTTGGGCAATTTTCAGTGCAGTGTTTATTGCTATTGTTCCTTAAAAAAAGTTATTTGCTGCAGAACTCGGAACAGCCTAAAACCATATCCCAGAGTTACTGTGCTGAATCTGCAAGGCAGAGCATCTGTTTCATTGCAACAGAACAACGGAGACATCCAATGGACCCTCATGTTTATTACAGCTGATTATTTCTTCTTCTTATCATTACTTATGCCAGTTCCACATCATATATCACTGCATCTCGTGCTCATACCCACGTGGTGCATCTTCAGTCACCATGCACCCTACTTGAGCTGCTTGCCACAGCTGAAAGGACTGGAGTCCCTGACACACCGCCATCACATTTTCTCTGTTTTAGTGGAATTTGGAGTTTTCACACATCATTGAATACTGTAAGGTCCATCCATATTGGAAAAAATAAAAAGGTCTTTCTTTCCAATTCATGACCCGTTACTCCTTTGGATTTGACTGAACATTCAGTTTTTGTATATTAGTTTCTTTCCTCCTCTAAGAGCTATTTGCTACTGTCTCTGCTACAATT
Organism: Lanius collurio; assembly: GCA_020086605.1. Classification (NCBI taxonomy): domain Eukaryota; kingdom Metazoa; phylum Chordata; class Aves; order Passeriformes; family Laniidae; genus Lanius; species Lanius collurio. Next base: position 17,252,703 of record JACBWW010000008.1, read on the forward strand.
TTTTTATAGAACAATTTTTTTTCTTCTATGAATATGTTTTCTACAGAAATATACAGGTCAAACATTTCCTCAATATACTGGAACTCATACATTTACTTTCTCTATGTGTATCCTTAATCACAATTAAAAGTGAAGGCAAAAGCACAGGGCTGGGATGGCTGCAACAGTGAACCTCCCCCTGCAGAAGAGGGCTCTCTGTGCGCCTTTTCCCATGCCAAGCTGTTGCTAGCATCAGTACCAATTCCACAAAGGAATTGTTAGGGACAATTGTGGACATGATGTACCCACAAGATCAGCAATCTGATTATGTTACTTTTTTCTTTACTTCTTATAATTAGAGTTGCTTCTACAAGTATTTCCCAGGCAAATAATGGTATTCTGACTGTAAGTGTTGCATAAATGCAGACTGACAGAGATAAAGAATATTGCTTTTTCATTCATAAATTCCTTAGGAGAAGCACAAAAGAAGATCAAAAGAAACATTTTTACATCCTTGAACAAGTAATACTCTCACACATTTCATTAAATATAAAAACAGATGAAAATTTGGATGTGGTATAGTTGTTGTATATCTTAACTGTAACTAGATAATTTACTCTCAAGTGGTTCTCTAGCTGATATGGGAACCTCCCTTGCTAAAGCACAGATAAGTATTGCAGAATTTGATCTCTTGTAAAATCTTTGCTTTGTATTAGGTTTCTTTCTTTTTTTTTTTTTTTTGATTAATGTACTGATGACTGAAAATTGTGCAGATGCACTTAAATGAGACTCAGATACAGTGGAAGGAAACAGCTGGTGTGCAGAGCAGAGGCAGGGCTACACAGAGTTAGTGCTCAAGGTACATTTCAACACACAAGTGATTTCTGCTTGTTGGAGTGAAAGATGCTCTGGACTCAACCCCGAGGAAAGCTAAAGTGCAGGGGTTGAATTAAAACTTTTAAACAAACTGAGATACATGAAGTCACACCAAAGTAAAATAGAAATATAGATTTTTAACTTTTAGTAGAAATTTATGCTAAGTGCCTTAAACATTGAAAAGCTGCAGCAAAGACCTTAAACACAGTTCTTACTGCAGCAGTGTTACCTTTTCACAGAATCCTTTACTTTAGACAAAATATAGATAGAACTATACTGTTCAGATTTTTAGACAGGATGTTCACATAAAAAATAAAAGTTGATAGAAACTGTACCTGCAAATCTGTGTAATACCTATGCAACACTTGTATAAAACTGTCAGAATTAGACCAAGATAGGTTAAGAATAAGAAAACTAGAATTGTGTATTAATCTTATTGGTCAATTAACAAATATAATTCACATTTCTGTAAGAAAAGAATACAGAAGAAACTAGAAGAAGAAACTGTTTACTGCCTGCTGTTTGCTGTTGCTGCTTAGCTTTATCATGCAACCCCCTTAAACTCTGCCTTCAAGAAAGCTATGAGACTATGAAATACAGAACTTAGCAGAGCAGCAGCCTCCTCTGCTCTTTTACCCTGGTCCAAAAAAGAAAGGTGTCCCACCAAAAGCTCAACACTTGTGATGTTTGGTTTTGACTTGTAAGCCTTGTGCTTATGTTAATGTCATGGAAAATAAACATTGACTTAAACAAACAAATAGAGTCATTTGTTGTGTTGTTTATGACCCCAAAGAATTGTCCCATTTCTTTGTGAATGCAATTCCTCAGTTTCTGCTAAAGGTAAACTTCGGCAAAATTTCATTGCAACTGAAGGGAAAATATTCACCTTTGTGGACCTGAGTAGAGAACTGACATCCAGGTGTGGCTTTCAAACCTTGTTTCTTCATCACTCTTTTACACGAAGTAGGTGTCAGAAGGCAAATTTTTCTCATATATTTTTTTAAGATACAACACTGATTCAAAGAACTTCTAAAAATATACAAGCGGAGCATACAAAAATCCAAAGGGCATAAATACATAAAAACTACTGAAGTTCCAGAAGAGGAAAAGTGTTTTCAGTAGGTTGCATCTCCAAGTGAACCACCATGCTTTCCTACTCCTGATCAATAGTCCTGTCAAAGATTGCATAGGCTGCTGGACACAGATTCAAAAAAACCCTCAAAAACCTCACATCTAATATTCTTTTGCAATAGGGTCAGTGTGTTTGTTAACCATGATTAGACTTTGTTACAGTGTTGACATAATGACTGAGAAAAAGGAGATCCATACTGCCATATAAAATCCTCTGCTACGGTGGCACTTAAGTAAAACCTTATAAAATGAAGGCCTTGCTTCCTTTGTAAAATTATGGCTCAGGCCTGTTACTTATAGAGAAGGACAATGAGGAAAGTCTGTGAGAAGAAAAACAATTAGTTTTTACCCATGAGAATGTAGTATAAACAGAAGCATAGAAGTTAAACAACAGAAGGAGAAAAACAGCAACATACCCGCACCTGTTATTTTTCTGAATGCTTGAATGCTTATGCCATAAGTAGCATTGGTAGTATGTTGTAGTTAGCAGCCTATGTGTCTACTGTAGTAGTTCAGCAGCCAATGAATCTGCAACACAAATTATAACATACAAAAGGTGTATAAAAGAGGCTGCTTTGTTTAATAAACGGCTTTTTGCCTTTTGTCCGAGTCACTGTGTGTGCCGTGACCGCTCCAACAGGGACTAGAGCTGCCACTAGAACTGTGGAGGCCCTATGGCTAAACTGGAGCATATTGCTACAGAGGTGATGCCACAGAGATTGCCTCAGCTGATTAGAGACGGTGCTAATAATGTTAAGGTCGTGCCTTTGATCCCTGTATGGGCTATTCACTGAAGAGATGGACTCGATCCTTGCCGGTCCCTTCCAGCTCAGAATATTCTGTGATTTCACCAAGGCAGATCAACTTGGAGTAAGAACACATATTTCCAGGACATATTTCCATGCCAAACAGAGAAGACCATCCTTTTGCCCCACACCCAGGAAACTCTGAGCAGACAACAGCTTTCCAGTTCAGCAATTCTTCTATTTGGCCCACAAAAACCTTTCTGAATACTTCTCCCTTTGCGATACATAGCATGAAGTTTACAAAATGAGATTTACAGCAACTATTAGTATCACATGTCCAGTTGAATAAACTCAGTAAATTCACATACCAATAGATACCTATGGTTTTTTCTTAGAATTCTGTAAGTATTTTTACCATAAATTTTTGAATGGGAGTCTCATTTCAACCTTCCAGAGACTAAAATCTTCCTAAAGGACAAACAACTTCCGCAAGCCAACACATCTCTGCTATACACCACAATTTTCCAGAAGTCTCTGCTCTTATAATGGCACTAAAGGGCAAAAATAATGACAAGAGAAAGTTCTCAATCATGAGGAACAAAGCAGTTTTGTGGCAATGTAATCAGATTTGCTCACAACAGAACTTACTAAAAAAAAAGAACAAACAGTTACAGAGCTAGAGCCAGGTAGTCTATATTTTAGTATAAAGTGAACTAAAAGTAACTTGTGTTTCTCCTTCTTTACAAAAATAGATGTAATGGAAAAGTTTCATCATTCTGGAAGCCAAACTTCCAAAATACAAGGCAATATTACTTTAACCATAATAAAATCATATAATAGCAAAAAACTGCAGTCAACTGGGCATAATCAGTTTTTCTCAAAAGAAAGAGCTCATAAAAATGCAGACTTAATCAAACATACATTTGATCCCCATCATAAGTACCTGGATGAAAAGCAAAGATCACATAGGTAGCATGTGTCACTAGCTTTCCACAAGTATGTAAATACCTAGCTGTCAAGAACACTATTTCATTTCCCCCTCCTTTCCACTGCTATTATCTTCTCTTCTTCTTCTTTCCTGGCAGATTTTTTCATTACTTCTTTTTTACAGTCACAAGAAAAGTGTTTTCACTACTGATGATCTTATTTGCATCTTGAGTTTATCTGTGCTATAAAAGGAGCAACAGAGAAACCGCATCTAGAAGGGCAGTAATTTATTTTATTTTTCCAAGTGTGTACAACTGAGAAGGACAGAATTCCCTTTCACGACCCATCCCTTCATTCATACAGCACTCACTGGTGTAACATATACAGGATTTACAAAAGGAACAGTAATCTCTCCAGATTGGTGAGGTGGGAGCAATCTGAAAATCCCTCTCTTGGTTACACCCCATTCAATATTCAACCAACATATTTGCCTTGCTCTTTTACAGATATTTCATATTTTCAGCTCAGTTCAACTATTCTAGCTTGAATTTCTCCCTTTTCCTTTAACTCACAAGTGAGTTTTGAGTCAGCTTTGTTCTTCATTCTTGTACTTACCTTCTGGCCTCTGGAAACTATTGAGAGAAAAAAAAAGAAAAGAAAAACAAGAACCTAACCACCCGCAGAAATAAATACAGGTTCCTCTAGAAGCCAGAGGCACAAACTCATGTTCCTCTAGAAGACATAGTTATGAACTAAGGCAGAAAATGAAGATCAAGGGTAAAGATGAGGGGAATTTGGCTGCAGCATACAATATTCTCCAAAAGATGTTTTTTCGCAAACATTTAATTTTGTTTGCTCTTGGCTTATTAGTGTTTAACACAGTCATCCTTCTCTAATTCTAGAAAAAAAATAAAATATTGTGAAAGGCTTTCTTTTTTTTTGCCTCAGAGTGGCTACAAAACAAAAAGGTTTTTTTGTATTAAAGATATTTATCACAAATCACTAACAGTATTGAAGTCCATTTCCATAAATATTAAGTCTATTTATCTTAAATTATCCTGTATGCAAATATTTTTAATTCTAAATATAAATAGATCTTTTTCTGTGACATAAATATATCCAGTGTGCAACTTCTACATTTATTTAGTCCAATTATAGGTAACCATTCACCATGCTCGCCCTTACAGCATGAATACTGATAAGAAAAAGTTACACTATTTCTGCCACTTGCTTCATTCCCAGCAAATCAGCCCAGCCTCTCTGTCTGCTCTTAACTTTCTATTGTGAGTTGTTTTAAAGAGAGTGAATGAGGTACACAGCAGACAGATAAACCAGTTCTTCACTTCCAAGAGCTGTGTGCAAATAGATCCTGGCAAATGCCTTTTTTTTCTATTGAAAAAAAAACCCAAAACAAAAGAGGGAGAATGAACCAAACTTCTAAAGGTTATTTTTTTCCCTTACTTTAAATTATTTGCTTTTTACAAAATGGGGCATCAGAGAGGAAAAGTTATTTTCCCCCATTGAAAGCTTGTGGTTGTACAACAACGTCACAAACACCCTCACCCTGAAGAACTGAAGGAGAGAGTGACAGGATGGACTTTCAGGTACTTAACTTACCCTATCTCCACTGGACTCAGAGGTCTGAACATCTAACTGTCAATATTAAACACTTGAGAGCCTCCACAATGACCTCTTGTAACTGGATAAAGCAAGCCTGAAATTAACAAGCTATGATATAACTAGCTGATTTAAAACAATGGGTAAGCAAATTAGTGAACAACAGCATGCATAAATTTGTTTACATGGAAAGAGAATCTAGAAAATGTGGAACAATTTTAAAGACTATTCCTATACAGGGAAATGTCTTATTATGCAATCATATAATCAGAAAAATCCTTTCAGGTTCTGCTTTTGCAAACAGATACACAGAGATGATATTTCACATGGGAATAACACAAAACTAGAATTCTTCACTTGCACTAGTGTCAATAAGGGGTTCCAGGGGCTTTTTGTAATACTATTAAAGAACTAATGATAGGATGCAGTCTTCCAGATGAAAGTCACAGCTGAGAAAGAAATGGGGGAGAAGAAAGAAATATTATGTCTGCTGAATCATCATCATCAAAAGGGAAAAATTAACATTCTTTCAAAATGGTCAGACTACTTTCCTATCTAGTTCATCATAAAAAGATGAACTTTCATCAACCTGAATAAAGGCTTCACCATTCCATGGACTAGTTTATTGGTATATTGCTCCAGTAAATGATTAGGCAACAGATAGAAAATAAATAAAATTGTGAAGCTCGATTAATATGGAATAATTTACAGTAGAGTCAATAACTGTAATTCCTTACTGATTAGAGAGCCAGTGTTACTAGAAGAGCAACAGCTGAGGAGAAAAACCCTGACACAAAGAAAATTTGCTGCAAACTCTACTTTTACTCAATACTTACACTTCACTATCTTTTATATAAGCTCAAATATCCACATATCATATGCAAAATAGTTTAAAGGAAATTATTTACTCTTTGAAAGAAAAGCGTGAGTCTATAATTTCGGAAAGGTGGTACTCTCATGTTTCTCTCATTGAAGAAAAGTTTGTGTTTAGAATATAAGCTTCATAAAAGTCAATATGATCTCTCCACTGGAGGTCCCTTTTCTGCTGCCTAAACTGAAGTGTTCTTTTCCTGGACTATATATGTGGAACATGGATACTTTAAAATATCCTTTAAGAGAAACTGTCTTTGCAACTCCAGTACAGTACAAGAATCTAGAACTGAGAATCAAACTGAGCCAGAAGCATGCTTTGCGACTTTATTCAGAGTCTAAACAAATACTGACAGATAAACTGTTCCGTAAACTAGCCAGGCAATTTTAATCCCAAAACTTTAGAGTTCCCACAGCACTGGAGCAGGAGAGGAACAATTTCAGAAAGACCCACAGTAACAGACTGCTCCATCTCACCACTGAGATCAAACCCTCTAAAAATTTTCACCGAGAACAGAATTGGACTTAACGTCAAATACATAACTGCAGAGATCATCAAGTGCTCATAAAAATTCCTTCTCTGTCATGAAATTGCAAATATTTTTGTTCAAGAAGCTAAGAATACCATGCACATACTGTGAATTTAGCTATCACAACGTAGTGTCAAAGAGACATGTGGTATTTATTAGAAATGCATTTTATTTGCAGTTTATAATACTCTACATATACCAAAAAAACACTGCACTTTGGCAAAGTCTTGGAGTGCCATATAAAACTTCCCTTTGCGATATAAAAAATTACAGATCCATTATAACTAGGAAATTAGGCTGTTTTGCTAAATTACTTATTTACACACAAAAAAATAATCTCCTGGACTTATCATTTAACTGAGAAGGATCTGTTTAAGTATCAAAAAAAAAATGCAAAATAGGTTATTTGCTGGCCACTTTGCAAGGGAAAATAAAAATTCAGAGTGAGATTCGGATAATTATGAGTAATGTCTGCATGCCTATGTGATTCACTGAAGTATATTTCTCAATTCTATTAGCAATAGAACACATTTGCATTACCATAATTTTCTATTTATGTATCCGAGGACTCAAATCTAGCATTTTGCGCAACACAATAAAGGAATCAATTCAACGGAGGGAAATTAGAAGTTTCAAAAACTGGAATGCAGGAACTATATAAATGTGAATGATTCTTACTGAAAAAAGAGCAGTGGCTTTGACATGGCTCCTCTGGATTTCTTCAAAGACCACCCCTGAGAGAGATAACTGCTGGCAAGCTCTTTCACAGGCACATGCAAATGGTGTTCACTGAAAATGCACAATGGGAACTAGTTGAACTTTGTATGCAATGACATTTCACAGCATAAATTACAAGTGGAAGTGTCTCTGGTGAGATTCAGAGCAGTTGTGTTAGTGCCCTAGTAGGAGTTTAACATTCAGTGCGATGTCCCCAGACCTCCACAAAGCCATGCAGAGTTGCTGTGACGGCAGGTGGCTCTTCTGCAGAGCACAGCAGACTACAGTATGACATTATGGATGCTCTATAGGGGAACACACACTTGCAGCAGCAGCAGTACCTCAGTAGTGAGATGGAGGCCTTTTAGGAGAACTTGGTCACTCATCAGCTTTGCACACCAGAGGAACACAGCTGTCAGATCAACAAAATTTAAGAGTAGCTTCACACAATTGTTTTGGATTTTTTATTTGCATTTCTATGTAATGGTAGAGAATCATCACCAAATAATTCATCATAACTTACAATAATTATCACCTCCTTATTTTATGATAAATCATTGCCTCTTTTTAGGAATCTTTAAACAGGCAATTGAAGCACTAAATACTGCAGCTTCAGAGAATCCACTCATCTGGTAAAACAAAAGGGAAAGATCTTTATAAAAAGTCTCTAATACCATTGATTTAAATCTGTCTGCTGGATTTGTGTGGCAGTACAAATGACTCCACCCACCCTGTCCCCTAAGAAGAACAAAGACAAGTGGCTGTGGTGGTCAGCAACCCAAGTTCAGTATATAACTTTGAAGTCAAGGTGAGAACCTATAATTCCTTTGTTCTGTTATTTGCATGTTTTCCCCCATTGGTTAATGTTTTCCCCTCCCTATTTTATGTATAAATCTATGTTTATTCATTTCCCTTGTTTAATATGTATATCTTCTAGAAACTTCTACACTACTTGACACCCCCCATTGGTTCCTTCCCTAAGACCCTCCTATGTATTGTCCCCATTGGTTCCCTCACTGTTTACTCCACCTATCTGCCCCTATCCCATTGCCTGAGATCACTTTCCCTGCCTATCTGTGCCCAGTATAAAATCCCTGGACCCTCGTTCCTTAGCTGGTATAAGTATGTGGGACACATGTGGAAAGTTTACTCTTTTTTCTTCTTTGTCTTTGCTTGCGTGCCTTCATACCAGGGTCAGAGAGAAAGCTGCTTTGGCTCTACCCCTTTCTTCTCTGTGTGTTGGCACGGAGTGCCATCTTCCAGAGTGCTTGTGGTCTCGATCTCCGGGCTTCTTAGTGTCAGCACGTGAGGAGTAAACCCTGTTCTTCTAGCACCACCAAAACCCCTCAGATGTGAAGAAACTTAAGTATGTCCTTCAGCTTTATCAAATTAGCAGCCATTTTTGTATCTCACATTACAGAGCTCCTCAGAACAACTTTACCAGATGTGTAAGTTTTTCTACCTCTAGAAAATCCAGTCCACATCTGATTCTGTATCTGGGTCTTAGGATCCTTCCAGGAACAGCTTCTGAGCCTACAGCTCAGAAGCTGCAAACACCACTGCACTTCCTTAGTGATGTACTGATCTTTATGATGATGGTTTCTGTGGTAGGGTTTAGGGATGGGAAGGGTATGTCACCAAAGAAGGAATGGCCAAAAGCATTTATACTTTCAGGATAAATTCCTGTGTGACAATCTAACTTCTCTCTAGTTATAACCAGAAAGTAGGTAAGTATTCCTACCTTAACTCCCAGTCTTGGCATAGCCCCATTTTTTTCAGTTTTAATTTAGCGCAAAAGACCAGATTTTTCAGTTCATTCCTGACACTCCTTGTCCTGTCAGTGGGTGTCAAAAGGCAGAGAAGGCAGAACTGAAATCTCCAATCTGCTTTTGTGGTGCTTCCACAACAGTGTCTGTGGCACACCCTGTGGGGTGTTAATGGCACTTCTCAGAAACATCTCAGATAGCTGATGAGTAGCCCTCTGGAGCTCTGATTCACCAAAATATGGATATTAATCTAATATCAATATCCAGCTGAGACGGACAAAACTCTGACCATTCAGAGTTAAAGAGTGTATGTTTAATAGGCGCCGGACAGCTGCATGGAATAGTTTCCAAATATGCAGTGCCAAAGTACAGATGAATAGAGAGTCTATTTATTTACATCAGTTACAAATAATCAGAATACAAATGCATATTCGGATCAATAACTCCTCCCATTCCCTGCTTCATATGGTAATTAGCTTTAATGACATTGGGCATGCATGGTATTGTCTCTAAATTGAGTTGGTGGTCATTTTTAATTGGGTGGAGGTCTTAATGATGAAGGCTACGTAGTTCTTCCTCAGTTTGACTCTTTTACTTTTCAATATAAATGAGTTTTGGGGTTGATCCAACTCCTCCCTTGTGACTTTTGAATAGATTTCCAGATGGGAAAAATTAGCAATTGTTCCAATTTCTTTAGATCTACCTATCAATGGCTTCTGGTTCTCATTATAAACCACAAGTAATGGTGGTTTATAAGGAGAACAAGTAATTAATAATTTGTAACTCAAAAGCTTAGTTCAAACTTAACTCATATTAACTCTTAATTTGTCCCAGGTAATTTTCCTTTCTCTAATTAATTTTAACAAAACTAATCATCTACTAAAATTTTAAAACCTTAATGTTTTCTAATATTTTGTAAAGCCTGTGCTTCAGCTCCAGTTACAGCACCAATGTAAGGGAGTTGAGTGGCACAGCAGCAGCACACGGAGCTGATGCAGCGCTCGGTGCTTGGGCTCACAGCCCTGTTTTGTGTAAGGGCTCAGACACTCACCTAAATCAGTCTCTGTGAACACAGTGTGCAGCAGCACAGTGACGTGCTGTGACACGCTGTGCTGCTGCCCCTGCCTTATGCTAGAGCCACCAGTAGGGCTGGGATGGCTGCATCCCACGTGTTTTCAGGGTCAGATGGCATACAGTAGTCAAGGACTGTCTGGAATTGTGTCCCAGACATCCTGCAGGTGTGCAAATATGAGTGTAAAGCAGTCCTCTAAACCCTTAAATAGTGGACGCTCCAGAGTGTACTGATGTCTCCTGCATGTAAAGAGCAGGGTTTCCCCTTAAGAGGGGAAGCTGTCTCAGGGTTACTGCTTGAGGTCGAGTGATTCCTTGCAGCAGCACATTATCAGTAAGTGATTAAATGCATGCTAAACATTGACGTCTCAAGTAAGAGATACCAAGGAGTGATTGTGCACATACAATCCTTTAGACATGAACTGTTAACCAAGTCTGAGACTAAGTCTGGAGTCAGCCTCACCTAAACTCCTCTCTGAACAGACATTTAGGATGCAAGAGGGTCTTGTCTAAATGTCATGATCCAGTAGAAGAATCTCCCTGACAGATTTGTCAGACCTTGTCCTCTGTGCAGTAAATAGTGAAGCATACTTTGTCATCAAATCTTGTTAATCCACTGTCACATTTGCCATTGAACTTTGTAAACTCGCTATTTTATATCAATAAAGTGTATTGTTGTTTCTCTCTTACGAATGAAGTACACCACTTCATCCATGACACACAGAGAATAACAACTCAGTATGAGGCACCATCATTTCACACAGGTGGATGAAAGGTGTAAATCATAGGAACCTACAGTAATTTTTTGCATGGTTGAATCTTGAATATGGGGAAAAAGCACTTATTCAGGAAAAAGGATCTTATTAAGAGGTACTTAAGCTTTTTCAGCAGCAACATGGCACAAGTGATACACAATAGATGCACAACACATTATTTGTAATACTAGTAATAATTATACTCTGAAAACCAGAAACTAGCAAACAAACATAATGCACTTCAGGATTCCAGACTGAGAAATAGCCTGTGTTATCCCTCATATAGTCAGTTTAGCCCCATCTCCTGAAATCTGTACTGAAAATTATTCCTGTTCCTATTCCTTAGAGAAGTACTCAATCTGAGTTTCTTTGTGGCAGATTATTTAGTCTGGCGCTTCTGCAGGATACAGAGCAGACCATACAAAATACATAGGCGTCCTTATGTTGCACATTCTATGTTCAATTGTGACAGAGGCAGTAGCTGGAGAATCTAAACCACTCTGTCCTCTCTGTAGCCTTATCTTTGTGTTGGAGCCTTGAGAGGGACCGACAGACATACACCTCAACATATGTCACAAATGAGGTGAAGAAAATTCCTATCAAAAAACCTGTGTTGCCCAGAGAAAACTTCCATGATTAGACTGCGAGCAGCTCCCTGTCCCCCTCCACGTGCTTTCTGGTAAAGGCAAGTACCCAGATGCCCGCAAAAAATGCCCGCCAAAAACGGGCCCGCAAAGCTGAGCTGGGGGAGGAGTTTGGGGGCACATAAAAGCAGCTGCCGCAACACCACGAGTTCTGGCTTGTCTTTTTGCTTTGGGTCACTTGGATTGTCGGCTTGGCCCCTTCTGCTCCCGCCTTTGCACCCTCTTCCCTGTGGTCCTGTCCCCCTGCCTGTGCCTGCTTCGCCCTGCTGTGCCAATTCTAGGAACAAGCTTGCCGATGTGAAGATCTCGTGCCCGCAGCTGCCGTCTGCACCCAGATGCCAGCTGCCACCTCCACCCAGTCCATAGCTGAAAAAACAGATATGGTTTTCTCCATCTTGCTTCCTTTAAAGGAGGTAGAATACATATGTATGTCATCTACATTAGATATATATATATATATATAGAGAGAGAGAGAGAAAGAGAGAGATGTAATAAATTTAAGTTAAAAAAATGGAGAGGTAATGCTCTCTTGAGGAATTGTTTTCTTGTTCTGTGTCATGCATAAAGTGGACTTGATTGGCTTTTGCATAATTGTTTTTTTAGGTTTTACAGGATAAATTAATTAAAAATAATTAGGCACAGTTATTCTAGTTACTAAAACGTGGTTGGTTAGTGTTAAATTCTAATGCTCCTTGTGAAAAATGTGTTACTTGTCCCAGTAATAACTTTAACCCTTATGATTGTTCACACTCCTCATGTAATAGTTAAAATAATTATATCAAAGGTTATCAGTGATATATATAATTATTATGTTTGTATAAACTACTTGTTATTGAATTAGTTAATGTTCTAATGTTTAATTAGAAAGTTAATAATCTTTTTGTTAAGTGTCTCTCATCCAGAAGCTGCAGCAGTCAAGTCCTGATATCAACACCTCACAGACTATTTTTAGACCCCCTCTGAGGGACTGCTACCCAGCACCATGGTATCCATGAATATAAATAAAGGACTTTTCCCACCACTGTAACCGGTGACATCACCCCAAGGACTGAACCCTAGCAACAAGGAGCTATTGGACACAGAGTATTACCTCATGAACCAACGTACCCAGTCAAATAAAACCCCATGGACTGGACTGTGGGTTGGACTATGAACAGATCTGGGAGGGAACCAAGCCTATAAAAATTGAACTCATCCGGAGAGAGCATCCCTTCTTCCTTGGATTAGCCACAGGAGACACTTGGCATTGTGACTCTTGGTTGCAGTCTCACCTTAGAGACCCTAATAAATATTCCTGGTTTTGGAATAGCTGAAGCCAAACACAGTGCTGTTGGACTGCTGCCCTAGGGCTCATAGCTGGTACAGCTCCAAGGGTCTTTCATCTCTGTGCCTGAGGTATTCAATTTTTTAAAATATTTTCCTTTCTGTAATAATTTCTGAGTTTCCTCTTGTTCAATAAATTACCTTTTTTGAGGGAATTCAAGAATTGTTTCATTTTTTTAAATATAATACTCTGCCATTCAGTGAGCCTGAAATTAAGTCCTTTTCAAATAGTAGTTAGCCTATGAGTAGTAGTGTTACTGATTCTGAAGTATGGTTCTGCCTGTAGCAGAGACCTCTGTAGCCTGCCGATGGGTTCTCATACTGTATACAGCCTAATTTACATGAAAAAACTGAAATGGTGAAACTATTTATATGTTACTCCTGAAATGGAATAAAAGAGAAATGAGTGTGTGTGTTAGAAGTACTCAAACAGACCAGAACAAGTATCTTCAAGTCTCTGTTTTATAAATAAGAAAGGGGTTTAAACTGAGCTTGAAATCTCCTGTCTTTTTCTGCCTGTCAAAACTATTTCTCTTATGGCAGCAAACCCCTGCCCTGCAGTCAGAATGGCACTTTGCCAATACTGTACAAAGAGTGAATAAAATGACTTCAGTGAAAACGGGCCAAGAAACGAATGCAAGCTTCTAGAAGAGTACAAGAAAATTATACACACACTTGTGTCTTATGGTGGAAAATCATGGGGAGGTCAGAAAGCAGACAGCAAGATGATAAAACAGTAGTAGAGCAGCCTGGGCTTGTGTGTCTCAGTGCAGTGTGTCCATAAAGGCTGGGAGCACAGCAGACACTGCTACTGTTGTTGTTAGGAACAGGGGGACAGCAACCCACAGCAGGAACACACCCCACAGTGCCAGCCAGCGCATGCAGAGTTTGGCAATGCTGCTATCGCACACAACTGACAGATCCCAAAGAAACCCTCTCCTCAATAAGGAAAAAAAAAAAAAAAAAAAAAAGGGGAAATGAAATAAAACACATCACTATTTCAGGAAATCAGATTTAAGTACCCTCTGTGTGAATGTAAATCTTCAAGAAAAGCTTCTGAGTATTTTTCTTCCATTGCAGAAGGAGAAAAGAGAAATTTTTTTAATTTGCCTTAAAAAAACATGCTTCTGATAGGCTATCAGCCAGCTGTTGTTCACAATTTGCAGCCAGGGTTATTTACCTCACTGTCTTGACTCCTCAACTCTTTGTGTGAAGAAACTCTGGCAAGTTTTAAATGCTCTGC
>JACBWW010000008.1:17271812-17307912 GCA_020086605.1 Lanius collurio
AGTATTGCTCAAGGTTCTATACTATGGCAAAATCATGTAAGTGTTTAATGTCTGCTAAATTAAGAATCCTATTCCAAAGTTGGTATCATGCATACACAGGCATCCTCTCACTAGTAATTGCAAAGGATTTTATTCTTGTTTGGTTGATTTCTAGGTTGCTTGCCTCAGTTATTAAACACAGCCAAAGGGAATTAAAGGACTGTTGTATAACGAATTTCAAACCAGGAGTAATCAGCAGAAAAATAGGTATTTTAAAACATTTATATCCTGGATTAAGGTGAAAATCTTACTACTTCAAAAATGAGAGTACTTCTCAAATATTTATCCACTGCTACTGCAGAGCTGGTTAGCAGCAAATTTTTGCAGAGCTTAATTCCTTTCTTAGAGAGATAATACCACAATTTTGAGCTTAAAAGAGAAATGTTAAATTGCATTGGTTTAATTACATTGCTTTTGAAAGGTTAATTTTTATTCTTAATGCATTTAAGTCCATTTTAGGGAAGAAAGCATCTTGGCACATGCAAGATGCTGAGGTGATCCAAGACAGCCAGCATGGCCTTACTAAGAGCAGATCATTCCAATCTAGGTGCCTTTTATGATGGAGTGACTGCAACAGTCTAAAAGGGAATACTGACCATTGTCATCTACCTGGACTTCTGTAAGGCCTTTGAGAGGGTCCCACACAACATGTCTGTCTCCAAATTGGAGAGACATGGATTTGAAGGGTGGACTGTTCCCTGGATAAGGAATTGGCTGGATGGATGCAGCCAGAGTGGCAGTCCATGGCTCTATGTCCAGGTGGAGGCCAGTGATGAGTGGTGTCCCTCAGGGCTGTCTTTAGGCTTGGGCTCTCCAGTATCTTTATCAGTGACTTTATCTTTATCAGGCGGTGGGACCCAGTGCACCCTCAGTACATGTGCGGGTGACAGGAGGTTGAGCAGTGCAGGGGACACTACAGGAATATGGGATGCCACCCAGGGCCACCTGGACAAGCTTGAGAAGTGGGTCCACGAGAAATTCATAAAGTTCAACAAGGCCAAGAGCAAGGCTCTGCACCTGAGTTAAGGCAATCCCAGACATGAGTACAGGACTGGAGACAAACTCACTGAGAAGGACTTGGAGGTTCTTATGACTGAAAAACTGGACATGACCCAGCAATACACTCACAGCCCAGAAAGCCAAACGTGTCCTGGGCTGCATCCAAAGCAGCGCAGCCAGGGAGGCCAAGGAGGGGATTCTGCCCCTCTGCTCTGCTGAGACCCCACCTGCAGTGCTGCATCCATCCAGCTCAGTTCCAGCACGGGAAGGACACCGACCAGTTGGAACACATCCAGAGGAGGCCACAAAAATTATCTAAGGGCTGAAGCACCTCTCCTGTGCAGTCTGGCTGAGAGAGTTGGGGTTGTTCAGCCTGGAGAAGACTTTGTAGAGACATTACAGCACCTTCCAATGCCTAATAGGCACCTACAAGAATGCTTCTTTAGAGCATAAGGGCAAGTGATAGGACAATGAGAAATGGCATTAAGCTGAAGGAGGGTAACTTTAGCTTAGCCATAGGGAAGGAACTCTTTACTGTGAGGGTAGTGAGGCACTGTAACAGGTTGCCCAGAGAAGCTGTGGATGCCCATCCTTGGAGGTGTTCAAGACCAGGTTGGATCAGGCTTTGACCCCTGATCCTAGAGGGAGGTGTTTCTGCCTGTGGCATGGGGGTTGGAACTACGTGATCTTTAAAGTCCCTTCCAACCCAAACCATTCTAGGATTCTATGGATTTGACAGTTTTCATATGAAAAGAAGCCTCTCTATGATCCAGGAGCTTATGAAGTTCTTTTCCTACCTGACTCTTTTTCATATCATAAATACAAGTTTTTGTATAAGCCAAACTATAGATAATATTGAGCTCTTATTGGGCTTCTTAAATAACTAGTCTGTACATGCCATCTGCCATAACATTTTTATAGAAGGCTATTCTATAAACTTAGCCAGCCAATTTACATTTTTTCCCTTGTGTACCTCCTCTAGACTTTAAATCAAATCATTTCCTGTTTTAGAAACTCCCATCTGCCATCTTCTATCCTCTCTTCTTTTAAAACCCTCTTCAAAATGCTCTTACTTAATCGGACCTGAAAATGGCAGTCTGTCCTTTTAAGATACAGTACAGCAATTTATTTTTGTTAAACCCACTCATCTATGCTAAAAGCTGAAGTTGCTCATGGCCACTTTCTCACATTCTAGTAGACTTCTAAATATTTTTTTAATTCTCTCATTTTTCTACTGACTTTTATCATGGAATGCACTTTTGTGAAGTTTAATTATCTGAAAAAGTATTTGCTAGAACCAAACATTTGTTTGCACAAGACTTGAATAAAATATTGCCTTTGCCTGAAAGAACTAATAGAATAACTTGGATTTTCAAAGACAAATATTTGCACTATTATGATGTTTAGTCTATAAAAAAGCCCACACATTTTTGTGCTCTTCCATCAGAACCATTTGAAATTTGCTTTTGTTTCAGATCTGAAGGGGTGCTGCATGGAAAAGTTAAAGGCAAAACAGGTCCAAATTTAAACAGTGTGAAGAAGATTTATTACTAAAGTAAAAACAGCAATGAGAAACCAAAGCAAACTTTCAGAACACCTTTCTTCCCCAATCCTCCCTTTTTCCACTAACCGTGCATGAAAACAAACATGGGGTTTTGGTCAGTATTTAATTTCTTAAGAATCTTTCTTTACGTTTTAGGAAAAGAGTTTCTTCTGCTGTGTTATAAATTAAATTAATGTTCCAGGGTGTTGCTAGTTAATACAGGGGATAATGAATTGTAAGTTAATTAAGAAGTTGGGGCGTTACCAGTTTGTACAGTTGTAATGTTTCAGTGTAACCACTAGGTGGGAGTATAAATGGGGAATATGTTTTGGGCTGGTGGAAAGAGGGAGAATTTTGTAGAATGTTCTGTGAGGTGACATCACGTATGCGATGTCAATGCTTTGAAAGATAATTGGGCAAGAAATGGACCAACCACTCAACGCCTCTGAGGTGGACTAGACTACGAGTCAATTGGACCCCTAGATATGAGCCACTGGAGGGAGGATCTGGTTGGACCAATCATAGACTGGCAAAGGATATAAAGATTGTGCCAGAGCTCCTCCCTGGGTTCTCCTAGGGAGCTTGGTATCCGAGAGAGCACTCCATGTGTATTATATTGTTTTCTTGGGACTCTGGCTTGTTGTATGGAGCCTGGGCTACTCCTGGTTTCCCGCTCTCAGCAGCTGGCAAATAAATGAGCTGACTTTTCCTTTTTAAAAGTCCTCACCTTGTTTATAACATGCTGTGCCGTGGGATTTTTCCCACAGGAAACAGTTCTCTGCAAACTTTTCTAGTGTGGTTTCAACTTTCACAAGCAACAGTCCACCCAAATCTGCTGCAGTGAAAATCCCTCCCGCGAATTTGCAGCCTTCCCACAACTGCCAGCATGGGTCATAACAGTACATGGAGTTTAGTCTTTTAAGGATGAGCTGTTCTAGCCTGGAAGCAAAGGTTCTCTTCTTCAGTCTTTAATCTTCTCTCAGCATCTGTGTGCTGTAGCGTGAGCCCTCCTCTTCACGGGCTGCACGTGGATCTCTGTACCCCCCCCCCCCCCTCAATGCCTCAATGGAATATAGGGAAAAAAATTTGCTATAATATAGTCCTCACCACAGCTTGCAGGAGAATTTCAGGTCTGGTGCTGGGAGTGCCTCCGCCCTCTTCTCTCACCCACTGAGTTCAGTGCCACCATGTTGGTTTTCCTCACGTGATTTCACTTTTCCTTTTTGTCTGGCTTGGAAGAAAGTGTCTGTAAGTTGCAGCTGAGAAGTTGATCTTCATCACGGAAATAGTCACTCTGCCTCTCGCTGCTGGCTGCGTGGTGTTTCTTGCTTGGTTTGGCGCAATCTGCTCCAGCTTCAGGGGCGGCGGCAGCTTCAGAGGAATCTTGTCCATGTGGTCCTGGCCTCAGTGAGGGGTGGGGGAGGGACGATTTTCCGTCCGCGCGGCTGCTCACAGAGCTGGGGTGCCTCCTTGCAGCGGTCTAGCCCCGACCACCACGCTGGGAGGACGCAGGGGCCCTCTCCAGGAAGGGGCCCAGACCCCCCTGCCCTGCCCCATTTCACCACCCCTCACAGGGGAACGAGGAAAAAGGAGCTTCTCCAAGTCTCTTCTTTCTTAAATATGTTCATCACAGAGGCATTTCGAGCTTGTCCAAGTGGTCTAGGAACCTGCCCATCAGCTGCTGGCTCTATGCCGGTCGCAGAAGTTTCGAGAAGCTGTTATTCCTCTTTTTTTTCTTTGTCTCCACAAAAATTTACAAATCAAGTTTTGCTAAACCACTACACTGCCATAGAAAGTTTGACCACCCTGCATACACATTTTCTGTTCCTTGGTCAAGCTGGCAGCTGAACACACCTGTTGTTCACTGCATACTTTGTAACATACCTATGCAAACACTACTGCAGATCTTGACCTTTCAGGACTTTCTGGCATCTTTATGTATTTTTCTGCATTTACTAACCAAAATCCATGTATAATTTGCTCCTATACAGGCATACTGCATTTTTCCAGAAAGTGAAACCTCCGTAAAAGCCACTCCAAAGAACTGGGGAGAAGAAACATGCCTATGACCTACTAATCTCTGAGCACCACCTGAGCAGAGCTACTGCATACATTAGCCTAGACTAAAGCACTCACTCAACAACTTGAGAACACAGCAGTAGATATGTTCATCTCATATAGTCAAGGATCCACACAAATCCTGTGTGGTACCATGAACCTTGTTAACACACTGGAAGTTATGCTTTAGTTGGAAACTATTTTCTGGGAGGCTGAACCAAGCAGGATCCAACATGGATAATATTGAGGTTACTCTCTGCCCAAAAACTACATCTTTAACATTACACACTTTTCATCATATTGCACGTGTAATGAAAAATGTAAGGGGACCCCAGACATGATTTTCTGATTTCGTTGCCCTAAAGGACACATTTATGGAGGATTTACACATACATGCCTTCATGAGATGTTGAAGACTTTCATATGATACAAATGATTTCTAATAGAGACATAACGCAGAAGAGACACAGGCAATGATTTTACCCTCATCAACATTTAAAGTTCAAAAGCATTTTCTCATTCATAAATTTTAACTGCTTTCTCTATAAGTCAATGAAAACGCAAGGACTCGGCCCTTGCTCAAGTTTCCATCCAGTGCCCAGAATTCATGGCTGCATGTACTGTTGGCGTTGTTTTCCTAAGGAAAATCCTAAGTTTTACATTTTTTGTTTGAACCGAAGATCACAGAAAGCCAGAAAAACTGCACTGTTATAGGTGTAAAAACCGAAGTGCACATGGAGACTGACTCTTTGCGCTTCACAGTTCCTTATTTTACTGAGTCAGAATCCAGTATATGTGGTCTAACACAGACAGTGTTACATCAAGCTACAGTACAAAGTAAACACAGCTTCGTAGTTCAGCAGTACTTTCCCATTGGCTATTTTTATATTGAGAGTCATATGTATGCTGAAAAGTTATAAACTAAAACATACTAACACATTGCAAAATTGTCTATTCAAGGCTTAATTCAAAGGTAACACCATTTACATATCTCCCTGTATCACACAAGTGTTATTTTGACAGAGATACACCAAACCACACAGGAAACACACAATTTCACCATCCAGGCTTCCACATGATGCCTGGCCACTTTGTTGACTTGTGCAGCATTAGGTTAAGCACAGACAATATATTTGGCTTTTACCAAGAAACAGGGCAAGTTTCCCAGGCTTTTTATCCCAAATATCTCCACTTGTTAGCTCTGTAGGTTTTCTGACTGGGTTAATACAAAACAAATTCCTCCTGTCATCAGGGATCATTAATAAAGAAGTAATGTATGAATCACCAGACATGATGCAAAGTTTATAAGGTGAGCAACTGTATGATTTCCCTACCTTTAATCACAAAATTTGTACAGAGGCATAATGAAAATGAATAATGAGCTGCCATTAATTATCAGATCTTACGTGTGTGTCTGTGTAAAAAACATCCTGAAATAGGAAGATGAAGAAAAAGTACATGTAAAACAAAGAAAGAAACACAGGAACAGAAGTATAAATGCAAAACTGGCTAAAACTTTACAGATTTAGGAAAATTATAACAAATAAAAAATCTGCAAGCCATGAGGAAGAAAGGATATAATAGTCTCTCTAAGGAATAGATAGAAAATGCCAGCTATCCAAAATGAAGAGAAAACCATGCGAAGTAGCTGCAGAAAGAAGTTTATTGGGAAAATTCACAACATTGACTAAAAGACATCCTAAGCTGTAGTGGGTTGAATCTGAGTTGATAGACAGATTTGTAGACCAATAGCGCTTCTCGAAAATTTGCGTATTTAAGCCGCACAGAAAGGCGGGAGTTCCTCTTGTTCCACCCGCCTGAGGGAGGTGGGGTGGCCTCGGAGCCTCGGAGCCCCCGCTGGGCCGAGGCCTGGCCGGGCCGGGCCAAAGCCCCGGCCCCCTTCTCCTCTTCCTGATGCCGCAGCACGGACCCTGGGCCACTGGGGAAAGAGCCATGGACTGCTATGCTCAGCCGTGGACTGCCAGACAGCCGGACCCGGCCATGGACTGCTAAACTCAGCCGCGGACTGCCAGACAGCCGAACCCGGCCATGGACTGCTAAACTCAGCCGCGGACTGCCAGACAGCCGGACCCAGCCATGGACTGCTGCGCAGCTGGGACCTTTCCAGAGCGGCTTCACCGGACCGGCGGGTTCTTTCACCTCCCCGCCCCCGCTCTCCACGTGGAGCCGGCGGGAGCCGGCAGGAGCCTCCCTTTTGCAGCCAGCACACTTCGAGCTGAACCACCATGCAGCCAGCAGCACAAAAAGAGCAAGGTTTTCTTCATAAAGCTTGCATAAGACCATTTTTGAACATAGGAATTTCAGAGTCAGAAAGAGTGAGCCATGTGAGACGAAGCTGAAATGGCGGCGGAGAAAAGGGGCGGTGCCGCGTTCCTCGCGCAGAGCTTAAAAATCTTTCTTGCATGCGGTGGTAAGAAACTGTAATATCTCAAACTGTTTGTCTCTGTAATCTATTTGAAGTATATGGGGGGATGGAAGACTCATGTGTGGCCCTTGAAGTTTGTGAAGAGAGAGTGCCTATGCCCAGATATACATAGAAGCAGAGAGAAGCTTTTTTTTTAAAGATTTGTAGCAGAAAAAGCCTTTGTGTTCAGGCCAAAGTGACCCATCCTTAAAAAGTTGATTACCCCATGTAATGGCCCATGTGTGGCAGTGTGAAAAAACTGATGTTTTTTTTTTCATAGAAGAGATATATTACACCACAGCAGATTGTTTCTTTCCGGGCGGATCTGTTGTTGGGGGGCAGTTTGAGAAACCATGTGAAGCAAGAAAAGGAAACCCTTTTTCCTTAAGCATAAGAAAGAGACCTTTTTTTTTAGAACTGTAACACTGACTAAAATCCTATGTTGTGTTATCTTTTGTGCTAGTTAAAAAAAAGAGAGTAAAGTGCTGAGAAGAGAGCAGGGGAGAGGGGGTGTGTGTGTTTTAATTTCTTGTTAAATCTTTTAACTTTTAATTCTGTTAGTAATAAACTTTTTTTTCTTTCTTATTACTGCAACTGTTTAAGTGTGAACCTGTTTTTTGCCTCGCAGCCATCTAGTTTTCCTCAATATTTTCTTATTGATACTTTAAATGCTTGACGCTCAGTTGTGTCAAACCACAACATAAGCCTTGTAGAAGATGAACATTTTCCCATCCTGAACAATACAAACGGAGAGAAAAAGGAGCAGATGTGCCTTTTTTGTCCTCAGTACAAAGTTAAATTGTGCAAGATACTGATGAGCATTTTACATTGCTCTTTCTCCTTTGGTAGTTTTACATGTTGAGCTTTTGAAACTGGACAGCGATTATTTTCTTCTTCCATTTTATTAATGGAAAATGTGTTAACTGCAAAATTTATTAAAACATTCCTAGAGCTTCAATCTCACAAACTGCAGTACAGTCTAAGAAAAAAAACTCTACTCCTTCTGTAGCATCAAAGCTGCAGGTATCTGAAGAACCTGTTTTCACCAAAAGTTGATGTTCTGCCTGAAGTTATACAGCAGAGTATGCCTGAGTTTCTGAAAGGCCAGTGCTGGTTCTTGGTACAAAACAGATTGTTTTCCTGTTTTCACTGGACACAGAGAACAGCAGGTTCCATAAAGGGACTGTTTGTAAATTAAAATATATTTTACTCCATGGGGCTCAATATTTGTAATACTCACAGAAAAATGCTGCATTGCATAATCCCTTAATAAACGAACATTCGTTAATACTAAAATGCTCTTAAGGTGGACCAATTGGCATATTAAATAGCTGGGTTTCTTGAATGGCATTAGTTGTTTGCTTGCATTAATCCAAAGGGAAAACTTAGAAACACCCCTAAAAAGTGAAAATTCCATTCCCTATAATATTTCATTAGGAAGACTCCTCAGACATCAAAAGCCATTTCCTGCACTTACCCTGAGGCACTATGATCCGAGTTACTTGACCTGTGACAATGGCTTGCATCCTAGTTTATTTTAGGGGTTTTGTATCAAGATGAAGTTTCACCCATTCATTGTGTCTGTGCCACCCAGGATATGTTCTCCACTTTCACTCAGCCTCAGGGCAAGTGAATTGCAGAAATGTCTTCTGAGACCTATTGTCCTTTTGGGAGAAAGGAAGACAAGTTTTGTAGCAAGCTGCAGGTCAGATGTGACACTTCTGGCAGCTGGATCTTTCCCTCAAATTGCACAAATGTGACAAATGGGGTTGTGTATCTTCTAAAGAAGCTTCTGACCTTGCCCAGGCTGGCCTGGCCCTCGTTTTTAGCCCTTCAGGTACAGGTCACCAACAATTCTGGTTCCACCTAGGAGACATTCTAGTGAGGAGTGAAGCACAGTAAGACCCTGAGGAATCAGGTCAAAGACCCTGAGGAATCAGGTCATGAGGAACATAATTCAGAGAATGCATGCATTTCCACAATGCATGCTAACCTCACCACCACAGTCATGTATGAGAGCTAAACACTTATGATTTATGCAGCAGATTTAAGGGGTTTTGCTATTGAAGCATTTTTAAATTTTATCCTTCCTTCATTGAGTGGATTTAAAATCTGAAATATAAAATTGAAAAGTTCAATATAAAAAGGATTTTGAAAGTTTCTGTGCAGCATTGCCTAAACAGTGTTGTATTCCCTCACGTTAGAAGAGGCCTAAAGCAGCCCATAGCAACCAATCCCTCAATTACAAAGGGCTTTGTCCAAGATATGCATGTCACAAGGTACCTGAGTACTCAGAGATTATGGGGTAATAGCATCTCAGTCTCATGGTGATGAAAGCATGTGCCTGTTCAGAGCATGTGTTCAGGCATTGTGCCCTCCAGCAACAGCAGCTGAACCAGCCAATTCAAGACAGAAGAAGGTGGGCCTGATCCTTCTTACCTAATTTCTGTACGTTCAGCTCACAGCCAGCTCCCTGCACACACCTGCTTTGGCAACCTCTCAGAGAGCCCATTTTAAAAATCTACCCAACCCCCTCTCCTTGCTCAATGTAGTGCTTCTCCCAGAAGTTCAGTGTGTTAAAACAGTTATTAGAGATTAAAAAGCTGTTCAGAAGCTCAGTTTTACATTTTTGAAAACTCTCCTGGAGATGAGCAGCAAGCCCATTTTGAAACTATAAGGAATGTCAAAAATTGGGGAGACATTGGGAAGTGAGAATGGAACAGCCTGGAGACACACTGGATATGCACAAAGGTGCCAAGAGGTGTCAGTGGGACATATGCCATTAACCCATGAATTAAGGGAAAGTCAAAGCTAGCAAATGTCATGTGGGTCCAATGAAGAACAGAACAGACAAAAGAGTCGATTCACCTCTCAGCAGAGATCTGGCACTAGGTGTGCTTGGGTATTTGTCAGGGACCTCTCCAGAGAAAGCTGCTATGACAAAGCATCATCCAAAGTGTTATCTACAGCAGTTTCCTCTGCATGTGCTGAACCCTCACTCTGTAGAATGTAAGGAAGAGAACAGCCCAAATTAAACAAGCAGGCAGTTCTCCCTTACCAGTTTGAATAAATGACAGCTCTGCCTAGCAATATCAGAACCCAATCTATATTAAATTCTTACCAATATCTTTTAGAGCAGCAGTTTCATTTACTGAAAAAGAGGGAGGAAATCAAAGGAGAAAATTAATTATACAGGCTGTAAGGTTTGCATTCGCACTGCAAAGAGCAAAGTACACCAGCCAAACAGTTGTTAGGCAATACAGGAGAAACATGGGATGTTGCAAGATAGTTGGCAGGTGAAGAAAATGTCAGAGCAGCTCAGGATGCAATAACAACCCAACTCCTGTGGATGAAGAGAGCAGGGCAAACCAGCCAGTGTAAGCAATCCAAGGTCAAAAGGAAAATCTTCATTACTTTGTTTTCAGTGTTTTCTATTCATTCAGAGACAAGGTCAGTATTTCACAAGGAAGCAGGACTTGTTTGGGGGATATGTAGACCAAAAAAATGAAAATTCTAATACAAGCTGAAAAGTGTGTTCTTATTTTGCTCCTAGTAGTAAATGACAACTCACAACCTGAAAAAAAAATCATACAAGATGCAAAATCATGATCCCTGACATTTCACCTGCTTCAACTCAAGCAGATCTACTAGAGCAGCACAGCCAGGCAGCTCAGGGCAGGTTTCCACAAACCTTTCAAGATTAAGTGTTAGGAAAGTCTGGCATTTTAAACTGTTCATATATATTTTCACTGATAGTGTTAGCAAATGACATGTAAAAAATCTTTGAATGAAATGCAAAATAAATATTCTATATCTCTGATGAAATAATATTCTCTGTATTGATTTGAAAAAGATTTGCTTCAAAGTTTTGAAATGTTTCTTAAAATTATAAATCTAAATTGCCAACTTTGAAATTAAAACAGCTTTAAAGAATTTCCATTTTTATCAGTTTACATCATTTCTTTTCCCACTATATTATAACACAATGGTTAGAACCTTTTATTTTTTGGTGAATGTTCGCTATCTGGTTTTAATTTTAAGGTTAATTTCTGCAAAACTTTGACATACTACAGCAAACAAAGGAGGAACGAAGATCCAAATGAAAAAGTATATAATTAGTAGATAGTAGCAGCTCTAGCTAACTTTTACAGGACTGAAATTAGAGCATGTAATGATTATAAGCCAGCACAGTGATAGCATAAAAGAAGGTTTTTATATAGGCTTAACATCCTTCCAATAATAAAAATTAACACTTTACACAGAATAGAAAATTGAGAAAACTTAAATATATCTTCTTATATTTCAAAATATTTGCTTGGAAATTTCTGTGAATTTCCTAGAAATTCACGAAGCACTATAGTTCAAGTGCTGGAGTTTGAATAAAATAATGTACTTGCCCAAAATTAACCACCCTGCTACTTCATAAATAACCTAAGAGCATAAAAGAATATCCATGTTTCTTCAGTATTTTACTCTCTCTTTGTAAAGCCTGTAAAGAAAGACATTTGAGAGAAAAGCTCGCATTACTTCTTTCCATAAAATATTAAATCTAAGACGTCCAGGAGAAGAGACAAGAGAAAG
The DNA here is from genome assembly GCA_020086605.1 of Lanius collurio. Taxonomy (NCBI): domain Eukaryota; kingdom Metazoa; phylum Chordata; class Aves; order Passeriformes; family Laniidae; genus Lanius; species Lanius collurio. Next base: position 17,283,458 of record JACBWW010000008.1, read on the forward strand.
TGTTTAATTCATTGCAAAACTACGTATCAGAAGCATTTTTAGCTTAGAAAATGCATCTACAGTTTTAATTAACACCAATCCTATCTGGAAAGTAAAGAAGCAGATACATATGCAAATAGTTTTCACCTTTAATGTGATGTAATACACAATATTGAAAGACATTATATTCCAGAGATATTGGCTTATCTACATCATTTAAATTTACTACTTCATTCTACTTGAATCTATTTCTCTGACTTTAAAAGCTGAAAATAGGGTTTATACTTGGAACCTACTTTCAGGAGGGCTTCTCCTCAAGTGACAGGATATACCAGAGCAATCTGTGAGAGAGCACATGAAACTAGGCACAACTGGAGCTCTCTGTCCATTTCACTTCTTGACTGAAACTACCAGACTCTGCTTCCTCTGTCACAGTTTCCTTCTATTCAACATGATACCACAAATCCACCTTTCCCCTTAGTAGTCCTATTATAAGGGAAAATCATGCCTACTCAGTTACAGAACTTAATTTTAAGTTTAAAATTCTGGTTTTGTTAGTACATGTTGCAACCTCATTGGTGACAAAACTGGATTCATATATGTATTTTTTGCCAGATCACTGTACTGATGACAGATCATCTAATCTTCTAATACTTTTTAAGATTATCATGGTAGGTGGACTATTTTTTTAATTTGGTCACATGAGAGAAGACATGATTTTGTGAGAAAATCCCTCACAGAAACTCTGGTTTTCTCCTAGGTTTTGTCTTTCTACATTAATATTTAGGTAGTAGTAAGATAGTTTTTTAGACTGACAGTTCAGCTACACTGACGTATAAACTTCTATTTCAATTTTATATGTGAAAATTTGTGCTTTTCCCTATATCAGAAAAATTTTACTAAAAATAGATGGTTAAATACCTGCTCTGTTCCAACTTCTCACTTATGTCTCTAATGATACCTTGATACTACATTTATCCACTAAAGATGTGTTTTATATGCAAAGCTGTAAAATAATCCTACCCATTCCAAATGAATGATAAAAATAGATTTCCCCAAATGTTTTTTTCATAAATCAAACTGAGAAGTTTCATGTTGATGACTTCATTCTAGTTATTTTCAACCCTCAAGCAGAATAAAAAAGCCTGAAAAGACTTTCAAGTTAAAAAAATGATACTGGAATTCAACTGAAATATAACATACTGCATAAAACCATGATAAGGGAAAGATACTGTTAAAAAAGAATTTCACTTGTCTGCTTTCTGGTCCCATCTTTCACAGAGGATGAGGAAGCAAGCAAGTGAGGAAAACATCACTAGTTGAGGGAGACCATTTCATCAGAAATGCACAAGTGCAGAAAGGAGAAACTGCCCCACTCAAGACACGTGGGCACAGCACCCCATGCTACCTTGCAGCACTGGCACTGGAACACACACAGCCAGCCTGCTCCACCAGAAGCCACTGCCCCAAAGCCTCCCATCCCCCACACATGGACCTTCTTCCTTATACTCTCTCCCCCTCTACATATTTAAAAATTCTTGTCACAGAACCTTAGAGTGTGGGTTTTCTGAGAAACAGGTGTATCTTGGACTCAAATCTTTTGGGGGAAGAAATTAAATGTTTATCCTAGCTCCTGACAGAGAGGCCACCTAAGCAGGACCTCAGAGGGGTGGCAGCTGAGCTCTCAGTGATAGGTGCTCCATGAGGCTGGTCTTGCCTACCACTTGGGAAGTCAGACCACAAGGATGAAGAAAGGTCTTCTCCTTCGCCCTGAAAGTTGCAGCTCTTTTCCAGTGTCCTGGGTTGCAGCATATTCTATTACCATCCTCATGAGCTGTTGAATCCAGGGGGGCCAGTGTTTCCTTTGCTCCTCCCTCTAGACTATCTTTCTGTTAATGGCCCATCAATGCCCTGCCTCATGACTCATCATCCCATTGTGAGATGCTGCACACAGAAGGAGGAACCAAGCATTCCATCCTGGATATAATCTGAGATTCTGAACACCACAGACACCTTTCCACTGGATTCCCAGGGGACAGGAGCTACACAGCCACAACTGGACCTTCCGAGGAAGAGCACACCTTTTCTACAGGATCACTGCTTCAACAGAACCACATCCACCACTTCAGGAGGACTGCAGTCACCACTCCATCGGACTGCTACCATCACCCTGCCTAACAGGCTGTCAGGTTGTATCCTCACTCCATCAGTTTAACCCAGTGTTTTCTGCCTTTATTTTTTTTTAATTTCCCTATTAAATTGTTATTCTGACTTGGTGCCTCCCACTGGTTTGTTTTCAAATTAGTACATCCAGCAATAACCTGATGCTTCATGGGTCCTCAGCTCCTCAGTCTGCAAAGTTCATTTGGAGAAGCAAGGGGTTTGCAAAACAAGCCTCTCACCTACAGAGCTCATCCCTGCTAGGCAGCCTTGCTGCAATGCACACAATGGATAGGTAGCTGAAAAGACAGCTGGATTACTGTCAGAAGCTGTGTACCCTTAACTTCAGGTACATTTCCTTGGTTGCAACAGAAGCAGGTTTTTTGCCTATCCCTGAAATGGCCTAACAGTCGCTGACATAGACATTTAGAATGCTTATTAATAATTAGAAAATATGGCAAGAAAATATGTTTGCCATTATTCTCTCCAAGTTGCTTGTGTGTTTTTCCCTTACTGCAGAAGTACACACTGTGGTTCCCTCCAGAGTGGGAGTTATCAGCCAGCCTCATCAACCACCTCCAAAGTCTTGCCATTTCAATTTCCTCTCCTTTTCTTGATGTACCCTTGCACAGCCACTCAAGGAAACTGTGTCTGCAGCCCAAGTCAGCAGCTGCTGTGTGTAGTGGAGCTAATAAATCTCAGAGCCAGTACATCAGATTAAAAAGGAACACATGTGTGCAAGGGAAATTGTTAATTGTGAAGCTGAAGCACTTTCCCTATTCCTCTTAATATCAGAGTGGTGGGTGTTACAACACTCTTTGGCAGCTGGCAGTCCACATTGCTGTTTGAAGACATCACTGGACAGTGACCATAAATGTCCAAAGGCAGCTGAGAGGTCAGACACATCACTGTACAGTACCAGCAACGTCCACATGGCTGGAAAAAACAAGAGTTACTCTGCACAAACTCCTACTCAGTAGATCCTACCTGCTTCTTTCCAGTCCCTTCAGAAACACTGTCTGCAGAAGAACAGCGTCAAACTTGATGGGAGAAAGGGATAGGAATTACATTAATATCTTCTGTGCCAAATTTACTTTCGGGAAATAAAATTAGATGCTTCTCATGCACACCACCTTTTTATAGTGGCAATTTAGTAAAGTGAAGCTTCAAAGATTCACTTGTATTCAATACAGTCAGTTTGTAAGAATAAGTTCTTAATTTATCATTCTTTCATTAGACCATTCTGTAAGTTCTCCCTTGTAAATTAATACTGGGCAATGGATGTGTACAGCATCATTAGTAAGTGCATGGATGCAGCTTAGAGTTACCACTGTCAAATAGTTACAGAATAAATAAGAAACATAATAATGCTTCATTTCAATGTAATTTTCTTTCCTTGTTTATTGTTTAATTTTATTTTTATTCTCTGCTGGCCTTTTTGCTTTTCATTAGAAAATGAAGCTATATTACTCCAATTAAGACATCCTAATTTTTTTACTTTAAGTACTGCAATAATTAACTACAAAAACAATTCCATCTAGAATTACATGCTATGACCATGAAAGACGTTTGGCATATTCTGATATGTTTATATTCTCACTGGTATCCTTGAGTGCTATCCCACAGCCACAGAAATTAAGCCAATTCCAAACACAGAGAAAAACACTGTGTCATGCATAATACATAAATGACATTGTATTGGCTACAGATTTTTCAGTGTTTGTGAAACTGAAATTTTAGCTGAAACTGAATTTACAAAATGATGTTGTCTTATAGGTATCTAATTGCTTTTACTGAGTCTGACAACTGCTTCCTATCAGCATTACCTCTATGTTAATTCCAAAAAGCATAAAGTACTCATGAACAAACCAAAGCAGTTAAATATCTTGAATTTAAGTATAGTACAAAATCCTAGAAAGTAGAAACACTTATTTTCCTTACTTCTGGAAATCACAGCTCTCATGACTAGCAGACAGTGGGCCATGGTCCATGCATACTCTGTTTTTCTTGTGGAACACAAAGCACTTACAGGTCTCTATGATACCTGCCATGTCACCACACACCTCTGCAGCAGGACAGCTCAGTGAGGACGGTGCCACACTTGTCCTGTGATGTGTCTGTGTCTGTGAAACTGCACAAATAAATCTGCTCATTTTCCTTGAAGAGATTTTATTATCCCTGCTGAATTAATTTATTTTTGTTTTGTTTTGCTTTTTAACTTGTGTTTGTCTTGTTTTAGGTTAAATAATATCAACAAGAGACTGTTGTGTGTTAAAATATCAGAACCTCCTCACTGATAAAGCTTCCTTGTGTTATGAAGACTAGAGGCTGTGACATCTGCCAGCCAAAGCATTAAATCCTGCCTGGCTGGCAGAGGATTTTTTGCTGCGATTTTTTATCCTGATTACACAGCTGCTACCTGCTGTAGCCATACTCTGTATCCCACATAAAACCACGACAAATTTAAACCAGAACTTTTGGTCTAAACACAGAAATTCTGCCAGGAAGTTTCTTCTAAGCTCAATTCAGGCTGAGTTTAGTGTAGCAGAAAGCTATAGTTTGGACTCTATACCAAGAATCAACAGGGAATACAACACAGCATGTGAGTCAATATAATAATTTGCCTTGTGAACAAGTCTAGAATTGATTATGCAAACATGCAAAAAAATTACTTATAGCAACTCAGTTTCATTATTCTAGCTACAATTGGACTCTGTGAAATTTCTAAAACCCTAAAGCCCAAAACATCATTCAAGTATACAGAGAGAGAGCTGAAATTTCTTTTGAACTCCACCTTTCCAATTGTAGTGTTGATTTTTTTTTTTTGTTTGAAATTTCAAATTCTAATTTTCAAAAATGCTATTTCCAAATACCAATGCCATATTTCACTGGAGCAGAGAAATGCTGAATCCTCCCAAAAGCACAGATCAATAAAGCAAAGTAGAACTACAATGAAATCCCAGAACAGAGGGTTTATCTCTTTTTCTAAATCGTTAATTAAATTTTGATAGTTACTATATTTGCTTGTTCACTGTTCATTTTAAGACCCAGAGGGGTTTTTAATGCATTGCTTCATGTGCACATCATGGATGTATCATACAACTAAACCACCATGGATATGTGCCTTGTTATGAATTTTCTGAGTTTTTTGGAAGCCTTACCTGAGGTACTTATAAAAAAAAAAATGCCACTAATAATTCTATTGTCATGCTACTGTAACCCCTAGTCTGAGATTCAGCTACTATGACCTTTATGGCACGGCTGTTCACCCTTGGCTTAGCTTTATTGAAGAAACAATTACTGAGCTGTGACAGAACATAATAAAGCTAACGGCAGGCAATATATGAAACATTAAAAAACATTTAAAAAAGAAAATAAGACAGAACTTAAGTCAGTATCTCAGGGAGTAAATAGTAAAATGCAACATGAACAGGATAAAGGAAGCAGCATGAAGGAAAAACAAAGCTAAGGTGGCAATTAAGCAAGGCTGAGGATCACCCAGTTTCAGGGTCGATGAAGACAGACACATCCTCATCTGACTGACAATTGTCCCAATAGCAAAGACCCACTAGGTGACTGCAGATGGAAACATATATTGTGTCTTTGGTCCCAGCTGGAACCAGTGCTAGATAGCTATTATTTTAAATATTGGCACAAGGTCTCTGGCAGAAATGGTGGTTGTTGTTTTCTCTTCCCAGATGATGACTCTCATATCCTTTTCTTTGGTTCACCTGTAGCTGTATGCCCTAGGAAAGATCAGGCTTGGTGAGCAGCAGGTGAAGATGCTGTTTGTGGAAGACCTGGTCAATGCATTGTCTGTACATTTGCTGATGGTAGATATCCTACACATCAGCATTGTGCAAAACCCTGAAGACTTGATGGACTTCTCCATACATTGGGATCAGTAGTATCAGTGTCCAAATATTTGGGCCTTACTTTGTTTTCATGGTTTCTGTGTTTTTTTCCTCTCCCTTTTACATGGGTGTCTGTGCATTTCTATCTCCACCATGGGCTGCTGTGATCCTCCACATCTGAGACTGAACATGAGGAGGATCCAGCTGTAACATCTGGAATTGGGTGGGACTGCCTGACTTCCCCATGTTTGAACCTGCTGTGGATTCAACATGCTCGAGGTCTTGTTGCTCCACAGGGACATTCTGATGACATTTCAAGGTTTTAACTCTCATTTTCACTGATATTAACTGATGAAATGCAAGCAACATCAAAGAGTCTGTTTTTACTCTGTGAACCACTGCAGCATTTGTACTCTGACAGGACAATAATGATAACTCTGACAGGACAATAATGATAGAGCCATGGATAAATCACATTACATTTGAGACAAGCAAAAGTACCTTATTTCAACTGATGGAGATTGCAAGGTCCAATCCAGTTCTCTGCTGAGGAATATGCAGAATTACCTTTTGTCTGTATTTCAGTTTTTTCTTCATTTTCTTGAAATCTAAAATGTTAAGTCAGACAAAACTCCCACAGGAGATTTGTAAATGTAAACACTTCAGTATAGACCTGAGAATTCTTTGCACACACTTTGATCAAAACAAAGTTCCAAGGAGGGTTTGAGTCTTGAAAACCACCTTACAGCAGCAAACAAAAGAGAGTATCCACAGTGCAGGGAAAAACAATTTGTGGAGGATGATCTGTTATTCTACAAAACACTTTACTAAAAGTTTTATTATAGTATTTAATGTCCTTTGTTCTCTTGTTTCACTTAACCTGCATAGTGATAGGAAAATCATCACCAAATCCAGTAACATCTACAGCAGACGATTAAAATATCTGCGTCTGAACTATGGAATTCCTACGATGATAAACACAGCTCTATGTGGGTGTTGTCATGTCCTGGGTTGCAATGTAAAATGTACCCAATAGTCTGTATTCTGTCACCATCTTCNGTCCTTTCCCTGCCTCGCTGGGAGCTCAGCTCAGATTCTGCTGCCTCAGCCTTCGCTGCTCTGCAGCCCTGCCCGTACTGACAGCCGAGAGAGGCTGCACTGGGTTTGTGCTTCTGTTTGTTGTCACCACTATAGTTATTGTTGTTTGTTTGCCTGTTTATACATCTGTATTTTAGTAAAGAACTGTTATTCCTATTCCTTATATCTTTGCCTGAAAGCCCCTTAATTCCAAATTTATAATAATTCAGAAAAAAGGGGGTTGCATCCTTCACCTCAAGGGAGGCTCCTGTCTTCCTTAGCAGACATCTGTCTTTTCAAACCAAGACATGTCACAAATGAAGAAACTCAAGAAGCAGCTTTCCACCCAGCCACAACTGCATGTGCCTATGCACATGGCCTCACCTGAAAACCCTCCACATTTTCTTATCTTTCCTTTCTCCAAAACATCTGCAACTGCACCATATGGTTCCTACAAAATTATCTAACTCCTTCATTCTGTGGATGAACAAAGATTCAGAATGAACTTTCTGCTTGTTTAGGTTTCTTTTTTAAATATACACCAACGCTTCACTGCCTCTTTGTTGAGAGCTCTGGCATGCCCTCCATCATAGGGGATGCAGTGTCACCTCCACGACATCCTCAGGGAACGTCCTTGGAAAGGGAAAGGTGCTGGATACATGCCCGTGCTGGCCCCTCCTCAGAGGAGACACACCAGGCAGCCGATGTCGAGGGCTCGTGTCACTCCGGGGGTAAAGAAGGTGAAAGGGGCCGACAGTAATGGGTTCCAAAGGTTTTACTGTCAGTGGAGGGTCCAGGGACCACCAGCCCAAATGAAGGGGTGCACAGCCTTTTATGGGGGGGTGGAACAAGGCGGAGAAAAGAGAAGCAACCAATAGGGTATAGTTAAGGGGGAGGATGCAATTAAACAGGAACCAATAAGGGAAACAGGGAGGCGGGAGCCACAATGGGGAGCCACTGAACAACCAAACAGAGAAGAACTTGCTAGAACAAGGGGAGGGGGTTGGAGTCTGGGAGCAGCCCAAAAGGGGTGTGGCTTAGACCTCAGTGTCCACTGACCCGCCCTCTGAATCACTGTCAGGGGCGGGGAAATCCACCCAATTGATTTGCATCAGCCCTTTAGTGGGCTGGGACACCACAACAATACACCACTATTGCATAGCAAGTATTTCCCATGTGATATGAATAATATCAGTCCTGGAAAGTTCATGCTGTCCTTGCTCACATGAGGTCATCTTTAATAGCAGATTAATCAGCTTTCAATTTGTCACATGCAACACCTCCTGTTTCAGTTCCTGTATTTGTTCAATTGTGACAAGTTTCATATATGTAGATATTAAAACTGTATTTGTAGTTTGTTCCTTTGCCATTTTTCCTGGAATAACAGGACAAATTCCAATACTTATAAAACAAGAACAAAAGCCCTTAGTAAAACATGTGGAAATCTGTATAAAATTATTGTAACACTATCCACGAATTGTTTATGGCTACTTCTTGCCTTGGTAATCAAGGACTCTAATTAAAAATTTAATATCAAAAGAGGAACTAAAAGAGAGAAAGATGGGGGTGGGTGGTTGTGGTGCATTTTCACCATCAGTAAGACTGTCATCGGGCTTCTGGTTTTATTGGCAAAAGGAACTCCTAGTGCTCTGATTTCACTGATTAGACATTTTTACAAGATAGTATTTTTATTTGAAAATAATTGATCACTTCATTATCTGATTTCCACTGGTATTTATAAATTAAACCCAAAAATACACTTAAAATAATGACTGTTGCTCCCATTAGGACTTGTATTTCAATTCATTTCCTGAATAATCAGCACAAAGCAAATACTGGCCATGCTTTGGAATGAAAAAAAATTAATGAGACATTAGGCTCCGATCAAGAAAGTTTCCACATATACATTTCTTTTCCTAATGTGGAAAGCCAAGCGTGTAGAGTGTTTTCTATTAATAGATCTGCCCCTTTCCCAGGAGACCACAGCTGTCAGCTTGGGAAGGCAAGCAGTACCAGGGTGCCCAGGGACCACAGTGAGACAAAGACTGGATTTCAGCTGAAGGGAATGCAAAGAGGAGGAGTAAGAAGAGCTCAGGACTCCTGACCATCAGAAACGCTCTCTCAGGCTGTCTCCATTATTTTCCATTGCCCTGGGATGGGACCTCAACTGAGAAGTAAAGGCACAGCTCCAGCAGCAATGAGATTCAGGGGTGCCCAGAGCCTTCCCTTCACTGTCATTCTCCCAGCCACCTCATTTTCCCTGCTTCAGGTTTTCACTCCTAGACAGATACAGCACAAGCATCAAAGCTTTTTTCTCAGCAGGATGGAAACCTCCCAAAAAAAGCCCAAACACTTCAACTCATTAATAATTTTGTTATATATATATATATATATATATATATATATATATATATATGAAGAGATTTGTGAAGAAAACAAGACAATAAATTGAGAAGTGCTCTAAGGTGGCACCATTTCATTCATCTATCACTAGCTGATTTTTTTCATAATATCTTATAATTTCCCCAATAAAAAGAAGAAGATAGATAAAATAGTCATCTTAATTCCCAGAAGCTCCCTAAAGCTTGCTCTCAAATCTTTATTCTTATTTTAAAATCCTAAACCATATTTATACTGAACACAGAAACATGTAAGTTGTTTTCTCTGTCATACATCAGCTGAGCACTAGCTGAGTCAAGTATCTCAATTTATCAGGAATATATGTAGTGGAATAACTCTTATAATACATGGTAATTAATAATAATATATTATTTTAAAACATTATAATAACATTTAAAATCAAAATCTCAAGAAATTTGGGGCAGTAATGAAATATTAAAACATCAGTTTGCTATGTGATATGGTTGAGAGTCATTAACTTCCACTTGGAAGACAAGGAAACCTACAATCTTCTGATAGCTTTTTTACCCTTTCTCTGCCTTAAAAACAACAGAGGTAGAACAGATATCACGAGATAGGCTGACTCAAAAAAATCCTTGAAAAACTATCAGTCCACAACAAGAGCAACTTCAGCTATCCTTTGTCTTCAACTTTTTCTCAAAAGATCAGGCTTTGTGATGTACCCTTAATAGTTACTGTTTTAATGCCCTGAAAATAAATGAGCCACACAGACTGGACAGTGAAGCCAAAATTGTGCCTCTTTTTTCTGTGCTGTGCTGTGTTTGCAAACACATGCCATATGCTCACTGCTCCTGCCATACCAGGTAAAAATGAATAGTGATCACGTACCAAGGCAACAGTTTAAAGGACATCAGAACCTCCAGCATGACTTGTCACAAGATCAGCAGGGTTTTTAAAGTGGGTTCATTATTATTCACACACTGTGCCCTTTGAAGGTATTAGCCATTATTCCAGGTGTTCTTTTTGGTAAGACAGCACTGTTGCTGACAGCTGGGAGATTTAACATCAACTATTTCAGGACTGTAATGCCTGTATATGGGGATTTAATGCAATCTTGGCATCAATATAAGTACGGCAACAACCACACTCTCCTAATAACTATCCATTAGCATTTCCATAAATTTGAAAGTCAGTTGTGAGAATTTTAAATGTAGTTTGACATAAAATTTAGAAGAAATACTCTGTACAAACTGTAACCCAGACAGCTTGATCTTACCTAATTTCAGAAGTTACAGTCTATGGGCGTGTATACCTTTAGTAGGTACAGAGGCCACCCTGCCCTCATAAACTGTTTCTTATCAGTCAGAATCTTTCCAAACCACAGTGCAAACGGAAGCATGTGAGATGTATGTGAAACACTTGAACATGTTTATGTGCTGTGATTCTTAGTTCTTGAAAATAAAGCCAAGTTTATTAGATGTTTGTTTGGCTGAAATCATGAAAGATTTCCGTTCTCCATGAAAGTATGTGGGCTTAACTCCTAGTGTGTTAAATACCATGCACATATAGAATGGCACATAGTCTCTGAAACAAAGTTCATCATCTAATAGTCTGATCCATGGTGAGGTGAAATGAAGTCTTAGAGGAATGAAGAAAGAAAAAAGGTAAGAAAAATGAAAGAATAGCTAAGCACTTCTGAATAGACAGTGCAGTACCTGTACTAAGTAATGGCATCACTATGAAATATCATTAGATTGCACCCAAACAGAGCTTTTTCTTGTTAACAAATGCAGCTTTGTTCTGTATGCTGACTCATACCCATGTTCTTTTGAGGACAGCTTGCATTCTGAGACTCTTACAGAGTCTTTCTGTATATTTCTCCACCAAAGACATATTTTCTGTTTCTTGAAGAATTCACTGAATATCATGATGACAGGAGCAACTAGATCATATTCAGCACCTAGGAGTGAAATTTCAAGGAACTCGTCACTTCTTTTTTTTTTTTCTTTAATGTATACATGAATTTTCATAAAAAGTTTTGGAATGTAATTGCTTTTCTCCTGAAGAGAATTACTCTACTATTACTCTACTGAAAGGTAGAGTAGTAATTTATTTTAAAAGCAAATGCATGGAGATCCTTGGGAAAGCAGAGGTTTGTCTAACAATTCTATGGTTTTTTTATCACTTAAGATATTATAATAAGGCTCCTTAACTTCTTCAAAAAAATTAAACAGAACCAAATTATTTCCTGGAGTACAAATCATCTTCTGTAGAGCTGACAACTTCAGCTATCTACTGATCTCAGCAGCCTTTTATTTAGCAGGGCCTTCTCTTCACCATGGAGACAACTCCCTTGTTTGCTCAGCACAGAGTTCATTCTCTGTCCTTACTCATATTTCTTAGGTACCTAAATACAAGATGGAGTAAAAAAAAATCTATCCTTGGAAAACTGACTCCTTTGGAATGTAAACTAATAAGCTTAAAAAAAAAATCTCCGAAAATCAATGACTGAGTTGTGCACACCCCAAGCTAGAGGCCTAGAGGCGAACTCCACCAAGCAGGATCTCATCCTAGCACATTGCTCAGTGTCTCAGGTTTAGCATTACAGACTGTGTGTGCAGCTACTGCATGAAACAGAATGTATGCCCTCTCAGTTTACCTTTCACAAAGGCTGGACAGAACAGTGACTGCACTGCTCCGTCTGCTCTACAAAAGAGACAGAATTCCTTGGGTTTTTACCATATTATGTTCTGCAGAAATTTTCTGATTTAGCAATCAATTTGAAACTAAAATAAGTGGATTAAATAAAGTATAAATAAAATTGCAAAACAGGAAAGAAAATTTCAGAGCCATTTCTTAAAATTTTCCCACTTACCTCAGCTTGGCTGTACCTGTTCCTGGCCCAAAAGTCAGATAAGATTTAATCTTCTTTACAAGTGAGCCGTGGAGGGGTATAATTACACCTAATCTGTAATAAATTACAGAAAACTGGACATTAATTTAATACTGCATCATAATTTTTATTCTTTAACAACTGCTTTTCAGGATAATGGTTTTACAGACCTTGGAAAGCAAAGTTGCTCACTTAGGCACCACAAAACTAGATTTTAAGGACTTTTCTTGCAGGATGAAAAGAGCTGAGGAAAGGGACCTTGAATTTCTTCCTCCAAGCATGATTTTATCAGAGTCCTGGCAATCCATCAGTTGCACAGCACTGCTTGGCTGCAAGTGCATGAAAGCCAGAAAGCAAGAAACGTATTAATTTACCCTACAAGCTAATGAAAAAAGAGCTATTGGCAAGTTGATTAACATGACAAACCATCTGTAAGAATATTTCCACTTGTAAACACACAAAAAAAGAAATATTTCCTTTCCCCTCAAATACAAAGATTTGGCAAAAAGTAATTTTTCCTCTATAAATTTGGTCATATGTCACATGGTAGGCATGGTATTCAGAAGTGGGGAGTCACTCTGTTAGTCACTCTGCACCAATACAAAGTTCTGGAAAAGTATCCAGCTAGGATGTTATTATACAAGGTTTGTGTGATTTTTGTTTGTGAGGGTTTTTTTGCTTATGTTGGATTTTGAGGGTTTTTGAGAGGGGGTTTTCATATGTCTGTTGGGTTTTTTTTAATGGGGATAATGCAACTCCAGTAGTTCTGTAGATGTCCTTTAGAAAATAGTTAACCTCTGTGCTCCTGGCCCTACCAGACCACTTCCAGACAAATTAGAGTTTAGTGACATAGGTGTAAAGACTCTTGGACTTCACGTTCTTGACTTTACCCAGTGGAGAGAAACTCTCTTGAAAAGAAAACTGACTCATTTTTCACCAAAGAGGTCACAGAGGCTCAATCTTTGAGGATTTAATCACACAAGTTTCCGGGCTGAAGAAATACTGAAGCTTTACTTCTTTTATTTCCTTTTATTTCCTTTTATTTCCTTATTGCAGTGGTGACAGATCACTCACCTAACAGTGCTTTTCCCACCAAGAGGTCATGTACTAATTCAAGTTTTAAAAAGTTCTTGTTCCTTTTTCCATGCCCCATTATTAGTATAATCTTCTTTAATATATTCAGCTACCATATATTTAGGACCTTCATTAAGAGTACTCGTCCATGAAGAGATTTCTATTCAGTGCATAGATCATAAGAAAATGAAACATCAGAGATCATTTTTCAAGCAAGCCAAGGTCTTTAATAATACAGCCAAACAATGCTCTATATACAGTGGAATAATCTTTTCATTATCTTTGTATGAAGGACACTGACATCTTCTCATTTTTCTCAGTGACATGAATCCTGACACCAAAAAATTCTAAAAACTCTCCTCATATATTCTTCCTGTGATGACGCATGTCCTTTGAAGCTCTGTTCTGTGAGTGCTTTTGGCTTGTGCTCAGTTTGGCATAATTAAACAAAGTATTATATTTATGTATGCAAATAATCTCACTCAAAGTCAATGAGCCAACTCGAATATCCTCGGCACTTGGGATCAAACCCCTGATTTGGAGGAATGGAGGTAATTTACGCTTTCTTGATAGGTGTACTTGTGAATGTGAGGTCAGAAGCAATCCCCAAAGGGTTTAAATTTATTACACATCATTATCTGAAGAGTCTGCACCACAAGTAATAACTGTATATTAATAAATTAATTTTTATTTCCTTGTTTTTATTTCTGAACTGGAAGGAACTTGTTATGTATGTCTTTTTCACAACCAAACATTTAGACCTTCAAGTGATCTACAAGGAATTCTTCATTTGTGCCCACATCCCCTGTCCTGCATTGACTTGCATCTAATTCACTGATTTCGATATAAGTCTCTAAATCTTAGAAGATATCCCAGAATGACATTTTAATTAGTTTTTGAGGAAGGTTTCATAAAATTATGAAATGTCTATTTTTTTATTTTTTTTTTAATTGAATTGTTCTTACTTCCTGACATTTTTAGCAGTGAGAACTGAATAGCTTAATTTGGGCAGAAACATTTAAGCCCTTTACTCTAGAAATTGTTCAGGTTTTGTTTCATTATTGTCAAAATTTCAAGCATTCATCAAGATGTGCATCTTCCATCCAGGAAGAATCTGAATATCAGAACAAATAGGTAATAGCCCAAAAGCTGTATTATCAAGAATGTTTGTTTTCCCCCTATGCATTAAAAAGGAGCTGAAAATTATGTCACATCAATTACCTTTTTCCTTTCAGGTCATCCTTGAAATAAAGAAGAATAGAGCATGATTCAAATGAAGCATGCAAATAAATAGGACAATAAATAAAATAATTTCAGTTTATAAGTTATATGTATTGTCTTGAAATACAATGAGAATTCTTTTCCACTGATCTATTTCCATACTCATCTGCTTCCTGCTAACAGCTTTTGTAGTGCAACAGTAATGAAGGAAAAGCATTAATGGTCATAGATTAATTGGATAAGGAGTTGACTTTTTATGCAAAAAAGGTACTCAGTAGCAAAGATATACACCCATTGTTAGACAGTTTGGATAATTACTGTATATATTATCATTCTTGTCACATTAGAACCTATCATTTTCAGAGTCATAGCCATGTTTCAGATTTGTTTTTAAGATGCAGTATTGTGTACTTTTTTGGGGATGTTCTATACAGTTATTTGTCAGACATTCTTACTGCAAAGGCTGATCTTGATCATTTTGATTACCATAGGATCAGCGTGGCAATAACTGAACTGTAAGGTAATTTGACCACTGGTCCCAAGGGGCATCCTGGTTCCTTAGGACCCAAACTTGCTCTCTAACTTAGAGGTGTTTAGTTTGCAAAAAAAGGATACTCAATGTAAGTATTCATTCACAACTGAAAATCAGTTGAGGTTTCCTAACCCCTGGTGTATTATTACACCAATTTTTAACTAACTAGCCACAAAACTTGAAATTCGTGCACTGAAGATACAATATAAACAATATGAGGAGACAATTTAAAATAGTCTCCTATAGTATAATACACACATGAAAAGCAAGCCATATCAAAGCCTGTACAGAAAAAAGAAGGGGGATATCTTTCCAGGAACATGAGAAAAGCCTCAGGTACAAAAGATCTATTTTTTCATAAGAGTACTATGATAAGAGTTCATTCCTTGTTTGTGTGTGTGACCAAATATCGAAAGCCAGAGCATGAGACCGGTGCAGAGCTTTTACCCTCTCATGGAAACTAAAGGAATTACTCAACCGTAATACCTTCTGGGAAAGAGACCTCTCTGGCTTCAGTTTAGGTGGATACTATTGGGGAGTTGGTTACATCCTTACAGGAGTTTCATCTGAACATCCCTGGAGGAGGATTTCCTCCTCCTCAGTCAAAGAGTATTTCTCAGGTGTTTCTCTCACTTGCACTATTTCCACCACAGACCAGCACGGTCAAAAAACATCCAACAACCTGGTGCCACTTGAGGAGAACAGACACTGACTCGACTGTTACTATCTACGTCTGTCCAAGGCATTTTGTACCCTAAGCTTTTACTTTTCCATAAGTGGGAAACACATATTGACAAAAGATTTTGACTCCTATTTGGAGATTTAAAACCTGAAGTTCAGCTATTTAAATTTAACCACTCCGTTATCTTTCTGTAGGTAGGATAGCAAGTTTCTTGGGAAATAATTTTTTAAATCTCCTATACAAAGCAAAACCTGAAAGTGTAATTTTATGTTGGGTGTTTTTTACATTATTACTGTCCACATCTACAGAGGGGAAAGGACCTGGTTTCTTTGGGCCTCCATCAAAAAACTCACATGAAAAATATTTGGAATTCCATACCTATTATACAAAAGCAGATGTTTTAATATAGCTTGAAGGGGATTTTTTTATGTATGTCATCATTCTTCAGAGCATGATAGAGCCCTAAACAGTGGTCATAATATATTTAATAGAAATCTGTCAATAATAAATATGGATGGATTACTGAGTTAGCCACAGTATAATTCATACTTAGCTTTTTAAACAAACCCTTCATGCAAGTAAATTTGTTTCACTTACATTAAGCAATAGTGTAAAGATTTTCATATACCAGCATGGGGAGCATATGAACAAACAAACAAAAGGGTTGTACTGAATGCATGTGGCCTACCTCGACTTAAACCAGGCACATGCTGTGGACTGTGGCAGGAATATTTCACATTTTATTCAAAAGGAAGCCAGAGGATCATGAACAGAACAGCTGCTGAAGAGAAGCTATGGAGAAGAAACATGATTTCAAACATGTGACATGTTTCCTAGTTGCATTTTTTTTTTCAGTAGCCACTTCTTATATGCAAAAGAATAATCAGAAAGACATGATTACTGAGTAGCACAGTACATGTCAGTGTGGCAGTACCACTCACTATAAAGTGTCTCAAAGCTTGCAGTGGACCTTTGCCAGAGTACACTTTATGCACAAAATACTATGGTCTACATTGGAAGGCCTGGTGCTCAAACTTAATATTAACATTTTCTTTGTTTCCCATTGGGACAAATAGCTTTAATCTCTTAAACACACCAACTCTTACACAATTTACATAAATGGGAGAAGAGCAGTCTGGATTATAGCCTCTGAGTATTTTTGTCATCTGGCTCAGTTCCAGGCAGGCTCAGATATCACTTTTCAATGTAATTATGCGCTCAGATAAAGTGAATTTTGCTTAGCCTGATGCAGAGAATAGCAGCAAGAAAGTCAAGAGAATCATTCCACATAAAATTGCTACTAATACATCCATTCTGTGAGACTGAAATGGGATTTAGATGACATACAGGCACTGGCTTGTTCCTCTGGACATGGGTAAATATCTTTGTGGTGTTGCTGGAAGAAAAAAGCTCACTTACCACAAACAGCCTCAGGGGTATTGTCAGAGACCAAGAACTGCAGTCAGATGCTGTGACAAGTTGCAGTTGCATGTTCCCTGTTGCACAACTCAAGCAATGATACAAACCCCAGGCTTTTGCTAACATTTTAGTAAAAAACTGCCAAGGTACACAGATACTTGAGTGTATAGCATGAATCTGTGGTTAAATTGACAGACCTGCTTACTCAAATAAGTCATCCTACAGTGTTCCTCTGAAAGCATATATGCAGGAAAGCCAATATCTGCCAAACACTTTAGTCACAGGACATCCAATAAGCTTTATTATCCATTATCAAACATTGATTCCTTATTAAAACACTCTGTTTGGTGATTTAAATAAGATACATTCCTTGTCAAAGTCCTAAGCACTCACTGGTCATTATTGAAGAGCCAATCATCTCAGAAAATGTCACCGTTTTCTCAATGATAATCCATTGGTTTAGGCATCCAGCTAAATATCAGCAGCCTGTTTCTACAAATAAAGAAAAACATTTATTGGTATTTTTTTCTTTCAAGTAACTAATGATTTGTTGTAATACTTTTTTTTTTGTTATAAATAAATTAATTCAAAGGTGAACAAAACAGCTATTCTAAATTACCAAAAAAGGTCTTTGAAAATGAAGTGGCATCACAAACAAGTATCATAATTTGATACAGTTGAAGTGAATATGATGGTACAAAAATTTTATTTTCCACTATTAAAAAAGAGCAGAGCAAGAATCAAAATGATGACCTGACTGACCAGACAGAATTGGAAGAACAAGAATCAAGATGGGACCTACTTTGGTGTAAGCTTCCATTTGCTACTTTAGAGCATTTACAGTGTGGGATTTAAATGACGAAAGCATTTCAGCTTTAACTGAGCACCATAACATCGGTATAATTTACTAATCCCGAATGCTGACATTACTTAATGTCCCTTTCTAACTTCAAGTGTTTATTTAGTTCTTCAGGACTGTAAGTTTTGTTACTTTCTCTATTTTTTTCTTTAAATTCAGGGAGGTCAAATATCTAGAGAAATATCTCTGTGAAAAGGCATCTATGTTTCTGGCAAAACACAAAACCAGAAGCAATAAAGCTTTTTCTTTGTTCACAGTCTCAACAGCCATCAATCTCTGATTACTATTTAAACATCTCTGTAGGTCTATACTTCTTCTGAACAGCCTCTGCTGAGACCAAACTTTTAGGAGATTTTATAAATAGCGTAGCTGTGCAATTTTATTTCATTTCCAATAAAAATCCAACCACCTTCAGCTGACTCCCTGGACATACACTGCAGACATCAGTTATGAAAACTATATGCTCCCCTACAATGTCTGGAATGGATAGCTGGATTGCTGGAAATGAATGGCTAAGTGGGAATAAATTATTTAGTAGCCAGTATACAAAATCAAATGTCTGTGATTCATTCCTCTCCTGGAAATGTGAAGAATATCTTTGAACAAGAACACATTGGGGCAATAGCAAATGGAAATTATATGTCAAATTGGCATGCTTCTTTCTGGTGGTAGCTTTTGTGCCCCAGGGACTTTGTCATTGCAGTAACATTAAAGAAAAAGATATATTTAGCCTTAAGAATAAGAAACCATAACCCCCCTGTATTATCCAGTGTTGTATAGTACTGCACCAATAGCTAGTAAAAGCTAATTCCCCCTAAAACGTTCTAGGTTCCAACAAGACTATATAAATTCCATGTAATCCTTTGCTTGTTTTACCGAAGTTTTACATAAGGAAAATGTAATTGTTTATAATATGCAAGCCTTTAGGACCAAGGAAGCCGGGAATAGCAAAGTAAACTTTCCTAACATAGAAACCCAAACAGAATTGGAGGGAGCAGCAGGTGAGATCATCCAGGGTGCCAGTAATGCAATAGCAAAGGGCACTCGGGAAATGAGCCTTTGAAAAGAATGCACTTGTATTTAAAATTATACTTTTTTTTTTTTTTCTAATAACACAGAAACTTCCTGACTGAAAACACACCTCCTTTGTATGGTTCAGTATTTAATAGCTGCACATTTAAAATCTCCAAAGTCAAAAACATCTCTGTTTAAATCAATAACTCATTGGTGGAAGATGATTTATCCTAGGTTATAGCTCTACTGCTCATTTTGGTTTTTTTGTTGTTGCTGTTGTTTTGGGGGATTTTTTGTTTGTTTTTGGTTGGGGTTTTTCTTTGTTTGGGGGGTTTTGTTAGTTGGTTGGTTGGTTGGTTGGTTGGTTTAGCTCGGTTATGCGATGGTGATTTTTTATTGGTGTTATTAGTGGTTGGGGGGGAGTTCCTTGTTTTAGTTTTCTGTGGGTTTGGGTTTTTTTAATAATCTAATTTACCCTATGAAATTTGTATTAACAATTTGAATAAGCATTCTCTGCTTGTCAGTTTTCCCTTCAGTCTTCTTTCTCTTTGTAAAACACCTCATTCCAGTCTTTCAGTGAGGCAGCTCAGATTCACGGTTCCTTCTGCTAAAAGCTGCCTTTGTTGTGCATCTGTCAGCTACCTTTGCAGCTCTCCTTCCAGCTGCCTGCCACTCACTCATCTGGTGCTGGAATAACTAGGTGCAAAGTGGGCCCAGAGCACTTGCATCCAGAAACAACTTTTCAGTAGAATCTAGACAGTAATACAAAGCCATGAGGTGTACAAAAAGAAAATTTGACAATGTTTTTTAAAAGGAATTGTCAGAGGATTCCTAGAAAACCATTAGCAACCTCTGACATCCTAGATGCAAACTTTATCACAAAAGATGGCATATTCTGAAAATACAAGCCTGTGGGCATTACTTCTGTTTATACCACTGCTGTGCAGCAACTAGGGGGTTGCAAGGTCAAAGATAGTACTCAGTACAGTAGCACAGGAAGAAGAACTATTTTATATAAATTTACTATTATAACAGCTTCTAGTAAGACAGGTCTTAAACATGGAAGCAAACTCCAAGAAGCAGCTTTCCCTACACAAATGTGTTTTTCAAAACTAAAAAATTAGTCTCTTGTACATTATAGAAGTAGATCCAGCTCTTAAAAACAAACCCAAATACCAGGCTGGAGTAGTTTAAAATTACAGACAGCTAATCCACAAGCAGCCGAGCTAAAAAGGCTTGCAAAGGTTTGCTGTTCCTCAGGAAAGATTGAGGAATATGTTTAGCAGTATATACGGCTAATACAAGAAACGTTGTCATTTTAAAGATGATTTCTGATGTACCAATCCCTTAAAACACCTGACTTTAAAACAGGATGGGAATCTTCTCAGGGAAGCTAATGTTCCCTAAGTTGGTTCCCTCCTATATAGTCTTTAAAGGCCTAGGAATTTCACTTATTGAGATTTTTATATCATCTGTAGTTTCTAATTCTTAAAGGTTAATTAGAAAATACTAGCACTTAGGTAGCCTTTTCCATTCTGATTTACAATTTTCTACTGGTGTGCACATTAAGACAGAAAAATAGCTTTCTCCTTTGAACTGCTTTGAAGCATGCTAAAAAAAAGTTCTTCACCCAGAGGGTGGCTGGGCACTGGGACAGGCTCCCCAGGGCAGTGGTGAAAGCACCAGCCTGACAGAGCTCAAGGAGCATTTGGACTCAATGAGTCTTGAGGGTCTCTTACAACTGAGAATATTCTGTGAAGTGGTCAAGACCATCGAAGTTGCTGCTCCCAGAATTACTTATAACACTAATTCTCCTTCAAAGTAGGTGTTTTACCTGTAATTACTACATTGAACTTTTCAGAAATGGTTCTACAATATTTTGTTTATATGTTCAGTCAACCTAGGTCTGTAAGTGGAATTTGTAATGTCATAAAACTACATGAAGATACCTGCTTTTAAAACCTATTGCTAAAAAATAGCAATTCTTGAAAAACATGTCCACAATGAAACCAAAATTAGTTAGAGAAAGCCCTTTTTCTTCCAACTCTTTAGAGCTCCAGCCTTTGAACCACTACTCAGAAAGGCCAAGCTGGCCAACAGATGGACAAAGCAGACACAGAGCCAGTGAATGGTTTCTAAGGACAGGTTAAATATCACCCCTTCTCAACCAATCATTACATAGGTGTAGGTGAACATCCCCTCCATCCACAACTGACTTATCCTATTCAGCAGTCAAACAAAATTTATAGTACATATTGGCAGAGCTGGATCATTTCACCAAGCCTGATTTCTTAGCACAGAAAGGCATTTAGCTGAAAATATTCACAAAAAGACAGATGGTCTTGCAAACTCCACCAAGCCAATGGGTCTTACTATTAATAAATCAAGTACAGAAGTGATGAAAATTAATTTACCTTCTGATAATTTTAACTCTTTTAAAGGTGAAGTCTCAGCAACTGCTAATAAATCTATTTACACCAGAGATTTTGTGTTTAGTGAGAGGATCCATACAGTGAAGACAAGTGATGCATTTCAGAAACTCCCTATGTAATGAAGGTCCAGTGTGATTCACAAGAACATCACATTCAATACATGAAGCAGTGGCATTTTTAACCAGTGTCCATACAGCACAATTTTGAAGTGTGGTCTGTATTAGAAGAACTTGAAGGAGAGACAGCTGTGCAGAACTAATCAAGAAAAATGGATGTACAAAACTCTTCAGTGTTTATCCTAAGCACAGTCACTACAAGCACAATCCCTTTGACACCCCCAGGCAGGTTACCCATGGCAAGGACAGGTTTCAGCTGCTGTGCCTCATGAGTTCTGCTGTGCTGATGGCCAGTCATGGCTCTGGCAGCTGCTGGACAGAGGAGAAATGTCTTGGGGTGACTTGATGTTGTATTCCCTATTTGCTGCTCTATGCCCAGAAGTCAGTTTTATGCCTTCCTGTGCTTTTAAAACTGAGGAAACTTCTCAAAAGAGTGGCTCAAGGACAGAGATAAAAACCAGCACAAGAAGAAAACCTGTGCTGGCTGTATGTAGGGATATGTCAAGCTCAGTCTTCTTGACCAACCCTTCTCAGCACCACCTTTATGATGTACAATTAGTAAGGGGTCAATAACAGAGGAACATAATGTGTCAGTGTTACACAACAAAAAGATGTATGAGCAGGTAGGTTCATAGAAACATTAGATCTGCAGTTCCCTCTGTGGCTGTAGAAGAAAACTGGAAGATGAAACCTGGCACTTTGAAAATCAGAAGACTACTAGGCCAGATTTTTTGGGGGTACTTCAGTGTTTTACCACCAGGACCTCTGTCCAGCTACCAGGGCAGCATTTAATCCATGTTGTTAGCATTGTTTTCACTTCTCTTTTCTGCACAAATAATTTTATCCTATTTTGATTTTTTTTTAAATGAATTTTAAAGGCCAGAAAAAATGTTTATGAGCCATAGTATTGATTGGGGAGTTGAAAAATTTATTATCTTCCCATATGGAAGACTTATTTTTAGATTTTGTGGGTTTTTTTTATTTTAAGTGAAATAATTTTCTGCTCTAGATGTTGAAACACTGATATTTCCAAGTATTACTCCTACATCTTTTAAGTTTTAAAAGGTTATAAATAGGAATAAAGGCTCTGGTAATTTTCACATCAGGGGAAGAAGAAAAGACAGCTGACTTCCCTTAACAATAGTCACAGCAGATGCAATTTGCAAAAGATGAAAAAATAAGGGTTTCAAAACCTAAGAAGCTAACACCATTAAAGATTTCCAGTTTATATGCTTCCAGAATTTGTTTTTTGTATCTCTAAAGAACTGTGTTGAAAAGGGGGTAATGTCTTGCAGGTGATTAACTCCTGGTTGTGTCATATTAGATACTTGATTTTTTGTCTATTCCTCATATAAGTTTAATTCACAGATGTCATAGATTTTGTATGGAAAATGTCAAAGGAAAACATGTGTATTTTGATAATACTGAGGCTATAACTGCACAGTTTAGAATATGCTATTATTCATTTGAGATAGATTTTAGGGGAAAGTCTAAAAAGCTTACTTTCTTTATGGGGTTTTAAAAGATGTGTAGCTGTGTCACTTAAGGACAAGGCTTAGAGGGTAATATGGTGATGCTGAGTTAATGATTTGACTTGATGACCACAGAAATCTTTTCCAAATTATTCTATTCTATGATTCAAGAATAGCAGCAGCCAAAGTGGAGGTACCACCACCCTCTCTGGCTCGGAGCTCTTGATCCTTCCACCTCTCCCTACCTTCTCCATCAAGGCAGTGGGTTAGTTCCCAATGCCACCTTCACCCAACCAACATCTCCTCCCTTTTTAAATTCCTCTTTCCCAACATAGCAAAGCCCAAGATAGGTCCTGTCTTAAAGCAGGAAATTAACAGTGTTGGATCAATCCTTGGACAAAACTCTCCAAGCACAACTGTATCATAATGAAGCTTAACCAGTAAAATCCCAGAATTATGTCAGTATTATTAATCAATAGTTTTAGTAATGGTGAGAGAAGTTTTGAATAACTTTTTCTTCATCACAGCTGAAGAACTGCTGATGGTTGTCAGGACAGATTTATTTCCTTAGATATACAGTGTGAACTACCTCTCAGGTGCCTTATCTATGTTCTTAAGTTACAAGTTTTCCTATATCAGTAAAATTGATTGCATAGCTACAAATTAAAAAAAAAAAAACACCTTTCTGAACTAAAATATGTTTACCTAATATTCTACTATAACATCCACTCAGCCTAATTAATTACTTTAGTTCTCTTGCATCAAGTCTTATTTGTATTTGTGTTTTGCAGTGTTAAACAGTCTTGCTAATGCAAATGCAATTATGTCAGTAAGGGCTGCCTAATGACCCCTATCTCAGTCTTTACACCCACAACACACAGTTGGGTGGTCTGGGGAAAATGTGTTCCTTACCACAAAGACAAGGTCCCCAGCAGAACTGCTCAGGGCTGCGCAAAACAAACTCTGAATCTAAGAGCACTATTAAAAGCACAGATTAAGAAATTAGCCTTTTACATTTCAAGTTCATTAATGGAGAGAAAGGTATCATGTCAAGGAAGTAGAGTCATGACACTTTTGTAGAGGGTAATATGAGGACAGCTGATGGACTCCTTGAAAAAAACCCCTCATCACAAAATTATGAACAATTCTTGCTCTCCAAACTAAGCCCACGTCATCTTTCATAACCATGTGGTCATTTCCTTCAACCACAGAGTAGATTTCCATGATCCTTTTTTGCAGTACACCTCTGTGACTTTCTCAAGGGTGGTTTCAGAGCCAGCAGGAATGCAGAAGCCCTGTGGTAAGAACCA
>JACBWW010000008.1:17317908-17462624 GCA_020086605.1 Lanius collurio
CAGCACCCAGGTCTGTGGAGAAGGAGGGGGAGGAGGTGCTCCAGGTGCTGAAGCCAAAGTTCCTCTGTGGGCCGTGGTGCAGACCAGGGTGGAGCAGGTTGCTGCAGCCCATGGGTCCACGGGGGATGCAGAGATCCACCTGCAGCCCGTGGGGAAGCTGCCTGTGCCGGAGCGGGTGGATGCCTGGAGGTGGCTGTGATCCAGTGGGAGACCCAGCACAGAGAGGCCCCTGCTTCCAGGCTGGAGCAGCCTGTCCTTGGAGGACTGCACCCCGTGGAGAGAGAGAACTAAAGTGCAGCAGTTTTGGGAGGACTGTGCTCGTGAGATTGGGGCGACGCTGGAGAAGTTTACGGAGAACTGTCTCCTGTGAGAGGAACCCCACAGTCTGACAGAAAGGACTCCTCTCCCTGAGAAGCAGAAGAAAATATCAGGTGATGAACTGAAAAACCCCCATGCTGTTTCGTTGCGCTGTTGGCGGAAAGGAGGGAGGGGATGGGGGAAGGTGTCTTTAAGGGCTTATTTTACTTCTCATTACTCTCCTCTGAATTTTTAGCAATAAATTCACTTTGTATCTCTAAGTTGAGCCTGATTTTGCCCTTGGAGTGTTTTCTCCTGGTCCTTAACTCAGGAACCCTTCGTTAAATTTTCCTCTCCTCTGCCTAGCTGCAGCAGAGGAAGGCAAGTGAGCAGCTTTCATGGGCGCCTAGCAATTGCCCAGTGTCAAACCACAGCATTACTCCACCCTGCTCAGTTACATTCCTTGCCATTTCACTTTCACAAGCAATTTTTTTGCCAGCTCACTATTCATCAGTGCTCCTAAACCATCCATAAAGTTTGATAAAACTCAGTCCTAATACAGAAGCTTTGTGGAATCTTGCTTTAGCCCAGTTGAAAACTGCTTATTGACTCTCTTGATTTCTGCCTGTTACTTAGATGTTAGCATTTCAAGTCTGACTGCACCACCACCTACCTTCCCCGAGAGCCTCTGCGCCGCAGCCTTCTGAAGGACCAGCTCCTCTCATTCAGCCATGCATTTGACACTGCACTTGCAGAATCTCAAGAAAGAGGCTGAAATAAATTTGTTGATTTCTTCACAAGTCCTTCAGGAGGTGGAGGATGAAAAGGAACTTCTGCAGAGCAGAACAATTCTGCTTGCAGGGCTGTTGGATGGATTCTCAGGAGAGAGACAATAAAACATCAAAATGCTTCAACAAATGAGTACGGCTGGCAGCAAAATCCTAGATGAGGACTCTTGGGATCTGGGATCTAGCCGTACATGAGGTATTACAGTAACACCGAATAAAATGCTTAAAAGCTTTAAAGCCAGACAAGAGAATATGGGACTCTCACCACTTCCTACACCCACAGCTGTTCAATAAAACAATCTGCATCTTTTATTCCTGACCAGAGTGCTTGATGGCCAACATATAAGGATTTAATTTGTGTATTTAAGAACTGAAAAACACAACTGCTAGTGAAGCAGCAAGCACTTGCTACAGGTACATTAAACCAAAAAGCAAAAACTGGTAGCATAGAGTGTAGGAAATTATAGGGCAGAGAATTTTAGCAGCTGAGCAAGGTGAAAACCAGTTTGTGCATATAGTTGATGCCTGTAAACTTCCTTGTATACCTGCCTGATGTTTAAAGTTGAGTTGGTGAAGCACCAGGGTGAAGGTATAATTTTTAAGTCTCTATTCCTTTGCAAGCTCAGTCAGTGAATCAGGAGTCATTCCCACAATCCAGATGTATAATAATTTCTAGTTTTTCTCAGTATCCTATAAAAATATCTGTAATATATCTCTGTCATTTTAGTTTAATAAAACAAAACAAAACCAAATTATAACAATTAATAAATAGATTATTTCCCAATAAAATAAAGACTACCTGGTTTAAAATACTTCTGAAATTACTCATGGTGTATTTTTGAAACACTGCCATGCAACAAAATAACCAGCTGTACACTTTCTCTACTCAGAATTTACCTCTCAGCAATTTCCATTTTCTTAAGGTGCTAAAGTATTGTGTGTTTGCCTATACCGCATGACCAATTCAATTGTTTCCTGAATAACTGAAACATTCTTAATTTAAACCAAAAACTACCAACCATCAGGCAGGCCCCACAGCCTTCTGTTACTTTCCCTGATTAACACCAAAGATTGTGCTGGTGCAAATATCAGAAAAACAAATGTAACTTTTGGGTCAAATATTCGCTTCACCTAAACATTCTCCATCGATTTTTAAATGCTGCTTTAATAATCATTTTTGCTGGTTAAAATTCCAGTGGGAGGGGATGACAACCTGCAATCACAGTCAACATGACTAATTTTTTGTCATAATTTTAAGCAGTGTCTCTTCCTTAGCACTACACTCCATTATAGAATTGGGTAAGCTTTCCAGAGATTAATATAAATCCTGAAAACTGAAAACTTTCATACTATCTGAACCAATATGCACATTCAGCAAACTGTTTTACCTAAGAATATTTATTGTGAATGTTTTGGATTTTTCACAGGTTTAGAAGTGGCAGCTTGACTCCAAAATTGGCGTGTACTTTATTAAAAGCAGATTAAGAATTTTTTTAAAAAGATTAAAATACAGCATTAAACCTTAGGTCAAGCAATATACTTCTGTTGAGCATTTTCCCTTCTTCAGAAAGAGACAAACAGTCAACTGGTTGCACAACTCCAGCCCAGGCAAACTTCTTTGCCACCTGCCAACATCCACTGCTTACTTTGGAAACGACACACACCTTGATGTGGGTTGTGATTTTGTTCCCCATAATCAACTTCTGAGAGGCATGCTCTAGTTACATTTATGTACTGCTGGTGGAATTTGCTTGTTTGCAGCAAATTCTTTTACTCCTTTTCACTGCATTTTAGACCAAAACCAATCACTCTTTCTGTGTAAATTTTAAAACTGACTACTTCATGATCAGTATTTTCAAGCACATGGTATAAACTAGTTAGTGCAGTAGTACACATTTAGCCTAACAAAGGGGCTGCCTCACCTCTATAAAGAGTAGAGGATGCAACATTTTTAAGCACTTCTTATGAATATCCAATGAAAGAGGGTTTGTGGTGATCTGTTTATCCACCACATTCCCCCCCCACTTTCCCCAGCCCCTGGCCCTGGTCACTCCCTCGGGCTCTCCCTGTTGGTTCCTGTACCCCAACTCTGCCCATGTACCGCCCCTGAGCAAACCCCCCTGCGCCCAGATCACGAGGTCTCTCTGCCTCTGGGGATCGATGTCCTCTGAAAAAAAGTCCTCTGAAACCCTTTTGGAGAGACCCTTCTCTGCCTCCTTTGCCCTCACTGGTTGTAGCGCTGCTGGCTGCCGGAGCAAAACCGCGGAGCCGTCCGAGATGGGCTGCGGGAGGGCGACAGTGGTCACACTGCCCTAAGGAGCTCTGCTGAGCTCTCAGGGAACACTGCAGCGTGCTAAGCTAAACCTAGCACTACAACAGGGGTTGTCTCCACTTAATTTGATTCCATTTTCCCCAAGAGTCAGCAAAATGTGTTATGAACAAGCTATTGAACCTTATGAAATGTTTCTACAGAAGTAGTCAAATCTGATTACCTGGTGATTAGTCATCATTATTAATCACAGCAGTAAGATGGAAATGGTGAACATTTTAAAATTAGTAATACTTTATTTTTTGAAGCAGGAGCATTGAAGCAAGATAAGTAAATGAGTCTGAAGAGCCTTCAAAATGTGTGTTACAAAGGTGCTGCGTCTGCTAAATGAAGATGTGGCATGTTCACTGTTCCAACACTGAACTGCAATTTAGGAGCATTACTAGAGTTTGGAATTGAATAAAAACTAAGGAAAAAAGTCAAGCATACAAACCACTATTGAATAATAACTGCAAACCTGGTATCTGTGGTAATAGGATGTAGAGAAGTGATTTTATCATTGCTGAATTATCAGAGAAAGAGCACATTGTTACAATTTGTTGCTACAAGCTAAGATTCTGCTTAGAACTGTAGCCTTCATTCCAGATACCCTGGGAGAACACATCTGAATACCTGAGTTTCCCTCCTGCAACTCCTCTAAGGCTTAGAATCATAGAATGGTTTGGGTTGGAAGGGACCTTAAAACCACTGTTCCAACCCCTCTGCCATGGGTACATATGCTGTCCACTAGATCAGGGTGCTCAGTCCCATCTGAAATAGTAATTTAGGGGAAAAAGCTGATGAGTCATTTGCTTATGCACAGGCCCTGAGGAGAAAGAACTAGACATGAGCGGCCTGCACGGTGTATTCTTCCCCAGAACGGTGGAACCTTCTCAGTGAAGGCACTGTAGGAACCCTGGGTTCAGAAAATTTCAGTCTTTCAGCGCTGACAGGCAATGATCCCCAAAAGCACACTGCATTTGACCTGAGACCTTGGGAAAGGCATCCCAAATTGTGTG
This sequence comes from Lanius collurio, assembly GCA_020086605.1. Lineage (NCBI taxonomy): Eukaryota > Metazoa > Chordata > Aves > Passeriformes > Laniidae > Lanius > Lanius collurio. The sequence continues at coordinate 17,322,321 of JACBWW010000008.1, forward strand.
ATAACACTGAGGTTGTTGCTGTGTAATTGAAGTTGTATCAGTGGGCGGAATATGTAGACATGCAGAAAAATTAGGTTTATGGGATTTAGAAAGAAGATAGAGGACTTGGGGTGTGGATTTGTTCTTCTTCTTTCCTTCTTCACAAATCTGGGTATTCTGGTACCAGTTCAAAAAACCCACAGTGTGGATCATGAACAATTAGTTATTTGATTAGAAGTAAAAATAAATTAATTGTCATTCCATAATTGGATAGTGTGGACTTTATACGGCCTTGGAAGTTAGAACTTGGGGCCATTTTCCACCTTGTTAACTTAAGAGGCACATTCCATACAGCTGTGCTATAGATAAGAAATAATAAAAATCAAATTAAAAGAACAACTCAGCACCTCCTGCATTTTAATTTAAACTCTGAGTAAAAGAACTCACGAAACAGAGGCAAAGAAGAAAAGAAGCGAAACAGAGAAAATTAATAGATACAGTGGGCAAAACGCCTCCTGCCAATCTGCCAGCTGTGTTACAAGCAGTCACTTCCCTGACAAGGAATGGGGTTCTCTCCAGCAGCCCTGCCCACGAGGGACAGGCACCCTGCACTCCCTTTGCACCTCCTGGGACATGACCATGGCTGAGGTCTCTAGCACACAGCCTGACCCTTGCACTTGCTCACAAATGATGCAAAATCCTCCACCATTTCACTGGAGGGAGGGTTGGAGGCCATGGGCTCACTCTTGACACAGCAAGGAGCACTGTGAGAGCACAAGGCCCTGCCCACAGGTTATGTAACCTGAAAACATCCTTGTAAGTTAATCTACTTGTATTTTTTATGAAACACCTCAACCATTAAATAGAAATTGGTTATAGCTTGGATAAATTCAGTTTCTAAAGCTGAAAAAGATTTAACAGATTGCAATGAGATCACATGAGTTATTAACATCTCAGTTAGGCAAGAGGCTAAAAATGGTCATCACTGATACACCAAAGCTAACGTTTTGAAGATGGAAGCAGCAGAATTAGTCCTCTCATTTAACTCTTATCAGAAGCAGAAAGCTTGTCTTCACCTTAATCATTGCCTTTTCTTAAAAGTAAACTGACAGCATTTGTAAGTATTCAGTTGTGCCACAAGAAAAAACATACCCCAATTTAAATAACTTTTCTCTTGAAAATCAAAGCCTAGAGAACAAGAGAATCAAAGATCCTTCCTCACAAAAATTTTAGGAACTGTACCTTACTGCTTTGGTGTCAGGCTAATTGCTATATTTGGTTTCTGTTCTTTCCCTAAAGTTAAAAATTTCAACAGCAAATTCAAAATGGGCTATAACTTGCTGCAGTCCTAATCCATAATCTTCCAGTGAAAATTTAATCCTATGTATAAGGGTTTAATATATAATAATGGTATGTAAGAGTTTTTCTGCTGTTTCAAGCTGAAATTTCTTCACTTTGATCTCCACTAGATTGTTGCTGGCTGCAGATGGGCACTTGTCTGACATTGTGCTCATTGTCATATAAACAGCATGATAACAATGATTGTTTTCAATTGTTGTCCCCAGCCTCTGAGGAAAACCTTCCAAGTTGAAAAGCCAAACACCTAGTAACAAATTTAACTTGTTCTCTAGTGCATGTGAAAGTGAACACATGCAGTTATTCAGACAAATTACTCAGAAAGTTAATCACAACTTATTGTGCTGTTATTAGCCAAAAGTATGTCCCTCATTCTTGACAGGGTCTCTGCCAACATCATGCACTAACATAAACTGCAGTTAGCACTCCACCTGGGAGGTAACGGGGGCTGGAGTTGTTCTGAGAATGATGCAAGCAGGCAGGTGTGTCTCAGCTGTGCACAGCCATAATGACAGATCTGACCTCCAGTGAGATGCTGCAGGGGAGCTGGGTGGCTTGACCACACTGCAGAAAGCAGCCTTCAGGCCAGGGCTGGACTACAGTAGGTAGGACCTGCCTTCTGAAACATTGGGGAGCACCACTCGGCACCACACAAGGGATTTTGCAGAATGGTGATAGGCCAGTACTGCTTCCTGACAGGATGTGTTTCTGTACTCCAAGAGGTCATCCCAGCTGGGGTCAAAGCTAGCAAGGGTGACCAGATCTGCAAAGGTTTTACACTGAGACTTAGGGTGTCTGCAGATTAACTGCGCAGCAAATCCAAATTTAGTCAGAAGGCACCTGGTTCTGGTAATTCCATGTGCAGCTGAACGAGACCATCAGCACACACTGAGTCTCTTCCCTTGCAAGTACCAAATGTAACCAGATAAACATCTTAATTATGAAATAATGTTTGGTGAATGACTGAAGAAATGACACACCCATAGCATACAAACAAATAGTAACAATTCTTCTGGCAATCCTCCCTATACCAAGGTAAAATGCAGGGAACAATGACTTATCATACAACTTCTGCTGACAGATGCGGGCAGCAGGGGACAGGGGAGGTTTTGCATTCAGAACAGTGAGAACCCCAACAGCCTCTGACACTAATGCCAAAGGAGGAGAGAAAGATTAGCCTGCCTCTACAAACAGAGATAAGGTCTCAAAAATGATTATTCCCCAAAAGGTCAATAAAAAAAGGCCCAGATTTTTAAAAGCATCTGGTTATCTGGTAAGATTGTCAAAAACTTGTAGGTGTCTTTAAAGAGCCAGTCCTCTCTGGGAAAAAAAAAATTATTTAACAGCTGAATCATCCTTTAGTGAAGCAAAGTTAATTTCAATTTTGAAGGTGGAAGATCAGTACTTAAAAGGAAAAATCTGAAAATGGAAACCAGCATTTTTTTCTTTTTTGTACTGCAAGGTACAAAAGACAAAGGCACATAGAAAGGAGCAGCTTTACCCTGTGAGTCCTGCAGGTAATTAATGAATAATTAAAAGCAAGCCTAATGTTTGCAAATAATTGATTTAACTGTGACCATTTGGACTTAAATGTTTTAGCAACAATTCTGAAGTATCCCCATGACATGTCTTTGATGAAAAAAACACAAAGAATTGAGATATTGTACATGGTAATTTTAAGTAGTCCAGGTACAGCCACAAATTAATTAGAATTAATTACTCACCTACCTCCAGTGAGTTTCTCTGTTATGACAACTAAAAGTTAAATAGAAGGAACTCAAGAAAGTAATTTTTTTCGTAACAGAAATAGAGAAAACTTGGTGATAAAAAATAAAAATTCACATCTTAGATAGAAATATACATGGATGTTCTCCAACAGTTCAAATACAATTTAAGTGTTACAATCAAAGTTTCTTTTTCTCTGATACAATTCAAATGAGAATTATCTTTCTCTCATGAAGGAATATTTCTGCTCACAGTCTTACTGCTTTCCTAAGTCCTTTTGTTTGTATAGTTGAACATGCAGTCTAGAAAGAGCAATAGAAAGGGAGAAAGTTACAAATGTACAGCATTAAGGGAAGCGGCTCCTTATACTGAATTAGAGTATCAGGAGCTGCATAAACAGATGCTTCCTATTAATATATGTTAGTAAGTTCCTTCAGACCTCTGACTTTATGACATACCTTTGTAAACCAAAAAGACAGTTAAGGGTACTAAAAAATAGGACTACTTAGGGCAGCATGTATCATGTTAGGAATCACGGAAATGTTAGCTTAAAGACAAAAGCCTTAATTAACTCTTTATTATTAAAAATCCCCAAAGAGCATAGCTTAACAGCAACTGCAGAAACTTATTTTTATTCTTTTGTCACAAGTTATTTTCACCTTTCATCAGACTCATCCATACAAGACAGAAGGCTAGAGTCTTCTCATATTTTTGAAAGAAAAATTTGACATAGAAAATCTTTTTCCTGCTTCTTTAGAAGACTTGTAAAAATTCTTGTAGTTGGGTAACTATCTCTGTATCCACAGTTTCCATAAGGGCATGAAAACCTTGTTCTCCCAGTAATTCCTGCTGTGCCTTTAACTTCTCATAGATGAACTGCTGCAATGACACAGTGTGCACAGGGTCCTTCAGTGCAAGCTGTGGAAAACATGCAAATGAAAAATATATAATAATGCATTAAAAAATATTCTATGACGTATGCATTTTGATTATAACCACAGCTCAAGAAAGAAATCTGCTTTTATTTTCTTTCTACTTACTTGATAAACAAGAGGAAAAACTTGTGTAAAACAAAGATCAAATTGATTATTATTAAGGCAAATATCAGTTTAAAACTATTTGAAACAATGTCAAATCATGCATCTTACACTTTACTCTAAGGTTTCATGCTTCTACAAGATAAAACAATTTCAAAGCTGCTTTATTAGTTACTGCTGAATGAGGTTCCTGTAATTCCTAAAAAACAGATCAGACCTTACCAAGGACTTTAGTGATGGCATACACTATGGCCAGTTTTATTTTATTAGTAAGAAAACAAAACACTGAAAAAGCTGAACTTGTTTAGACTATATGACAAACAAAATAAAATGTTCATATGTATAAAGAATGGACACACTTCAGTACAGATACCTAAAAACCTCATCAATCCACCAGGATTATACCATTTTCTTTTGGACAAGGAAGGACAATATTTGTCACTACCTTCTCACATTAGCTGTCTTTCAATGGAAATAAAAATAGGTAAAAGAGACTACATTGACAGAGGAGGTACTGCTAATTTCAGTGTCAGCAGACACGCGGGCAGGGCTCAGGATGCTGACAGTTATGCTGCATTTGTCCCTCAGTCCACCAGGCTGGATGGAAGGGGATGGGGACACCTGGCACTTCCTGCATCATAAAGAAGTAGGTTGTTGAAATCAATGGCAATTAATGCAGACCTGTGATCTTCATCTTAGTGTCAAACCCAAACAACACTACTGTTTATGCTGGAAGGTCAGGAAACTATTTTGCTGTTTCAAGGTAGAACATGTTGATTTTATCACCTCTTCTTACCATTGCACTCTTTTCAAAGGGGCAGTAATTGCAGTAATAGTTTGGTACTCTGTAGGGTTTTTTCTAGTAAATGTATTTTGAATTTTTAGAATATAATAGACTTTTCTAATGAAATTTCTACATCACATCTACTCTAATCAAGATTTGTTGAAGTTACTGGCATCCTTTTGTAATTAAAAAAAAAAGATTGCCTTGATAAGGAAAGAATCTACCAGTTTCTGAAGGATTTGCACTTGTTCACCTAAAACTGTAATTTAGGATACATAAGGCATTTATAGTTATTTTCTCTAAGTTCATAGCTTTGAATAGTCATGTACAAAATTACTCTAAGGAATTTTGCACAGAACAACAGGTATTTAAATACAAGTGTTCTCATCCTTGTGACCCTGACCAAAGCCACTCAATTATACCCTCCCACAACTGGAGGATATGATTGAGTGGGACAAAGGCTTGTGGGCTGAGATAAGAACAGGGAGAGATCACTCACCAGTTTCTCCCATAAGCAAAACAGCCTTGACTCAAGGAAATTAATTTATCACTGATCAGATCAAGGTAGGGTAATGAGAAATGTAACAAAATCTTAAAACACCTTCCTCCACTCCTCCCTTCTTCCTGGGCTCAACTTTTACCTCGTCTGGAGCAGCTTGGGGGACAGGGGAATGGGGACTGCAGTCACTTTATCACATGTTATCTGTCATGCTCCTTCCTCCTCACACTCTTACCTGGCTCCATCATGGGGCCCCACCCACAGGAGACAGCCCTTCATGAACTTCTCCAATATGAGTCCATCCATGGGCTGCAGTCCTTCACTAACTAATCCAGTAAGATCCCTTTTCTCCCACAGGGTGCAGTCCTTCAGGAACAAGCTGCTCCAGCATGGGCTCCTCTGTCCATGTGCCCACAGGTCCTGACAGAAGCCTGCTCCAGTGTGTGCTTCCCACAGGGTCAGACTCTTTTGGATATCCACCTGCTCCAACAGGGGCTGCAGGTGGATCTCTGCATCCCCAGGGACCTCCATGGTCTGCAGGGCCTCAGCTGCCTCACCATGGCCTGTACCACGGGCTGCAGGGGAACCTCAGCTCTGGCACCTGGAGCACCTTCTCCCCTTCCTTTCTCACTGATCTCGGTATCAGCAGAGTTGTTGCTCTCACATATATTCACTCTGCTCCCTGGCTGCCTCACCATTCAAAGCAGTAGCACTTGAAACCAGCAGGGACTTCTGTAGTATGATTAATGATTGCTGCTGGAAGCATCATCTACTTTCTGTAAACCAAATGTGACTTAGAAGTCTTCAGACCTAATCAAGGAGTTAATACACTAACTTGTTTTCATTCAGATAGTCCCATCAGAAGTATTTCAAGTAAATTAAAGAATTTCCTGCAACAACAACAGAGTTGATTTTCTTTCGCTCTACTTCTCTGGAACTTGTATTCAGAACTAACAAAACAAAAAAATAGTTTGATATAATGAATTTGTCAACAATATTAGACAGACAGCTGCAGTCTTCACTGACTAAATAAACAAAATCATAAGTGTGGAAGAACAGTAAGCACAGTTGGTGAAGGACTATATATTAAGTATGTGTGCTGACTTCCGAGGCATGTGGTCATAGTTGTTTTATTGAAATGTGCCTGATTCTGATAAGGCAAAACCAATCTATTTTCCAGTTAAAAAAACACTTGAAAATTCCAACAGCTTCTTAGTCAAAACAGCTACAGACAGGAAACAAAAATTTGGCCAGTAACTACATTCTATTGAAATGTGCTTTACGCTGCTCAGTGAAAACCTGGATTTGACTAGCTTTTTAATCTCATTACTTTACAGATTCATCTTGAACCTGGATACAGGTGCCCTGTTGGAGCTGGACTGCAGAAACTCATCTTCCACCTCACTGGTTGTAAACACTGGCCTGAAACAAACAATTTGGAGGTTTTGCTGATTCCCTTTAGGTTGTTCTTGATTTTCCTATCACCTTACATATTTGTTCCCTCTTTACTTTACCAGTGGTATCTGCTACTATAGTTTTCAGAAGTGTGTGTGCACTGGTGCTCCATCACACATAGGTAGGAATGGGCCCAGGTAGCGTATTGTTTTTAATCCAGTTTTTAAAATCAAATGCTACCTGTGCTTTGGAAGCCATGATTAACAATTCTGGTTATTATCTGACACTTCTGCTACTAGTGACCTACCCAAAGGACCTGTACAATTTTGAAATAAATAGCCAAGTGTGACATCTCAATTTCTGCACCATCAGCAAAGCTATATACAGAGCTATTTCAGTTAGGATTCAGAATGAATTTATAGCAAACATTCATAACAACTACAGCTCACTTGCTTTAATGGCTGCAAGAAACTGCATTTAAAAGAATAAGAATATAGTGTATACTAGAGTTAGCTGAAAAAATGAGAGTGCTTAAGTTGGAAATGTATCAAGAAAAATTAACTAAATATAAGAATGAGAAGACTAAAATAGACAGCTATTCTTACAAAGGAGGCTTGAAAGGAGGAAAACAAAGGATTTCCATAGTGCTTAGGAATTTAGAAAATACAGCAACCATGGAAACAGTTAGAATCTAGACTATGAAATCCAAAATGAAAATGAAGCTTTGATGTTCATGTATTCTCTGTATTTATTCTCTGTAAACCTTCCAAGAAAACAGAGACCGAAAAGGTGTTTAAGATTACTGTTAAAGAGCAGACGAGGAACAAATGACAAGCAATTCGTTAGAGAAAAAAGGTTAAGTGATATGCAAAGGAAGATATATGCAAGGGAGGTAAACCAAGACCTTGGCTGTGGTGTTGTTATCAGTTTGGTGAAGCTCCTCCTTATCAAAGCACATTTACCTTTATGCAAATGGCCAATGACTCTGTATCACATGTGATTCCCAGAACAGTTCCCTCGCTATGACTGTGTTCATTGACAATATATTGGTATGTTGTATCATTTAATGATACAGGATAATTCAGTGTACCCTGATTTTCTTTTTGCTTGACATATCCACACTGAAGGTAGTCCACAGCAAATCTAACAAGTCTAAGTTCTGCAACATATATTCATATTATTGAAGTTAACCTGCAACTGAAAAATTAACATCTACAACAAAGCTATTAAAACTTTAGCCAGGCAGCAATGAAGTGTGAGTATATTCAAATAAAAGGAAGAACATAAAAGCATTATAGATTTAAATTTACTTTGCTTTTTAAATCTGATTAACAAACAGAACATGTCTCTCTCCCTGTTGATATATAGACATATTGATCCCTACTGATAATCATACATACGTATGCATCTATATTGAGAGATTATTCAAAAGCACAGAGAATAAATACTATCACTCTGCAACAAACAGCTAAAATTTAAGTTCACAAGCAAGAAGATAATTTAACAGTCTACAGATGCTTTTAAGAGTAACAATTATAGAATTATAGAATACATTCTTAAGGACCACAGAAAATATTTCTGCATTTTGCTTAAATCTGAAATTGCAAGTCACTAGGAATTTCTCTTAAGGCTTTTCTAATAGCAGAATAATATAGAAGAGTTTTTGCATATTTTTAAATACATATATATGCATTTTATATTACTTTTATAAATGTATTCCTATATATTTATTAGTATTTAAAAGAAAAGTCTACTAACAAACCACAAGTATATGCTGGCTTTTTTGTAAGAGTTCTTTACACTAGAAAAAAATTCTATGCAAGCTCATGAATTCTTTTAAATATGAGAAATTTAGCCTACTATGACATTTCAATGAAGTTTAGCTCTCTGTTTTTTTCAATAAATTCTTTCTATATTGTGTTAGTATTGTAATGTTCAGATTTTGTGAACAGATGGTGTTTATTTTGATAACAGTTACCAGGATGTAAAAGGAAAGCAGAAGCATAAGTGCTGTGGTTGCAAAATTTGGCATTAAATTTTCTTTTTTTGATCCAAAAGATGAGATTTCCAAGAATAATAGATCAACCAAAGCTAAAAACAATTTAGTGTAACAGAAGCGAAGCTCGTAATCAGGCCTATGACTGAATAACAGATCTAAAACTTACCATTTTTTTCCTTTTATCTTGCTCTGTTGGAGGCTCCTCATCTTCTGTAACCTTAGGCTCTTCAAAATGAGACATTAACATGCAGCTAAAAATGGGAATAAGAACAGTTTTAACATATACTCCCATTAAAAATAATTTTAAAGCACTTTTGAAAACACAGAACAGATAAGAGAGTTTGCTGAAAGCCAGGCAATCTAATAACAAGTAATTTTTTTCTGTGAACAGTGAATCTAATGAAGCCCAAATGCATGTTCTCTGTCACCTCTAACCGTGTAACAATCTTAGTTATGCTCCATATTGTAGCTTAAGTTGTGGGTTAAAAATTCATTTGTGCATATATAAAATAGACTACATGGCTTTAAAAAAAATAATACAGAAAAACCTACTGTTCCTAACAAGAATTTTCCCCTCTTTTCAAGAAAGTGCTAGACAAGCACTCTATGCTAAGTCAAAGTGGCACATATACAAAGATTGCAAACGTGTCTCATGGCATTCATGTTTTTCTGTGAGATCTTTGACAAAAGGACCTGAAAAACTTACAAGGACAGTGCTACTGGTTCTACAATAATATCTGCAAGACACTGAACAACAGTTTTAAACTCATTTTTTGTTATGCTCCACCCTCAATTGGCAAGTACCCACATGCACAAGTAACAGCCATATTTTAATTATTATTTTTGAAGTAAGTATAAAACCAGAAAATATGAAGAAAAAAACCAGTTTGAAAGTCAGAGGTTTTTCTGTCTGTTTAAATGGTCTGAATGGATTTTATAAAGACATTGATAAAAGCTATCCTAAAGCAAACATGACTTTGATTCACTTTACATGCTCTATGCTCAAAGAATTGACAAATATTCCACCACTTTATCAAATCTTTTCCTGGAATTTCTGCCTTAAAAACCAGAAGGATTTAAAAAACACTCAGGCAATGACAACTTGCCAGCATGTATCAGGTGTGATTTAAGACATGAAGGACAGATAATTCACATATTACAAAGCTGCAAGACAGATGCAGATTATTATTCATTTTCAGTCCTGCACATTTTTAATTGCTGCATTCCACTAGCATGTGAAATGCTCCATCAGCTAATGGGTGAACCCATTTTAAAGTTACTAAAACAAAAAAAAGGTTGTGATTTTACATGGTTTTACGTGAAAATACTCAGACTTACTCTATTTACATAGCTGGTTTACCATTAACGTGTGTTTAGAGCTGTATGAAGCACTTGCCAAACAGCATGGCAAGCAGGGTCAAATGCTAACACGGAAGCCATTTTTAGTAAAGGGACTAGTTATTTCAAAATAATACAGCTAATTGCATACCTCCTCTGCTCACATCTCAGTTTATTAAAGGAAAAGGAGACAAAAATATCAATTGTCAAAAAATACAAGATTGACTTAACTTTTTCAGACTTTCATAAATTTTAGGTACCACAAAGTTTGAAACAGAAGGAGAGGAGAGAATAAAAGAAGAGATGATGATAAAATTGGGAAAAATCTGAGTATTGGTGAGACAAGACTAGAGCAATGGAATGCTCCACCTTCAAAAATATTTGAGGCTTGTAAAGCTCTCTCGTAATTATCACTACAATGTGAAATGTGAACACTAGGAAACCTGAGTGCAATCCCTTTGTATTGTAAGATGGTATAAACTTTTCCATAACCTGATTAAAATCCAATCTAAATCTAAAAAATGACAAGACCTTTACCTCTTCCAAAATCTCTCTGCTTTAACTACAACAGTTTCCTTAAAATCCCAGTTTAAATATAGTTATTTGAAGTGGTTAAGCCACTTAAGCCATTGCTGTTGTTTAACCTTTACGATTTTCCCTGTACATGTTTACCCTCTCTTCATCCTTCAGAGGCTGACGTTCTATATTGCTTCAGCCTTGATCTTGTGTTAAATACACACATCATTTGATTTCCTGCACCACAATAATTAGCTAATATGATAATCAGTGGACTACACATTATCTTTTTTCTGAAGCAGTTTAGGCTTAAGCCATTCTTCTTCAGTCTGGAGAGCCACAACAATGCACATGATTTCAGATGACTGCTCTCACTTTACTTCCAAATGATGTCAAAATATATTGCACAAATGTCAGAATCTTTCAAACAGCTCTTTCAGTACCTGTCAACATAAATATGTCCTTGGTTCAGTGTGGCTATAATTTATGAAGTAAAAACAATGCCCAGAGTTTGGAAAAGTAATGACAGGTTCTACAAGCCTTCAGGCTTAAAATACGAAATAAACTAAGATAAAGTCTATTCTCAGTGAGAACTCTTTCCAACAAGTGCTGGCAAAGCAACATGTTTAGAAATACAAAGGACTCTGCAACATTGTCTCCAATGGTAAACAAAACACAGCGCCAGACATTTTGCATATTCCCAGACTTTGGAGTTACAGCTTTTTTACTGAGAGTAAAGAGTTTGGTGGGAAGAACTCTGGCAAGCAATTCTTAGGCACAGTTCAGGCTCAGCGCATTGTGTACATGTTAAAAGTGGAGAAGAACTTAATGGATTGCATTCTGGCTGTTCTGTGTGACCTGGTTTCGGTGGTGGCAAACAACCCCTTAAGCAGTTAATTAATTAGTTCAGATACAGTCTGTTTCATCAGCATGTAGTGATCTGAAAGAAAATTCTTGATTCTTAGCATCAGAGCTTCAGTAAATTCTGCTATTAGCCTATACTGTCTGTAAGAATATCCTGCAGAGCATCTGTTTTTAATGTTTTACAACTCTCCATTCTAAAAGTGTGTAATCATTACAGAGATAAAAATGACATTAAGGTCTCTGTCCAAAAAATATCCTACTATTAATTAGGGTTTTTATTTTTCCCCAGCTTTGATGGACTACCTCCAGTAACCAGAGAACCATGAGGATATTAATGAGTGTAGTGTGGTACTGGGAGGCAGAGCATTCTGGACACCCCCAACACCTTCCTGCCACAAGCAAGCTCTTGCTCCTAGTTCTGGAAACTGCCTTTTGAGATATATCCTGTAGCAGTACATATGTTACATGGAACAACTGCAGAACTGTCCTTGTGGGATATGCGTTCAAGTTCTCCAGGATGTGAAATACTGTACATTAGGTAAACTCACATGAGGTTCATATCATACTCAAAGAAACTCCAAGCTAACTCTGAGCTAGGGTGGTCCCTATCAACACACAAGCTTGTTGTATTGAAATCTTATCAAGTAAACAAAAAGCAAATGTAAACATATGAATGTTTTAAGATATCATTTAGGAGATAACTTAATGGCCAATATAAAGCTATACTGTCATTTTAAGCAATCTTTCCCCATTGCAATTATTTTCTTTTAAGACCAAAAGTTTCCTGTCTTCCTAAAATATGCACTTTTGAGGAAATAGAACTCTAACAAGCATGTTTTAACTGCCTACAGATTTTTCAAATCAAAACACTTCATATAAAACAGTATTGCTACTGTTAAACCCAACAAATTCACATTTTCCACTTACTCTTTGTATGTTCCTGTTTCAGAATCTTCAGTCATAACGTCGTGCAGTCCTTCCACTGAAATGTTGATGATACCGCAAAATTTATCTTGGATAACACTGTAAAAGAACAAAATTTATTTTGGATAACATTGGGAAAGAACAGGAAAGCGACTTAGCTAAAGGAACTGCACAGGAAATTGGCTCAACTGTAGAACATTTACTGAAAGGTATTTTCCTTGCTTACTGCTTAGCTGAGCATGCTATCAAGCAACTAATTCAGCATTTTTAATTACAAAAAGACTTCAAAATACACAAGAAACATTATTCTTAAATATAATAAAACTTAATGTGCCACTGAAAACCTAGAAGTAATTGCAAAAGGAATAGAAGAAAACATACGTTAGCACAGGAGTGAAGAAGTGAGTGGGAAGGGCATGCTCCTGCCAGCAGAGAAGAGAGTAGTAGATTCTATTCTCAATATGTTTACACCTTTTCTACCATCACTATTCAATGCATAAACCTACATAACCCCTGAGCAATGGCCGCTTGTAAAGAAAATACACTCCCCTACTTAGCAGTATTTCTTCACCCTCCTAGGCAGCCAAATCCTCCTAGAGGGTGGAAAAACCCTGCATGCACCCAGTTCTATAGGAATGCCACTTTCCTGACTGCACAGAGAAATATGGGACAGGATTTATCTGTTTAAACATGGGCACCTCCTGCCATTTGACACACAAGGCTATTTAAGACTAATGCAAAGGGCTGATAGTATCACTTGGGACTTAAAAGGCATGAGCACCTTTACTCAGCAAGGCCTCACTAGATAGGTCCACAATGCCCAAAATTACACTAAAATTTACATTTGCCCCTGCCTGGAGAAAGGATGTCCCTGTAGCTTAAGGTCATAGAAACATGATATCCCCATGATGGATAAAGTAGGTGCCACCAGCTACTAGTTAACGGAAAGCAGCCAACTGCTGCTTCTGCTCCATTTCCTGCTACTGTGGATTTAATGCCAGAGACTTGCTATTGTGGATCCTTGGTTCTTGGACTCCTAATCTGTGAACTGCAAAAGGGTGAAGACAAACTGCAAGTGAAAAGATGTTCATATCAGGAAAACCTCTAGCTACACGTACCAAAGAGAAAAGAGACCTAACTAGTGATGGTAAACTACAACTCTTTTCCTGGGACTGCCATTGACTGAAGCACCTTATTGCTCCATCTGGATTTCAGGCTTAATTCTCCCAAAAGATGCTGCTACTCCCTAAGAGGCAGATACAGAAGCAGACACACTCCATTTATTTATAGGCACTGAACACAAAGTTCATATATTGTAATTTGACTGTAGTTGACCATTGTTTTAACACAGACACATCTATTTCTTAATATTCTTTCATTTCCTTTTCTTATTTGGGATAAAAACTGAAGACATGGATAAACTGTAGCTTCTTACACAATAGCAACTGCTTTCGAAAAACTTCTTGTCAGACACACAACAAAATTTTACACATATGACAAACAGTTATATAGCAATAGATGCCTTGGAAAAAACGCTTATGAAATTAGAATACAAAGCATAGAAAATATTTCTTTATATTTGTCTTGATAAAATTGCAATTTCACTCACTCATGATCATTTATTTCAACGAATAGTTTTTTTCTGTTTTTTACATTCAGCTACTGTTGTATGCCAGGCTCTGAGGTGTATTTTGTATCATCAGCCTTGCAACTCCTGATTTCCACAAAATGAAAACTGACATAATTTTTACTGCCTGATTGTCAGCTATGTATTTTAAAAGACACTTACTCCTTTGCCAAAAATCTTCCCCATCACATTCAGAAGAGCAAAGCAAAACATGTTATGAGACTGAATCCCTGTGAGGTTCTGTAGACAGCAAGCAACTTACTGATCTCACAGCACAGCTGGGAAAGTATCTCAGCCACCTGCACAGTGAGCCCTCTGAGACACAGCAGGTTTCTTCACCGAGTCAGAGGTCCTGCCTAGCACACCTCCCATTAAGACTCTTTTGCCTCATCCTCCTCTTTGAAACACATCTCTAGGAAAATGCCATTAACACGGTTAGTATTTTCCTACGTGAGTAAGGTTAATATTTTCCAATAAGCTGCCCTCAATATTTTCCAACAAGCTGCCCTCAAACTCATGTCAAGAATAGACAAGAGCCATTCAACTGAGAAAAAATGTGAACATTTTGCACCCTGGAGAAGCAAACTATGCCCCATTCATAAGTACTATTTAATTAATAATAGAGGTTGCTGTCCACTACCTGTGTTACTTCTTCCTTCCAGGTTGCATGAATCCCAGAATGGTTTGGGTTGAAAGGAACCTCAAAGGTCACCTAGTTCTGACCCTCCTGCCACAGGACCAGGCTGCTCAAAGCCCCATTCAACCTGGCCTTGAACACTTCCAGGGATGGAGCATCCACAGCTTCTCTGGGCAACCTGTTCCAGTGCCTCAGCACCCTCACAGTAAATATTTTCTTCCTAACATCTAACCAAACCTACCCTCGGTTTAAAGCCATTCCCTCTTGTCCTATAACTACAGCTCCTGATGAACAGTCCCTCTCTGGCTTCCCTGTAGCACCCTTCAGAAGCCTACCCTCCAGGAAGGTTGTTGTGAGGTCTCTACACAATCTCCTCTCCAGGCTGAACAGCCACAATTTTCTCAGCCTGTTCATAGCAGAGGTGCTCCACTCCGCTTATCAAACTTGTGGCCTCAGGACTCCCTCCAGAAGTATCCTGTCCACCTTATATTGAGGGCTCCAGAGCTGGATGCAGCACTCCATGTGGGGTCTTGTCAGAGCAGATCAGAGGAGCAAAAACATTTTTGTTGATAATTCCTCAAAAGCACATAGGGAAATGATTAATTTCTTGGAAAGGATATTCTTACTTTATGATATAAATGAGAAGTAGTATTTCACTTCTTTCTTTAGTGGAAGATTCACAAGAGTTTTTCTTTTTTTTTAAGGAAAACAAAGAATGTAGAACACCTTTCAAAATGCTTGCTTGCAGCTTTTGGTAACCATACCTTTTCTTTTCTCCCCTTTCTTTTTTTCCCCTTTTAAATGGGACATACAGTTTCTTTCTACCAAAAACCCACTGAAATATTTACCAAGCATAGAGCTATTAAACAGTGCAACTATTTTTAGAAAAGCAGACACATGCATGTGAAAAATAAAGATACCATAGACTCATGCTTCAAAAAAAGGAATCTCAATTAAAGTTCAGTGGCAATATAAAATACATCATGCCTTATTTTCATAGATGAGAAAGCAAGTCATGCCACTCAATGTAATACCTTTTCAAAGAGACTAAAATTAGCCTGCTTATTTCAAGAAAGAATTAAGAAGTCATATGAGCAGATTCAAAGAAGACAAATGCTGTATTCAGATGAATTTTCAAACAGTTAATATGTTTCATACTAAAATCTTATACCTGGAGGAAGGCAGCATTTAAGCAGTTCCCCCCCTTGAATTGCATACAATTCATATTAGCAATGAAACAAACACAAGCATCAGGCCATAATTGGTTTTATAACTATGCAGTTTTCCTAAATTATTGGGACAAAACCTCATTTGGTTATGCAGCAAAAATAAAAGACCCACGATTAGGACCTAAACCACTCCATAACCCAGTTTCAAAAACATAATGACTACATTTTTTTTCATTACAGAAAGGATATTTTATGCTGCCTGTTAATAAAATTTACCTTACCAGTAACAAAAACAAAATTTAGCATTCAATGCAGCTTCCATATGAATAAACTCAAACCTTCTATTTCAAAGTTTGCATACTTTTTAGATAAAAGAATAAAAGCTTTGCATAGGATAAAACAGACCACATCTGTTCTGAAAAAAAGGCAGGATTTTTTTTTTATTCTGTCTATAATTTCTAATGCACTTGGCTACATATACAACTTTTTTATTACCCTGAGGTTTTATGTAAAAATTCACAATTTTGACTTCAATTATATAGCTAACTACTATAGATAAAGCTCTATCATAATGTTAAAACATGTCTTGACAAATTTTTAGTGGTGTTTAAATAAAATGGACCCCATATCTGCTTTACACATCCCTCAGAGAGGGAGAAAAAATTCTATATGAGAAAAAATACTTTTTTGGATATTAAAAGAAAGAGAAAGTATTTTCTGCTTTTCTAAATTCACCAGGATGAAGCAATAAACACCAAAAAGAGTTTAATTTCGTATCTTTACTAGTGTACATATTGAGAAAGCTTAATTAATTCTTTATTCTTGTCTCATTAGCCAAGGAAAGAGGTGGAGTGGGACAAATAAAGATTACTTTGCACATACTGTGACGTAAATGATTATTACACACATCCCTTAGAAGCTGCACAGTACTAAGGAGCTCCTATAGCAGTAAAGCAGCAGCTAAGACAATCTTTTAAGGGGAGTCCTATGACTGACCATAAACCTGATCTTCATGAGGGCAGACTCAACTAAGTCTTCTAATGTAGTCCCTAATGATTTTAATAGACATATGAACCACACATATACATGAAGGGGTCAGTTTCCTGGAGAGAACACGGAAATATAAAAGATACTGACTGCTACAAAAAGGCATTTCTGTCACAACTGCATAATAAATCTCTCAGTTCCTTGTTAGTCTGATCCCTGTGTTGGCAAGCTGGATATTAGAGAATGTATCCACTCCAAAGGATGTTTTTCAACTGCTTCAACTCTTTGCTTGCACAAAGAGCTGCAACACCAGTTTCCTTTCATGCTCCATCACTACAGATGGTGAGACTCGTACCTGGCAAATAACTCCCACAGCAGCTTGTCAGTGAAAAAGATGCACCTTCTGAAAAAACCTCTCATGCCTTTCTGTAGAGAGCAGCTGTGGAAACCAGAGCCTAAAATAACAGCTGCTCCCTGCCAGATTTCTTTGAGAATTAGGTTTATACAGTTTCAACCTTTGTGCACTTCCAAAATTCCTCTGTAACAAAGGCATAGCAGTATTTCTAGCAAGAAGAACTTAACTAGTTTCTACTGCATTTGAAGTGCATTATTTCTGAAGGTGCCCAAGTAAAATTAAAAATTAGAAATATAGCACATAAAATTGCTGAACTACTGTGCAACCATTGATTGTGCAGTTGTTACTAAATGAAAACAAAATTAGCATTTATCACAAGGAATTATGTAGGAGAGACATAAAGTAACAAAAATGAGTTAAAGAGGGAGAGACTGCAGTGGATTAACCTCTGGGAAAAAGTGCATAAATTACATCCATTGTTTTCCCTTCTTAAAAGCAATTTCCCATTATATTTAACATCTGATCTTAAGTTAGAAAATTATTTTAAAAAACAGTTTCTACTCAGGCAGTACAAAACAGTTTAAGCTTTTCTCCTAAGTATTCCCTGGAAGTATTAGATCTATTATACAGTATATTACAGTCAAATACAGTATTATTTTATTACACTAATAAAAAACAACAGTGAAGGCACACTTGCACATTCACACCCATTCAGAGCAGTCAAGATTTATACATGTCCTAGTAGCAGACAATAGATTTTCCTACCTGGAAAAGAACTACAGATGGACAAACAGGATAACTGGGAGCTGCACAGCCTGGATACACACGAGTTACATGAGCAGGAAAGAGAGAGGATAGAATAAGAATGCTGAGGGCAGTTGTGGCTCAGCAGGAGAATGCCACAGGCTCCAGGCTGAAGCCTGGAACACCAACATACTTCTACACAATTTAAATCAACACCATTGAGGAAAGTCTATGAAAGCATTGTTCCCAATTTTTTTCTTGAGGAAAATGGTCTAACTGTAAGTCATGTAACTTATAAACCACATGGCTGAAATCTTAGGGCACATGCCTGGAATAGAAAAACAGTATCTACAAAACTAAGTCCCAATAGTTGAAAATTTTACAATATTGGACTATTTGGAACATAGTTTTATGACTTTTAATTGCTGAATGAAGTTTGAATTACTGAAGTAACAACCAGAAAAACAAAAATTGCAGAAATTCAGGTTGAAAATACAGCTACAACATGCTAGATATAATCTGACAATAACAGAACACCAATATTTGAAATAGAAGTAAAAAGTTAAATGCAACCTATATAGGAAAATATCTGTATTTGAAGATGATGCCTTCACTAAGAACACACACCATGTAAGAATATCTAACACTTCTAAATATAAACCAAATGTGTAAATGTTTTCAGCCATTAATTTAGCACTATGTAATTACACTGTAGTGTATTTCTTCAATTTGTACCTCTTATCTAGCTAAAACATCCCTCAAAATATTACTACATAGATGCCAAAGTATCTTTTACTGACAATAATTAACCAGCCTAATTACCTTAGACATAATAAATTTGGTCATTAAACTTTGGTTATTTTCAACAGAAATTTAGTTTTTCTTAACTCCAGTTAGGGATATTTCATACAATGATACAGATACACACTAACAAAAAAAAGTCACTTTAATATATTCATTACACAGACTGAACGCATAACTTTGTGTACTAAAATATGCTACAGGTATTAATAGAATTTGTATAGTTCTAAATTTTTCTCTTACTCAAGAGTTTGAACATGCTAGCTGTAAATGTGCTATTTTCCACTGCGCTTTATTTTATAGAGGAAGAGTAGAAACTCTATTACAATAAACACATGAAGCACTGCTTTCTCATTCTCAAAGATTTCTTGGCTTTGTGATCCCACTAAGGAACTGATGTTTTGCTTGCTTCACAATAGCTATGGAATTTCTATAGGAATTTACATCATTAAGTACTGCAAAATAAATTAAAGGGTACTTTATACTGCATGTATACTTGAGCTATAGGTAAAAGAATCCTACAAATAGGGACTGAGGTTAATAAACTTATCCATGTCAGATTTAAATGACATATAATGAAATAATCCATAAAGTTGAAAACATTCAGGAAGCAAACGATGATGCAGAACCCAAATTGTGCCATTTTACACAGTTCTATCAAGCAGTTGATTTTAATCAGTGGAAGTATTTTTACAAAATTGAGTTCTTGATTTCTTGACCTTTCATTTGACAGTTAACACTAAATCAAATGAGTTAAATTACAAGGATGAATGTTCAAACAAGATGACCTGTGCCTGACTTTCTGATGCTGTTCGCTTGAGCAGCCTTATTTGGTCCAGTTCTGAATGTCCCACTGATTTCCGAGTTATGGACTGCACTGAGTCAGTTATGTTGTATCTGCCAGGCTGATAAAAGCCGTAATATTCTATACTCTTTTCCCCTGAGTTTTCCAGCACTTTTAGTTTCTGCCTAAACTGAACAATTTTACAGGTTAAGAACAGGATAATAGCACAAGCCAGAATGAAAAAGGCTAGTAAAATGTCAAAAGCTTGATTCAGCTTTTCAACCTGTTGTGTACAAATCAGGGTTGTTTTTAACGATACAGGAGCAGCATCTGTTGTAAACAACTGCTCTTCTTCTACAGTTCTGTTAGTAGGCATAATTTCTGCTGGTATTTGCACCGGTAATGTTGATAATAATGTAGTTGCCTGTGATGGAATTTCAACAGCATATTCCTCATAGGGCAATGGGGTAGAAGATGTAGCGGTAGTTCCTTCCCAGAAAGTAACGTATTTAGTTTCTGCACTGACAAACTGTTCCAGAGTGTTGTGCCTGTTGCCTTTATGCCAGGCCATCATCACAGTGGTAGTGCTGTGACGCACTCTGACAGATCCCAGACTGGGGGCAGAGCCCGAGCCAGCTGTGAGGCCAACGCAGTTTGAAAACTGAGCCCGCTTCATGTAATACAAAGGTCTCCCACGCATACTCTGGGGATTCTGACAGTGGATTTTTGCAGAAACGAGAGATGAAGCTAGCCAATTAAGTAACCCCAGCATTTTGCAGCTGCAGTTCCAAGGATTAGAATTTACCTGTAGATGAGTTAAAGACACTAAGGGCTTGAGCACTTCAGGTTGTAACTCTGTGATGTTATTAAATGCTAAATTGAGTACTTTAAGTGACTGCCCCATTTTTTTAAAGGTACCATTACTAATAGTGGCTATTTTATTTCTGTCTAGCTGTAGATACATTAAATTGTTCAATAAAGTAAAAGTGCTAGAATTGATATTTTCTAAATCATTATAACTTAAGATTAGCTGGCTAAGGTTGTTTAATCCAAAAAATCCATTTACAGCAATACATTTTAGCTTGACATTTTTCAAAGACAGATATTTAAGCTTGTTAAGTCCCTTAAATGCAAAAGGCTGAATTGATCCAATGGGATTGTGAGATAAAGAAAGTCTTTCAAGATTTTTGAGCCTTCCAATAGCATTTGATGGCACAAGTGTTAAGTTGTTACCTTCAAGAAACAAATACACAAGATTTTCAAGATGATGAAATGCTGAATCTGATATCCGTGAAATCTTATTATTGGCTAGGTTTAGTGTCTGGAGTCTTATCATTCCCAAGAAAGTCCCACCTCCAAGGACACTGAGGCGATTTCTTTGAAGTGTTAAATACCTAACAGAAAGGAGATCACTAAATAATCCTCTGGGAAGAAAAGCTATTTGATTATTCTGAAGGTATAAACAATGAAGATTGGAAAGGCCTTCAAAGATTCCTGGATCCAGGTGCTTAATATTATTGTTATTTAGATGCAAGTAGCACAGTTTGGGGACTTCCACAAAAGCTTTTGGGTGTACATACAAAATACTGGAGTTATCCATGTAGAGTGCAGCAAGCTTCTGAAGGCCTCTTAGTCCATTTGGAGTGAGATGTGATATATTATTTCCACTGAGGTAAACAAGAATTGCTGTTTTTGGAAGGTTCCAAGGGATGCTCGAAAGCCCTGCATTACGACAGCTAACTTGTCTCCCTGTGCAGAGCTGACAAGCAGATGGACAGCCAAAAGCCTCCTTCTGAAGCAGCAACAAAAGAAAACAATTTAATATATACAGGAATGCTCGTGGGCAGGGTGGAGAACTTTGCAGAACACACATATCCCTGTCTTTGGCCTTCTTACTCATCTCTGACTTCACTAGTAGAGATAAAAAGAAGTATATAAATATTATTAATTCAGAGCTATTCATTATATTTATCAATTACTATTAATTATTTAAATCTATGTGTACAGTCTTTAAAATATTAGCATTGCTCTCGAGACTGGTATTTTACATATTTTCCTTTCATGCCAAAAAGCAGTTTAAAACTTAAACTTACTAATGGAATTGCCCTGGAAAAAAATTCTCAAAGTAAATAGAACATTAAATAAATGTACTGCCAACACAGCCAGAAAATACTTAATTGGCTGCAGCATAAAAGCATCTAAGCTGCCAAAAAACCCAGATTTGATTAAATTAGAAATACTATTTACCAACTATTTGCTATAGTTAACCATCACTAAGAAATGTTTCAAAAGCATTCAGGTATAAATGCCAACTGTAAACAAGTTACCTGCACTGGCAGCCCACTCACAATTTGAATTTTACTTTTATAAAGCTGAGTTACATTTAAAATAAATAAAAGCAATTCCTTACCCCAAATCTGAAGTTCATTGCTTCTGTTATTTTGCTGTTTGCAGCCCACTGGACTAAGCCATAAGCTGGCGGGCTATACTTATTTGTGAAACCTTTGGACAGGCAGTATTGCTGTGTACAGCACTCACATTTTTGCCCCAGAGTTTGCAACAGTTTGCTCAGGAAACTGAGAAAGAAGTGCCTAAAGTCAGGTTGCCATGGATACAGGAAACCCTGGGACAGGAAGCCATTTTATCTGTGCTTCAGAAGTATTGTTGGAAAGGAAATCTCAATGATTTGTTTCTAGAAAACCAAGAACTATCTTAGTCTGTAACCGCTGGGTTTTGTTGTTTGGTTTGTTTTTTGGGTTTTTTTTGGTTTTTTTTTTTTTACTGATTTAACTAGGAGAGCTCAAAGGAGTTTTACCTTAGTTAGGTATAACTTTCACAATAAAGCACAACTATGTGTAACAGTACCACTGCATTACCTCTAACTCCCTTATTTTCCAGCCAGCATCTGAAACCCTTTATTAAGTCAGTAGCAACATGTACACTGTTCTCTGTCTACAGAGCCAAACTGCTGTCACATGCACACACATTCCAGTGGTCTAGCTAAGAGGGAGAAGACACACACTCTGGAGGGGAGAGCCCAGTGCCTCCTGCCCCCTGGCAAGGCACAGCCTGCCAGTAATCCCAGAGAAACCTGTAAAATCTCAGAACATGAGACCCACATGATGTGGTACTAAACTGCTATGAACTTGTTGTGTTTCTGACTTGACCCAAGCACTTTGTTAATTCTCACTTCAGGCCACCCTTTTTAAAGCAAATTTATCCACAGAGGACTATGGGACGGTTTCTGGTTCTGAGAGCCACACCTTTGGTGCACAGCTTTCATCTCCTGCAGTGTCTCCTGGGCAGAAAAACGCTACACCAGCTATAAATATGCCTCTTGCTTAAGGACCGGAGATTACACCCTGAGTTTATCCATCACAAGGAAGAAACACTTGCAAAGTCCAGTCACATCATCAAAGGGGGGAAAGGGACATTACAAATAGGACACAACTATAATCCCATGATTTTACTGCAACGAGACCTTCTGCTCAGCAGAAGAAAGATGACAAAGCCCATCAGTAGCCATAGGCAAAAAAGAGGCACAACACAGCAGGAGAATCAGTGATCTCACACAGGAAGCATGAGTTCATGTAAGGGGTGAAATGTAACCCAAATGTCTTTGTCTATATAATCCAATCTGAAATGCAGGAAACACACGAGAAAGGGAAGCAGAATAGACAAGGACATGCTTTTGTAGAAGCTTTCTTGCAAAAATCTTTCTAAAATAAGAAATCAGCGAGTAAAATTGGTCTATGGGCCATTTTAGACAAAGCCCATATCAGTTACAATTCAGAATTAGAACTGTATTTGCTTATTTTTTTCTGAGACCAATAGAACAATAGGACAACTAACTGTTCTTTAGACTTGAATATTTCTTTTCATGCTCATATTTTTCACAGTATTTAACATAATTGTTGACATAGAGACAAGTAAAATCAGATGTCATGTCATTTACTTAAAGGAAAAACACTGTATAGATCACAGGAAGACTGGTGAAGTACCCTGGATGTGGGGGATAGAACATTAACTGAAAATGATTATCCAGATCAAATAGAGTCAGATGAGGGGATAATCAGAGATTAACCAAAATAGGAAAGTGACTTCAATCACTTATTGTCTTCTACCTAAGCTTCATTACCTATAGTCTATTTAATAAGGATACCTATATGTGTAAAAAAAAAAAAAACAAACAAAAAAATTATTCTTCCAATGTGTGCTATATGAAACAACCCTTTATAGCTATGAAATAAGTCACATTTAAAAAAAATAATTTAAAAGGCAAATGTTCACAGAGCTCTTGTTTTGCAAAATGTTAGAAGCACTACATTGTGGAAAACAAAAGGAATTAATGAAGCTCTATGGTATATCAGATAGCATAAAAATTTAGAGGAACCAGTCAAAAAGTGACCAGATAAAAGAAAGCTGATGACCAGTGAATGCCTCTGTGGTCTTGTACTGAAAGTACCTTATGAATATTCACAAATTTTTTGTTTGAAGCATACCTCCACTGTGGTTCTGAGCACATTGCTGACCCTTCTGCTGTTGAATCCCATGTCCAAAATGGGAGAAAAAAAAGTCCTAATCAAGATCATGGCTTCTTCCATTCTGCACTAGGAAATCTAGAGAAAGTCCTGTGTTATACTTTGTAATTACTGTACCTGAAGGCCTGCAGGTCTGACTGCGATGTAATTTAGAGATATTATTTCATTAATACTACATATTGTTAGAGTATCTGAAAGCAGTATCTGTTAAGAGCAAGATGCAAAATCATGCGCTACATAACTGATACCATTTTGGGGAAAACCATAAAAAAGGCTGGGATACATGTGTAACTTGGATCAGCATTCCTCAAATTGGCTTGTATTTAAACAATAAAATCCATTACCTTTTGAAAACTACAAAAAAAATCCCAGGAAACACAACAAACTTAGGCAGTTCTCATAGTAGTACATTTTATTCACTGCAAATTTTGTTCTGCAGTGAGAGAACTGCTAGGTTCTCTCAATACAGCCTCACATGGTAACAGAGAAAATGATTTTAAAACTTACAAGTGAATTTTATCTTAATATACTAATATTGATGAAGTTACTAATGCTATAGGCTTTTTAAAAATAAAATCTAGTTCAACACTGACTCCTTATAAATACAAGCATGCAGCATGAGTAACAGTAATTTGTCAAATTGTGCATAAAATGATGGGTTCAAAGTAATAGAAAGAACATATAAGCACTCCACCCATGTTATATTAAAGCCAATATAAGGAAGCGCAAAATAATCATCCAAATCCCAGTTATGTATGGCAGAAAACATGCAACAAGTTCAAAAACAGGGTCTGAAGTCAATTTCTGAGAAGGGATTTCATGCTCATAACTACGTAACATAATAATTATGTTGCAGTTCATGACTGAGGACAACCAACTTCAGCACTGTAATTATTCTTCTAAACTTGTAGGAGTGAAACTATCTACTGCCCTCCCATTGTATATTTAGCAACTGTCTTTTCTTGCAGGTATTACTTTTATACTCCATAGGTAGGCTATTGTACAACTTTATTTTTCAAATATCTACTTCCTTCTGCCCACACTACCTCTAGATATGAACACAAATCAAAGTAATTCAGGTACTAAACTACTTCTTGGGTAGCACAGACATCAACACTTAATTAACATCCAGTAGGCAGGTGAACTGTAGATACCTTATTAACTTATCAGATCCCAAAACACTTTTCTGTTTTTCTCATTATCTAGTATATCTAAAAATTTCTGATTGTTTCAACTATTGCAGATTCCTTCTGGAATCTGATATTTCTGCTTAAGTAAGAATCCTGACTTACTGCTTCATTTCCTGAAAATTTCTTTTCTACAGCATGAAAACTACAGAATTGTTTTACCCTTTAAGGATATGAAAATAAGTTTCCATTCTATAAATCTAATTTGACCTTGGACTCCAGGAAAATAATATGACAGAAAGCTCTCGTGAAACTAAAAGTACACTTTGAGAAATTGTTAGAATTAATTTCTTCTCTTTATTCAGAAAACTAAGTCTTCTATGGAGCAACCATGAAGTTTGTGAACAAAAAGTAACACAAAGAAGGTTGGCCAGGAATGTAACCCTCAGATGTGATAAGCTGGCAATAACAACATAGCTTTAACCTTTACTATTCACTGCAACATTTAGCAAATTCTGTTCAAACTATAAAAGCACTAATGAATGCAATTCAAATTAAAAGGTTTAAAGAACTTAAAGTAATTTCCCAAATTTCAACTTCCAGAAATTTAATCAAAACTAAACCCAATTGCAAAACCACACTCTGCTCACTAGTTTAGGAGAAAGGATGGGCATACATTTGGCATTAGCAACTGACAGCTCCAGATATTTAACAAAAAGAGAAAATTTCAACAATTACTAACTGCTACAGAGGCTACCACACACAAAATACAAAAGCTATGTCTTAAAAATACAAGCTTTCTTTATACTTAGGCACTTTTTTAATATCAAAACTTAATGTTTTGTTTAAAACTCTCACTTTCTCATTAAATTGTTTGAATATGAAACATTCATATTATTGATTATGAATAATATTGAAATATTATTTTTTCAAGACAGTACTTATTTGCAGAAGTTCTTGTAGAGAAAGGAGTTGTGGTGTTTATCACTTCTGGTATCTTAGCATAATAGTCTGGCACTGTTAAAGAAAGTCACTGAAAAATCTCAGCTACTCTCTGGCAGTCTCAAATTTCACAGAGTATAGCACAGAGAGATAAGCAGATGTACCAAAACAGCTCAGAACAAACCCAGCTGCAAAAACAGCTGTAAATCTATATTTTGTTGTTTTGGGGGTTTTTTTAACTTTTGTTAAAATTTTGAGATTTTTACACGTTTTTAGTAATATGCTATACTTCAGTCACTACTTATTCGATATCTAATTTGCAAACATGTAAATCATACATTGCAAAGAGTTTGAAGAAAGCTAGTTAGTTTGTTATCTTTTGCCATCTTTTATTTAATTAAAATGTTAAATTTTAGGGTAAATCATAATTAAAATAGTTTTAGGAAAGACTTCTGAAATTTTTTATATAGGCCATAAACAAAAATCAGATAGCAGCAGCAACCAAACCCCTATGACTGCAGTTTAATTTTTTGCAGCAGTTTAGTTGCAATTAGTGACATAATTCTTTGCCGTCACTTGGTACAACTTTCCTTGAAATTAAGGCTCAAGGGTCTTAGGGGAAAAGATAATAAGCTCCTAACCAGTCCATACTAGCAATCAAGTGTAGGAGAAAAAATGATGGAGACTGTGAACAAGAAAAGTTTAATGAGTGCATCTTTTTGCCAATGCCATAATACGACAGGCAATTAAAGAAGTTGGCAGTGCTCTGTGTAACCTTCTGAATTATGCAGACTAAGACCAAAGCCACATTTTTCACTTTTATCATTAAAACTGCACTGTTACCTGTCAGGCAAGCTAAATAAATCCAAGGCCAAACACTGACGACAACTGCAAAATCATAATTTAAAGAGCTCCTTTAAATGCTAATAGTCTATTAGAGGCGTGGGTGAGCATACCTTTAACTAGAGGTATTAAAAAAATGGAACGGAAGATAAAATAGCTTCAGAGTATTATCCATATAAAGAAAGGACGATGTACAAGTAATTATGTAAGAAACTGTGACTTTAAAAATGAGGACATAACTATCCTGAAGAGAACATGACATTTTATTAGGTACTTTCTTGCCATCTACTAACATTACATACAGACAGCTTTTTGAGAGGAAAATTAAAATTTCTAACTAAGTAATTTTAACAAATGACAAGAGGCAAAACTCTATAATAACCTAATGAAGATTTATAATTGCATACTGTAAGTACCTACACTCACAAAATGCCAATTATCTAACTGGCAGAACTCATACTGGCAGAACTCATACTGGCTGAAATATCACTTGTTACACAATGAGAAAAAACAGACATTCATTCACATAACGATTAGAAACCTGGAGAACCTCTTAACCCTTTCCCACAATACATAAACATGTTTGACTCAAAGGGGTAAAATGAAAACTGCTACTACTCACGTAGTAGAAATTAAAATGAAGAAAGATAAATTAAAATACTTTGTATTTTAGAGCCTCCTTACTTTAGAGTGGTACCACTCTGCACAAGGAGGTCCACCAAAAACGAGCCTATCCTCAAGGACCAGAATTAGTGGCCTGTTTTGGAAAGGACTGTCTTTGAGTAAAAGCAAACTCCCATTCAAGAGTGACAGACATAGCAGAAGTAACACTCACCTGCAGAAGGGGAGAGCTTAGCTTTCAGCATGGTGTCAAATGCTACCTGTGGGTACAGTTAGGTACCACCCCAAACCAGGCTGATCATTGACACGATAATCTTTCCACTTCTTTATTAGAGAATAAATGTTCCTACACTCTTTAGCATCTTTCAGTGTTGTGTTCTATTAAAATACACACAACTGTAGGAATAAAAAGTTATCTACCTTGCTAAATAAATCACTAAAAGCTTTCAGTATCACCAAAGAAGGACAGGCCAAAACACTAGTACTGACATTATACTGCAGTAAGCAAGCTAATCATTTCCATACATGTAGGAAAAGGTGTCATAGTACACAGTTTTAGCCACTTTGGCATCAGGAACTACAAAGGACACTGAAAATCTCAAAATGCAGAACCCTAGATAGTGGTGGGGGCCCACACATTTTCCACAACAAATACGAGGTAGAATGCTGCTACTGACCGCATTCACCAGGCACTATTTTAAGGACCAGGGGCATGTCTAATAAAACTCAACTCAGTCTTGAAGAGCATTCCTGAAGCTGAAAGTTCACAAACAAGCAATTTAGATCATAGACAAGCTTGAATATGACTGAACTACACCAGGAAATCATGACATTTGTGAATTTACTCATCCATGTTGCTGTCACATCGCATGTCTCACACTCTAGCTCAGATAAAACTTTCCTCCAAAAACTTCAAGTCCTCATGTGTTTTTATAAAAGCCATTACAGTTAGAGCTACTGTGTGTCTATCCACACTTTCCTCATGTCCTGAACATGGAGACACTATAACTGCACAAGTGCATCCTTACTGCCGGAATGTTACTGCATTCTACTGTTTCAGACAACAGCATAAAGGCAAAAGTCTTTAACCTATTTTATGAAATAGTAAGATTTTTTTTAATAAATGAATGAAAACGGACATGGATGGATATGAGTGACAAACAGGAAGTAAGAATACAAAACATGGAAAATACTGCTTATTCATATATCTGTCAAACACAAAAAAATGCTAAGATTGATTGACCACACTTGGACAGCAAATGAAGACAATTTTATAGCATTTAATTTGGGCAAACCCCAAAGTAATACCAGGAAATTACTGTTCTGTGAAAAGGTGCTGCAACACACTAATCAGGAAAGCAGCAGTTATTGTTCTTTTTTTAATATGAATTTCTAACCACTGACACAATGTGCAGCTGTGGGAAGATAAACAGGATGCTAGATCGAAGGACATGCGTACATGATTAAAATGCAGCAGTACTGCTGGTACCAAAAGCATGCCATTGCATCTGTCTCTGGATGGTACTGCTGACATGAGAAAATTAGTGTGGCTAATAATTTGTCACTTTATAACCTGCTTAGTCAAACTAGTCAGCCCAAGAGCCACTGTGAACAACTGCTCTGCAGTGAATCCTGTATTATCTGCTCTAAAATCATTCACTCATGACACTGTCAAAAGTGCTGTGCTTGAAACAGAAGATTATTTGTGTCATACTGGTTTTAAATTAATAATGACGGAAGTTTTACCTTTCCCTAAAATGCAGAAAATCCCAAGTTCCACATATTGGTAATTATAAACATGATCACTACCTAGAGAAATACCTAATATCTATGAAGTAATACTATAGAGTTTAGATGAAGAATAAAAAAGGTCACCGTTTAATACTTTTCCCAACATTTTATCCATAAAACAACTCTGAGGGAAGAATGAAAATACATGTTACCTTTGTTTTTCCTCCCACTATTTTTGTCTACTCCCTCTCTTTCCTCTCAAAAATAAACCAGTGTTTCAGCTATAGCCTAGAGGAAGGAACTGGTAAAAGAAGGAAGATTCTCACAAAGTGCCAGACACAGCACAGATGCCTGTTTTCCTTATAACAGAACTTTGAAAGTCTGAGCTTGCTACTGGTACCAATCCTGACCATCACAGAGCAGAAAGCGGAGGGAAGAATCTCACCCTCCCCTTCGCCTTCCCAAGACAGCCCATCATCCATCCTCAGAAGACAAAATCCTGTTCTGCCTCTCCAGCTGAGAAATCTTGAACTTACCTTTCATATCCAAAGCAAAATCTAATCAGGAACTTGCTTAGTGAGGCATTCCAACAGGAAAAATTACTTAAGCTCTTCTTGAAAACACTTATATGAATCAAAACATTTTGTTTAAATACTGTATTATATTTAAAACATTTTTGCTTCAACTGTGCAAATGCACTTGCACAAGAAGCCTTACAGATACAGGATGCAGCAAGTATAATCCCCGTGATACCGCAAAACCAGAGAGGCTCACATTGTTCTAGCAAAAGAAACAATCAATTGACAGAATCCATTTCACACACTCTGTCTGAAGGTAGATTTGGCAGTCTATCAATTGTATAAGTGAAATTTTCATAGCTTTGACATAAATATGTCCACTAAAGAGAGGCTTTTTATTTGAGAAGCAGCTTCCTTAAATGATTTGAGTAACTGAAAAATAAAGCTGTCATTTGCAGAAGGTTTTATTATGTTAAGGACTGCCAGAAATAATTGGCTTTTACAGCAGGAAATCTGGAGCAGCTGAAGGTAGTCGAAAATAACATGGTTATCTAAAGGAATTTCTTTTTTTCCTTCCTCTCTTTAAAAGAAACTTCACAGGAAGACAGATGTAGTTCAGCACCTTAAATTTTAGCTAACACCTCTTTAAACACATTTCAAGTATACTTACAAGAAACATAATACTGTTACATTTACTCAGAGAAAACCTCTCAAAGTAACAGCTTGGTTAACCTTTAGCTAGATGGTTATCCTAATTATCTACTTGACAAAAAAAAAGGAAAATTTCTGTGCATATAAAAAACAATGAAGTGTTTAAGTTAAGTTACATGTAAGTGTTGCTTGATTTTTTTTTAG
Organism: Lanius collurio; assembly: GCA_020086605.1. NCBI lineage: Eukaryota > Metazoa > Chordata > Aves > Passeriformes > Laniidae > Lanius > Lanius collurio. The sequence continues at coordinate 17,353,019 of JACBWW010000008.1, forward strand.
ATAGTGACTACATAGATCTACAGGTTTGACAGATACTACATATTCTATGGATACTAACATAGCTTTTAGGATTTGGGAGCAACATCTAAATTCTCAACAGATAATACTTAAAGACTGCTCAGGAAACCCAGCAGACTAAAGTTAAACTCATGCAGTCTTGTCTTCCTCAATGTCAAACAGATAAAAACAATCTGATGGTAACTATGGACTTAACTCTCACTTAAACATATGTTATACATGAATTCTATCAATGACAACTTAGAAGTCAGTGTATTTAGCATTTTCATTTAAAAATTTCACTGTCTATGTACACCCAGCAATGATGATAGCTACTGAAAGGACATAGTAACATCTGCTTGCTATAAAATCTACAGTGCAAAAACTGTTTCACAGCAACTGTTCCTTTTAATGTCATAAAGGGGAAAACCAGGATGAAAGTTCAGATCACCTACGACAGGAAAGAAAACTGAACATTATTCCCTGGCAGGGACACCAAAATACTAACATTCCAGCTAAAGAAACTACTTAATCACAGATGAGAGAAGCAGGTATTTCAGAGTTAATGAGAATCGACAATAAATCTGCAGTGCTAGTTCCTCACTTTTAGTAAATGACATTTTCTATAAAATAGAAGAAAGGTTACTATAATGCTATGAAGGCAAATAAGAAGTTAATATGATGTAACAAGGAAATCCTATCTTTTTAAGTTTCTCTTAGGGGGAAAGAAAAAGAAGAAATAAAACTACTTATATTGGAATACTTAGGTGCAGAATTGTGAAATACTTTAAAAATCACTCCAAGGGCCTTTGAAGCATTCTTATTTAAGGCATTGTACATTTGCTTACTTATTCAATGACGGCAGAAGAGAAAGCAATGCTAAAGCAGAAAGTTTTCGTCTTTCTGGCTGAGTGATGTTATCCATCCGATCAACCCACATTTCAATCATGTTACCAAGAATTTGGTCCACCTGCAACAGGAAACACCACGTTTCTTTTCAGTTATGAGTACATCAGCATGTTTAGTAAATAATTTATTTTATTTTTTCTACCAATTGAATACATTATTTAGTCTTGGAGAGCCACTGTACAGTTGTATATCTAACAGAAGTAGCAAGCAACAGGTACTTTTTAAATTTTCTATGACAATGCTTCCAGATGCTGAACCCTCCATACCATTAGTCATAACCTAGACGTTTGAACTGCATTTCATTTATGGAGAGGGAACTATTTCAAGATAGTGAATTACTCAGTTTTCTCCTAACAGTCTCATACAGACAAAACACATGGACTTATTCTGTTTTATCTACACAGTGACAAATGTAAAAAGAAAAAGACTTGTCATTATCCATTTGAAAACTGTGTCATATCCCAGAAAAGAAAATTACTAGAATTTCACTTAAAGACATAATGCAACACTTGTAGCAAAAGAACCTCAGTAACTTCAGCAGTGAAACTGTAGCACAATGAACCTCAAACTCTAGAAATGCAGGGGAGAATGATGAGACCATTCTCCATCCAGCAAGACACATCAAGATGGCACACGGAAAGAAATTGTCACCCTACAATTGCATGGGAACTAAGGGGGTTTACACTGTGTGATGCAGCAGGAAGAGAATTTAGGGACTGCATAAAAATTTTAATGGGATGTTTTAAGTAACAGGAACATGTAAATGTTGTTACAAGGTGTTCACGGAAAAGAGAACAGGACAGGGAAGAGCCCCTTTTCAAGATGAACTGGGCAGGAAAAAGCACGGATAATCGAGGCAAAAGTTTCTTCAGGTCAAAAGAAGGCAAAACTTCCCTATGCAATACAGCTGAAATACCAAGACAGAAAAAAACCCCGAAAGGATAAAAAAGGACAATAAACCTTACCTCCTGACCCAATTCACATGCCATCTGGCTCAAAAGTAATGAAAAAAACCTTGCATTTTGTAGTAGAACTCTACCCATGATCCCCAGATAAGTAGACATCACCACTGGGTATCTCTGAAACAAAAACGAACCAAAACAAAAGGTGCTTAGTTTAACTAAAAGAAAGTACCTGACACACAGAGCAGCAATACATAGAAAGTACTTGTATGCAGCCCCTATCTCTTTTACTATATTTTAAATTATAAATTGCAATTTAAGAGTCTCTGGGAACAGGAAACTGAGTGAGCTCAGTTCTTACAGTATGAAAACCATGGTAATTTCAAAGTCTATTTTGTCCTAACAGTCAAGACTACTTCCAAGCTGATTTCACTTTAAATTTTAAAACGTATCTTAAGGAACTAATAGTTTACTGTACTGTTAAAAAATTACTTTTGAAGCTGATTATGGTTCCAAATTACTGCTTAAAACTTAACATTAAGAACATTTAGTATTTCTGAAGTCATTACTTTTTTCATATGGAACTATAATACATTTACCAATAACTAATCTGCAAGTGTCTCAAAATTAACTGGATACAGCAGTAAGTTCATTAGTTTATTATCTTTGGTTATTATTTTTAAAAGAAGCTATAGATATTTTTTCATATTAAATTCAGCATGTAACAATATAGCTGTATTTTGTAGAAGAGCCTACTTAAAAAACAAAATGCAAACATTTACCTGAAAATGCTAACTCAGATTAATACATTTTGAAGAGGGTACAATGAATTTATTAGTCTTTTATAAAAGACATTTTAATAATCCATTCACTATCTCTGTGCTTTGTACAGCAGAAAATATTTCGCTACATAGTATTACTTGGCTTAAATTTGGAAATCTTATTTAACTCAATAATTGGAGCCACATATTGATATTTGAAAGTCTTCAACTCAAAAAAACCAGAGGTTTTGGTAAAAGAAGTCAAAAAGCATGAAGAATTCCTACTACTGATTCCCGCTAGAACTGAAAGGTTCAACGTAGTTAAAGCATATTGGATTTTACTCATTTTCATCCAACATGGAAGTCTGTTAAATACACAGAGAGAAAAGGGAGAAGTTCAGACATCTAAGCCAGCAAAATCTTAAAAACTGTATCACACAAAGCCTTCTCACATCCTTCAGCTCTTCATATTAGATATGCCAATTAGGAATAGAAGGTCAAGTTGATCCTCTCCTGGTCCAGTTTGTTTTTCTTTGGTCAGGTACACTTAAAAAAGAATAGTATGTGTCTTTAAAAAAAACCACAACAAAAAACTCCAACACCTAGTGAGGATTAAGCTAGGCATAGAGTTACAGCCCTTAAAAGTGTTAATAGTGACAGAATGGCAGAACAGCAGAATAAAAGTTGTGCTGTTTTATTAAAATAAACACTATATGACAAAACAAGTGATGGATATGTTGGTTTTTATCTTGTGCTACTGTGTTACTTTGGCTGAATTTTAAAAAGATGTCAAAAATCTATCAGATCCTCTTAAAATAAGAGAAAATGCAACATCAATATGAAAAGACTGGGCCAGATAATGGAAGTAACTGCCATTTTCAAAAGGAAAAGCAGAGAGCAGTTAAAGTAACTCTTACCTCCCCATCTATAATCCCCCTGAATACTGATGGCAGAAGGGGTTGAAACATTTGAGGACCCAACACAGGGTTGACTTTTAAGACATTTTCTACAACCTTAAGAATAAAAGAAAAGTAGACAATTAGTAAAGTACATTCACAAATGTTAACTGAAGCTTTAAATACATGTGTACTGGTACACACATATAAAGTGCTCACAGGAGCTTTACTGTCAAATACTAGCAAACCCCAGATTTCTGAAACTATATTCTAGCATTCTGCAAACCTGATCTGCATAAACACACATGGTGAAAGCTGACATGCCAGTGAAACCCATCTAGCCAAGCACTCCACAAGCCTCCCCACAGCCCAGGCAAAGTTGATGAGATGGTTTGGAAGAAGGGACCTTGTTCAGGTTCCAGAAAAGCAGCAGATTTAGGTGGTTGACAGGGCAGTGGAGTACCAGCAGTTCAGGGCTTATTTCCATAGCTTTATCTTGTCACTTTTTTGAGAAACCACTGATTAGGACCCACCAGCTCTTCACAGGTGTGCTCTCTGAGGTGCTATTCTGTGTACCCTGCTCTGGTTCCCAATGTCTCTTTACTCTTTGTTTTTCAGCTCCTTTCCCCTCCCATGTGCTGTTCCCTGAATTAACTTGTTTCCTGACTTCTTCAGTTTTCATTTTGCCCAGATGTTTGTGCTCTCCCCTTGTACCAAGATGGAGATAGGAAGAAGCTGTGAGAATAATAAGCTGAGAGCTGCTCACTCCTACTTCCAGGAAAAGACAGAGACCACACACATATAAAAACACTGATGTGTTCACAAAGCACATAAAGGTGCCTTAAAGGTATCTCACTTAAATACTCTTAAGTCTCCATTGACTTCCACCTCAGAGGAATTTCCACAAAGATCTACTCTTCTCTGCTCTTGTCCAACCTCTCCTAAGTATTTTTTCTCCTTTTTAAACCTTGTTTCTACTAGTTTAATTTAATTTAATTTCTATTTTCTGCCTTGAGAAAAGTGCTCAGCAGCTGACCTTTTTCAGTGCCTCTCAATTTTGTAGGCCTTTAATATGCAAAGGTAGAAAAGAAGCTTATTATATACAGAGGTAAACATAACTTTTCCTCCACTCACTTTCTGGATACTGGAAGTTTTGGCCAACTCATTTGTGCCTTACACAGTCTTTTCAAACCTTTTATTGTCTGTGTCAGATAATTAGCAAACCAAGTCACACTGGGCCTCAGCAATCTTGCAATAAATTGTCTTAGATGTCCAAATTAGTATTTTTAAACTTTATTAATTAATTTACTGTTCTAATGTCTACTTTCAATCCAGCCATAGCTGAAGGAAATGATTACAGAAAACACCCCCAGTGTTTCCGTTCCCAATGCTTATCTTAGATATTTTTTTTGTTTGTTTAATAAGTCATCATACTGAAACCTCACAAAACTTTTGCTTTTTCTAAAAATATTCACAAGGATTACAGCTCACTTATCCCTCTGGAATAAAGAGGGCATACTAGGAAATTTCTCGAAGTTTACCAGACAAATCTTGCAGTTAATGCAAGACCACACTGGGACCGAAGTGAATAAATGATTCTGTATTAGCAGCATAATTCCGTTTTAGAAATCTGATTAAAAGCTGATGCATAAAATATTGGCCCAACTATAAACTTTAAATAATATCATTGATAGCCTGGAACTGGCATTTTAAATTTCAGAACTAGAGTCCTTAAGCTCCTCACAACAGTAACTACAAACAGGAAAGGCTATCAACTTCACCAGCTGTTTTCTGTCCTGGATTCTGCAAGCAGTTGTGTGACCCACCAAAGAGACAGGTGGGATCCTATGTATATACTCCATTGCATTTGCAATTAATTGAATTCCAGTCCAAGTTTTCATAAGCAACACAGTGCCCCCTGCTAGTGTAACCACTGGAAATATAAGTAGTAGTAGCACACTATAGCTACTACTCAGTTACCTTTCAATGTATATTCAACTTTATTTCTGAAATTCTTCAAAAGACACATTCAAAGTATTGTTATTAATATTTCAAAAGCTTATGTGTTCCACAACACCATCTGAAGGTTACATGAAAATATAACTTTCTAGTACTTGAAAAACCTTTAGCAACTCTATTTAAACAGTTCTGGCCACTACAACAGCAACTTATGCCAAAGGCAAACAAAGATTGTTTGTGTCTGGTACAAATGCAAGTACGGGATGCACAGGACTTTCATGGAGACTACACACATGCAACATTCAATAAAGACTGGAAAAGTTTGCTCTATACTCACGAGTCCTCTACACACATGCACAGACTTCAATAAATAGTTAAACCACCACTAACTCCAATGTCGAGTTCTGCTAAATACATTGGTTTCTTCCACATGTTCTACATTCTACTTGAAAATATTACATGTACAGAGCTGAGTATCTGGATATTATTTTCATTATACTCCACCTTTAAAACTTGAACTTGACCTTCAGTAGTTATGTCCTTCAAAAGCTCACAAAATGACCGGCATAAGTCAGCAGCATACATCTAAAAAAACGAAGAAGAATGTATTATGCAAAGCATTTTATATATTAGTATATATTTAAAAACTCAATTCCTTAGTGTTTACGTATGTCCAAACACCCAGTTTCTCTTCAAAGATTGTATCTGCTAAAATGTTCATCATTCCTAAACTAATTAAAATATAATCTAAGCATTTTGTTGAGCTTTTAACACTGCGGGACTTTTAAACAATCTCAAAGAATTTTCTAATGAAGAAGGTGTGCCAACAGGCATAGCATTTCTAGTTCAACTCCCGCTAGAATCTATACTCATAATTTTAATCTGGTAGGATAATTAGAGTAACTATTACTACCCAACATAGGACCTTGTCAGATACCAAACTACTAAATCAATCCACAAAGCATTAATTCTAAATAATAATATTTCTCAAATCTGATATGAGTGTCCACTGTGCATGATGAAGAGCTAACATTAGAACACTGTATTTGTATACCCCTAAATGAATAAGAGTATACATGTTTGTGTGTATGGTATGTTCCAATATGAGAGAAAAAACAGTTTGCCAGTAAGGAACTGAGGTGGTAATAAGAATCTTTATACAATGGTAACATACCTGCAAAAATTCAGATGATGATAGGAAAATATAAGCATTGATGATCTTAAAGCAATTTTTGAGGTTTTCTGAACTCAGCTCTGGGAAAAACAGAAATCATAATTCAGAACCTGATCACCAAACTGAAGTATAACCAAGATGATTTGCTTCTAAAAGTATTTCTCCTCTCACAGCTTATAGTGCCAGATGCCAACAAGTAGAAAAAAGATCTTAGATCCAGTGACAATCAGGGTCTCTCCTCCTGCAGAGACAGTTACAGAAGTGAGATGACAACAGCTCTCATGCTCATATGGAAGCACAAGAAATCCTATGACCTCAAAAGCCAAAGCTAATTAAAAACAAAAACCAAACAAATGAAAGTCAGGTTTTGGATGTAATACTGGGGTAAGAAGATATTAAAGACAGAATAAATGAAACACATACTTTAGAGACTTGCAATTACTGATAAATCATCTCTCTTACATTGAGTCAGTAAATGCTAAGCAGAATGAATGAAATAAAGACTGCAGTTCTGCTTGTCTGACCCAGATGCCACATCAAATGGCATTGAGCTGACAAACACTGAGCTGTAGGGCATAGCTTGGTTATTTCAGGGATGAGAGAATACCCATCTAAGAGACAAATACACACAGAAGATGATATACACCAGCAGCTTGAAGAGAGAAAAGAAAGATATGTCTTCAGGCACCACCTGTAAGACTGTTTAAGAAAAAAAAAAAAAAAATCACTCTGGAACATGTATAAGCAGAACTCACAGCAAAATGAAAAATTTCAAAGTTTAACATGGATGTTGATACTAATGCAGAAAGTCCGTATTGGCTAAAAACAAGGCAAAAGACCAAAAAACCTCAAAGACATGAATTTTCTTAAAACCAGTTTGGGAGACAAACTATTCTTGGTAAAGAAAGTGGACCTCAGCTCCATCACTTTAAAAATATCTAATAAAATCATGGAGAGGCAACAGGAAAATTCTTTTACATGAAGTTTAAATAAAATCCCTTTACCAGATGGAATCAGCATCTGGCTAAGACTTCATATGTCTCCCATGATTTGATGAAAGCAGCCTGTAAGAAAGTGTGGCTTACACCTAGTGATATTTTATAGATAAAAATTTCTACCAAAAAAAGTATCTGATAACAGAACACCATGACCATGGCTGCTTCTCCATTATAACATCTGTAAAGTTCTGACGAAGTTCAGCAGATTTTCTTTTTTCTCCCATCCATTAGGTAGAACATTCTGTGTTCTACCTAACAAAAAGAACATTAACTGATGTTCTTCCATTTGACATGGCCATAAGGACAGCTTTGCATTCACGAGTACATTCATATGTCAGTACTCAAGACAAGTCACTTCTTGTAATCATTTATTTTGAGTATTTATGTCTCTTGACTTGAATAGAGATCACATATCAATCCAATACGCTCATCTAAAGATTCCAATATACCTATAAGTTCAGCTTCAGTAGCACATTAGAATTACACATTGTGCTCTCCTTAGAGGTCTGCATTTGTGGTTTCTTCTTTACTGCATACAACCATATTTGAAATTTCAAACACTAAAGCAAGTAGACCATTTGTAAATAAAAGGTCATATAAACATGAAGTACTAAATTTTCCACAACCTTCTGTTCTGTGATTCTGTGATAACTGAGGAAAAGTAATAAAATACGTGTAGCAAAATTGTACTTTGGGTCAAAAGGAAAAAACAGGTATCACAGAGGCAATGGAAATGACAGAACTTCCCTCACTCATGTGCAGCTCAATGTTTACCAAAATTTTCCAGAAAGATCTCATGTTCAACTAACTGCATTTAAAAGCTAGTTATACATCAATTCTCTTGCCAGGTTTTTTTGGATTAGAGGAGTTAGTCCAGTTCCAGTAATCTGGTTTTTGCCAGTGCCCCTAAAATATAGCCCATGCACATCAAACTTGATGCTTCTTGGAACAGCTATGTCTAGATTTTGACCATATTCTCAACCTGAAATTCATCATTTTAAGCAGCCTCAGTGAAGAAATGCTTCTATCCTCAGAGAATTAATGTATTTCTCCATTCTGCATTATTCAATACATTGCAAGACGTGTATTAAAGAGACTCTGTAACCCCTCTGTAGGGCAATTACATTTTAACAGAATTTAAACAGTAGGAGCAGTGCTGAACTGAAAATCAAGTATGACAATTATGCTGTGAATAATTATTGTACATCAGTGATAGCACCATAATCCTTGAAGGTCGGTCACTTATGCAAGTGAAATCAAGCTTTCATATCAAATGCAACATTCTGCTCCTGAAGGCAAATCTAATTGACTTGTATAACTTCTCTGACATCCACTTCCAACAGCAGTAGTATCCTGAAATGGATACAAAATGATCTTTTCAAAAGGACAGCTATATCTGGAAAGGAAAAACTACATATTATTTTCAGAATAATTAAAAAAGAAAAATCAGAAATATTTATATATTTTTCCCCTTTCAGTTCAAAAATCTTACAAATGAATTCTCTGCCTGCCTTCCAGCTCTTCTAGTTCATCCATGTTGACCCCTGACATTTTTTCTGAATGACTTTCATGCTGATGTACAAACTAAACAGATCAGAAAAATAATCACATTATAGTATATTACAGTAATTCCATTCAGTAAAAATAAATTCAGAAAACAAAGGTCAGGAAGTAAACATTCCTTACATTGCATTTTCAAGAACTAATTTCTGGAGTATCTCTTCACCACTTCTCCACCCTTCTTCAAAAGACATAAGCACGGTTAACTATCTATTCAGAACTTCCCTACACCTTATCTGTCTTCTGACTTTTACTTTGATGACTCCAGACTGAATTGAAAACCAGTTTCTGAGAAATTATCTTTTTTGCCTTATCTCAGACAGTTAAGTCACACAAGACTTTGCAATCTGACTTCCCTGTTAAAACACCTGGTTCTGACAGGTACATCATCATGCTAAGAAGGACAGAAAGAGTCTGACTAAGTGCTGGAAGTTTCAGGTGAACACTGCTGCTGGTATACTGGAAAAACTCTGCTACAGGTTTAAGACTGAACAGTTATTTAATTAACTAGCACGGTTGATCATCACTGACCAATACATTTCCTTTGCAAGATGCTGCACCTTTAACTGTACTGTTGCACTTGATTTAAGTGAAGAATCTCTTTTTCAAGCATCCTGTTAAGTAGCTGCCTGAGAGGCAGTTGATGGCAGTGTTATACTGGTTTTCTAACTACCATGTTTTAAAATAAGGTTAGCACTAATCCAAAATTCCAGCTCCATTTAAGCATCACAATAACATGGCCGTGTTACGTCGAGGCTGTCTAGTCAGATTCTCCTGATGTCAACAAACAGAATTCGTAGGCAAAGAGCATGCCAGAATGGTTTCCACTTCCTGGCAAAATGTGCCAGGAAAGAAAAGAATTTTGGTCTACAGTAATCTAAATTTTTGATGAACTCGACACTCAGAAAAAAAAGACTCTTAGAAAAATGCTCAGGAAGTAAAGTAGTACAGAAGCCTGTACTACTTTTGTACAGGACAAAATCACTCTGTGATTACTCATCAGCTGCTGTGGTTTTTCCACTCCCAACCCTGATAAAAAAAAAAGTTTGACATAAGCATGTTTGAAGGTTTGTCCTAAGAAAATCCCACCCAGCTTAACTGTACTGCTTGCTGTACTATCATCATACAGCTTTCATTTTTCAGAATAAATAACATTGTTTTGAGAATGTGTTTGTTTTTTTTTCCAAAGGAGAGCATCACTATTCTACAGGACTCACTCATAAATTAAGGGAGTCACTACAAGTACAGAATATTCCTGAATACGTCCACCTTTTGTTAGAAGAGTACGCCAATGTTTCCATTTCTACTCATCTCTACTCTGAAAAGTATCACTGGGGAGAAAATATCAGTAGCAACAGACACGCCACAAATACAGAGTATTTCTAAATTTAACTCAAGCAGAGTAGCAGTGTGACAAACTACAAAAATCACAGCCATTCATGCAGTGCACGCTTCCTGTGGCAGGTATTACCTCCGACTGACACAGAACAGGAAGGCAGAACTGTAGGCGTGTAGTTACGGATGATGGCAACAGTATGTACTCAGCAGCTACAGAATTTGGGAGGCAGCTCTGGAGTATTTAACTATAAAACCTTATAATACTTAACAGAGCACGTCTGTCACTAGAGATCTTGTATACAATGAGAAATAACAGAAGATATCACCTGGCACCTACCTACCACGACATAACTTTCTACTGACCTTTAGTCAGAATAAAATAGTAAGCACTGGAAACAATTATCAATTTAAAGGCTAACTTCTGTAATTCTATTAACACATTTCTCTAAAAAAATTAACCCATTTTGCTCTATTAGCTTTGCAACCTACAAAATCACAGCTAAAGATCTAAACGCAAACATATTAACATAATAAAATGAAACCACATAATTTTTGTACTCCTTTTAATTATGAAGCAAAAGCATTTGAAATATCAGTATTTCCTAAGCACTGAATCTTAATTCTTAATATTAAGTTTATATTTTGCCAACAAACTGCTGTTTTTAATTTCAGTGCTTGACCCAAATGTTTACAGACATATTTAGGTAGCTTGAAAACATCCTACACTGTTATTAACTGAATAAGAGAAAAGCCAACAACTTCATTCTGGTTGTATTCCATATAATCTGGCAAGTATTCCATATAATCAATATCAACAACACTTTGGTGATAAATTTCAGAAACTTCTTAAAATAACCTCTGAAATAATAAACTGAAACTTGTCTTATCTTTTGGGTACAGCAGCTCCAATTTATTAAAAATAGAGAACTAGGGTAAGTAGATGATAAATGTTAAAAAAGATGAGAAAGCCAGACAATAAAAACTTGTTCCTAAATTTTTGTTATAATTTTGCAAGCTTCCATAGCACTTGAAACCACAGGAGCATTGCTTAGTGCATGAACAACAAGCAGCAGGAAAAAACTCGGAAATTTTATTAGTAAAAGACTTACCAAGAAGGGCAGACATATTCTGAAATATTCTCAGAAGTTCTGGTGTAAGACATGGACTATTCTCCAACGTCACTAACCTAAGAACAGATTAAGCAAAATATTTCAGATGATGTACAAGTAACATTGAGCAATCATTTTGACAGATGTAAACATTTTAACTTCCAGAAATCATCTATATTATCAACAATGTGTAACAATTACCAGAAGCGTACTTCAAGCAGAGCAACAGTCCTTACAACACACTCATCAGTATAGGCACACACATCAGTATAGGTCTTGCCAAGGTAGGAACAAAAAAAAACATGCTACTGTCTTTTTATAAAGACAACATAAGCTCTGAAATGCAACAATGAGAAAGTCTAAGTAGCCAGACAGGGAACTCAGAGAAGGTGAGTAGGGAGGGATATTTACAGTGCCAAAACAACACAGGTTGTATTCTACACCTCTAAGGTGCTGGACCTGCTCACACCTTTAGGAGATTTTTTTATGTCTGAAATGATGCACTGATTACCATACATCATCTATAATAATTTAAAATTCCTGAGGTTTGAAAACAGTAGTTATAAATTAAGCTTGCATTTAAAGGCACAGCAGCAAATTCCAGTTTTTTTCCTAGATCTCAGGCATGGGACGATCATATTTAATTAATATGCCTGGTCATGTGGAATAGCTGTTTTCCTGCTCTTGGCTGAAGAAGCCATTAGAGTCCCAACTGTTTCTGCCAGCTCCATCCAGATTGCTCTGATGCTCTCAGACATCAAAAAATACTCTTCTGCACAGACATCAGAAGAGCAACCTCAAGATCGGTATTACTAAGAAGATATAAAAGCTCTGAAATGATACATGTAAAAGGCCCCTATCCTAAATTCTGAGAAGCTCTTGCACCTTGACTAGCTGCCACCAGCATTATAAATTTCAGTTTTGCTGTACACAGAACATATCATTTGTAGGTCAATTATTTGTAATTGAAATTCACAATTTAGATCTGATTTACTACAATTTAGAACAAAGGAATTGCTCACTATTTTAAGACAAACTCTATATATTCCAGTTCTTCAGAACTATGTGTTGACTTTGGTCCAGGTAACTGTTCTCCCCTTTTACAGCATCAGCTGCACCAGAAACAAATAAATCAGGCTCATGGCAAACTGAGGAGAGGGTCACTTCTTGTTTTATCTTCAGTCACCAAATAGTCTGAGGTACAGAAAGTAACTTCTACATTTTATCCTTGTACTTTTAACAATTCCTGTAACTAGCTCTGAGATCCATTGGCTCACTGTTCTTCCGAAGTCAAGCACACCAAATCGTTAGTTTAGCACGCACATTATAGTGAATCTAGATTTTTTGTCTTGTTGTTCATTATCACTACAGAATGGTAACTTCAGTATCAACTGCCTGAAAATTAATGAAACACAACTAAAAATAGCTGAGTATATAAATTTCCTAATCTCCTGTCTTCTGATAAAAGGTGTGATACAGGAAATATCAAGGTAAGGTAACAAGAATATATCAATTTTAATATTCGAAGCTTTTTACAATTTTTTCTTTCATGGATACAAAAATAACTGTTTCAAAATTAGAATCAGATAGAAAACATTCTTACCACAGCTCTAGACCATCTTCCAGAAGATAGACATGTGGAGGCTGAGAAACATCTGTACTCAGTTGGATAACTGGAAGTAGAAAAGGATAGAGATTTCTGCTGTCTGCTCCCAGTCCCTATAAAATAAGTAAGAAATATAAAATAGGTCAAAAACCTTAAATCAATCATTTCAAACTCAGCATGGAAAAGATCTACAATGCTGTTATATACATATGTAAACGTGCATTCAAGAAATCAAAGGTTGAACTTGCTTCCATTTCGTACAACAATAAAATAGTCTAATATTCTTAAGCATACTTATCAATAGTCGGCAAAAAAAACAGTTATAAAGAACATACATTCCTAAAAACATTCCTTCCTGGAAGAGTTACAAGTCTAACAAATACCAAATGACTGAAAGCTGAATGTTTTACAGATCAAGAATATAATTACTTTTTGGTTCTTATAATTTACTAAATAGTTTGACACGTTCTAATAATCAGGAGAAGAATTTGTTTTTATAGCTACACAGATTCACCAACTGACGACAGTGATTTAGTTTTTAAACAATCCATGAGACTTCTGAACATTGAAGAGAAAATTGGGAACTACTGCCAATTACTGAACAGCATTACAAAATATTGTAGTATTACTACTTAAGAGAACTGAGGCTAGTAGAATGCTAAATATGCATAATTCCTGTATTTTGATAATGGAAAATTTGCAATTATTTGATGTTTCTAAGTTGCAGCTTCTTTATGGATTTATCTACTTACTTAAACAAACATGCCTTAAAAGAAAAAGATTCTTCTATAAATTTGTCTCATCTTTTTGTGTCTACCTAGACCAAGAGATACACCTTTAGTAATAAAATACTGATATTCCAGGCTCCACAAGGGACAGAAACAAGAATTTCCACAATTCGTTTATGGTAAAATGTGTTTCCTCCTCATTTACAGTTATGCCACTTTAAAAAGAACCTTTATTTTGCCTTCTATAATATTTGTCATTCCCCTTTCACTCTCTCATCACTATTAACCTCTACAATACCATCCTCTTAAGTCATGCATTTCCACAAGATCAAGACTGCCTATTAAGTCTGTTCCTGGACAGACACTGTCCTAGGAGCACTTCTCTTGGTCTCTGCTATTCCTGCTATACCTTGAGATGCAGCAGGGGTTGGAGAAGGTAGGGTGGCACAGAGTCCGTATTAAAGAGGTAGTTAATAGCACAGATTCTGCAGGCAATATAGCCACATACTGTTTTATCATCACAAAAGAACTGTAGGAGATACTGACAACATTTATGTGACTCCGATTCCTTACCTGGACGAGATGGATTAGGGTGGTTAGAATGGCACATCGTAGCATATTGTGCTCCTCACTCTGCTTCCAAAGGAGTGGTAAATACTGAACCAAACATCCTACGTATGGTCGTATCTAAAATTCAGAAAACAAATTGGTTTCTTAATTGTGAAACAAGAATAGTAATTTATCTCAAGCATAGTTTCTGAAAAATGTAGGAGCTGCTTTTGTCACAGTAAAAATTCGGAGTTTGCTTAGATCTTTCTAAAACACCATATTCTTTACTTTGTGACTGAAGTAATTTCTGACTGCAGAGTAGTTTGAAAGAACATAATACTTATGGTGACATTTGTGCATGGCAATCAAGCTTATGTAGTAAACAGGACACTAAAAATATCTAAAACTTGATATGCAGAGATATTTTCATATTAATACATTCTTCACTTAGACAAGATTGTTAAACAACATCATACTTCAAGACCAGAAACAGTCCCAGTAAAACCAAAAAAAAAAAAGCTGTATAACCTCAGAAGTTACCTATCCTTTGAGCAGGAGTTAGACTATGTAACTTCCAGAGATTTGTCACAGCCTACATTTTTTATTATTATGCTCTTCAATACTAAAAGGTTAATCTATGTGTCTTTGAAAGTATTTATTTAGGCATTAACCTAAACATATTCAAGGGTTCTTTCTCAACTTGTTTTTAATGCTGCTTCTCTAGATGATCTAAACTGCAGGGAAATCTGCTGTCATGCTGACTTTTCCCGCAAGGGACAATTATGAAAGCTTCATCCGGCTTTCAGACAGGATTATTTGTAGAAAGATGAGATAAGCTCAAAAACATGCATTATCTCTGTCCTTAATACAGTAATAATGAAACAACCAAACCAAACTCACCACAACAAAACTGAGACAAAAGCAGTCAGCTCTTCAGTGTTTAACTCTGCAAAACTATCTTAAAATTCTTTATGTAAAAGCTGAAGCATATACTTTAACACTAAAGTACTGAAAATTCATAATGTGAATTTGAAACCTATCATGCAGTTAAGGAGAGTGCTGTAGATGCAACTCTGACCCATACCAGTACTAACAAGAAATTACAAATTTAACTGTACACTCCCTAGGAGTTCAAAGCATCTTTCCCCAAAAACATCTTTTTTAATATGTAGATAGATTAAAATATTAGTTCAGATATGAGACAATTAGAATAAATCACAAATAAATAAATAAAATTGCAAGAAATGCTACAAGATGTGAAAATCATTCTGTACTCCAAAAGCTGATCCAATACAAAAAATACATAGTAACTTATGAAAAGTAAGTTAACATTTTACACAAAAGATAAATGAGAACTGAAAAGAGAACCAAGTAATGCCAACAGTGCAGGCATCTCTGACAATAACCAGTCTATTAATTGATAACATCTTCCTTCCACATCAAGTCTTACTCTGTGTTCTTAGGACAAAGCTAAAACTGAAATATGTATTTAAATACCTGCATATTGACTCTTTCAATCACACAAGACAAAACATGAAGAACATGCATTTTGGTGTCACACTGTGTTACTTCTTGAAGCAGCTGAAAGAGCAGTGTAAACATGGATTCCAGGTACTTAAAGAAAAATAAAGAAATACAGATTAGACCATCAAAAATACAACTGGTGACATGAACTTGCAATTTTCCTTTATAAGACATCCATAAACTTTCAAAAATACAAAGCATGCAAAACATTCTCTTTCACTTGGAAAAAAGAGCATTAGCCAATCACTGCCTAAGCAAGGTAAAAAAAGTCAGATATGCTCTTACACAACAGTTCAAACATGATCAGTTTGAATGTATACAATTTTTGTGTTTTGATAAGTGTAAACATGATTTCACAGGTAAAATAGGCTGTTTCTCCAGAAGAAGCACTTTGTTACAGTCAAAGCAAAGGTACAATCTTCCAGCTTTTGGGTTAGTAGATAGAAGTTAAATATTGAACTGAAGAAGACATCTTAAAAAAATCCCAGTGTTTGCAGTCTAGATGCACTCTACATTTTTGTTTTCTTTGTTCTCAAGTGAGTTGAAATTAACATGGAAGTCATAATAAAATAAGAAAAAACTAAATTTGAGCGATCAAAATAAAACTTTGGCGTATTTATCTCTTTTCACTGTTTACTTAATGACAACAGTAATGACCACAGTAAAGAATACAAATACAGGAGAATCAGAAAGTAGCACTTTTTTAAGGCACTACTTTAACCATACACCTATATTTAGTATTTTTAAGAAGCACCAGGTTGGAAAGTACTGCATGAAACAGGCATGTGGGAAAGCCACAGTGGTGTGGAGATGTATTTGTTAGATACAGTTTTAATAGTTTCTTATCATAAAGAATCCTACTATCTGGCAACACCCAGTATATAGAGTACTAAACCCACTGCTATGAAGTTGTTACAGCCATAGTATTAAAATGTTCTGAACTTTTTATGTACACATTAGCAACCTTAACAGCAGCAGTAAGAGCATATATTTTGGTCTATGAAGAGTGAACATACAATACAAACATGCACACAGATCAATTACTACACAATGTAGTTCAAAATTAAATTGGACAATATTTTTTCCTGCTTTTCTCTATGGATTTATCAACTCCTCAGAATATATAAATGCTCTTACTGGTAAGAACTGGTCAGTTCTGAACTCAAAGTCATCTACAGGTAAACAAACGTTAAGGAAAAATAATACAGATTGCAGATGGATACCAAGTCTCAAATGAGAAAAAAATATAATGTGAAGAATTTGGTAGTAAGTGTAAAATTGATTGTTTTCCAGTAACTCAGAATTAAGAACTAATCAAGCAGCTTTTCAAATAAGGATATTTAACTTCAGTGTCGTAGCTGTCTCAATACGGACCTGAAAGACAAAAGCCAAGAAGCATCACACGTATGACCATTAAGCATTTTGATTATCCACATAGTATCTGACAGTATCAAATCAGCTGATGTTTTCACAATTGAATCATTCTCTGTGTTCTATCATCCTCTAAGAGATGTAGTTAGTTCATTTTCATTCACTTTCATTTTAGTACCCTTTACATTTCATTTGTCATTGCTAAAGTGGTAGAAATTGAAAAAGCTACTCAGGCAAAACCTTCAAGGAAAAGAAGTAATTAAACAAGAAGATATCGATCTAGACAAAGCTCTTGCAATAGAGGAGTTTAACTTGGAATTATCTCATGGCTTGCTGTCAACCAAGAAGTACAGAATCAAATAAAGTTAGACTGTTCTTCCAGTAGATGCTTAGCAATGCCTTAGAAAGCATTCAGTAAAAACAGCTGACACAGAAACAAAACCTACTCTCCAAAAGCTGACTGTAATCACAGAAGTTATCGTTATGACTGGCAATTACTAACTAATACATAACTACCAAACTAGCAAAGTTTATTTATTGGGGTTTTTTGTGGGCTGCTAACCCTGTTTGTTCAAAAATAAAAACAAAATAAACAATAGCAAACCCAGTATCTCAACTTCATCTCTCCTACTAGCAAATTAAAGTTGTAGCTTAAAAGCACAGATTTGTACTCAAGCAATTTAGCAAGCAATGCCTTTTATCCTATCCTGCTAGCAGGTAATTTTAATGCCTAAATAACCATAGAATCACAGAATCGTTACAGATATAAAAAGACCTTTAGGATCATCTAGTCCAGGTGGCAAACCAGCACCACGATCACTAAACCATGTTCCCAACTGCCCTATCCACACATTATTGAAACATTTCCAAGCAACTCCACCTGTTCCAATGCTTGATAACTCAGTGAAGAAATTTTTCCTAATGTCTAACCTGAACCTCCCTTGGTGCAGCTTGAGGCCAATTCTCTTTGTCCTGTGACTGGGTGCCTGGGAGAAGAGACTGACCCCCACCCAGCTACAGCTTCCTGTCAGGCAGGTGGAAAGAGTGATAAGGTCCCCCCGAGCGTCCTTTTCTGAAGGCAAAACATCCCCAGCTCCCTCAGCTGCATCCCCAGCCTGTGGGGCTGCCTGGGGTTGTTGTGACCCAAGAGCAGGACTGGGCCTTGTTTAAGCTCACACCACTGGCCTCAGCCCATGGTCCAGCCTGTCCAGATCCCTCCTGATCTGAGCATTCCTGCCTCCCAGCAGATCAACACACCCAGCTCAGTCATCTGCAAACTCACTCGATCAATGTTGTATAGTAAGGGGACTAGTCACAGAATAATTCTGTTCTAACTACACAAAGTATCCATTCAGTTATAAATTACTGCAAGACATTTCATAATTTTATTCTTACAAAAACCAGATTGTTGTTCTTGGAACTCATTTTCCCACCGAAGTCATCATTTAATGGAACATCTTCAGGGCTCATTTAATGTTTTTGACATTACTGTTCAGTATCTCCACAATTAAACATCACCACATGTTCCCAATGGTAATCTTTTGCAAGACACAACAGACTTTAAGGCAGGATGTCATGAAATTCTCAATCAAGTTTACACAAAGTAAGGTATTTCTGTTTCATCTGTGATTACAACAAATGTGTAATCCAAAAGATCAGTTATTTATACTTACCACTAAGTCACGGTCTTGAAGCAAGTTACGAATTGCTTCATATAAAACAGGTCTCAAGTCTGATTTGAATTTTACAGAAATCCACTGTCCAATCAGCCATATTACTCGTCGGCGTATTGGTTTATACCTTTAAAATTAGGAGGGAAAAAAATTATACTTGTTAACTCATTACACTAGTTGTAATAGAATATTTTGATGAAAAAAAATATCCAAGAATCATGATGGAAATATTACTGCCCAAAACAATTAAAAGATTTAGTTTGTCAAGATCAATTTCAGAGTAAAACCTTTTTCTATTAAAATTCTTCACAAGAAGGGTGGAGCACAGCAGCAAATGAACAATCCTTAACAAGATCTCCCATTTTTTTCCTGCTCTTCTGACATTTAGCCTAACCATTAGAATACTTGTCTACTTGTAAACAGTAAGTGAAATCTTAGTTAAAAAAACAGTCTAACAAGAAAAAGAAAAAAAAACATTAGGAGACAGCAGGTAACCAACTGTTGCAATCATTTTTGACACTAACATAACATTATATATCCAAAAGTAATTAATTTTTTTAAAGTATACTGCAGTGAAAAGAAGCATTTTAGTATTTTAACAGGAACTTCCACTCTACAGGAAACTGAACCCTCTATGTAAATAGAGCATTTGGAAATAAAAGAGCTGACTAGCAACCTATTATGGAAATAATTTACAATTTATAGTAGCTCCTAAGGGTGTAAGGAAACAAATTAGTTCGTGTTTCACATAAAGATTGCCCCTGGTAAGACGAATTGCAAATGTAGAAGAAAAACATAGTAACAGTCTTCAAAGGACATTTGGGTCACTGCTAATGACTGTGCTGAGAAAAATAGGACATACTTATTTAAAGTCAACGGCTGATTTGAACTTGTCTGATAAGGATTAGCATGCACAATAGTGGTCACTGTCCTTCCCCTGGGGAAAGAGTGAGTTTGAGGAAAAGGGAGGAACAGTGTCTTCCAGATAGTTACAAAGAGCGACAGCTCAGTCTGTACTGAGATGACAAAAATGATCTTTTAAAATACCCCATGATATCCAATAAACAATAAGAGGTACTCATGTGAAGGCCATCCAAGTGAGGGTGACCTTGGTGAGAAGGAAACACCACAGCAGATGGACAGTAAAAAGCTCTTCATGTAGAGCAATCATTCACTCTTTACAACACAACCCAAACCCTTAGTTCCCCTGTTTATTGCAGCAAAATTAACAGAACAGAATTACAGAGGGCCTGTATTTAAACTAAAAGAGAAGAACAAATTGCTATTTTATAAAGCTACAGTTTTATAGAGACTATTTCCACAGATCTCACTTGGACTTTGCTGCCTAGAGGACTCCAAGGTCTCCAGAGGCCTAAACATCTTTCTTTAAATGAGAGAAGGTGGTTATCCTGAGAAGGTCTAGTCAACTGCAATGCATGCAAGAAGACAGACAATCTACTTTTACAGAACCCTGGAAGTATCCACCACACAGTAATTTAATTACAAACTGTCAAGAACACTGTCACTTCTGTGACTGTATCAGTGATCTGTACGCATTTCATACACTTAGTGGATATGTTTCAAGGTTGAGTATTTTTCAACTCAGCAATTATTAGATATTATATCTTATCAGATTTGTATCAACAGTTTGTATTTAAATGATGAAGGCATAACAAAGCAAGATGTTTACCTGTCATGAGAAACCTGTAGTTCTGCTAACAGTTGATTTTTAAACCACTGATCAAAATCCACACTGTCAAATAGTTCATAAGCAGCCAGTCCAACCGCATTATATACTGGGGAAAAACAATAGTTATACTTATTGTTTGCTTAAATGTTATTTTTCATTACTAAATAATCAGATTAATCTAATATTCAAGCCACATTTTGGTAACCTGAACATAACAAAGCAAACACAACTAAAGCATATCTTCCTTTAGAAAGTTTTATCAGACCATGGTGAAAGGAACTTCAGCGGAAATTATTAGTAGAAGGAAACTACAGAAGAAAGGTTAGATTCTTGAAATTAGATAGAAGCCAAAGAACAATAAGGATCTTATTCCATCATCAAGGATGGTTCCAAAAGAAACAATTATTATCTTTTGCCAAAAAATCTCCTCACTTGTGAAGTGGACAGAGTATCTCCATGAAAGCACTGAAAGTCATTTACTTGGCAGAGTAGAAAGAACAGGACAGTAAAGGAGATTGCTTGCTCAAAAAAAAAAAACCCAAAAAGCAGTGTATTTTCACATAAACATTTTCAAAAGCAAAGACCAAGATCAATCAGAGGAGTACGAGGATTTAGGTACTACTTTCCAAACACCTTCAAAAAAATCTTGCAAATTCCTCATGCAATTTTTAAGAAGTCAAACACATAAACAAAAGTGGCTCTATGACTTCAAAGATAAAATAAAACTTAATTTACCAGCATCTTTAATCAGTATAGCATTGGTATTTTCCATGTTGGTAGATCCTACAAGCCAAAGTTAAATAAAAAAAGTGTCACTAAAACAAGGAATGAAAGAAACTTTGCACTTAAATGCTTTAACAAAGTATGGCATTAATTAAGACTGCTTTTATTTAATATTCAAGTTCAATCATTTCACTTCTGATACTTCGTTCAGTAAATACACCAAAAGCAAATCTCTGCTTTTATACCCTCTTTTTGACTTAATTCTTTGGAGATAAACATTTTTAATAGCAACATAAACGTAAGTCAGAAGCAAGTACTTTAAATGAACAGACTCAAAATCTGTAAATTGCAGACAACTGTCAACCACACCATACTACATCCAAAAGGGTCCCAGACCTAGTTCCCTTACTTTTTATATAAGTGGGCCTATAAGTAAAGATTTTCCAAAGTTTTAAGAATTAATGGATTCTTCATATCATCTACTGTACTTCAACAGTAAATCCCAATTTGAAAACATAAAGAGCAGAAGAAAGCTGCTATGGGCCCCAGGAAAGTTAAAAAAGTAAGGGTATACCTTTTATCAAGTTGGTATTAACTCATGTAATTTTTGGAAAACAAAAATACACTACCTGTCAGCTCTACAGTAAGGAATCTTTTACTACTACCCATACTACAGCACAATGAGCCATCCCAAAACATATGTCCACAAAGTAATTTATGAAGAGATTCTGTAAACTCAGAAAATGGGTACGTATTATATTTTGATAAAATTTAATGATCCTTTCTGATAACTTTGAATACAAAATATTCTAAGTCAACTAAGGCACAACCGAGGGAAATAACCTGAGTTGAAATGAAAAAAAAAGTCACTCCCACTTACTATCTTTCCTGGCCATTATAAAACTTAGTTTGGGGACAAAGAATAATAAAGTAAAACAAAGAAAATATGAATCATTCCTCAACGTATGAATAATTCAGCCTTCATACAGAAACCCCATAAATTTTTAAAGCAGATTCTTCAGATTTGGAAAGTCCTCTAGGCTCTCGAAAGTGACAGTATAACTTAAATATTTTTATTTTAAAGTTTTTACTCCCCTCAAGATTTTGGCAGAGACACGGCATGAACTGCCTTGCAACATTTGAACAGAAAGTTCCCAACTAAAAACAACCCAAAGAATTCATTAAGCTTGTGGATCAATGTCAAGAAAGTCTGAAACTTCATGAAATTAGAAATGCCACATTTGTCAATTGTCTAAAACAGTATGATGAAAAGCAAAGAGCCTTTAGGACTTCCTCCTCCTAGATACGCAATGCATTTCATTATAGGAAGTTTAGAAGTAATTTTAAAATATTAAGAGGTACTTTCAAACATACAGAGAGAATGCACTATATAAAATTAGATACTACGAGATCAAATTGTTTAATAGTTGACCAGAGTGTGTTATGATTGTAAACAATTCTACATTTTTTAAGTCCTTCCTTTTCTTTAAGGAACTTACCATGTAGACTGTGAACCATTTCTAAAAGAACTGGGGTAAGAGTTTGATTATATTCATGAAAAATATCAATAAAAAGAACTTCCGTGCATGGCTGAAAAATTAAGAGATCTGGTTAGAATCAATTAAAATAAAGGCAATTAAAATACATTTTATGCTAACATTTTAAGTGCTGAATACCTCACACTGAAGGTCGTAATTTAAAATGCAATATATTGTAGCAAAATCAGTATTGTAAGAAATACCACTCTTTCTACAATACACTACGCTTTAGCTCTTGCTAGAGTTTGATGGCTACATCTGTATCAACCAGTTCTGTGGCAGAAGAACAATGAATCTGTGGAGTGAAACAGCTGGAGCTGTGCAGCCTGTGCCCACACTGTGGGTATGTCACAGGTTGTTTTTGTATTGGCTTACTGGCTCTAGGTCAGTGACTTGGACTGAACACCCTTTTACAACTGGAATAGACAAGATGTACCATGTCTTAATTTTAAAATAACAGTAATAAAGCAAATAAACTTTGAGATCTCTCTGAAAAGCAAACCACAGCAGTTACAAATGGGAGATACACTACAAGAGCATATTTCTGATCTGAACTGAATTAACTACTATAATAACTAATTAACAAACATAATTAACTAATAAATATGCACCTGAAACTTCCTTCACTCATCATGTCTACTGTCTACTAACAAAGTCGTAAGTGGTTACATCAGTTACCAGTTTAAAAAAAAGACAACTTCTGCTGACTTTAACCACATGTTACATAATTCAAATGTTGACGCAAACTCCTTTTTCCTCCCTCCTAAAACATGAAGTGCATAGATTCCTGTGTATTTCAATAAGTTTGAACACTGATAAAAGAATGAAGTTTAACTTCACTAAATCTAAAGAAACTTAGGGATTTTTTTGAAAAATATTACCTGTCTGGGTTACAAGACTATAAAGAATTGCATTCAGGAATGTTTAATGCGTTTCTTTCAAATTGAAACACTTACTCTGAGACTGTACTTCCAAGAATCTCCTCCAGTCTCTTCCACAGCTATTATTTCACAAAGGGAAAAAAAAAAGTATTATTTCAACTATAGCTCAAACAAAGTTTAGTGTTTGGATAAGAGGCTATCATAGACTTCTGAGAAATCTCTTGTTATAAAAAGAATGTTTAGCGGGAATATTTCTCCATCTAAGAAGACTGCAGGAAAGAAAATAGCCAACGTTGCAGTAGGCAATTTGCAGAGACAATGTGGATATGAAGCTCTTATACAAATATCTAATTAAACTACAACCAAATGCATAGCACGTTTCTTACTGAAGCTTTCTGGATCCTCTTCCCACATGGTCAATTCTTCTTTTGTCAGCAGGAAATAGTGAGTGACTAATCTCCTACATATTTCCATTAGTGTTGGGTATGTGAAAAAAGCTGTCTTTATCTTATGTGCTTCAAGAGTTTCAGGACTGCTGTCTGAAATAAAAGCCAAAGATTTCAGATTACAATTAAGTGGCTTAATGATCAAAGACTAGTCTAGCAAAATTAAAACGAAATCAATAAATAAAACATTCCCATCCTCTAACGAAAAACAAAAAACATATATTTTCATGGCAGATTTTAACAGACTTTCAGGTGTTAAGCTGGTTTTTAAGCAAGTAATCTATTCTGACACACCAGTATGTTTATGAAACTTTTTTTCACATTCATAAAGAGAATCCTAATTGTTATCTAGTCACTAACACACGTCAAACTATTGTGAAAGGTAGAGGTATTTTTTAAATTCATACATACAGTAGTGTATGAAGTTTCAGAATTAAACACAGTCCTACAAAGCAGAACATATGAGCTTCTTTATATTCAACTGCATCTCCAATCCACTGTGTTTCTGTATTTCCTTGTACTAGTATTATTAATTACAGAAAATACGCCATTTTATCAACCATACCTCATGGGAAAGATGCAACAAAAACTAGTTGATAAAAATAAACCAAACTCTATACCTCAATACATTTTAAAATTTGTTCAAAGGAAACTAAAACAATCAAAAAAGAAAAGACATTTGTGCTCTCTTTGCATTTAAAATTCCTTTGGCATGTCATTATCTATGTACATTAATACTATAAAAATTACCAAAACAAGTATCAATACAGAGACAGAACCATAAATACTTCAGTAATTATTAAAACATTAATAAAGGAGTTTAAATTGTTGGGAATAGCTAGCAAAATGTTTCTCAAGACATAAAAAATTACTTTAGTAAGTAGTAGCAGTACCTTCAATATTTTTGGATGGCTTGTATGCATAATTTTTTACAATCATCTTAATGAGATTCATGCATTGTACAATAAACTGCTCAAATACAACTCCTTCACCAGCTTCTGTGAAAACATAGCTTACAGAGAACTCCAGTGATCTCTGAATCAAAGCAGTGAATGAGAAAGGATGTTGATCCAGGAAGTCTAGAAGCTTAAAATGATAAAGGAAGTAGAAAAAAAGAAATCAAAACACTTTTAGTGAAGTCTTATTAAATACTTTAGTAAATTATTCATCAAAAACATGTGCCAATTTACATAAAATTATAGAAAACTGAACACAAGAAATCAGAAAGCCATCAGTATCAATTGTTAATGAAGAATTATTTAACAACTAAATTCTTGATTCGGGTTCAAATTTTTTTTTTTTTTTTTAAGTATGAGGAACAATAACCATTTTCACATGGACCAGCTTGCTAGAGGTAAAGTATATCAGCCATACTTAAAACAATGAATATTTCAGCAGATAATTCATCCCTATTAGAATCAGTGTAAATAAAAGCAGGATGAGATATATATAATTTCCCCTCACCCAACTCCACCACTGCAGTACAAGTACTTGCTTCCTCAACTTAGCTTTTCCAATTAATGATCTAAAATACACTGGTGGATTCCTTTAAACTCCTTTAGTACTGCAAAAATGCCTAAACCTATATTCTTGCATCTGAATTTCAAGGTGGTAGATTACCTATTAATCAATTTTACTTTCTTGTCAGGTCTCTGAAAAAAGATGCACATTTGCAATGTAAGTACTATGACAAAGACCAAAAATAATGTGTCAGAGCACCTCCAGCTCAATTTTGGTGAAGCTGATAGGTGCTTTCTACTTCTGATAACTAGGCTGTATATTTAAAATACACTCAAGGCCCCTAAACAGAATGAGAAAACAATTAGAACTCTGTAGGTTTTGTAACTTAAAAAAAGCCAAAAAAACCCCAAAAAACAGACCAAGTATCAACGTTAAAATTACCTTCCAATACAATATGCATTTAATAGTCACAAAGAACCAGCTGACAACTCCAAGTGCATTACACAATACAAGTCTCAGAGGGCAGAAGAGTTTTTTGTTCATTTACTTTTGATTAACTAGCGTGGCCAGTAATTCCATACACCTAACAAAGCCTTGGAAATAGTGATCCAACTACCTATAAAAATAAAATTAAAAGCCTATCTCTTCTTTATTCCTTTATATTATTACCTTTGCTTTATCAATACAACCAGAACTCTTCTTTAAACAGATCCTAGCTAAATAACTTACTTATGGAATGCAATTAATTTTGTTTGAGCTAAGAATCTGTATTCTTCACTGCTGCAATCCACTTTACCATTATTAAACAGACACCCTTTTCTTCAAAAATACATCTCCTAAAGAAGTTTTAAGTTGCAGTACCTTCCACTTCCTTCAAAGGTTAGAAATGTATTCACTTTAAGGCATGTATGTGTCTGGATGGGGACTGCTCCACCAGAACTACAAACTATACAGTAACTAGAAGGAGATTTTACTTACCACTTTAGTGAACAGAATTATGGTCTTTTCTAGACGATCTCTGCATATGCTTTCTGCTCTTATACTTCTGCCTGGTAAATCAGACATTTAACAACTATAAATTTTCAGACTTTAGTTTTCTTTCTGGATAGCTAAATTTTAAAAAAATTAACACTGGAAAAGAACTTATTTTTTTTACTGCAGTTAAGAGATTATGTCAGCAGAAAAAAGTTCTAGGGTGGAATAAATTCAAAGTGAAATTCAAGGTAATGAGTACTGGGAATAAAAAAAATCTTTTCAATCAATTGTGACATCATTACACAAAATTCAATGACAAAAAACTATTAAATAATGCAAGCAATTACTAGTATATACAAAAAATAAGTATGCATTGAAAATATAAAAACGTCCTTTTAATAAAACTATTACTGCATTATATTAAGTGCTCTTCTAGAAACTGCACCTTAAAGAATAATTTATTATAGACATTAGAAAACATTCTGGAAAAAAAAAAAACAGATCAAACTTTTATAAAAAAAAAGAAAAACGAAAAAGGGGCATATTGAAGGCATACAGGCTGAAACATGATATAATAAATGTAAACACTAATCCTGTAAGGTAGTTGTACCTGCTTTTGCAAAACAACTTACTGACAAGAAAAGTGGAAGTGGAAAGGTTCAGCTCAGTTCTTGTCTTAGAACACAGAAATCCCACAGTCCTCATATTCTAGGGGACTACAATTACCACCAAACTTCAGCACAGGATGACCTTCAATTCCTTCCATTCAAACTATGCACCTTTCTTGTAAAAAATGAAAGGACAGCCAGAAGGAGCCTGACTGCAGTATAGTAAAAGTGACAAATGAGGCTCAAAGCCCAGATCAGCCGTCTTACTGAAGTACAGGCTCCTGGAAAAAGGAACTTCATCAAAATATCAAAATTAAAAGTAACTTATTTTATAAAGATTCTTCCTATTCAGTTTGGGCATCTATTCTCAAAAGAAGTATTGTTGAAGTATGACACCAAATACAATTTTGGAGTGATTTTACTCTGTTGATACAAAAAGACACTTTTACTGAATTCTTTGATAGTTTCAGCAGCATTTAAAGAAGTTGCTTCGACTTACAAAAAAAATACCTTGCACCTAAATGATTATTTGTGGACACAAAAATGCTGCTAGCTTGAAAAATCCTTGCTATTTTTCTAGTCCTGTTGGAGGTTTTTCTCTCTCACAGAAGCTGTTAGGAAGTTTTAACACCTATGACCTTGTAAAGCTTTGTTTATAATTCAACAGGAAAATATTTTGATAATGAATGTTTTAGGATTTTGGCTAATGATCCCAAAGGGGTGGTGTGTCTTTGACCAAGTAGCTTATGAAGAAAAGGTCTATGATATAGTGGGAAATAATTAATAAATTCATTATTCTTGGAGCATCACTCCTGCCAGCTGGTCTTCTCTCTCTCCTTCTCTCTGCCACTACTCCGGGGCCTGCTGTCATAATTACTGATGATACACTAGGCTGTGTACTTTCACCCAGCTTCTAATGTTCAACAATGAAGACAAAGAAAAATATTCAGATACTTACTACACTCCAGAAACTGCTTCAGCCGTTCAAATACAGCATGTAGAAAACCCTAAAAAACAAATGTGTCTTTTAAAGATGAAGCCTATTCTGCACTGTATTATGAGAACAAAGTTACGTCAGACATAAGTCAGTTCAGATGTCTTACCAGCTCAGACATGACCTCATAACTTTTAATTGAACTCTTTGATTATTTTGAACAATTTCCTTGTGAAATTAATAATTAGCTAGCAAGTAGACTGCATAGGTGATCCAAACTGTTCTTATTAGTACTACATAAACAGCACAGAAGCTCTAGTAGAAGGAAAGACAGGTAACTACACACACAACCTTTAATATATGCTTATCCAGTTCTACCCTCTTCTCAACTTCCTAGCAGAGGACATAAGTTGCAGGAACTCAATTCCTCAGCAAAACAGGCAGCACTTGCGGTTAAGGAAGGTGCTCAGGTTTCTTTCTCTGACCCTACCCTCTCCATGGGCTGCATATCACAGGCTTTCATCTCAATCAAACCAATTTTATCAAAAGAATATGATAGGACAAGTATGGCATCACATTTACCACTAAACAAAATGCACATGTAAGACATCTTTCAGTAAGCAACATGTGTCGCCATGATGTGGTGCACAAATTGGAAAAGTGTCTCGTCTTTTTTTTAAATGTGATGCCATAAGTGCCACAGCATTTAGAATCTATCTAGGATCTGACAGCTCTAGACTGATGGGAGGACAACTTTGAGAGAATGTTGCTTTTTCTTCCTTTGCATAATAAAAATGTGTGCCTTTCAACGGTTTTCAAACATAGCTCTAACAAGACCTGAAATCATCACAAAAGATTTCTAATCAAGAACTAGAAATGCACATGTCACTTACCATCACCTCTGCATTCCAATGAGGTTCTACAAAGCCATGGACTGTTAGTTTTCGAAGCACTAGGAAAAAGAAATTACTTGTGTAGCTATTTATCAACTCTTGTTTCAAGAAATTTCAGAATATTACAATTACAATTCCACTTGCCATGCCTTTCTTTCAACTCAAAACTTTAAGAAATGCACATAATTTTAGGTCCCTGGATGCCTCATCCATAACTAACATTCACCTTTGTTGAAATTACTTTAAAATACATCTTGTGTAAAATCATGAACAGAACTCCAGGCATTACTCAATCAGGAAGAACTCTGCCAAAACTCTTAAGTATTCAACTCCTGCATGATTCTACAGAAGGAAAAGGACCAAGTACAGTCAAGTAAGGCCCCTAAGACACTTGTGAATTCTCTCAGGTTTATCACTGCCATTAACTCAGAAATGCTGCATTCTTCATCTTCTGAAACAATTCAGGACATGTATTACCTACATTGAAAGCACTGCACACAAAAATGTCAGTTGTTCAAAGCAGCAAAGTAGTCAGGATATTATGCATTTAGTCCACTTATAAACCTTTGGGCATCAAACTAAAATATCAACTGACTGCTAAGGCTATCTTTTTACTGGACACAGGTTGAACCTAATGGAATGAAACTTATAGCTTAGCTTCCTCAAGTCAGCACTAAAGACACATAAGCCTAAATTACAACACATGTAAGAAAACAGCCTGTTATGCCCTCCACTTTCCAACCTCCTAGACATCCTAGGCCGCTTACAACACGCACAATGGAATGCACTAAGACCACTCTCTCTCCCCCTTCTGTATGATTAATCCTCCTTCTGCCTTACAGTACAGGTGAAATAAACCAAGAACACAGTTACTCCCAATGGGCATGGCTTTGTTAGAGAATGGGAACTATTTACCAAAGAAGTTCTACATATTCTACAATGTGAAGAAAGTTATTTGATTCCTTACACTTAACATCATTCTACATTATTACCTTTCAATGACAACAAGGTTCTTTCTAGTGAATTTGCAGCTGCAGCTTCATCCCCCGTACAAATTTGCTGTAGGAATGTATCTGTATGATGATTCCACAAGGAACATGCAAAGTTATAAATACTTGATGTAAGCTGCAAAAAGGAAGATGGAAGAATATATTTTGTTTCCTGAATTCTGCTATAGCATAATAAATCCCTACATTTCAAAGGCTGGTTTAGACTATTAAAATATTTAATCCAGCTTCTTGTATGCATCATGGACCACAATGTTTTATTTGTTTCTTTGTTGTATTGAGTTGTACTGATCTAAAGATGTTTTCCAGAAAAACACTTTGCCTTAATTTGAAGATGTTATGATAGACTCACTGGTTCCCCTGACTACTTGGGTCAGTGACTCTCACGTTAAAGAAAACTATTTCCTTTCTTACCTGATATTCTGTAAATACAGCTGCTGGTATAAAACGGTATGACGCTTCAAAAAATTACCTTTCTCATCACCTCTTCTCACAAGACAAGCTGTCAATCTTACAGTTAAATTAATGTCTGAATCAACTTACTCTAGGACACTCAGTAGTAACAGGTGCAATAGTACTGAACAATGCCTACTCCAAAACCAACTTTATTTTGTTGATAGCTGCAAACACTGACTTCTTTCTTCAATTTTTTTTTTTTAAATACAGAATAACAAATAGTTTCTAATCAGGTAGAACTGAACAAATCTGAAACTTAATTCACATTACAGTTCACAGACAGTGCTTAACTGATAAAAATATCTGAATTACAACCAGTTTTTCTCACTCAGTTATGGTAGCACTTGACAACTTCATAATTATGGAAATCTGCAGTAAGTCTGTTACACATCAATGGAGTCAAGAGCACATGACCTGTTTATTTAGTTACTTTGACTGAGTAAAGGTTAGTAAAGGTCCTATTTACAAGTCAGTCTTCAATGCCTCAGACTCCTGACGGTTAAAATTAGATCATATTGATTATACACACAAATAGCTAAACCTCCGTAAACAGTCTTCATTTTCTGTGCTCACTAAAATTTCAAAAATTCAAGGATAACGTTTGGCAAAAAAGTTTAACTCACTAAATTCAGTTAACTGTACTACATTGTTGCCCAACTTCAAATGTGCTTGGACTTCCATGGCCTACAGCCAAAGTTAAATCTGTGTTCTAATCAGTGGATTTTTACAGTGGAAAATGTAAACTGAATGACACAAGATGTGGCATTTGCATTCACATCTTGCCTTTTAATTAACCTAAAAAAATGGCCTGCAAAAACCTCGCATACATTCCTGCTGATGATAAAAAAAAAAACAAATTATGGTAGTATGGAAGTCTAAATCCCAGTATTTCTTAAAGACTATACTGAATTATGAATCCAGAATATACTTCCAAAAAACTTCAAAAAATTCCTAGAAAAGAAAGATCATGTATGTCATAAGGCTAATATGCAAATATCGTTCTGTAGATGAAGCTCTGCTTCTTTACACAAATTAAGATAACCACGTTTAAGCTGTATGCAAAGTTAATAAAGATTTCAAACATCTCACCCAGAAACTGACTTCCAGTTATTCCAGAATATACATACACCCACAACATAAGACAACTTCTGTTCCAAGAGCAGACATTAAAGTCCACAAACATGCCAGCTGTCAGCTAAACTCAGGAAGAAGCAAGCATGCTCTACAATACTGCATTACATCACTTACATCATAGAAAAGCTTCCTGTCTGAAGCAAGCCGTTTGGATGCCAGGGTCTTTGTAACATGGTAGAACGTAAGTAGCGCTCTGTGTTGTTGAAGATCATCCTGCACCTTCACAGATTCTACAAGAGTGGGTATAAGTTCTGGCCATTGCCTTGGGCAGTCCACTCTGGCAACTTTAGCAATGAGTACAGAGATCTGAGTTGCTATCTGCAAAAAAACACAGATACCACAAAGAATGAATAATGAAGAGATCAACAGCCAAACAAAACCTGAATCAAAAAAGACTAGGATGGATTGATAGATTTTTCTATGCTTTTTCTCAAGCTATTTGTATGTTTGCTGAATGCAAATAAATTTGAAGGAAAAGTATTTGATTTAATGTTTGTAGCAAGTATTTACATAAAATACTAACTTGACACCTTGTTCGAATTTTATATTAAGACCAATAACTGCATTTAATCTAGAAGTCACATAAACGAAGACACAAGTATTTGGGAACCACTTTTTACTTAATGATCTTTTCTACCACTTTCTATGAACATATACTGCTGAATACATACTACCCTTAATTCTGCTCTCTCTGACTTATAGACAGAGCCATTCCCAGCCCCAGGCACATGTATGTGTAAGTCTAAACCCCATCCCAGTAGATGGGACTGAGACACTTTCTTGCTTCCAGATCTTCACACCACATGCCAGGGGCACCTGCACCACTTGTACCATCTGACTTTGGTTGTTGGGCCCAAATCCCACTTGCACCAGTCTTGCCAGCAGCTGGAAACTGGTCCTTGCAGCACACATGCACAATGAACAAAGTGAGATTACATAGCAAGACAGGTGAAGGATGCAATCAGAATACAGGACAGGCAGTGGTCATCAAGTGCAGGGCTTGTTCAGACACAGGTACAGACCACCCATGGTTTACATAAGACTGGCCTTTCTTATGCCCTCTTTCTGTCTATTCCACACTTGGCTGCTGTACAACTCCCTACCTCGAAACATTCCTTAATGTATTTTGTATGGTACCTCAAAACTCTACCTCAAAAATATCCAAATATTTCACATTCTTGTTTTCCGTGTTGTTATCCCATTCTAATTGAAAAGGTCCTTGACTGGATTAGTGAAGTAGATACTTTCTCTTTCAACACATTAGTACAAGCACATTTGCAGCCCAAGGAAGAAGGCAAGTTCTTAGGCCACCAGAAAGAATCCAAGCAATTTGGATTCCTCCATGAATATCCCTCCAAGCCTAAAAGGGTAATAGCTATGCCCTCCTCCTTCTTTACTGCTTCCTGAGATGTTTCATCTGAAATCTGACAACCTCAGCAAGTTTTCTGTACCATTTATTTCTACCGTGCTGCTTAGGGAGAAGAATTGCTTCAGGAAAATGATGTCAACATTCGCAAGGACAAACTGGGAGTCTTATTCTTTACCAGATCAAATTATGCCAATTGGCAGGGGGAGTAAATAAATTCCTCTTCCTGCGATCACATGTCAAGAAGCAACCTCCCAGGAAGGCCGAAAGTACTTTTATCTTGAGGACTGGCTTTTTAATTGGGGAGAAAAAAAAAATTGCTGTCACACATTTCAAGAAGTATTTTGTTTCACTGTTCCCTTCATATGGTAAATATATTCAAAGGGCATGGAAATTATGCTCTCAGCAGATGGTATATTCTCTTTTTCTTCTCCACCTCCCCTGGAAGTCAAGTTGTATCATCACATCTCCATACTATGCCTATTTCTCACTTTTTTGTGTTGTTTTTCTTTCTATACGAGAGTCATAACTTTTCTGCCTTCAGTGATGCAAAAAGCACAAGCTGATAGCAATTGTGTTATGAACTATCTATGACTGGAAAAGTGCAGTTATCAGGAACACAGGATATCAAAACTCAGACATATCAAGCAGGCTGGGAACTAAATGAAAGGTTCCTCTGAAAGGACACCTCAGGATACCTTCCTACACAGCTTGGGGAACAACAAGAAAGAAAGGGAGATGGACTCTGTAAACATATTTCAATATTGCACACAATTATTCAGGCAATTATTTAGACTACTGCCATAAAAATAAACAAAATTCTCTGCATCTTAAAAAATGACATCCCAAAAAATATCATAAGGACACACAAATCAAAACATGAAGTCACTGGTCTTTAAAATGTCCATTCGAAAGGTTCCAATCTCAACTGCAACTATGGTCTGAGAACTGCCAAGCTGTTCATCAGCAGTGGCATTTTTAGCTATAAAACATGCTATGCTATTGTCTTAGCAGGCAAAATGATGAAATACTAATGAAGGTATGGAAAAACTTAATAAAAAGTTAATATTGTTTTACAAACAATGTAGTTAATGTTTGGGTTTTATAACTGATTTACCTACTTATATGTGCAAAAAACATACAAACTCTTCAAAATTAAATATTTGCTTAATTATATGCTAGCTAGTAGACGCATAAAGTACACATGCTTTATGGTTCAGCTTGACCTACTTCATAGCTCTTTTTGGTTAAAATACAGAAGCAATAATATTTGGTCGTATTGTTTACATTGAAAGTCTACCTGTAGAAAAAAATTTAAAATACTTTATATGTATCTGCTTTTTTAAAAATTGCATTTGCTATGAAAACTTTTAATTCTAGTCAAAACTGTCATTTCACAATAGGCTTCTGTAAAGACCAAATTACTCTAATTTTGATAAATTGCTCTAATCCTAGAAGTTACACTAATCCTGTCAAGAAATCCTAAAAAGTTAAAACCGAACTGTCTGCAGAACAAAAGGTAATTTCCAACACCTTTTCTTTTTAATCTTTATCTTATGCCAATCATTTCTGTATTTTTTTGACAAAGTTATTTAAGATCTAGCTCAAAATATTAGCAAATACTTCCTTGCAGAATCTTATATGATGAGGTTAGCAGAAGTAAGATTGATTCATCCAGAATAGGCACAGTCTGTGCCCATAACATTAGTTCTGTACTCAATATAATAAAAAAGTCCTATTCTAATCAAAATCATGGCTTACAATTAGTCACTTCGTGTAAGAAAGGACACCATTACACTGAAGCTTTATTAAACTTATTTAAATTCACTAATGCTATAACTAGACATGTAACAGCAATAGTGCTTAGGTGGGTTTATGCAGCAGCAGCCTCAACATCTCATTCCTGCTATGCCACCATCAGACTTCCTTGTATGGCTACAGTGGAATCAGGTCAGAGAACAGACACAGCTGAAAAAAACAAAAATCACTCAGGGGAAGGTTACTTTTGAGCTACATCCATTCCCTGAACCATTTCACCAAATGGTTGCATAAACACCAAGGGGCAACAAACTGCCACTGCAACCAAAAGAAACAAACCACAGAGACAAAACATTTTGTTCCCAACCAAAGTGATTCTATAATTCAATGAACTGTGATCTACAGTAAAAGCTCTCACTTTAAGATCTGTCTGGAAAGCAGTATGTAAACTGCAACTTTATTATTATAATTAAATGCTTTGGAAAGAAAAAAAAAACAAGATCTCTGTCAATACAAGCAGTTCTTGGGAGAGTAATAAACAGTCACCACTAACCTGATTCACTGGCTCATTAAAGTTGGTGATAAGTCCAGCACGCAATGAAGTTTTTTCTTCTTCAGAAAGAGCACTGTCAGGGTATATTTATTAAAATATTATTTATTTTTAATTTAAAAACTACTATCAATTCATATGTAACTATCAAAAACACTATCAAAACTAACAAAAGAACATCCTTTGCTTTTCCATTATCTCAAGTATCTTTAGAAAGAGAGGGAACAGTGAAAGAAATACTTATAAGGCATTTAAATCTCAAGTTTTGAGACCTGAGATCAGCTTTGTAAAGATAAATCACAGAAGAGAGTTCACAGCGTCAGATACACATATAGTGAAAAAATGTAAAACTGTACAAATTGCAAACAGTTCTTAGGCAATTATTATATAGTTATAACTGTCAGAATTGATTTAAACATAAATTTGCCCATGTATACTAATGGACAATGGCCTAAGAATGTCCAGAATAAGGCAATCACCATCAGATGACAGCTCTTTTTGCAAAAGCAGTGAATCTTTTCTATTAAAAATCTTTTTCTACAAGCAAATAATATATTTACACTTAAAAGTACAGATCCTTTGAAAATTATACCTTTGTGTGAAAAGTATGTTGATACAATCTCCATAAAATGCAGGGGAAAATAGTGAGAAGGGCAAATTCTAAGCCATAAAGGGTAATTTTCATTCAAGTGCAGCATTG
The DNA here is from genome assembly GCA_020086605.1 of Lanius collurio. Lineage (NCBI taxonomy): Eukaryota > Metazoa > Chordata > Aves > Passeriformes > Laniidae > Lanius > Lanius collurio. Next base: position 17,389,193 of record JACBWW010000008.1, read on the forward strand.
TGGTATCTTAATTCTTTGTTTGAAGTGACCTCTATCAGTTTAAGACTACAAGTTGCAGTATGATATTGCTCTTGTATTACTTCAGACCTCATATGAGTCATGCAATTTTCCTATAATTTTTGGGCAGGAAACACAACACACTGCTTTGAAAAATGCTTTTTTGGTATTTACAGAGTTTACTATCAGGGGAAAAGAAAAACCAAAACCAAACTGAAACAAACAAAAAAACCCAACACTTTTTCATTTACTGATAGCACCTAGAAAGCTGTTTCTTCATAAAAATCCTTCAAGTTATCACCTAAGGTGATAACTCAGATGAAACAGTTTCACCTAACACTGCAATGACTTAGAAGCATACATGCAGACATCACATCTCAATGAAGACTAGTGGCTGGAAGTTAGGATTAAACACACCAACACAACCATTTCCTCTTGTCTGACCTCAGGCGCCGACATTAACCAGCTAGTTTTATATACTGAGGTTTGAAATTATGTAAAGCTCCCTAAAGCATAGGTTTTGCACTCATCTAGACAAATGCTAATCTCAAAATAATAAAAAAATAGAGGCAGGATTTGCCATAAGATTTGAAAAATACTGTAGTTTTCACTTTCCCTTCACACCTGCACAAAACACAAGTACTCACTATTTCCTAGGACAAAAGAGGGGCAATTCATTGTTTCACTGGGGACTCAGAACTGTACACTAAGTCTTATTTTCAAAGGTAATTACAGCATTCAGAAGCCATGAATTTATTTTTTGGTTTTTTTTTAAATCAAGACTTAGGCTTTAAGATTTTTTTCCCTCATAAAATTAAATTATGCCTAAAAACCTACTGGCTAATATTCACAAATATATCTGCAACAGTAAAAGTTTCTCTGCAGATAACTGTTTAATTTATTAATCTAAAGCCAGGAGATGACATCTCAGGAAAATAAATTTTTGCAGGGTTTTTTTTTTTAATATGAAAATGGAGTACATAATTTCCACACATACAGGCATACTCTAAGTGGTTTCTAAAACTTAAAAGCTCTTATTAATACAATTTAAACATTTATTCTCAGTTAAATGTAGATTGTATAATACTTCACTTTCAGAGATAATAGAAAGCACCTAAAACCTGGTTTATAAAGAAAAAAATACCCTATTTACCTATATTACTTCATTTAGTTTGTTTGTGGGCTCATAAGACCCCTGGCCTTAATTACTTTCTCGTAATTGTAATTCAATTAAACTTATATGCACAGCCTAAGAGCAGCAAGAATTTAGTTCATTACTTACTGTAAAACCCTGTAATTAAGCTTTTGCCATTGCAGACCAAACAAAGGAAAGAAAAGATACAGATTCCTGAGGATGAATGCCTCAAATACATAAGCTCGTGATAAGGAAAACAGTAATGCAAGTAAGAATCTAAAATCTATGCCGATGCAAGTGTCACTCAGCACTGTGTGACAGGGACCCCGAGGATTTGCCGGACGGCGGGTGGAGGAATTCACCGGTTAAATAACACGACAGTGACATCTGCCGGGGAGCAGGGACACCCTCAGCCCTGAGGGGGACACACCAGCACCACCGCCCTCAGCCTCCCTCAATGTATTGCAAGAAAGCCAATTCCATCATTCCACATTTAAAAGTTATAGGCAGGCAAGAAGTTAGGAAGAATGTGTCTCACTCAGCGAGTTATTTCCCTTCAGCATTGAATTATATGTGCCCAATAATTAAAACAACTTCATCTGGACATGAACTTCTAAGTACTATCTACTTTGCTGTAGTCTTTCACAATTTGCAATTCAGCATTACTACTTTGATCTTTCTCTGTGTTTGTGGTATGGAGAAATATATATCCAGATACATAAAAATTATTTGGGAGCTTTTTGAAAAAAAGTCTGATATTTTGTATTTGTATTTCTGGCATATGGGGAGCTATCACTCAAGCAAAAATACGTATTTTAAAGTATTGTTAAAGTTGCTAACATGGTACTCAAACAAGAGAATGAAGTCCACAAGAGAGAGGATACAAAAGGAATTGCCTGTAGGTAATCAAAAACATGTTGAACTCTTGAATTCAAGACAAATCATTTTTGAAGAAAATAAAAACACATACAAAATCATCCTGTGAGACCATCTCAGGAGGCTGAAAACAAATTTCAGAAAAGAGGCCAAATGGTGCCTGAAAAGAGGCTATGACAACTCTAGGCTATTCTCCACAGCTATATGAAAAGCTGCCTGAAAAAGCAGGAAGGAGGAAGTTCACAGGCTCATCTTCAAAATCCCTCTCACTGGAAAATGCTGTTTTAAGTCTGATCTGTAGATCAAAACATGCTTTGATGTATTACAATGGATGGAAAGGGGACAGCTGCTAAAACGAGACATAAGATGAAAGAAAAGAATTTTGCAAGGACAACAAAAATGCAGCCTCTAAAACAAAGCCTCCAAAAATCATGACAATCAAAGTATGATTGGTTCATAAAACAACTGAGAATTTACAGTTCAAATCAGAATTTCTCAAAATGGTCTCAACATATTCTAAGAGAAACATGATCTGGGTAAGTGCTGACAAAATGTCACATCTAAGAAATTTAGAAAGAAAAATAGAAATGGGAGAACAGTTAAACACAGGCTAAAAATTTACTATGGAATTTACATGGAATCCTTAACAACAGACAACAATTTTTAAAATTTATTTTATACTTTAATTGCATTAAATTAGTGGCAGAAAAATTAGAAATGGGAAAAAAGAGAGGGTTGCACTGGAAATTTAATATAGATTTAACTCACTGAATCTTTAATAGCCAAGAAAAAATTAATTTTTAAATTATATTTCCTTTAAAACTACAGGAAAACTACATTACAAGATTGTTACTTAATTTTTACCTCAAGTAGTAAAATTTTAGTCTTTAGTTCTGCAGGAAATAAACCCTGCTTTTTTCACCAGAAATGCTACTAGTGTCTAAAAATATTAACAAATTGAAACACTATATAACTTCACCAAACAGTTCTTGCTAAGTACCAGTACTGTAAACACAATCCTGTTAACCAGAAATGTCAAAGATATATGCCATCTTTCAGGAAAAAGATGGTATTTTCCTTTCACATAAAAAAATAATCCAAATGCTTGCAGATGTTTTGCAATTATATACTCATTTACAATTACAATTACTGTAGTGTTCAATGCAATAATGAAGGAGTACTATTCAAATATGCTGTGGATATAGAATTTTTCATTTTTCCCTCTTTTGGTGGATCTCTGGAAAAGCTTACCATGTAAGGCAAAATACATTGAACTCTTTCAAACAATGAAATCATACTTTGTAGCATACCACTAACTTAGATTTGTGATCCAGAAAAACTGCACCTAGAATTCCATCTAACACCCATAATGTGACAGTGGCAATCCTACCTGTATCACTAGCATTTAAGAGAGCCTACACACTTCCAGAGACACTGAACATTTGCAAGCTTTTTATGAGTTCTGGAATAGAAACTCTTTGTGAAAGCACACCTGTTTCTAAACGAGAAAAGAAAAAGTACTTCACACAAAAGACTGAGAAGTATATAATTCTAGGTGTTACATATTAAAACGGCACTTTTTGTAATTTTTAAGTAATCATATGGTGCTCATGAAAACTGCTTATATTTCTCATCTTCTTTGGAGAACTTTTTGTCATGCACTATCAGAACCCAGGTAACAGAAAAACAAAAAAATGAAGACCAGAACTTGTTAGTACAGTAACTACAGCCTCTTTCCCAAGCACACATTCAAAACAAATCAGCTTAAACAAAATGAAATGTCTCACTCACTCTCCAAGAGATTGACTACCTTTCACATCTGTCACTATCAGTAAATCCAGGTGTTAATGTTGGAACACTTATTGCATCACTTCAAAACCTGTTATCCAGGAAATAGCCCTCTAACCCAGTTTTCAAAAGTAAATCATGAACAGAGTCGTAAGAAGCAATATAAAGACAAAATGTTTTATCAGCAAGTCCAGAAGTTGAAGGATGCTGTCAGTTTCACCATAAATTCTAAAGTAACTTGTGTGAACTAAGGCTCTGCTGTTTTTCCAGTCAGGCAACCAAGACAAAGCCAACTTTAAGACAGTTAAGTAGAAGAATCCAAAACTTACTGTGGTGCAACACGTCTCCAGTAGCGATCAATTCCATTTTTGAAGTACAGCACAGCTAACCACCTCACATTCACATCCAGGCTATGATTTGTAAAAATATTCTGTTTACAAAAAAAAAAAAAAAAAAAAAAAAAAAAAGAGAGAAAAGATCGAGTCAAAAGATGCTAAAGACACCCTAAGCAAGACAGAAATTGTATCAACACATAACCTCATATAGGTAGAAATACACACATCTCTGTGGTATGGGTGTACATAAACAAAACATATTTATCATCATTTGACAGACAAATTAAACTGTGTTAAACATAAATTTTTAGAGATTAAAAAAATGTTACACTCTTTAATGACATAGTTCTCAGAGGTCTGTGGCATCACAGAATACAGGATAATTCCTTATGCTAGTCAGAATGCAGTCTTCAGGTTATTTCTTTGTTATCTTGTCATATGCCAAGAACCATCCTGTCTACCAATACTGTTTGTAAAACAGCGACCTGGTAGGACTGCAATTATCAAATTTGACTATGCTTATTCTAGGAAATCAGTTTCTACCAATAAAAACTTATATATGTAAAGATACATAGGTACATATGTATCTAGATATGCTTTCATGTATCTGTATATACAGACAAACATAGAGGAGTTATTTTGTACAGTAATGTAAAATTAACCAACCAAGAAAAGTTAAATTAAAGGTAGGTTATTGAATCTCAGCACGGGTACTACTCTGAACAGCAGCTCTCCTGTTTTCTACTGCATCAGATGGATCATTCTCAAGAGGGTGAGACATTATTAAGCCCTCCTTTAGGGAGCAAGTATGTGTGAGCTCAGTGTTCCTACTATACAATACACTGCAGCAAGAGTACACCACTCGTACTCATTACTTTTAGAAGTCCAGTATGAAGGGACCTGAAAAATGCAGGGATTCAGGTCAAAAGCATCTGCTACTTTTGGGCACCATGCCTGCAGACTTATAAACAAACCTTTCAAGTAACACAACACTGTAAAATCCACGGATCTTATTTCCACTATGAATTCAAAATGTAACTTTCTCTCAAAATCTATTTCTATTAATAGTAACAGCTTTCTAGAGGTAATGGCCAACCTGAAAAAAAACCCTAACACATTCGAATCACTAGAAAGTAAACAGACTTAAATGCCAACAATGATATCGACTTCAAAACCAGCAAACTGTAGAAAAGTATCAGAAAGATGGTTGCTCACCAATAAATACAACACAACATGAAAATGATCCCTATGTAGTATGCCCTTCTTCCCCAAAGCTTATTTAGGAAGACAGACTGAATCTCTAGAAGCCTTGACCTTTCCCAAATGCAACTTAAGCATACCAAAATACAAAGGGGTAACTTCAAACACCACTTTTGCATGATAAAAAAACATTTCAAAATAAACGAAACATAGAAAACCCAAACTACTCATACCGAAACTTCCACTGAACTCTCTCTCTCCTTGCTAAAATATTTATCAGAAGAAAAACTTCTGCAGACAAAAAAACCCTTAAAACTAGATCAGGCCTAGATAAAAAATGCAAAAAAAAAGACCGAAGTATCTACATAAAAACAAGTAGAACTTCTTTGCATATTCGGCATCTTCATATGAACTTCCTAAAATTTGAAGTATTTAATAAAACGCAGTAATGCTGTCACAGAAATAACAAGAATGAAGCCCATATACAAACTGATACAACTTGACCTGAGGTTTTTTTCAAAACCACCCAATTTATCTCCGAATCAAAAGAGAGAAACATAATACCTTCAAAAGAGAAACACAGAAAGGAATGACAGTGATTCCACTAGGTACTAAAAATAGTAGGATCAAAGATGCATGCCTCATGCTCTTTTATAATTTTCTCTACTCTGATTGTCCCAGAAGCAAGTGTATATCACAATAAGTAATTATATTACTTGCCACATCCCACAGGTATCAGCTGTTTTACCACTCTCCATTTACAATTACCTGTTTCCCTGCACCCTTTTCTGCTCCACCAAGAAGGTGCCAACTATTTTCTCTCCCAGACAGCCCACGTGTCATGATCATGTTAAACAAAGGAGACACTTTACTTCTTTTTTGTTTGGAAGACTACACTGATATTTCACATTTAAGGAAAGGCTGATGAGGCCCCAACAAATCCACCTAACCACATTAAAGGAATTATCAGCATCTGATCCTCTTTGATAAGCATTTAAACCTCCGCATTTTTAGCCCTCATATTTAAAATTAACTCATCTCAATTCCAGTTACATCTGTGAGTGCTCAACTTGTCTACACCTTAAGGTGTCAGCTCTCACAGCAAACATCCAGAGAATAGAATGTCACCAGTGGCAATTTCTCCTGCTTTCTATCAAGATCATTTACCACCACAGCAACACTATGGCAAAGGCAATGGGTAAAAGGCAATTTGGCAGCTCAAAAGCTTTATCTTCTTCTACTCCTTTCCCTAAATCATCTGGCTTGCCTTCAACTCTCAAACAAATGAAAGAGAGAGTCTACAGAGAATAGAACATGTCGATCTACAAACCTGAATCATTCAATCTATGGACTGAGGACAGACATTTGTAGAAAAAACATTTCATTTGTGCTTTTAAGACTATTATAAACGTATGCATAGATATTGAGAATAAGAATACTGTCAACTTTAAGTGTCTTTGCTGAAACAGTTTGGTTTTCTTTCTGACTGTGTTATCATCACTTTGACCATATCAATGCACCCATTTCACCAATGGTTATAATACTTTTGGAAGTATTCACCTTCCCCATTCCAGGATCTTACTACCACAGCCAGGTCAGCTGATTTCCCTGACAGTTTCCCTCCACTAACAAAAAGGAAAGCAATTCCAGAGAAGTATAAAACAGTGCAATGGGAAGCATGAGGGAACTTCTATTAAAATGTTCATAAAGCGTCACCTCCACAAAAAATAAAAGGTGATTACTGCCTTGGTATATATAAGGGTCTCTGCCTCTTGAGGCAGTAAAGGCAATTCCTTTTTCAAGGGTCGTCTTGGCCTTCTACCATATATAACTCACAACAGGCCAATAAAAGATTTAGCACCACCATCCACTCATACTGCTAGAAGTTGGATTTCCACCTTCTGAATGCCTGAGAAAAGAGCTTGCTTTGAGACCTAGTGATGACTATGCCTACCACTCTCATATCCTACGTACATATCCTTCAGCGTAAGGGTACTAGTGGATGGACCATGAAAACTCAGGTCTTCCCTAAACCAGAGGTCACAGTTCAGCTGTGTTCTAGAGAGCAGTACCCAGAATTATTCAAAGTTTACTTAATAGCACTTTTCCACTGTATCTTACCAACAAGACTGAATAAAAACCTGGCTGTGTCTCCCACTGCTTCAGTTGTTCCTCAGCTGGCTTCAACACTGAAGTATCTTGGCTAGTAGCTTGAGTCAAGACTTGCAAAACAACAGTGCTAGCACTGTTGAGATCCATGAAAATCTAAAAACATTTAAAAAGGAGAAAATAACAATGAATATAGACAGTGAATATTTTCCATTTATATTATCTAAACACCCTACGCTCATTTTTCATTTACATGGTGTAAAGGTAGCATAACATCCACTCACAGGCAGTGTAGAGGTACAGGGATAAAACTATTTCCTTTCAGAAATCCCTTAGCAAAAGGAGTAAGCATTAAATCTATCATTACATGCACATTTACTAGATATGAGGAAGGGCAGAAAGTATTTTGACTGTTAAACAGTTACCTCTCTTGTGAAGCACAGCAACTAAGAACAAAACTGCAACTAGAGATGATTACTCAGCTGTAAGCAGAGTAAACCATGAGGTTGTCTGAAAGAGGCAAAGATGCAGATTATTAACATTTTTGCATTTTATTTTTCCCTTAAGAGAGAAAATTACACATTTAGATAGTTAAATTCTATAATGCAAATTCATCAAAACAATTTATATAAATTAAAGAAGAATTAAGTCTCACAATCCTATATGAAAAGAATTCTTCTCAATTTATTTGGTTTCCTTCTTATTTAGCACACAAATGTCAACCACTGAACTATGAGTGTGTACTGCCAAATTTCAAATGCATATGCATCCTTGTACACTCTTGTACTCTGAAGACAAAACAAAACACTGCTCTCCAGATGACAGAGATTACATTTATAATGACCACAGAAACAATAATAGAAGCAAAAGATACATATATAAAAGAAACTATGAAGTCTGTCTTCTGCTTATAAAAAAGACTGTCTAAAGCCTATGTTAACTTTAAACAACACATACACAGTTAATCTTCATATACTTAAGTTTTCTAAATAAACAACAAAGAACAGCTTCTCTTCAAGGAGGAAAGAGGATGAGGTTCAGTTGGTGCATCAAGAATTTCTCAATGGAAAGGATTGTTAAGCATTGGAATGAGCTGCCCAAGGAAGTTGTGGAGTTGTCATCCTGGAAATGACTGGATATGGAAATTAGTGCTGTGGTGCAGTGTAGATGCTGAAAAGCTAAAGCGGAGAAATTCTCCAGCTTTTCTCATATTCTGTGAGAGCCCTGCTTTCTGATGCAGACTATGTAAACAGAGAGAGATGATTTTGTAAACTAATTCTCTATCTTGCTCCTGCAGTTTGTGGTTTCAGTCTTGTGTGAATAATATTTTGAGAATAGGTGGTGTAGCATCCAGTCAATGATTCTGGGAGGCAGATGGTCAAAAGGCCAATAACCTCCTGCCACCCTGTCATCCAAAGATATATAACATAGCTTGTAATTAATAAAATAACTTCATTCTTCCCTGACCTGAATTCATATCATGATCCTTGCTGTCTCTGAGGACAACAGTGACAATGTAGTGGACAACATGGTGATCAGTCAAAGGCTGGACTCCATCTTGGAGATCTTTTCCAACTTTAATGACTCCATGATGTGCTTTTATTTAATGGGAAAAAAAGGTTTATTTGTCCCTCCACAGGAAGATCATGATTAAAATTTTTACAGTAATGGTACGGAAGTGGGAGAAACCAAATTTATTCTTAATTTAAAATTTTGATTTTTTAAAAAAATCACCTTAACAACAAAACTAACCAAAATATTGAAGACCTTTAATACCAGTAATAGCAATGAACAATTTAAAAAAGTTAAAACACCCCTAAAAAAAAATTCTTCATCTCCAAATCTCCAATCATCCTCAACAAAAGCTGACTAAAATTTGAAAGTCGTAAGATTAAAGAAAGTCTACTTACAAACCCATGAAATACAAAATCACATCTCTCTCTACAGCCAAAATTGAACAGGCGACTCCATCTCTACAAAGCAGTCAGCAGTGTTTTGTTTTTTCCCATTCTTTACACTTCCCATGTGAAGAATCTTTTAATCTTTCTGCTTTAATCCCTTTCACACAGGAGTGGTAGCAGGAGGAATGCTACAGGAATGTCTTCTGTGAACAGCTGCAAGAAGCTTTCCCCATGTCTGACAGAGGCAGTGCCAGATGGCTCCTAGACATACCTGCCGCTGGCCAAGGCTGAACCCATCAGCAACAGTGGCAGGAGTACTTCTGGGATAATGTGTTTAAGAAGGGGAAGGAAAAACCCAAAGGCTTTCGCTTCTACTGAAAACTTACATACTTCATCTAGAACAGCCCTCATTAGAAGATGTACTTGTTTAAGTTAGTAGAATGCAAGCACAAAAAATAGACTTTTTTTGCAGTTTCTCGTTTCAAAATGATTAGCTGGTAGTTCTAAAGACAACAACAAAGAACAACAACAAAAATCAAAGTGAAATATTCTCTTCTTTTTCATTGTTTCTCATTCTTGAAAAGGTTTGTATTTGCATGCAAAAACTGGAGCAGCTACTGTTGCTCAAAAAAAACCTCAAGAAAAATTTAACTAAGCTTAGTGGGTCAGAACAAAAATTAATTTAATCCAATGTTCTTTCTCTGTCAAAACCATAGCAGATACCCAGGTCAGGACATTTCTACACAATTCTTGCCCATCACCCAGAAAACTCTGGTTTGAGGATTTTCTATTAAGAGGCAGGGAATTTAACAGCCCTCAAGATTCAGTCTTCGATGAATTTGCACAGTTGCTTTTTGATCCCATGTAAAACAACAGTCCTCACACAATATTGGATGAGGCTGTCACAACCAAATAGCAAAACTGAACTAAAAACTAATAATCTCCCTCAAGATGGGTCAACTTTTACATAAAGTTTATAAATACTGTGGAATATTTAAGTAAGCGGTATATTCTGTATGATTTGGATAGCAAAAAATTAACTGGAAAACATCTAATAAATGTGTAGCAAATACAAATGGCAGATATGCAAAAAAAAGTAACAATGTTTCATTATTACTGGAATTTTGCAAAGTCAATTGCAAATCTACCACTCGAACAGAGAGCTGTCTATTGCTTCTACTTTCAAAAAATTCCTCTGAACAGTTTGTTTCATTCTAGAAAGTCACTAGGTCTTACTTGTACAATTAATTTCTATTAAAAAAAAACAGAAATAAAATAAAAAGAAACAAATAGTTTTCAAAAACCTATTTTGAATCAACCCCTTCTGCACAAAATTCGAATTTGCAATTTAACCTAGCTACAAATAAGTTAAGCTAAAACAAAGAGCTTTGGTCACCAAAATAAATAATGAAACCATCTGCTTCTCCTTGTACCCCTTAAATACCTGAATATGGAAGGACTGGGAAAAACGCAGGTTTTGGTTTGGATCATGCTTTCCAATCATTTTCACACCACACTGCTAGACAGGCAAACATGTTAGGCATAAAAAAGCAGACAGAACAGCAAGCAGCTTTGATATCATGCTCTTGTCAAAATGTGATGTAAACTTAGAACAAACTTACACATTGTGACTGAGCCACAACCACCCAGCAAAGGGCAAAAGGCAGGGACAGGATACTGGAGGCACACACAACAAAAACCCTAAACAAGCCAAGAAGTCAATCCATCTGAGCACACTGTTCCACAGACACCAGAGGACACTATGGGAGCAAGGAGGAATACGTGACTTTCAACAACGTCTAGCCATTACAGACTCAGGTCCTGACGAAGTCCTTACCTTCCCTTCTCATGATTTCTATGGAGAATTTATTCTCTGCATGCTTCCTCTAAAGACGATTGACTCAAGGAGGGCACTAGTGCCTATTTCAGCAGGACCTGCTCAAAATACAGTTTTAATTACTGCCATGTACAGATGCACATGTGAAATTTATTCCTGCAGACAGACACAGCTGTACTTCAGTTCAAAGCCAGATCTACCTCTCCAGTCTCAGTTTGTTGTGATGCCCTCACACTGCCCTCATTTTTTTTCTTTTTTAACCAATGAACCAGGGCCCTTCAGACCTAATTTACGCAGAGGACATACAGATGCTCGTAGACTCCACAGAACTGCAAAGGCTATGAACACAGGCTCTAATATAAGGCCTAGAGATAATCTTCACCTCTTACACATCTGACTTCACTGTTGCACAGGAAAAGACAAAGCTACATAGGTTACCCCAGAGATTGGTTAAATGACAGGGACAAGGACTTTCTCCATAGGTTATGGGGACTTCTATAGCTTTACTCATTATTGAGCTATTTCTACAAGACTGTCCTAGAGATGAAATTGAGAAAGTGAGTGTTAATAAATTTAATTAATTAAGCTGTTGTCTTTTGGGTACTTTCAGAGACATGACGGATGTAAAGAAATTTCGGCAGTCTGTCAACCTTATACACATTCCAGAAGGAAGGCAAGGTCTGCATTCGTGTCACAACAGCCAGAATTTCCAGGTTTGATTACTGAGTAAGGGTGTAATTTCCCATTTTTACTTACTGATATCAGACTACGTAGTCACAATATTGAACAACATGAGAAATGCTGACTGCTTTCTCCTGCTTTTCTGTGGTCCACATCCATTGCTACAACAACCAAACTGCACACATACATTTTGGAAGGAAGGAAATCCCTCCCACTGGAATGTGTTCAATGCTGCAAACCCTGCCATGATTATATAGTCATGCCAGAATTTCAGCTTGCAAAAGGATAAAGAGAATATCCACAGAGAACAAGAAAAAGCTACTCTCCCAAGATCCCACTGGACACAATACTGAACCAGACAATGGCATATTCTCAAGTCTCAGCTGGCAGGAAAAAAAAAACCAAACAAAGTTGCACCTAGTATATAAACACATCAAATGCCATCCCTTAGCACAATGAGCCAGTGTCCTCAGGGACCACAGATACCAATACCAGCTCCTCATGACTATTATCCTACGTCCTGCACTTCCATTCCCACTTTCAAAATCCTTTATCTCCTTTTTAAGTGGCAAAACCCCAAGTCTCATTTCTGTTCTGTTCTTTACTCTTTAATTCCCTTTCTAAGGAGGTATCTGTAAAAAATGTTTACTTCCAAGAATATTTCAAGTGTCTTAAATGTTCTAGTTTTATACTAGCCACGCCAGTTTAATGTTGTTCCTGAACAGTCAATGCTTTTCACACAGACAATGAAGTTTCTAGGCACTTTTCCGATCACACTAAAATATATACCAATTTTAAAACTGCATCAGCTATTGATGCCTTTTCCCTGCTCCTAGAACTAAGAACCAGAGATGGCTAAGGGATAAAAGGGTTTTTACCTCAGTATTTAATAAGGATCCCTATAGTGCAGCAGTTCTTCAAGGTGGAATACGCTGAAATGCACATCCACGTATACCACACACACAATTTTATACACCTCACAAATTAGCATATCTGACAAAGACGCCCCAATGAGAGGCTTAAATGGATGGCATGACATCTCCCTATTCTAAACTATCTCCCTCCAGATGGGCTTAATCCTTAGTTTACAGAATATGTTCTAGAGAGGGCCTTGGTTTCTCAAGATAGCATAAGGCTTTCCAGCCTCCAGCTGTGAGGTGTTAAGGGTGTTTGGTCTTCTGGCCTTGCAGAATACCAGGACTATGCTAAGCTATCAGGCTTAAAGAATTACAAATACGCATGTTAAGAATACTGAGGATACATAAAGGTATATAAAAATGAAAGACAAAAAAATCATCATGGCATCACTATGAAAAGAAACTGGTGATTGCTAAACATCTGAAGGATTTTGTAGTAGTTTAGTCCCCCAGGCCAGGCCCCCTCCATGGGCAAGGCCAGGCCCCTCAGCCCCCACATGGAAGGGGGCCGCTCAGCTCCATGGCTGTCTCCCAGGCCACGCTGAGCAGGGCCTGGCCCAGCCCGCTGGGCAGCATGGGCCCGCCACTCTCAGTTCCAGTTACTTGTCCAAAGGACAAAAGTCAAAGAACCCTTTCCCAGCTCTGTCCATTCTCAGAAGGTGGCTCACAGAGGCGTGTCAACTTCCTAAGTGGCTTAAAAAGGATGTCAATATTCAAACCAGGGTTTCAATTGGTTTTGATTGGTTTTAGAGGAAGTGGTAACCTGTCTCTCCAAGAGAGCCACTTAAACAGCTGATGAACAAACTATGCTAAACCATAACAGATTTCATCACTAAAAATCGCCATACTTCATTTTTTCTGAGGGAATGCAGCATAACTCACTCATACTCAGACAATCAATTCTGTGTATTTTTGTTCTCTTTTGTTAAGAATTCAATAAATTCTTTCCCACTGTAAGAAGGTGCAAGAATAAATTCAGTTAAGATTTTATAAAATCAGGAGACAAAGCAGTAAATATATCACACAAAATACAGTGTGCTGTCCCTGATCATAGTGCAAATACATGCTGGGCTACTTCAAGAGCCCAAGTGGCTCTCTGGATGTCATTATCCTTCTTTATACACTGTGTCAGACTGCATCTAGAACACCATTTCCAGTTTGGCTCTCACAGTTCCCCTTTTCCTCAGTTCAAGAAGGAAAAAACTGGAGAGACACCAGAGCCACTAAGACAGCGTGTGGTCTAAAGCAAATTAACTGTGAGGAGAGTTTGAGGACTTGTTTAAGACAGTGGAACCTGAGGAAGACTTTGCAGACACTTAAAACTAACTCTCTGAACAGCGCTTACGAAGAGGACTTCCTGCATCTTACCAGCAGACTATACAGCTAATGCACAACACCCTGCTACACCCTGCAGCTCAGAAGGTTCAAGTAGAAACTTACAACTGTCTTTTACAGCACATTTGTTTCAAGGAAAACAGGAAAAACAAAGGTTCCATGCTAAAAAGCCACAAGAACTCCTGAAATGAGTAACATAAATTCTGGCATTCACAGCCACACAGATTTGATACATTAGCAAGTACACTGTCACCCTCAGGAAAAGTTGGTAGTTACACTGATGTCTCTCCAGCCTTCTACAAGCTTTTCCATGAATCTTTTTTCTAGCATTCCGGTATCTGTATCAATCATGCCACATGCTAGCAATCCTACTGAGGAGTGAACACAAATTAACTAATACTACCCTGGTTATTGAAGGTACTACTGACACTCACTAACAACTGCAGCTATTACCAAAACCATCACAATGACTAATGCTAAATGTCACTAAGATTTTTCAAAACCTACATATTAATTTTTCTTCGTATAATTGAACCAGGCTATCTATAGTTCACCCAATTTAAGCCACAGTAAAGAAGACAAATAAAAATGTCTGAGCAGGAGCCAGAGGTGTTTTTTTCTCTTACTGTTAGTGACAGAAATCAAGGAATAGAACTTCAAAAATTTTATTTTTACAAAAATTTAACACTGAACCCAAAATGTGAAAAGCATGCAAAAAACATAAAGGATACATGAACAAAGAACTGTGAGGAACATGGTAACACAAGAGAGCAGCAAGCAAGGCTGACAACAATGTTAAGGAAAGTCAATCAGATTATGTTAAAAATTGTGAGGAGAAGAATGACCTTACACATTAAACAAAAAACACCAAAGTGACCAAAAATTCCCAATAGAAAAAACAGGCAGTAAAGAAATGAGTGAGACAATTCCAAGGATTAACTCAGAAAAGATTCTGTCACTTTCAGGGTTCAGTACTGATGACATAGGACAAGCCAAATGGATACAGAGAGAATGTACAGATATTTTTAACGTTTAATAGTAAATTTTAAGATGACCAATACTACAAGGTTGATCTCATTCCCTTGACTTCTTCTTAATTTACCTAATTCAACAGATACTCAAAAAGACCTGACAGACCACTTAAGGACAAATTAGAGCCCAACAGCTGAGATGGAAATGCAAGTTGCAGTCAGCCCTCATGCTCTGGAACAGGTTTAAATCATTTCACTTTAACTACAGTTAAATCCCACTTCTGATGATACAGTTTCAAAATGCAAAGCATGGGTGAAAAAAAACTTTATTTAATCATTTATAAGCACTATAGTAAATGCCCTTGATGAATCCAATACAAAGAAAGAATAAGAAAAATAGAGAGCAGTGACAAACTTGGTTTTGCCTTGAAGCTTCAAGAAACCAAACTCCATAAGGAACACACTACTTGCAAAATCTGAAGTGTATCTTATATACTATGAATATAATTTTAATTCGGCAGCATTTTACTGATGTGCTCTGTGGGCTAATTTAAAATCCATCTTAAATATGTTACAGACATGAATTCATGTATGAGACATGGGAAGCAAGGCACATGGAAGCTTAAGTGGGAAGAAGCATCACTATTGCATTTAGGGCCTTGTCTTTTTATTTTACACAGACTTCTGTCTTCTAAGGCAACAAACTGGAGAAATAACTCACCACTGCTGCACTGAGCCTGCCTCTGATTAAGGGAAGAATCTGCTCTGCAGAAAAACTGCTATTCTTCAGCCTGCAGGAAGAAAACAACCACTTATAATAAAGGCCAAAACACGCCCCTCCCCGCAAAACACAAGTTCTGTCAGGTTAATGCCTCATCTTCCTCCCATGCCTTCCCATGAATTCTATCCTGACTAAAATCTGTTTCAAGGAGAAAGCGGGAAACTGCTCCCAGGAATGAGGGAACAGTTATTTCCTTTCAGCTCCGAGCAGGCTCTTTGCCACTGCCCGTAAAAGAGCTAAGGAAGGCCGCGCTGCCTTAACCGCGGGGGCGGTGCCCCGGAGCCGGCGCCGTGGCGGGGACTCCACGCCGGAGCCGCGCCGGCTCGGGCAGCGCACACGGGGGGCAAAGCTGGCGAAGCAGCAGCCGAGGCGAGCGCGTAGGAAGAGCGCTGCCCGCAGCGACACAGCCGCGGGGCTCTGCGCCCCGAGCGCTACCTCGCTGGGAGCCGCAGCCGCCTCTCCCCCTCTCCCCGTCCCTTTCCGGCCTCCCACGGACCGGGACCAGCGAATACCGCGGCGGCACCACCGCCTCCCCGGCGCGCGGCCCGACGTCACTGCCCCGCGACACCGCGGCGGCGCCCGCGCCGCGCAGCCGGCACAGGCGGGGCGGGGCTTCGGCGGCGGGGCGCGGGTGCGCGCGTGCGGGGCCTTTCCCGGGTGTGTTGCGCGTTCTCGCGGCGGGATGAGCCGGACGCGCATGCGCCGCTGCGATCTGTGGGCTGGGCGGGACGGAGGTTCCGCGCCTGCGGGTGGCACCGTGGTGTTTGTGTCAGTCCGTAACGCTAAAAAATATATGAGAAAGTAATCCAAGAAACACAAAAAGTATGTAAAAAAGATTGGCGTGCTAGCGGCTGGGAATGATTGCACCCGCACTGCGGCTCTGGACCACGAGCGGACAGGCAGTTTGTGCAAAGTCGGAGGCTTACTTTATCGGCAGAAATTGATGAGGGCCGTCCTGCAAAATCCTTTTCCCCTCCTTCTTTCCTTACTTCCTTCATCCCTTCCTTCCTCCCTTCCTTCCTTTTTTTCTCTTTTTTATTTCGTTCGTCTCTCTCCCCCTCTTTCAATCACCTCTCGTTTTGTCTTTTCCTTTCCACCCTGCCCCTTTACCCAACACCACTGCCGTGTGCTTATGGAGTGGGTCTGGCTGCTAACATACCTATTCCTACGCTGCGTGTAATTTACTAATAAAGCTTTGAAGGCTTTTGTGGTCCTGCTGACTTTGTCGTCCTTGCCGACCACTAGTAGGCAGGACACACGGCTGCTGCCCTCCCTCCACGGGTGGGACGGAGCCGCTGTTCCCGGGAGGATCGGGCACGCGCGCCGGGACACACCGTTCGTGCTGTCGTCGCGGCGGTCAGCCGGTCCGCCAGGCGGCGCTCTCCCGTCCGCCGGCCGCACGCGGGGCCACTCCGGTGCCGCGTAGCACGTGAGGCACGGGACCGGGACGAGCCGAGCGAGGCCGAACTCAGCCGAGCCCGCCCGAGAGGGGCCGACTCTAGCTGAGCCGGACCGAGAGGGACCGGGCCGGGCCGAGCCGAGCGGGCCTGAAGGGATCCAAGCGGAGCCGCCGCCATGCCCAAGGCGGGGGCCGGGAAGCGCCCGAAGCGCCAGGAGGGCCGCGCCGGCGGTAAGTGTGGACCGGGCCAGGCGGGCAGGTGGGCGGGCAGGATCTCAGGAGCCGCGCTCGCACCCGAGCGGAGGCCGGCGGGATGCTGGCGGTTCGCGGGTACCCGTGGTAACACGCCGGTCTCTGCCCTAGGCATCCTCTTCAACACCGGGGCCGGGCAGCACATCCTGAAGAACCCCCTCGTCGTGAACAGTATCATCGATAAGGTGTGAGCGGCGGCGGGCCCGGGGAGCCGGGGCTGGCGGGAGGTGCCGGTAAAGCGCGGCCGGTTCGCGGCCCCCGCCCTGGCCGCGGCCTTCCCCGGGCCGCGGAACCGCGGCTATTGCCGTCATGCTGCGTGTTTGTGTGTGTGCTCGGCTGTGTGGGGGCTTTTCTCATAATGCGGCTGCTCGCTGGTTCTTCACGCGTGGCCAGCGATCCCGCATAAACCAGTGCCAGGACATTCGTGTTCTCCCTGCTTCCCACTCATTCCTTTCTAAACGGCTCTCGCGCTCCCTTGATAGAAAGTTGCAGCTTTTTACTGTGTTAAAAGCACTTTCTTTCATTCTAAAAGTCAACTGATAGCACGAAATCGGTCCTGGGGAAGTACCCGAAATACTGTTTGTCCTTAGGCTGCCCTGCGCCGCACGGATGTCATTCTGGAAGTGGGCCCGGGAACCGGGAACCTGACAGTAAAGATGCTGGAGAAAGTCAAAAAGGTAAGTGCAAATTCCCACACATACACTGCGTTCCCAAGCTCTGACCACGCTGTGGCTTAGACTGTGGCCAAAAGAAGGGTCTTCATAGGCGTGGTGCACACAAGTAGAACTACTCCATTGATATTTTTCTTAGCATTTGAATAATCCCAGTGAGTTTTTAGCTGATCACATAATTTTTGTGTGGTTTTATCAAA
The DNA here is from genome assembly GCA_020086605.1 of Lanius collurio. Classification (NCBI taxonomy): domain Eukaryota; kingdom Metazoa; phylum Chordata; class Aves; order Passeriformes; family Laniidae; genus Lanius; species Lanius collurio. Next base: position 17,407,578 of record JACBWW010000008.1, read on the forward strand.
GTACATTGCTGTTACCCATTTATGTGGTAAAGCTTGTGTGTGTTTGGAGAGGGAAGAAGGTGCATAGCCTAGGGATTTTTAAAGGTTCTTTAAACCCATAGCCATAGATACAGTGTTGGGGCTTTTATGATTAAATTCCAGTTAGGAGGAGTTGCATGGAGTTGCAATTACCTACTTTTTTTCAGGTTATTGCATGTGAAATTGACCCTAGACTTGTTGGTGAGCTTCAGAAGAGAGTCCAGGGCACGTAAGTATCAATTGTGGAAACGGGGAATACTTAAAGCAGTGGACCTACTTTGGCAAAAAATTTTGGCAATGTCCTTACCTGAGGTTAACCACAATGTATCTTTTTCCCCAGGTGTCTAGCAAACAAACTTGAAATCAAGGTTGGAGATATCTTGAAAACAGACTTACCATTCTTTGATGCATGTGTGGCTAACTTGCCTTACCAGGTATGGGCCAAACTACATCATACAGCATCATAAAAATTTTTCTTTTTAAATTCTACTTTCCCAGAAATTATACTAACATTATTCATTTTTTTGCTCAGATTTCTTCACCTTTTGTTTTCAAGTTATTGCTTCATAGACCTTTTTTCAGGTAAGTGGAAGAAGAGAGCTCTTATTACTTAGTAGGAAAGAAAATAGTTTTAAAAATAATTTCAAATCCATTTTTTTTTTGTTTCTAAAATAGCAGTTTGATGGATCAGAGCTGCACCAAAATTTTTCTCTATTGCATAACATGCTTGGAAATTAAGTTTATGATGATGTATTGAGCATGAGGAAGATATTTAAACTTGACAACAGTGAGTGCCCAGCAGTTAAAAACAGGAGTTATACCTCTTTAGTGCTACAACTAATTATTTTTCCAGGGATAAGCAAGGCATCAAAGCATTTCAAATACCTTCTTACTTAAAAAAAGTTAGGGTGGAAAGGGTAGAATCAATGCCAAGTTACTTTCTTTTGTCTTGTCTAAAAATGTAACTGCCTTGTCTGCATGTCAGACATCAGAATGTGAGCAGCTCTTGATTTCTCTAAGACAAATAGTGGTGGCATTACTGGGAAAGTTTGGATTTGAAGAACTCCTCACAGAGTTATTCAAAATGGTTTGTTACAGACAAGCAACTCTGAGACTACACTGTCTCTTTGATCCTGATCCATTTAGCAGTATGACTAATCAAATTATGTAACAGCTTCAAGAATACTTAAATGGCTTCACCAAGTTTTGTGATGGGTTTTGGGTTTTTCTTAACACACTCTACTCAAGGCAGAGTTTGTTACAAACTTTTACTCTTCTAAGTGCTGGGACAAATTGTGTGTTTTTCAAGTGTGTTATTTGGCTTCTGATGTAAAAATTGATTACTTAGAATTGATTTTCTCATTCTTATTACTCTCAGGTGTGCAATACTTATGTTTCAAAGGGAATTTGCACTTCGTTTGGTTGCAAAACCAGGAAGTAAACTGTACTGCAGACTCTCTATTAATACTCAGTTATTAGCTCGAGTGGACCATCTGATGAAGGTACGTCATTCTGTGTTTAGGTAACTCAGCTATCAAAGGCAGAAGAAGAGTGTTTCAAGGGATGGGAGGAATTTGCTGCTTATTCACACAGCTGCCTGACTCCTCTTGACTAACAGGTTGGAAAGAACAACTTCAGGCCTCCTCCCAAAGTGGAATCCAGTGTTGTGAGAATAGAGCCAAAGAACCCCCCACCACCTATCAACTTCCAGGTGAGCAGTGTATACTCAACATAACATGCTAGGGATAGTACTTCATATAATTTTTCTTGTCACTTACAAATCAATTCCATGTGCTGATTCTAGTACAAACTACCAGCTATTCACTGGAGTTTCCAAAATACTTACTCATCTGTTGATCAGGCTTGTGTTAGGAATTAACAGAACATGCCACTGTCAACTTTGTGCAGCTTTGTGTACAGGATTTCTCATAAGACCAATGTCAGTTGGAGAGCTGCTAGTAATAATGTCTCTTTCATCATGGTTGATGAAAGAGATTTGATCATTATGTCTCCCAGAAATGTTTCTGGCTGATGATTTTGCAGATTTTGATCAAAGGAGTTTCTATGAGATTTATCTTCCACTGAGTTCATGTTATCTCAGAAGACAAATGTTACAGAAGAGTATTCTTAATTTTTAAAACACTTCAAGACCTTCAAAACATTTCTGCCTTGCCCGAGGTTAGCCAGATTTTCTTTAAGTATCTGCCTTCTTTGCATGTAAGATCTGGCCTATAGCACCTAGACAAAAAAAAAAAAAAAAGTACAATTCAAAGGGTTTTCTGGGCAAAGTATTTTCTCCTCCTTTTGTATTGCTTTGTCCAGTACTAATTTTGTGTTGTTTAGAAAGACATTTTCATGAAGGATTTTCCTTTGTGTTCAGTATTGTTTTGAAGTTGTCAGTAGTGACTATTCTTGTTTGTAGTAGCTGTATGTTACTTTCTAAAATTGTGAAATTGTTGATTTCAGGAGTGGGATGGTCTGGTAAGGATAGCCTTTGTTAGGAAAAACAAGACACTCTCTGCAGCATTTAAGTAAGTAACTTCTATCAAAGGAAATATTTCTGAAGTTTGAATGCCTATTCAGTAAACTGTTTCTTTTTGCAAATGCGTAGCAGTGTTACATGCATACCAGCACAGTCAGGGATAAACCATAATGGAAGATTTATGCTGATGTCACAAGCTTTTTCTTTTGGAAGAAAACTAGGCAGTTGTTTAAAAAAAACAGTTCTTTGTAATTGTTACAGTTTTTTATAGTAGACTTAAACAACCAATCAAGTGAAAAATAATTACAGCTCAGTTTTCATGTATTTCTTGTATTTCATGTATTTCTTTCAGGTCAAGTGCTGTAGAGCAGTTGCTGGATCATAATTATCGAATTCATTGTTCCTTACATAATACAGTAAGTTTCTTCTAAATCTATTACTATCTATATCTGTGTAGTTTGGTCTACATACTGACTTTTTTAAGAGTAAAAAATTAACATTGAAAAACTTAATGTTTTAAAGCTTTTCCAAAAGGGTTTGCAGGTAGGAGGAACTTGCCCCTTCTCTTAGAGAAAAATCTAAAAGGGTCATTAAATCATAGTGAAAAAGCTTAAAATTGAGTATGTTATTAAGATATTGTCCACATATGTATATTTCAAGGTCTTTTACTAATTTAATAAAACGTTCTCTGTCTGCTTTGCAATACTGTTGCAATTCATATATAGTGAATGAACTGAGATGAAAAAAGTCAAATACAATACAATAATACAATAATCCATAATAGAAAAAGTATAACTTACTTTTGCATCACTTGAAACAAGAACTATTCTAAGAGGAGGAAAGAAATTATTTAAATGAACCTTTTTCTGTGTTATGAGTAGAAAATAATTTCTATCCCATTTTTCATTGACAGGAAATCCCTGAAAACTTCAAAATTGCAGAGAAAATACAGACAGTCCTAAAAGATACAGGTTACTCTGAAAAACGAGCCCGTTCAATGGATATAGATGATTTCATTCGGTATTCTTTTTTTTTCTCTTACGCCTTCCTTTTAAGTGTCTTTAAATTCTGTCTGCATCTGTACCTGCATAGCACAGATTAGTATTGGGTTGCACAGGAATAGTAAAGTTTCCCTCTCAGTACCAGACACTCCTTGCTTTCAGTCCTGAACACAGGCAAACACATAGTATTTTAAATGCTGCTAATAATACTGAAGAACAACTAGCTAAGAATCCCTGTTTCAGGTGTTTGCATACTAGACCTTTCTGTGTATCCTTTAAAAATGGCCATAGTGTAAATTGGTTATTAAAATTTCCCTGGAGTCTTCTACAGCCTTTCTCTGTCTTGAGACTTAGGCCGTAGTCTACAGCATGATTTTAAACATGAACAATTAACTGCTATATTCCACCCTTACTTCTGGTGACATCATTAATCCTCTCCTAAATTTGAAATTAAAGTTCCTCGATGTTTCTCATTGTGAGAACTAAGACAGGTACTGCTCTCTGAAGAAACACAGTGAACCTGGTAGGATCCAACATAAGTAACTGCACTGAAAATAAACCTGCATGTCTAAAAGGGCACATTTGCTAATAACTTCTGTTTTCAGATTTGTAAAAATTCTTTCTTTGCAGTTGATCAGTGATGGCTGCTTTCAAGCTATTTTCTTTGCTAGCCAACACGTTAGAAATGCCTCAAGCTGAAGTTTAAATTGCTAGAATTGTAATATACATATTTCACTCTTTCAGATTGCTACATGGCTTCAATTCAGAAGGTATCCATTTTTCATAGATCCTGCTAGAAGAATGAAAGATGCCGTATTTCACTTCACCGAAGTTTTACTCAAGCCAGAGCGAGAGCAGAGGGACAAGATCTTCTCAAACAAGCAATGAACAGAATACAGCATATATGCTTGGACTTGTAATAAAATGTTAGATGCAGTTTTACCACAGACAGTAGGCAAGAAGCTGCTGCTCATTATTTTAAAAGCAGTAGGTTCTTAAAGAGCTGAAGTGAGGTGCTGGACTACCTCATGACGGTGTTTTTTTAATTATACCCCAAACATAGATTGATGATAATTGATAACTGTGCTCTGTGATCATAGACTTCACCTCAGTATATTCACACACAGTACTCAACAGTACAACCCATAAAGGGTCTGGACAACAAAAAGAAATTCTAGTAATTGCTTTTTTTATGGTATCAAGTGTTTATGTGTTTGTTTTAACATGTTTTTAAACACTCCTTTTGATTTGAGATGCCCGTCTCCTATCCCTGTGGTAACTACCAGAACTCCAAGCCTGTTAGTAACCTGCTTCTCTTAGAGAATCCCAGTGAGTGTTTCTCAGAAAACAAAAGAATTTACCTTGTGGGCTTGATATCACTTAAAGCATTGCCTTTAACCTCTCCTCCACTGTAGGAACTGGAAAAAAAAACCACCAATGGGCCAGGGCTCAAACATAGACAGAAAGGTTGGGTTTTTCCTTAACTAAATTCAAGTAGCTATTTTTTAAGGTAACTACTTCACCCTTGAGGCAGGGAGAAGTTTTAGCATGAATCATAGCTTTCTGTGACATTTACAGCAATGATGCAAATTAGCAAAACCTCCTCTAAGAAAAACTTCATTTATCTGCATCTTTGAATCATAAAGTTTGGAAAAGATGTTTTAAGACTGAGTCCAGCTAGCAGCCCCACTGGGATCCCCTACTGGTTTTTTAAAAGTCACTGATTCAGAAGCATGTATAGAACTAGGCACTCAAATTTGCAGCCATCGTGAAGCATTGACTTCAGAAACTGAATTGCACATTCTAGTGCTGCTTCATGCAGCATCAAATGATGAGTCAGGTAAATAGCCACAAGGACGAATACAGAAGGAACAAGTGCTGAAGATCTGTGTCACACTTCATAAATGCTTTTGTTTTGCAGGAGAGGAATCAAGCATGTTCGAATCCTGTTCAAGTAATTTCAGCCATTATGGCAATGGGCTGTAGGAATTCAAGTGCTACAACCAGCCCTATCAATTTTTTTTGATTCTGACTCCTTCAGTATCAGTGTAGCTCTGACTTAGAGCAGACTCTGGCACAAAGACTGGCAGTAGACACAGATTCAGCTTGCATGTGCTACTTGCCAGGACACACATAATTTACATGGCTTTGTAAAAAGATGCTGAAAGATGACTGTCCTTTTTGGACCCACAATAAGCCACAGCCTGGTTGTGATGCTAGGCTTGCATAATTGAATAGTATGGAAGCCACTGTTAGTCCTGTAGGATGACTCAGCTTTTTAGAAAATAAGAATTCTCCAGAGCAGCTTTCAGAGAAAACCACTGATATTATATGATAACCTGTACTATCATATAACACAATCTGCTGCCTTCCATTCAGTTGTTCTTTTCTTTAAGCTGTGATGGGTGATGATCCTGAAAAAAATGTTCAGAAAGAGGTGTGATTTTTTTTAAGATCAGCTGTAAAACTGAAGTCAGAACGGTGGTCTGGGGAACTTTTTTCTACATAACAAATTTGTACAAAAGAGTTGGCTTCATTTTAAAGTTAGAGGCCTTTTCAAAAATACAATGTGCTTATAAATTGAAACCCTTCCCAAAGCATAACAAAAATTCTCACATGTAATTCATTTGATAGCTTAATTTATTAAACACATTATGTAAAATCTACATTGTTTCAGTTTTCATGTTTACACACAGGAAGATTTTCTTATTTTTAACCATGATGCGACAAGAGCTTCCCATAGCCTACCTTTCTATGGGAGATACAAACATGAAACACTACAAGAAGTTCTGGCTCATTTAACTCTCTTCATTGCCTTCCCTTTATTTCCTCTCCCCAGGCCTGGCACAAACAAACAGGCTTGTATTCCAAAAGTAATTTTTAAACATTTCCAAGGGCAAGTCTGCTGATACAAACTCCTGGAAAGAGGAAGAACTCCTAGAGAGGTCTACAGTTCTTCATTTGACAAGAAGTTCTTACATGAAAGGTCAATCTTTTTTGGATACTGACTTGCAAAAATAACTTGAGTGCCACCACCTAAAAAGTGCTGATACGCATGGCGCCATTTGTGAGAGTTCAGGTATTTGTGGGATTTCTATTAGCGCTAGGTAGAGGTATTGTGCAAAATCGTCAAATTATGCAATTTCACCCCACTTTTCAGCTGCTGGCACTGTACAAAGGGAAAAATAGGTATTAGCTACTTCTTAAAGCAACAGAACTACTCAAACTACCTGCAAACTACGGTTAATGTACATGTAAGTTTGTCATGCATCAAAATCCAAGTTTTAAAACAGTATGTGAAAGGCCAGTATGGACATATTTATCCCCAAAGTTTGATAGTTAACTTATCCATACATAGCATTTTCACACCATACCACATATCATATTATCTTCATTATCCTAAGATACAACTCTCTTCAGTACTTAAAACATTACCCTTTAATATACATCAACTAATTTATATTTTTGTCGGTTTTTGTTGATTTGTTGGTTTTTTTGGTTTTTTCTTTTTTTAATTGTTACAGATAAAATGTTAAAATTATAAAACCATTCTTTATGGTATTCAAATAAATCAAGATTCCAGATTTTTACAAGGAAAATGGAATGTCCAGCTGTTTGTCCACTCTTAACAGCCTGCAGTTCTTCTTAAAATGATATGGCACATCCTGTGAAATGAAACTAGCCACCAAAAAATAAGTCTTGAAACACATCAAGAAAGTACACACACCAAAGTAATTTATATTGACAAATAAGGAATGTATTTTTTTAAAGCTGTGCTTCAGAAAGAGAATGTTTAGGGTAAAATAGCCTTCATCAAGGCACAGAATGAGAAGAGTAAGCACAGCTGTCTGTGGAAGAGGAGTTACGTAAAACCACTAGTGAGGTGTGCATGCACGCCACAATTTTAAACTGCACAGCTGGTCTTTGTAATAAAACTGAACATGGTCAGAAGGAAGTGCTGTGACTTTTTAATGGCCACAGTTTTACTTTATTAAAAATATGGCAAGTATTTCCAAACATTTCACTATTTGAATAAATGAAATATTTCAAACAAAGTGCTTCACAGATCTGAACCCTGCATGGTTGTGCTGTCTGGTCTAGAAGCATTTTGTAGATATCATAGGAGCATTTCACATAAAACTGAAAATGTCATTCAGGTGAATAAGAAACAGGACATTTCCACAAACATTTCTGACATTTTTACGCTTTCAAGTAGTTGAGTTCTCTCGGCCACTAGGTTTTGTAACAAATGTGTGCTACAGCAGTACGGGTTTGTGGATTCCTTTAGCAGCAGAGGCCCTTTTCAAAGGGCACGTGGTCTTTTCGGGTTGATCTGTTTACTGGCCTGTTCCTCTTCTTGTAGAGCTGCCCGGAAAGATTTCACTTTGTCTTTAACAAAAAAAGAAAAGAATGAGTACTGATGTGCCTGTGCTCAACAGATCTGAAACTAAGTCCTGATCCTCCACATCGCAGCCCTAATGCACAACAAAGAACATTCCTCCACAAAAAAAGCTGACACTACAAACTGCAAGAGGATTGCGATAAGCTTACATTCAAAACTCTACAAAGACGTTGCTTAGCAACTTAGTCTCTTCTTGGATACTACCCGTGTCTCTAGGCAGGATAGGTTTGTAAATGGCACAACTGTATTCCCAGCATGTAAACTGCTCGTACTTCCCTTCTCCTTCTATCTTAGAGATAGGGAGATACACACCACCTATTATCCTTTTCCTTCCTAGCACTTTCCAAATCATTCTTAGGGATATAAAAAAAAATCCTATTTAGTGTACAATTTGCCATTTCGGTACATTCTAAAACCCAGAAGAGTAAATTCTAGTTCCCTCTGTTTTCTTATGAGTGTGAAAAACATTTGTGAATAAGTTTGGGAACTCATTCACTGTAAATAGTTAAAAACATTGTTCATTAGTTTCATTATAATTCAATAAGAATGGGAGAAATCTAAGAAAGGAAGTGTGGCATCCTCATACTTCTATTCCCTTCCCTTCCATTCCTCAGTAATATGCCCAAGAATGGGAAGAAGGAAACCAAAATGATGGCAAAAATATGTCAGTCCCACAGTGACAGAAGGTAAGGCTGAACAATTCAGTGACCATTATGTGTCATGAGCAGAACACGGAAGATACCGAGAGAGAATTTTTGACTTGACACATGTTCCCTCCTGTAAAACTACAGTTATATTCATCTGGCTGTAAAGATGCGAGATGTCATAGCATCTTTGTTACCTCCAGAAGCCTTTCCAAAACCAGTATCTACTAAGTTTTCGAAGAACAGGTAGTCACCAAAACTGCATTTTTTCATTGCTGGTGTCTCAAATTGTCCTCTTCTGAAGAGAAAGCCATCACTCTTAAAAACAAAAGGAACCTCCAACTCCTAGCTAAGTGTAACTGGCATGCTTAAAAGGCAAGCAGTCTGATCTGCTTGATGTATTCTGAGCAGATACTTGGACTGAGTAAAAAGTGAGATTTTAACTTACAGTGTTCTAACACAGATCAAGAAAACTCTTCCATCAGTCTCCAAACCTACCCTTGAGCTTTTGCCAGTATAGCAGCACATCTCCTGGAGTCTTAACAGTTAACAAAAAATGAAAAGGAAAATTCATCTCCAGGACGTACCCACCTGACAAGCTGATTTTAGAAGACAAGTGGAACAGTTAATTTTGGGCACTAAGAATTAGATGCAGTTTGTTTTTTGAAAAAGACAGGCTGACAAAATTCAAGCAAAGGCTGTTGAAAAAAACAAGTAAACTAGTGTGCCCACAAACTAGCAAGTAAGATACTCAGAGCTTGATACTGCTCTTAAGCACAGTCTTAAAAATGACAGCAGGCTCCCTGTTACACTACACAACACAACAGCAGGGACTGGGAATTCCTGCTACTTTTTCCTCATCTTTGGGTGGCCTTCTGTTCCTATTCTATACAGTTCATTAGGATTTTCTTACCTTCCTTTAGTGTTTTGGAAAAAAAGAAAAGTTGCAGCATTGAGTTCATACTTCCTGGAGGTAAAGCATAGACTCTTTTACATTAGGATGAACTGATCATAGATACGAACTTGTTCTTAGACTGCAGAATAAGTGTTCCTTCCACTGAAGGCAAGCATAAGCAGGGAAAAAAGACCCTAGAACATAACCACTTTTTTTCCTCCTTGTTCTTACTGCAAGTCTCCATGGCATATGCTAATAATGCACAGAGAAGTGATTAAAAACAACTTACCTCTAAGTTCGGTCAGAATATCAATTTTCTGATCTAGAATTGCTTCAAGTTGGGTAGCATAAGAATCCACATCATAGTCTACTTCTTCTGTCATCTCAAGAAGGAGTTTTTCAACTTCCAACCATCTAATGGATTCCTAGATAAAAGTTTAAAAGTATAACAAAATACATCAGCAAAGTTTCAAGACAAAGAGCTGAGTCAGACTTTTTCTCACAATGATCATACATTTTACTGTCTAGTCACCTCAATAAAACAGAATTCAATTCAAAAAATGAAACCTTATTCCTAATTCAGCAAAACTGCATGTTTTCTACATCATTTTTTAATTTCAGTTGTCTCATCAGCAACAGGTAAACTCCAGGTACCCAGTTCTCTTCAAATTCAGAATATTAGGTGGTTTTAAAGCTGAGAAATTTAGGGAACAGAACTCTGTCATGTTTGTGTCTCCTTAGGCAAGAGTCAAACTTTGAAGTCAGGCTTTATGTATGCGCTGCTTACCACTATAGTCACGCAGTCATTACTACAGTCAAGGAGCCAAGATAATTTTGTCCTGTTCTCAGAGAAGCTGTATAAAAGATTACCCATTTTAAACTCACTATTGTATGACCCAAACCCACACACGGGAATACAATAAAGGTTGGTTAAAGTACCTCATCTTTGTACTCTGAACATTACAAAAAAATGTTAAAACTAAAGCTTTTAGCAAAGAAGAATGCAGCCAGGAGTTTTAATCTTACAGAACCATGCAAAATTGCGATCAGGAGAACTGATTCCACTGTAAGTGCTTTGGTTTAAAAAAAGAAAGCAGTTGACAGTTCTAGGCATACTAGAAAACTTGGTCTGACATACTAAAATGAAGTCTTTCCCTCTGTGGTCCATAGCCCAAGCAAAATTAAAAAGGTAGTCCAAACTCCTTGTTTGTTTTTTTGGCTTTCAGGACAGATTGAGCTTACACTGGGGTAAGATTCATCTCATCTAACAGAACCTTGTACATCGAAGACAAAGTCTCCTGAACATATAGAGCACAGGTTTTTGTTAGGAGAGGATGTTGTGTATCAGCTGCTTCCAGGAGAGCACTGACAGAAGATGGCTGGTACAGATTTTGTATCGCTGCAGCCCACCTACATACACAGCATAAAATAATGACACATGCTGTGAATGAAGAGATATGAGGCTTGGACACATTTCCTCCCAGGCACTGCCAGAAGGAGCAGTAATCTCCAGCAAAAGGCCAGATGGACACACAGAGGCAATTACATCTTAGAATAATGCAGCTTGTCTCTCCAGAAGCCACATTACAACACAGCCACAGCATATGGCACATGACTTTCACACTTCTGTATGTTTTACTTCAGGGCCAATGTTCCATAATAACTATATCTTTACATCTACTGTAAGATGTTTTAGTTAGCATCTTGCTGTATTATGAACACACATCAATGTTCCACTAAGCTAGATACCTAAGCTGAGGAGATGTGTATTCCCTACAGGTTTGATGGTCTGCTGCTCTCTAGGAACAGATGTGCCAAACAGACAGCCTACCTAAAGGCTTTAAGATTATGAACAGAAGCAGTCCACAAGTAACTCATACTTAATAGCCACAATTTATTGTGTGGATGCAAAAGGTTCCATAGCACTGACCAGCACTACATGGGCAGTGTTCCTTCCAAAAGCCCTAAGAGTGAACAAAATGTTTACATGGCTGTAACATGGAAGCAAACAGGCAGTTTGAAAAACATGTCTCTTCTGGATCTCAAAGGGAGATACCACAAAAGAATACTCAGATTCAGATACAATATTTGGAGGGAGATGACCAAGCAGAAATGGTGGTGACAGAGATATTATTATTAATTGCCAGGCCAGCAAAGGAAAATTTTACTAAAATTCTGGAATGATACAGAAATGTATTTCTCTTTCTTCATAGGGACAAAGATCAGTTGTTATGGAATCCATTCCTATCTGTTTGATACAAACAGCTTAACGTAATAAATCAATTTAAGAATCTTTGACAGACAGAATGGCTCCTACTGATCAGATGCTCCATCATCTTCATGTGTATGCACTTTCATTGGGAAAACCTAAATTCCCAAATTAGGATAAAACAAAGTGGAGCTCAATCTTTTACCTGGAAGACAGTCCTGTGGTCTTCTACTACTTGCTCTTCCATTTCTACCATTTGTGACACAGCTTCATGGAAAGTAAACAACTGTGGAGAAACTTCCTCTTCCTAAAAAAAACAGTTAACCTTGTTAGCCTGAAAAGAGCTGTGGCTACAGAAATACACTGATTGTCACCCATTTCATCACAGAACATGGAAAAAAATATGCAGAAGGCAAAACCTGTCAAAGAAAGAATTTGATACTTCTAAGAAGTATCAAGAAAATCTTCAGCAATGAACAGAAGGAGCAATAAATTCAAAATACTTACACCGTTAAATTTAATTAATGTTCACCAAAAATTTCTAGTCATTAATCCTAGCAAATACTGGAAATCAGAATATTCCACATAAAAAAACCCCAATTTAAAATAAGAGGAAGAGGAAGTCACAAGGGAAGAATTATAATTTCTAATAGATTTTAATACTCTCAGAAAACCCTGGATTTCTGTCAGGGCATTTTGTTATGCATGCTACAACAGACAGGCAACAATTTTCAAAAATAGAGAATAGCAATTACATTCAATACATTCCAGGAAATCAAAATTAAAATTAAACCTTTGGAAAAAAAAATAAATGTGAAGGCAGAAATCTAAAATGTACATAGTGATTGATAAATTAGAAGAATGCACGCATAAATTGACAAACTGTGACAAAGAAGGTTTCTTTAGAAATGAACAGTCAACAACATGAAGAGGAAAGTTCTAGGTAGGCTGTAATTAATGTTTAGCAAGACAGTGTAGTTCCTTATACAATGCCTTTGAAGTCTTTTTTAAAACATTAATGCTAAAATTCATTCAACATGAGCAATGAACAAGTGTGATATGAAGAGACATCTGGTGATAGGAAGGACTGTCCAGTGGAAGGCTCTAGGAATCAGTAGCATGTTCTTATGAAACAGAGTCCTGGGAAAACTCTTTTACTAAAGTGAGATATACTGCAGATATCCCAAAGAGATGTCTGACAAGACAGAGAGTCTTGTGAAAAATGTCAGGATTGTAAGAATTTTTCCTTTCTATTTTTCATTGGCATGTTCACAAATCAAGTTTTAATCCCTTCTGAATATTTAAGGAACCAGGACTAAACCTGATAATCAGCAATTAAGGAGAATGCCCTTTAGAAGACCCCTCTCAGCTCCCTACTCCTCCAGCCGAGGAACATCATGTATCTGTTTTCCCAAATAGTGCACTGGGGTTTCACCCTAGGAAAACCAGGATGCCAGGAGGAGGAATGATGGGTAACCAGACTTCTACATATGCAGGGAAAGGTAAACTCAGTTGAAATGGGGTTTGCATGCAGGGAAAATAATGCTCAAAACCACAAAGGGTATTAAATAAAACAGACGAGTTCTAGGATATTTCCAACTGCGTAAAAAAATGTGATGCTATTGTGGAAAAAATGCATACTACAGCTCATCACTACAGCCTACCTAGACATTAAAAGCACAAATAAGCAAGGAAGATAAAGAAACCCTTCAAGAATCATTTTTGCATTTAGATTTCTTTTGTGTGGAAATGAATGCAGTACCATGAAGAGAAAAGGTGAAGATGTATGCTGTATGATCTTACTGATAGGCTATAAATACACATTAATCTGGATTTGTTCTGCCACTGTATGTCATCATCTCTTTCCATATAATTCTGTAAACCACTCACGTTTTGTTCACAGAGCAGCTTGAGATCATCTCTCTGAGGAGAGCTTCCCACACCCCACTGTGTCTCCAAGTCGTCCATCTGATTGGGAGCATGGTGGATAATGGAACGAATATCTCCTGCGGCACTAGGATCAACCGTCAGCTCCTTTACCCTATGGGCAGAAGATGTTCCGTTTGAAAATAAGTAACCTCCTGTGCAACACAGTCACAACCAAAAATAAAACTCTACGGGTTTACACGCAGTTAATTCATTTAATAAGGAAGATGATGATGTCAGCTTCACAAATTTAATGTACTTTCAGCGACAAAAAGATGTTAGTCCGGCTCCTAAAAGGCATGGGCCCTGGTGTTTTTACTACTTGCATGGGGATTTAAGTAAATCTAGAAAGAAGTATTTTCTGATTGAAATCTTACTACTTGTTAACAGTTAGGAAGGCAAAAATTTCAAACCCCTCAACATTAACTTTTAAGAATGAGTGAAATTTCAAAGACGAGGCCATTTAGCACCCTAGACCTGACAATCTTTCTTTTTCTGCATACATTCTAAAAACTACTTTTAAAAAGTTTGCCAATCAGCTCTGCACTAGCTATTATAAGCAAATCACCCAAAAAATTTTCAAGAAAATAATAATTTGCAACCAAATATATTCAGAGAATAGATAGATTCTTTCACTAATTTCAAGGCTGAAAATATTTTAATAAAATGGTAGGCTCTCACAGCATGTAAGTAGTTTATAGATTGATGATGATTCTGTCAAAAAAAATCCCATTTAAAAGCAAGTTTATGGAAGATGCATGAAAGTCTGAAAGCAAGTTTTAGAAGATATTCTTAATTTCTTTAGTGGCAAAAATGTTTTTTCAAGTAGCACTTATTTACTACAATGGAAAATATTTTTCATTTATCTATTTTCATTTATATATATGTAAGAAAATTTTCTCTTTCAGAGATATTCAAATTACCCTAAACCCAGAATTCTTAGATTTGGTCCACTAAATGTACAAAGATGACATCACCATTTCTATTTTTTTAAAATGTATGAAGGAAACTAGCAAGCCTCGATACAGAATATGGATGTTTAAGGAGGGTAAACAAAATACTGGGAAGATGATTGCAGATCATGCAGAACCATCACCTGCCAAACCAAAATAAAAACAAAGTATGTGTGACTCAAGGCAAGGGGACTAATGAAAGGTTGGTCTGTAAAATTACATAGCCAAAAAGAAAACTTAAAAATATAGTTCCATGTATAGAATGAAGTAGACCTGGTGTTTGAAGGAGAAAAGTCGTCATACTCATAGGAAGGAGAGAGATCAGAGCGACTGCCACTACCCTGTGAGAAGGGAATGTCCGAAGGACTAATTCCAAATTCCTTTACTCTGCAGCAGCAAAATACAGTGGCAAATTAAAAGAAAATGTTCTCATAAACACAGTTAAAATGACAACTCTTTGTTTAGCATACTTCTTTAATAGTTCAACTACAAAATTATTTTTATAACACAGGTGTGCCAACATTATTTAAACTCTCTGCAAACAGTTCAGATCACTAACAAAACTGAAAAAAAGCAGGGCTGCTAATTTGCAGGGGACTATAATAGCAGTGTTTTGAGAAGAGTAATTCCACATTTTGGTTTGTACAGTTAATACGATTTGGTCTACACTCAATATTCCACTAACTGGCTTCTTTTAAAATATCTAATCACTACAGCTACAAAAGTATAAATTCTATTTCACCTCCTCTTGTCACTGCCCACATACTAGTGTCCAGCACCTAAAAACTAACTGTACTACGAAAATGATGTATTGTTAGAAAAAAAAAACCAACCCTACACATGAAGAAACATTACAGTGACAGGTATATACTCCACAACAATTTTAACACTTTCAGTACAACTATTTAGTACACTAGAAAGAAGTTCTTAATTAATTTTGTAGTGACTTTTCATGGAGTCACTTCAGCCACTTAAGTACTGTAAGGGGTAGAAGTTCCAACAAGTCTTGAATGTGCAAATTCCTCCATCATGTTAGTCTAAGCAGAGGAGTAGGAAACTCTTCAGGGAAGAAATGACACTGACTGGTCCAAGCCAGGCAGGTCTACTATTAGCTCCAGACACAGGGACATTTGGAGATTGACAGGAGCAGGCAGTAAGCCATCCTAGTAAGCCTTTGTGCCTAGCCAAGCAGAAGCAGTTGTGGTCCTACCTGACCTCTCACTGGGGCAAGCAGGCCCCCAGATGGTGGCCTCTTCTGGCAAAGCCAGGGCTTCTGTTGGCCCAGAGGCTGTCTGCCACTTTTGTCCTTTGCAGCAAAGCATGGCATGTCTCTGAGTCACGGGGCTGGCTGCAGGGACACACAGGACCTGATCGCCCCGTCTCCACAGACTTTAAACACAGGAGAACTGCAGCAGGTGAGGGCTCCTTGCACACTCACTGCAGAGAGTTGAACACTTTCTTAGAGCAGTACAGGTCTCAAGTGATGCATCTGCCTCTGGAGGTGCTAGTTTCTCTAGACTGACCATAAAGCCTGTTGGATTTTCTGCTTCCTTACTTAGGGATCTCAGATATTTGCCTGAATTTGGGAAGCACAATATTTTATGTTTATATAATACAGACTGACAGCTGCACACAATTCCACCAAAGCGATGGAAAAAAAAAAATCACATCACAGAAAAATATTTTAGCCAACACTCCAGGGAATTGTCATAAACAGCAATTTATTCCTAATGCAAGAGATGGTCCCTTCAAAGCAAAGGTAAAACTAATAGCAGCATCTCCCATATACCTTGCAACCCACATTATCCATCTTTGGATAATGGCACAGCCATTGAGATGCAGACTCAAGAGATTCTTTTGTAATGGTTGTACAAAGTGACAATTTAAATTAAATGTGAGCCTGGATCAGTAATTTGGTTTTAATCTTGTTAGGAAACACAACTACAATCAAATTATTCAAGTAGCTAAAATAATCATACATCATGGAATAACACTATTTCAAATGTTGGTCATCAATAGCCAGTATAGCTTTAAGAAACACCATTTTTCATACCTATTTGCGTATCTCAATGTATTGAGAGTGTTTTCACATGATGCCATTCCTGGAGAAATTGTAGCAATCTGGACAAAACAAGCCACATGTTAGTATATCACTTTGTACAGATGAAAGGGTAGGTGAATTTAAATGTATGTATTTTTTAATCTCCAGTGTCATTTCTGCTCTTGTACAAAAAATGTCTGCTATGTACAGCTGTCCTTATACAACAACATCTCAGGGACACAGATGTCCAGTCAAAGCTTCAATTTAATTTTTTTAACCATACGAGGAATATCAAGAATTCATAGAAATTCAACTTCCCCAACCATCTTGGTAACACACTGTGTAAATGTAATATTGCAACTGAAAAAATAAACTCCTCAAAAACGGAAATATGCAACTCAATAGACCCTAAGTCTAGTATATCCTACAATTACCACAATTATTTTTTCATGTATCTTTTTAGGCTGTCCTCTGTTCAAGGAGATTCTATGCTGATTTTGGCCAAATCAGAAACTGTACTTAATAATAGTAAAGATAAGCTTGAGTTTAACTATTTTCCTAAGTAGAGATGTACTTTTTCTCAATTAGAAATTATCTGTAAACAGTACTTGATGGCAAACCTTTTATGAGAGCTATCGGGAATCTGAAAGTCTTTCTTTTTGCAGTTAAATGAAATAATCTGAAGATAGCACCACCTTTCCCAAAATCAGCAAAAATTAAAACAGTGATTGGGAAAACTGAGAACACTATTTGTCCTAGTTTCTCTCAGTAGTCCAATTTTTCTGCCTGTGTTCTTTTCTGAAGAGTCATAAAGGCTCTACCCAGAACAAACACCTCTGTGATCCTACACACTAACATTTTTGTGGCATCACAGACTCAGAAGACTGAAACTGATGGTGATTAAATAATCCTGGTCTTCTCTTTCATCCTGCTGCTGACATTCCTGTATAAAAGCACAGGTAGTCATCCTGAGAGGAATTTCTCCTGGGGAGAAAGGCAAAATATGTGGTGGAAGTGGGTTAGAAAATATAGAGCCTGTTACCACACAGTTCTAAGTTTAAACCTCTAATACTGGTATGCATCAGTTACTAGAGAAAACAAGCAGTTTATACTTAAAATCACACAACAGCATGTCTCTTGTTCTGGGTATTAATTAATGAAAACCTAAGAGTTCCCTTCCCTACTCACATAACATGAAAAATGCATACATCACTTCCACCAGTTCAGTATTCAGAGCATGCCACAGACAGGGATGTTTGAAGTAACAGCATTTGTCTTCCCAAAGCATTGTTACTTGGGATACAGCCCGGGGACAGCTGAACTGTCCTGGCAATTGGAAGTAGCGAATTAATTCCATGTTTTCCTTTGCTTTATGTGTGTTGCTTTTGCTTTACGTATTTACTCCCACTGTGCTGTAACACTAGCAGGCTGCTTCAACATTTTAAAGAACATAGGGTGCAGCTGCTCAAGGGAAGTGCTATTGTAGGTGCCCCGGTGTGTGTGGATATCTTGTTCAGGGCACATGAACTTGTGCACAAGTCTTGGTGTACAACCTCTCCTCATGCCCCAACAAGCCCAGTCCAGGCAGGACAGGAGGACTCTTGACCTCTCTGTTGCTCACTTTCTTGTTCCTAATTCCAAATGAGGATGGAAAAAGCTGCACTACTTGTGGACAGGAGTATCCATAGACCTGTAATAACTATTCTTCCTATTTTGAATGTATCTACAGCACTTATAAATCATCACAGTGAGACCAACGGCCCTGTTGGGACTTGGGAGTCTGCAGGTTCCTACTCCCACCCCGGGGGGCTGAGGGGTCTGACTTCAGTTATGACTGCAGCACATCAAGGATGCAATGGGTCAAGGAGCAGCACTGGTTAAAAAATGAGACTATTCTATGTAGTCATACAGCAACTTTCAATTGATGATACATTATCCTACAATGCAACTCTTCAAAAACAACTTAAAATGGTTTCTCCAACTATTTAAAGACCAAAAGAGTAAAATTACAATGACTGATAAAGTTTTAAAAAACCTATGTGTGCTGTTAGTCTCTGGATTTCTTTCGAAGGAAGCAAATCCTAGTCCTAACTGTCCATGTCATGAAGTTATTTTCAAAATATTTTTCTGACATTTGAAAAAACAAAGTTTCAAAATCATAGTTTAATGTTATATGCAGAGAGAATACTCTATCCCTAAATATGTAACTTTCACAATTACAATATATCCAGAAACAATGAAAGGAAAAATCACATAAAAATGAAGTGTAGAATGCACCTAATGAGTTTTACTCAAATATCTTCCTTACAGATTCACATGTCAGAAATCAAGTGGAAAACATGCAGCAGGTATTTTATTATTTCAGGAATCTTCTAGTAAGTTAAAAATCACAAGACTTTACTACAACATTTTATTACACATTCCATATGAAAAAGCACCACATAGTTGCAAAATGTCTTATTCAAAAAGCACATTTGTCATGGTTTAGCCTTGGAAACAATTCTTTGCAAAGAAGTGTTTACAGTTCCCTCCAGACCTGGTTAGAACCAATTTAAACCCTGGTTTGAATATTGGCATCTTTTTAAGCCACCTAAGAAGTTTGACACACTTCTGTGTACTTCATTTTGAGAACGAACAGAGCCCAGGAAAAGCCCCCTTGACTTCCAGCCTTCAGACAAGTAGCTGGGGGGGTCCCAGGTGGCCCAGTGGGGCCGTGTCAGGCCCTGCTCGGCCTGGCCTGGCCTGGGGGACAGCCTCAGAGCCCTGCGGCCCTGTTCCATCTGCGGCCCCCCCAGCCCTGCCCCATGCAGGTGGTCTGGCAGTGTAGCCGGCCCCTCCCCACCAGGACGGCCGAGCTCCGGCCGCTGCCCAGCAGAGCTCATGTGACCATAAGCAACTTCCAGCTGTGGGCCGGGTGAGATTAACTCTTCTAGTGCCATAAGATTTCTTCACAACAGATGAACCTGCAAAGATCAATCCTTTCCCAGGGAAAAGGTGAAGGAACGTGAAGGAAACACCCTGAAGACACCAAAGTCAGTGAAGAAGGAAGGGCTGAAATCCTGAGGGAGGAGAAAGAGGAGATGCTAAAAGCTGAAATTCTGTTGCAAAACCTGTGGGAGTGAACCGGACTATTAGAGTCCCTGTCATAATTTCATGAAGGGATGGGGTGGTAGAGCACTTGTGAGCCAAGGTACCTCTGCTGGAGTTCGAAGCAGCGACGTGGTATGCTACTATGGACATTGTAAATGCATTTTTCTCCATTCCTTTGGCACCAGAGTGCAGGACTCAGTCTGCCTTCACCTGGAAGGGTGTGCAATATACCTGGAATCGATTTGCTCCAGGGGTTGGGGGGGAAATGGTCCCACCCTCTGATATGGACTGATCCAGATCTCAGCAGAAAGGAACAAGGGAGGGATGAATGTGAAGACTTCCTCTGTTCCTAGAGATGAAGGTGCTTCCTAGAGATAAGTGAAGAGAGCCTTGCTTCTGAACGGCTCAGCCTTAAACTGACACACCACTTAGCTCAAATTAGAACCCTTGAAAACAGTTGTGGGAAGACTGTAATTCGAGGGAAGGGACTTCTCACATGCAAGCAGAGAACTATCCAAGGGGTGGACTTGCTGTGATTCTGCAGCCACAAGAACATTGTTTCTAGTGGAGATATTTCCATAACATTAGCAAGAGAGACTCAGAGACTCCTCTCCCTATGTGAACTGAAACAAAATATTATAGAGGTGGTAAACTAACTGAAAATCCCAAGGGTTGTTTTTTTTACATTGTCAGTGTGAGAAGGGGAAAGGTGGGGGGAGAAGTGTTTCTAAAGGTTTAGTCTGATTCTGACTTTTGTTTCCTTCTTTTAGGTCTGTTAATAAACTTCCTTATGTTCTTTCAAGTTTTTGCCTGCTTTGCTTTCTCCTCATCTCACAGAGGTAAAATAAGTAAGTAATGGATATTTAGAACTAAACCACTTCAGCATTTGAACATTGGATCAAAATGTCTTGTTGAGAAATTACTTAATAATAACCCTAGTTGATGGCTGGGTTAAACCACAACAGTATCTTAAGATGAAACTCTGCTGATTCAATTCTTAATTAAAATATTCATGTAAACAAACACTAAAACCAGAATGTCACATGTAGTCGTAATACTAAGAAAAAGAGCAGAAAAATGCATTTGAAACCAGTATCTTATCCTCAAAGGGGTTTCTTAAGTTTAATTGTAAAGAGACTGTAGTTATGTGAATGAGAAAATAAAAAAAATAATTCATGCATGTTCCCACTTGCAGAGGGGATTCTTTTAATTAATTAAGAACTTCATGAAATATTCACAAATGCTAATTATTTCATGTGCAGAGAGTAACTTCCCACAGGTTAATTTTTCGAACCTCCTTCAGCAGTGTGGATACACCTGGTAGAATCGCACCATCTAGCTATCTAATCCTGAATAGGATTTATGAAGTTATAGTCATACAATGATTTGAGTTGGAAGAGACCTCTAAAGGTCATTTAGTTCAACACTCATGCAGTGAGCAGGGACATTTTCAGCTTGGTCAGGTATGTCTCAATGGGAAAGAAATCTATTATCATTTCAATAGAAAACTGGAGTAAAAAAGGTTAATAAAGTGCTATTTTACCACCATTTTCAAATTAGAGCCATACCTAACACCTAAAGGTATGACTAAGCTGCCCTAAGATCATAGTTTTCACACTGCGGTCTGCAGACTTCTCTGGCCTCTAGACTAATTAATTCAAAGGAGCTTGTGAAAAGTAACCAAAACAAGCAGCACTGCAGAGTTCACAAATGCTATGGATGCACAAATAAAACAACTGGACATCAGGACTTTTATCTGTCTTTTCTCTCACCTGCCAAAATAATTCTGTTTTTCAGACTGGTGCAAATGCATGTTTACAGCTATTCAACATTTATTTATTTTAAGTATCTCTAAGGATTGTGACTAGACCACTTCCCTGAGCAGCCTGTTCCAATTCTTGACAAACCCCTTGATGAAGAAATTTCTCCTAATACTCAATCTAAACTATGAGAAATGTCTCTGCTGAAATCCACCTCAACATACAATGTCAATTAATGAATAACTTTAATAACTTTAATAAGTCCAACACACTGCCAGTAGCAAGCAACCAATTTTCAACATAAAAACCCAAATTTGCAGTCTTTTCTCTTTGTAATTAACCAAATCAACTTACCATACAGGTACGTGAGTTTTCTCCAATGAATGAATCTCTTAGCACCTGAGTAAGTTTACTTGCTCTGAAGGGTGTGTGAGGTTTATTTCGGCCTAAGGCTCTAATGCACTCCTAAAAGAACAAAAAGGTTCTTCAGCATGGTTTAAATAAACATAATAAAAATGCAATTCAGAATCAGAAAATACATGCCTTATATTTGATGCTCTCCCCCAAAAAGATCACTAAAAGTTACCACTGAAGCTTGGATTCAATAAGTGTTAGGCTTCTACCTCTTGTTAAACTCAGCAGAGAGGAAGGAATTTAAAAAGCATTAGAAGCCTAAATACTGTCTCGTTATCATCCAAATTGCTTACATCTATTGTATCCAACAACAAAACTAAACAGTGTTGATGTGGAATGTTCAGGCTTACAATTATTCCTGATTATCAGCTACAAAAGCCTGAATGACATACAATCTCTGCCAGCAGCAGCAGGATGGACAGGGACATGGGTTAACTGTATCAGTTAAATCAGTGTCTTTGATTCTGACTCTACCACTGTCTTTCTTTACAGCTTAGAAGAAAACAAACTTTCTGAAAGCTTCCATAAGTCACAAAACAAGCAGGCACTGTTCTCTATTGGAAGCAAGCTCTCTACTTAGCATTGGAAGATACTTGAAAACATAAGGTCATTCCCTGTTTTAAAATACTCTTTATGTGAAGAAACAGGGATAAGATCTTCTCTTCCATTCATAGAGGCAAGGGGCTACACTAATATTTGCAATTGATTTGGTTCCAGTGAGCAATACTGTATGGATGTAACTATTATGAAAATTACTATAGAAGTTACAGCAGCAACTAAGTACAACAGTGCAAAACCAAGACACCATTAATCTAACCATCAGTTCTGTCCACTCAGCACTCTAACATCATCTACTAAGTTATTCTTATACCAAGAAATTTTAATTTTAAATTTTTGCATTGTTGTCATCATAATATTTTGACTGTTAATTCCAGATTCTACCTTTGCCTTAACAGACATCTCTTCAGATGCAAGAATTCGTTGGTGCACTTTTAACAAATCTGCACACAGAACTTCTACAACTAACCACACTTCAAATGTTTTTCAAATTAGAGCTTTGCTTTTAGCTGCACTAATAGATGGAATGGCCTTTGTGTTACATGAATGATTCCACAGAAGTTCAACTAATCCTCCAGCTGCAGACACATCCTATATTGAATTACTGATATGGCAATCAGCAAGTTTAATTAAGATATTTTAATTTACTATAACGATTTTTAGTTTGCTTACTCCTGAAAAGTTAGAATTGGGTAATCTCCTTATTAGTAAAAGATTTTAGAAAGATACCACCAACTTCTAAATTTGAAACAGAGTTTTAAACTACTTTCGGTTTTCATTACAGCTCTGAAAACCAGGTAACAAAATGACCACACTACTTCCATGTAGAGACATTACACAAACAACTTCCCATGCCAAAATCCTGAACAGGTTAAGACAGGACTGATATCCAGATGGAAAGAGCAAATCTTGGATTAGCAACAAAGACCATTTTGTCAGAACATACTGGTTTAATTGGAACTTGAAAATAACTTCATGGCTCCTAAATACAAATGGAAAAGGCTGTGTAATGTTTTTGGGGATAGATCAAAAACGGAAAACTAGGAAATTCTATCTTTTTGTACCACCTTATAGACCTCTGAAAGACCTCCCTTTATTTTTATTCCCCCTTTCCCCATACAACTTGGATGCAAATCACTGGTACAGCAGCAGCAGAACCTTTTGCCATAATTAAAAAGACAAATTGTACAAAAATTAACCAAATATATTGTATAAGCACTATCCAGTACAAAATAAATAAACTGGAAGAAAAACCAAAAACCAAACCCCCAAAACAAGACAGCTTTATTCAATTACATTTGGAAACAAGAAGCAGTAGCATCAACCCAATTTGCTTACTTTGATGCTAAATCAGAATAGGCCTCACTTTTGGAACTGCTGCTTCCAGTTTTTCAACATGCCATACAATTTTGTAATGACACATTATACATCACAATTTTGTGGTGTGTTGTGAGATCTGTTTAGTCAGATGCCAGTTTTCCCCCGAGTTTATGCTGGGAATAAAAAAGTAACCACAGTGATCTTTGAGTTCAGATTTTTTATATAAAACCAGTGTTTGGTGCTGAGAGTAGTAAACCTAAGGAAAACTAACCAAAACCAGAGATAAATTCTGAGACATTCACTACTACTGTTTCTCCAGTTTGAAATCAAAAAATTATTTTCCCTATTTAGACTGAACCCTTTTTAAGCCCCATAAAACATCATACAAAAAAGGCAGATGAATTTTTAAGTAGAATTTCTTAGCTCTGTTTATATGTCCTGGACTGATGCATGAAAACCAGTAAAGTGACTGTGTCAAACAATTTGCTATGAAGAAGAGTTGTCAAAAATGGAGTTCATCTTTCAAGGATTATTTTAATTATTTGCTAGTCTTTTCTGGACATGTTGCTGTTGCCGTGCTTTAGTCAATATATTAACAGCAGTAAATGTTGACTGTCATTTCAATTTTTTATTTAAAACGGAAATAAATAGTGAGATCAGTAAGAATATTTCCTGTTAGTATTTCACATTCTGAGTACCAAAGTAAGTAATTTGCTCTCCTATTTCAGATATATATCAGAAATGTCAGCAAATTCAACCACTGGGGACTTGTGAAGTTGTTTTATTGGGGTGTTTTCTTTTTTGTTTGTTGGGGGTTTTGTTTTGTTTTTCAGTTGGTTGGTTGGTTGGTTGGTTTGTTATGGTGGGGTGGTTTGATTTTATTTTACAAAAATTACATGTAAGTTGATAGCTCAATGTTTCTGCACTGTTTCTACTTGGGACTTACTAAATGTTCCCTCTGGCATGCAGAGGAAAAATCAATACATTGTTTTACCCATCATCATATCAGTAGACAATGTAGACAAGCAAAGCCTGCAAAAACACTAATTTTACTTGTCACTGCTATTATATGTAGGCTTCCACCTACTCAAGGGCAAGAGAAACATATCAGTTACCTTGAGTGCTAAAAGGCTCTTGTTAATTTCTGCACCTTCCAGTCGAGTCTGCCTATCTGCGCTTGAAGTATCTGCTCCTCTTTCATTGCCAGCCAAATCAATCAGAGAAAATTTACCATGCAATTTCCCTTTCCTTCTGAGTATAATCTGAAACACTGCATGGCTTCGAGATGAGTGTGCATTTGCAGATGTCTGGCCAGATGTCCTTTAAACAAGAGAAGAGCAGGGAAAGATATTAACCAATGGAGGACCATACATGTTAAATACTAGCCTCAAAATAGGTTTTTCAGGGTGGGTTTCTGTATTTTCTTACATGTTGATAGCACGTCTAACACTCTTGTTGACATTAGACATAGACCTCTAATAATTGGATACACATAGTACAATTATGCCTCTTTTCCATCTCTTCAAAAAGAAATGGAAGGTTAGTAACATTTTGCCTGCCTTTTAAAATCATATCTTCATATATTTCAGATTATCAGTTTACACAAAAAATGCTGATGGCACTTTTATCTGATCATGTAGCAGTCCATGTTCAAAGCTAATTATAAAAACAACGAAGATGAAGTCTCAAAAAAAAAAAAAAATTGTGCTTAACCTCTGCCAGTACACATCAAGGCCTTTTACAGACGAAGAACCTGGCAGCATTCCAGTTTTTAAATGATGTGAATTTAAGTCAGTAAGATGCTTACATAATGCATGCAATTCACATCCTCCTGAAAAATCAGTTATGTCTCTGTACTAGACAGAGAACTCTAAATGTTTCTATTTAAAATACAGGTAGATTCCTTACTTGCAGATGTCATCAAAAAATCCATTGCATATTAAATACCAAACAAAGATACCCCCAAAAAATCTTGTTGTGAGTTTTTTAATGTAGAATGAAAAATTGGTGTAAGCTATGGAAGATACCTACCTGCAGCTGTTGCCTACTTCAATAAGCTTCAGAACATCTTCAACACATTTGACTTCCCGCTCCTGTAATCCCACCACCTGGACTTGCTGTTTCCCATCTTCTAAGACTCTTAATTTTGTCTTCCTGTTCAACAGGTCAAAAACCTTAGGGAAGGAGGAAAACAGAATAGTTAAAAGAGGAGTTTTAAAAAAATTCCTGTTTCAAATTCCATTTCAAATAATGCAAAACATTCCATGGAAATACATGATTGGAAGGGAAATGTGAAGAATTCTTTGAAATTGAGATCTTAATACAAAGAGGAAAAAAAAGTCTTTTATGTGACAAACTCAAAATCTCGTGTATGAGGAATTCCCTCTTACAAAAAGACCAGGTACTGACCTTACCACTGTAGATCTCAAAAAATGTTGCATATACTTGTAGTTCTAACTTCTTATAGTTTGGCTTCTTTAGCATTAGAAAGACATCTCGAGCTGTGAATACATTTCGAGAATAAAAGGAATGTAATCATGTGTTTTCATTTAGTGAAGATTCATTCATGTGTAACAGTCTGTTTTACAGCATCTCATATTTTGCAAGAATGACAGATAGGGTCAGTCAACCAAGTCTAAAACAACACAGTCTAAACTGCCACATTACACTGGAAGATGCAGAAGACACCAAAAGTATAAACTTAAATCATCTATTACTGCATTTTTTAAGTAATCTGTATTTACATTATTATGCAAAGGATACACATCTAGGAACAACTTTTGATGTTACCAAAGCTCCACTGTAATGCAAAATATGTAAACTGTTATATTTGTATGACAAAGAGTAGAAACTTGATAGATCTCAACTGATCTGCTCGAAGCCAACTGATCAATGAAGTCTCACCTGCAAGTGCATATATGCCTTTAGAACAATCTTGGTTCTTTCCCGAAAAGTCACCACCCATAGTCTAAATTAAATAAAACAAAAACAAAGAAAAACAGAAAAGCACCATAAAAACCACAGAACAGTAGTTTACATATTTCTTATTTATTAGAACTCATTTAAGTATGTTATATACAAAAAAAAGAATATTGTTAACTTGTAGAACTACTTACATGGGTTTTTCCACTGCCTGTTTGTCCATATGCAAAACAAGTGGCCATCCCCCTTTCAAATATGGTCTCCACTAATGGTCGAGCTGTAAACCTTAAATGCAAAAAAACCTGTACTTGAGAAACTGAAGTACTTTAAGATGCCTCTACCACAAGGAAAATTAAAATGTTAAGGCCAAAAGTGACAAAATAGATACTCCATATCCTATACTTTGAGAGGTCAAACGACATTACTTTCTGAAGTAAGGAGACTGCCAGCTCTAAGGTATTAAAATTTTCCAAACCATCACAAGCTATGAGATCTCTCTCATTCATTTTACAACAGTATTATTCTTCTTTAAACTTCAAAACAATAATTTCCTTGTTTTAATGGTCCAATACCCCACAGTTTACTAAATGGAGTCTGGAGCTCCATAAAGATACCAGAATAAGGTAATGAAGTATGACAGTGTAGCAGATAGAAGTTTTGTCAATACTGAAATTCTGCTGTAGGCTTTTTTTTTTTTTTCCCAAATCAACTTCCAAGATTAAATTTGAAAGACAAGCGACCAAAACAACATTGCATATCTCAATTTTTGAGAACATGCATACATCAGAAAAGAGCTCAAGATAATGGATACCCAAGCTTTTAAGAATGACAAAATCTAGTTATCCCTGAGGTACTATTTGCTGTGTCAAAAATATTATCTGAAGCATCACTTCTTTTTTTAGAGAATTAATTTTCACTTTAAGAAACACAGGGTTACTCTTCCTACTTCAGCTGCTTATCATCATTATTTCCTTGTAAACTTCAAAGGCAAAGGGTAAACTAATGGAGAGTTACATATGGAGATGAGTCTCTCTGCAAAACTCTTTCTAGACTTTTTCCAGTTGTTTACACATAAATTACCATAAGTGACCAACAAAGGAAAAAATTTACAACAGAAACACTGAGATGCTACAACCTTCTTTCATTCTGCTTTCAAACACAAGATCATTTGCAAAAATAATATGGGCAAGACTGAGCCATTCAGAGCAACCCAGGGTTATGTAAAGAATCTATGTTAGCTGAACCAAGAATTTTCATCAAGAATATATTAGATGATAAACAGCCTTAATCTTTGTTATACCTCCTGTCTTCTCAAGAGGATATTCCCATATTTTGATGTTTGTTCTTTCTATATATAAAAATTTCTAAAATTTACAAAGTCTATCCATCTTGGAAGCACACTCCATTACTTCTGTTTGATTGAATTTGAAACTATTTGTTTTGCTTATTTATTAAAAAGGGACTTAAATGTATCTATTTTAAAGTAAGAAAAAATACAAATATATCTAAAAAAGTATTTGTAAAGGATTACACAACTCCAAATGATACTGTGTCAAAAGAGTCTAACTTTACTTTTACCAGAACTTTTATTTGTAGTCTTGGTCTTTTAGAAATGTAAACTGGTTCTCCTTAAAAACTAAAGGCATACCCATTCCAACTAGTGAGTGTTCTTCAACATTAAAAAAAAAATTGCAACTCAGCGTTGTGGCTCATGGATTAAAAATACTTAAAATACACGTTAAGTAAACTAATAACAGTAGTAATAATGGTAATAATGGCAGTAGTAGTAATAATAATAGAATAGTATTTTTCTACCTTGGACTGAACAACATTTTTTCAGTAGAGACATACAGTAAATTTAGCATTTTGGAGAAAACTGGAGCATCTTGACACAATATTTTTTTTTCCTCACTATGACCCTGAAGCTCTGATGAGAGCACATGATGATACCTATCTTGCTCTTACTTCTATTATTACAGGAGACCTTAAAGGAGACTTCCCTTCAGGTAAAAATCATTATTGTGCCATATGAGGGAGAGGGAGAAAGACTACAGATTCACTGTTTCAGTATGAATACAATAATATTAAAATATAATGCTATATTGCCATTAATGTATTACATAACTAATAAAAAAAGCTGAAAAAACTCAGCACAAAAATACAATACTGTATACCAAAACCACCTCTCACATTTACACATTATGTTAACACAGAAATAAAGGAAGGAGGGAGATTAGAAGAATGGATTGTCAAGCAAGAGAATTATTTCATGCATCATGAACCAGCAAGCTCTCCCACAGCTCTTCAGTATCAAGGAAAGGAAAGATGCTACCAGCAGAAAACCAGCAGAGACATGTATCTCCAAGGACACAGCTTTGCTGTTTAGAATTCTTTTGTTAGTGTTAGTTTTATAAGATTTTCCTTTCACTTCCTTCTCTAATTATAGCAAGCATAAGACAGAATTTTTTATTTTCACAATGTTTTAAGAATTCTTTTACCATGGTTTTTTATTTTATCCAGTATCAATCAGGTCATGATCCTAACTTTCACTTTCTAGTTCTGGAATTAAGTTATTTCTCTGTCGATACTCTTTAAGACTATGAGAAGCAGTTCCCAAGCATAAGAAAAATTATCTTCACCAAATTTCTTTTTAATATCAGTATTTCTTGCAAAAAGTTTCACAGTATTTGGATGCATACCAAGATTTTGACCAAGATTATGTAACAGTGTCTAGCCTTGCCCACTACCGTATGTACTTCATTTAGTTACTTGTTCAAGTGAAATAGTTAAATCTAAACATGCTTTTAAAAATGCTGTGTGAATTATTCTGGACCAACAGCGGAAATGAAACAGAAGAGCAAGAACAAAATGGAGATCCAAACATCTTGAGCCTAAAAGTGGATATGTGTCATTGTTGCTGTTGGTTTTTAAATTAGGAAGATTTGGCATTTTCAGCAAGATAACTTAGCTCCATACACTTCCATGTTATATCAGCCAGATTGCTTCCAGAAGGTATCTCAGATACCTCAGCAATATTGTAATATAAACTCACTCACTTTATTTGTACTCTTTTCTCACCCTCTACTGATTTGTTTTAATCTCTTCATTATCCTATATTTACTCTGCAAGCTCTTTGGTGCTAGGGCTGTCCTTTTGTTGCAGGTTTCCTGATGATCAAAAGCTATGACTCAAGTTTCTCAGGTGCTGCACACACACTAATAATAAGACAATAACCCCGAAGCAGATGGAGAACTCATCACGCGGCTCAAGTAATCAGTAGCTGAGGAGGCAGGCGATACTTGCTAGAGCCTGGAAAGCAGCAGGGCTTGGAGGAGGATTGGGAGCAGGACTGAAGTCAACAGAGGTGGAGATGACATTGCAGGTGAAGAATTAGGGATAAAGAGTTAAAGCAAAAGTAAACAGGTAAAAGAATGGAGGTAGCAATATACCATCTGGT
Organism: Lanius collurio; assembly: GCA_020086605.1. Classification (NCBI taxonomy): domain Eukaryota; kingdom Metazoa; phylum Chordata; class Aves; order Passeriformes; family Laniidae; genus Lanius; species Lanius collurio. The sequence goes on from JACBWW010000008.1 coordinate 17,437,670, forward strand.
AACACAGAGAATAAGAAGAAAGTCTATGACCAAGGTAAGTATAACAGTTATTAGCACGGAAAAAACACGACAAAAAAGATTCACCAAAAAAAGCATATACACATACCTGTAAACCATTTCATTAGGAGCCGTGTCATCAAAGGCATAATCAAAACGAAAAGTTTGGTTTTCTAGGTACCTTGTTAAATCCACCTTTTGTTTTGGTTCATGTACCATCACAACATCTTTACTAGGAATTGTTATTACATCAAGGTCTTTCATTAATGTTTCTATAAAATAAGTGAAATATATATTTAACTAACAACACATCATTATTTTTTACATTATGCCCTTGTTTACACTCTTACAACATCTCAGATAACACAGCTCCTCCAAGTAACAACACTGCAACGGGTTTGGGCTTCTGATGCCTAGACAGTAATCTGCTAAGCAAGAGATTTCATTTTAGAAGTCTATTCACCCTATCCTACCAATTGCTAGAAATTAAAGAGAGGTACAAGACTGTTTAGAAAGACTATGACCATTAATTACAGCACTATCATTGTAACATGTTGTGTCTTCTATAACACTTTTCATGGATTTGGGGTCTTATTACTCAGTGATTGTAAAGTCTTACAGCTTACTGCCATATCCTTTGAGTTTTTATAAATATCTTCTCTAGTGGAGAAACAACATGCTACTACTACTATACTGCTTCAACTGTCAAAGTTGAAAACACAAAGAAATTACCATCCTTATGATAATATGTTTTATCTTAAAGTTTTATCTATATATTTTCCTTAAATTTTGCTTTTATTCCTCACAGACATCTTAATTTGTGATTCCTCCTGGAACCTAGAGTATATATCTTAAATGTATAATTCCCCTAAAGTAAAATCCTTTCTAAAGACTACCTTGTAAGCAGAAAAAGCTGAAAACTATAAAGATCCTTCCTATCACTGTGACTTCAACAGTGAGATCTCAGATTATAATTACTATACAGCATTGCAATTTACTGCTGATTGTTGTATGGCATATGAGTCAGCAAAACACAGAACCCCATGATCCATAATACGCACAAATATAAAGACCCTTGGTGTGTACAGTCGGGATTCATTAATGTGTCCTACTTGCATTTCTATGGAAAATTTCTTAAGGCATGCAGTTCAAGAATTTGATGTGACTTTATTCAACCAGATAGAAATCTTTTCATAAGTTAAAATCCTGATCAAACAGTACAATGGTTACCATTGCATTACATTACACACCAATGGAAACACAAATTCCAGTCACACTATAATCAATTTTTCAACTGCATTGCAATAAAATAAAATGCAATGCATTCTGCAGTAATCACAGACAAAAAGTACGGAACAGTGACAAAAAGGAATGTATGATAGACAATTCCTTGCAGAAAAATCTTTTTAGTTTAACCAGCCAGAAGAGGATTTTTCTTAAAAAATTGTTTGGAATAAGACATTTACTTCCTCCCAGCTATATGGTATGAGAACCTGCATCCCTTGAAAATTAGGAACAGTGTCTCTGAAACTCACCATACATTTCACAATTATAAATATATGTCACTGAACTAAAATCCTAAAGTGCCACTCTGAACACCTATTTCCTGCAAAGTCAATCTGCAGAACAATTGGTGCTGGGAACACCTAATGTTTTTGGTCATAATTCAGCATCTGTGAGATGACAAAACTAATTGATTTTAATTTTTTTATTCATAGGGCAACAGCCTAGTATCTTTAATTCTTTTATACTTTTCTATGATTTTATAAGAAATACAGTTTCTTATGAACTGAGACTGTATCATGTGGGTACTACATTATCATCCCCTGCATAGATTATTTAGTTAACACCTTTTTTACTGCAGCTTATTCTTAAAAATACAAAACGGCTTTAGTATTAACCTCAATTTTACTTAGATATTCATCTTTCTACAAACACCTCTGATCTACTTTCTTAATAGCTCCCAACCACTAATACCTAAGATATGCCACTTTCACAAAATCCAATTCTACCTCTGAATCCAAATTCATGTCCCATAACAATTTGTTTGCATTTACTGCAATTTCACTTTTTCCACCTTCAGCACAGGTAGAAGGTGACATTTTCCCAACAGTAAAAGTAAAAATGGAAAAAAAAAATAGAAGCAGCAATGTGAAGGGGAAAAATAAGACAAAACCTAACTATATACCGGTATCAACATATGTATGGGAAAAGAGAAAACATTTTTCCCATTTTCCTCTAGATATGCTTCAGATACTCCTAAATGTGTAGTTCTGACAGTACAAAAACAATAAATGGCATCCCAAGTTGCTTCAGCATCAGAGTGATGCTCTTTTGAGTCCTTCAGTTGAACAAAATGTAAGAGAAAGAGAATAAAAGAAATATCTTGCAACATTGGATTCACACAGGCTGCAATCTAGTAGCCATTTGTGTTCCTAAATTCCCACTGAAAATAAAGAACTTTCTAGGAAGATTGGGATTTAATTGGAGTTGAAAGTTGAACAGTTTTTTGTTGTTTGGTTTTGGTTTCTTTTGAATACAGACTCCAGTCTGATGAGTAGGCAGTAAGAAAAATAATTCTAACACTCATCACATGCAAAAAAAAGTCATTTGGGAGTTCTTTTAGTACCTAACAGTATTTTAGTGGCATTTGATATGCTCTAGGCTAACTTTGCCATCCCAGAGCAGCAACTCCAGGGTGTACAAGTATTCTGTTTGTCTGTAATCCACTAGCCCTGTGAGGATGTCTTGTACATGTTTAGGCACCCACCATGTCATAAGACACTTCCTCAATGTCTGATTCAAGACCACTTGGAAGTTCAAAAATATATGTACAAAAACATACATTAAAGTTTTCACTGTGTAACTCTCTTCTCTGGAGATCACTTGAAGGATACTTTAAAGTAACAGTGATCCTAACACAATGCAAGAATACTTAAGAAATTAGAGTAGAATTCATTTCCAGATCAACTAAATACATCCTAAATGACCTTGGGAAAAAACCCCTCTCCCTGTGCCTCAGCTCCTAATACATAAAATTGTGGCAGTTAAACTACTTTTCTCCCCATTGCTAAGCAGGTTATGATGCGTCCATGAATTTTCTAGAGCCGTCACAATATTGTCTTATATAAAAGAGTTTCACCTTGATCAGTATTTCTAGAGTTGTTTAACATAAACAGTGTTACTACCAGAAGCAGCTTTTCAGATAAACAAATGAACAAAATATTCAGTAATCATACCTTTTTTATTGAGTGGTCGTTTTCGTACACAAACACAAATCCTGTGCTCATCAATCTGCAAAGGAAAGTCTTTTAGTGAACTATACCCCAACTCCAGTTACAAAATAATTAATTTTATGTGACTTCTCTTTTTGAGTTAAATAACCAACCACTTAAACAAAGAGAAATTTCCAAGACAGTGAGTCATGTGAGCATGTAAAAGCCCCTTGCATCTGCACAGTAGCCAAGAACCCAAAAGGGAGAATCAGACATTAACAAAACTCTCTGCAGATAGTGATCTAATTCTACAGAGCAACAGGTAGTATTGGACTATTGCAATCAAATCCAGCTTTAACAGAATTTCACAGAAATTGTCACATTCTCTGATTTCCATAGAATCTGACAGTCTTCATCATTTAAGGATTCTGCTCCTCTGACTTGTCTGTAAACCAGAAGACCACATCAACTTTAAAGGTCAAATATTAATCATTATGCTGAAAAGGGTTTTTCAAATAACTTTCATGGTTTTGTGTGCACATCCCCTAGCATCCCAGGAAAATTTACCATACAAGGGCTGAGTGACTACTTAGTACATACTGGCACTATTTAAGAGTAAAAAGATATTTAAACAACTTAACAAGAGTTCAGTAAATTAGGACTTTCAAAACCTACTCATTTCAATACCAACATATTTCGGAAAAAATAAACCCACGTCATACTGAATACTAATGTATATTAAAATACCTACTTTTCACATTAATAGAAGTACACATCGAAAAAAGATGAAAATACTCAGCAAAAACACAGAAGGATATCACATTTCCATGTTGCTGGCATACTTACAGGATCTGCAGTTGTCAGTGGTCTATAATCCAAACTTCCCCTGAAATCTCTTATCATACACATAATTTCATAATTTGGGTTTGTTGCATCAACATCCTAGGAAAAAGCAACAGAATTGCTATTGTACTTTTTGTTTCCAGAAAAAGCCTAAATTAACTATCTATAAGAAAAATACACATTAACTGAAATCTTACTTCTTCTGCAAAACACCAGAATTGTCTCATGCAAGTTTAACATAAGGTTAATGCCTTTTTCCACTTTGATGCTAATTTACTGACCATAAAGGAAACAGCTAAACGCTTCCTATGTCATGTTTTTTGGTTGGCATATAATAAAAATACTTTTTAATTGAGGACTCACTAATAGTCGACTCAAGAAATTACTGCTGCCTTTGCCAGAACCCTCACACTGAAAAAACACATAATCAACACTTCTTAATCAAATATAGCACTCTGACAGACACACAGATACTTCAGTACACAGGTACAACACACCCCACAGAGGACAGTGCAGGAATCCCAGCTGCTCTAAACACAATCTTGCTGCATACAAGTCAGTTAAAGTAGCTTGGTCCTAACTACTGGTCCTGTGTTAATTTGTACAGATACTTGGATGCATTGCAAATCCTTCCAGATCCCCAGCAAAGCAGAAGCAATCTCAAGCATACTCAATAGGCTGCATCCAGGCTGTGATGGTTTTGGACAGGTAGAGTTAACTTTCTCCATAGAAGGATGTGGTATGCAGCACTGTTTTGGATTTGTGCTGGAAACAGGGTTGATAATACATGGACGTTTTAGCTATTCCTGAGCAGCACTTACACAGCAAAGTTCTTTCTTGGTCCTCACCCAACCCCACCAGCAAGGCGGCCAACACAGCCAGGACAGCTGACCCCAGGACACAGGCTCAGAAGACAACCCATGCTTACACCTGGAGCCATCAGTACCAGAGTGAATGGACACATAAGAGACCACGCATGGAGCACCACTAAGCTGAGCCTGAGCCTACCCTGCTCTTCGCACAACTATTTAACAACTTCCCATCACTTCTCCTTGCACATACATGTTTTGCAACACTTCAGGACATGCTGCTGATGCCAAACACGACCAACTCTGGTGCTTAGACCCTACTAAGTTTTGCATGGCTACCCCCACATGATACAAAACTTCTGAATCACAGCTGGCTGTGGACACAGTGTAGGCACTCTCAGAAAGCAGTGCATTGGGGTTACTGAGCTGAAAGGGAGCCATTCTTTGCACTTGTGACACAACCAATCCTCACCTCAGAAAAAAACTGTCCTGGTAATCAGAAGCTGACTGTACCTTAATATCATTCACTCTGACTACAGTGAACTAAAAACTGCTGACAGCAAGTCTACACTAAATGTTTCTTTGTAACGTTCAGAAAAGAGTATTGCTTATCATAGAGAAAGCATTTACGTAATATTCTTCAAGCCCTGTTTAAAGGTCCTCCATACAAGAAGTCAGAGCTTGGTGAATTATTGCTGCATTTCACAACAACCTACCCATACAGAAGTTTAAGACTCAGATGGAGAATGAGTGTTCACAGGAGAAATAAAAAGAAAATTTTACAACTAACACCATTTCAAAGTATTTAAATACATAAAGCCTAAAATGGTCATTCCTCATACATAAAGACATACTATACTAATGTTTTGTGTAAACTGATGTAAATTATAAAAAACAAATTTAACATAGGCGATTTTAGTTCAACTTGGAAACATCATAAAACCGTGAAAAGTAAATTGTATGAATGATTTACTTGATTGTGTTAATTCTCATGTCAGCATCAGATTGGTACTATCTTTTTAGAGACTAACACATATGCACAGGGCTGCAAACAAGATTAAACTCCTAGTTTTGCTAAAGCTTTTACATCATTGTGATAGAAAATCATTTAATTCTAAGACATTTTTCTCAGAGGATTAGCAACTTCATTTCTTTCATACAAGTTTTAAACAACTGTCTGGCAAGCTGCTTGCATGATGAAATTATAAATGCATAGACGAGTTTAAAGAAAGAAACATTAAAAGTCATTGTTAAAACTTGACCCTCAGATAGATCTATAAAGCATCAAAGATCATAAAGAGCAATTTATCATAATGTTGTATTACCTCCTGCAGAATAACAGACTTCACTAAAAGTCAAAAGGTTGGTTATTGTCAAAAATATATTTTCCCTAAGAAATAGCTATCATCAGTAGCTGTTCTCTGAAGAACATGCAGCAAGACAGCAATTTAAAGCAATGATTTCTGTAGGAAGAAAAAGAGGGGGAAAACCATCTAAAGTAGTAGTTATGAGATCAATGCTACCAAACACCAAAGCCTGTCAAGACTGTATATAGAATGAAAACATTTAATTTCAAGATTACCTCAATTCATAAAAATTATTAAACACTGAAAAAAGCACAATGATTTTGCAAACTTCTCTTGTTGACATTGATTTCCAGTTGAGCTAAAAATACTAACCTGAGCTCTTTTTTCTCTAAGTTCCTGCTGCTGTAACCTTCTCTTTTCACGCTTCTCTTGCAACTTTTCTACCTCTTTTACACAGTTAGATTTTCTACGTGCTTAAAGAAAAAGACACAATTTTAAAATAGTTTCTGTATTTACACTGTAAACTTCAATTTAATTATTGTATCAATATCAGAATGCATCAATTATCAACTATATTTTCAAGTAAATCTGTATTAGTATAGAATGATTACGGCATTTAAAATTCTAAAATGCATGAAATTTATTAGAAAAATGTCATGAAAATGAGACAATAATTACACAAACAAAAACATATGACCTTGAAAATATATTTGGACAGATACATGTGATCTCTTGGTTTGAATTAAAAGCATGCCCAGACAAAATTTTTTAAAAAACTTTAAAAAAAACAAAAAAAAGAAGATAAACAACACCATCATGGTTAAAAGAAAATAAAGGAAAAACAAATTCCAAATACTAGTACAATTATGATGGAAATGAAAATTTGTTTAGCCACAGCTTTCTGCAAAAGCTCCTCAAGGAAGCTCACAGACAACTGAGCTGTGTAGACCACTTGTCATCTATGGATAACAACATAATCCAAGAGAATGTACATGTAATGCCCAGAATGAATGAGTCCTTGATACACGGTTTACATACAAGGGGGTCCAAATTCCTTTTTTGCAGCTTGAACCGGAGATATATCTGAAACAGTACCATTCTGTTGAGAGGAGGAAGACTGCTCGGGAAGCTGAGTAGGTCGTGCACGTGCAGAACCAACCACTGCAATGGAGAAACACAAAGCTCATCTCGACATGGAGGAGTAACTTGTTCATCCATTTATGAAATGCTTTGTTAAGATGAGATAAAATAAGGCCCCTTTCCAGACACAACAATTTACTGTGGATGAGTAGGAGCCATACTCATGGCAAGTTTACTAATAAAAACTTCTGGTATGCAGACTTTTTTATCCTAAAATTGTACACTAGCACAACATAGTTATTAAGTGCCAATGCTGCGCATGCGTATTTTTAAATGCTGCAGAATTAGTACAACTTACTGTACACAGAATGAAGTATTTACTTGGAGATATACAGTCCTGAAGCATGAAGTGCCTCAATTTTATTTATTTTGTAGTTATACCCAAAAAAACTAGTAGGAAAAGAAGCCCCACTGTTTCAAATTCTCTAGATTCTACAAAACGCTCCAACCCCATTGAGCCTATGATCTCCGGAGGAGCAAAGCACTAGAAATTAAAGCCAGTGAAGTGCAGCACAATCTGTAAGCAGAAGAAACAAGCTTTTTTGCCTCTATACTGCAGAGTATACAATCAACATGTCTAAACTTATGCATTGATTCTATACGTGTTAAGAATGCCAGTTTCTGAAGATGCTGTGATGTCTTTTTCCAGCGAATGCAGTGGGAGTGGTGAGCATGCAAGCCTCTGTGATTGAGCTGAATGATTTAAATTGTTTTTCAAACAGTTGCTTGGATCAGCTCTGCTTCAGTTGGCCCATTTCCAGCACAACTTCTAACAGAGTGTGCCAGAAGAATACAAAAGTGAAGGTATCAGCCCTGATCAGCAACCAGAGATGACACTCCAAGTGAAGGTCAGCTCACTGTAAAACATGGAAACAACTACAGAAACAGGTTTTGAACAGGACAGACAAAGACAAATGCTCAGATCATTCCACATATGATAGGAGATCTAGCTTGTAGCACAAACTGACTACATAAAATAAGACAGTGTGCGGAGAAAAGCTGAATTATAAGGCCAAAAATGAAAAATATTTAGGCCAACAGTGAATAGGTAAGAGGCATGATACTTATTAAAATACAAGTTACAGGGTTATTTCATACCAAACAGATAATTTACTACAAATGACAAAATGTATGGATGTGGGGACAGTCCATCAGTAAGACATCTCATATCTAAACCATACCAGGTCAGGGAAAAAAACCAAACCACTCTTGTATTTTCAATCTGCTTAATACACCCAGAGCCAAATGGCAGAAGGGCAAAAGTGGTTGCAATCAGAAGAGTCTGATCACATGCAAAGATATGCAAGCCCACATGTTTTCCAAGTTTAAACTGATGGACTGGAATCTAGTCTGGAGTAACATTAGTAGATTAATGTTTGGAAGAAGAGTCATCGTCACCATCACCATCACCAGTACAAGTTAGTTAAGCTGAACATAGGAGAGAAAATGAAAACAACAAGCAGTAACTACTCTTTCACATGCTATAGGTGCATTACATCTGTATTCATCCAATACATACTTTTCACCTATTCTCCTGTGGTATTTCAGCAATTTTTTTCAGGTTTTTTCACTATTAACTGTAGAGTGATAAAAAAACCTGTGGGACTTAAGTATTCCTTGAATGACTGTTTATATATAGGCTGTTATAAAACATCAGGCTGTTAATAAAAAAAGTTAAAAAATTGAAAATGTTAAGAATTTAAAGTGCACTACTTAGTGTATACTGAAACAGTCAAATAAGCTGAGGATACTTAGATGAAAGGTCCTTGCATGTTTTAACATTGCATAATTATCTTCAAATTTTTGCCCCTTCAGGTAATTCAGCTTAACTTTTATAAGCTATATTGCTTAAACTTGCACATAAATATTATTTGTACCGTATGAAGTATACATAGGAATAATTCTAGGAATTATATACCATGTCTTTTACATGTCACAGGCATACGTACCAAATGAGAAATGCAAAATTATTAAAGAATAATAGATAAGCAGGAGGTTAAATTTTTACCATATTTTTTACTTCATTGAAATGGAAAGAGATAACATTTACCTCTATTATCTCTGGCAGGAGGCTCATTCTTAGAAGGCAGCACAGTTCGTCGACTCTATAAAGAAAAAAGTCTCTCTTATTTGATCACCATATTATCGAAAACATAAACTGCAGCCCTACCTCTGCTTCTTTCCAGTGAATGAAAATAACACAACATGAACAATAGAGATCTTATTGCTGCCAAATCACACCATGAAAAATAGTTGCTTCCTTCAGCTGGCCCATTTCCTGCACACACTTCTAACAGAGTGTGTCAAAAGAGTACAACAGTGAAGGTATCCAGCTTTGATCAGATAACACTCCAAGTGAAGGTCAGCTCACTGTACAACATGGAAACAGCTACAGAAAAAGGTTTCTGTAAAAGTGAAGGGGTGAAGGCTGATGGAACTGTACTGTTTCAGAAAACTCCAAAACCTTTCCTATATTTTTCATTAAGACATTTAGTTATAAAAACATTAGTTCCCAACTCCCCCTCTACCAAACCTGTTCTTAAAAAAAATTAGAAATCCCTATTCACTACAGGAAAAAGAAAGGAACACAGTTATCAAACAGCACCACAGACACAAAAGTTAAGTTACACATTCTAGCAGAACATCATGTATAGAGCTACTGTACAGTTACGATGAACACGTTGCATAGATATTACCAACCTTCACAATTTTGTTTAGTTTGGCTGATGAAGCAGGTGGTGGTAGCGTCTCTGGACTAGGTTCAATATCTTCTTCAGGTGCAAGATCTGGGTTAAGTGAAAATATGCTCTCTAAATCAATCTGTGAAAAAGAGCACAAAACACATTAATGACTCTTGACATAAATCTTCTCTGTATCTCCTGTTATGTTTGACAATAAACAGTTAGTACATTTAGTGGTTTTGCCCCACAATTTGTTCATTCTAAGACCTGAATTATTTTCTGTTCACTAAAAACAGACTAATCTTTGGTCTTTGTATTATTTGAAAACACATCATTTAGAAAAGGGATGAATTAAAAATGAACAGTAGATAGTATCATTTTCTAAGGTGATCAAACTAAGAGAGAAGTAGCTAGTACTATTATGGTAATTTGACAATTTCTGCAAAATATGTAAGACATTCTGTAACAGAAAAAGAAAGAGATTTCAGTTATCTTTAACTTCCCAGACAGTGCAAAGGAAACAAATTGCAATGACCAAACAAAAATCAAACCATAGCTGAAACCATATTGAATTTATCATGCTTCTTTTTTTCTTTTTAGTATTATTGTCATTAAAATTGCTACAAAATCTAAGGGAGGAGGTGCAAGATCTTAAAAATAAGATTTTGTAAAAATGTTGAGGAGCTTTGGTCACTATAGACTTCTGTTTCTCTCAGCTGGACCTTTCCAAGACCTCAGTACTGTATAGATTCTGTGTGTCTTCAGCTGATGAAATCACCAGGACTTTCTCATGGCTTTCTTTTTTCTTTTTCCTGTGTTTTCACAAAACCAGTTAAGTGTAAAGTGTAATTATTTCTGACATGCTTCTCCAAACTGAAACTGGCTAACATGGTCCAAAATTTAAAGGAAGATGGAGTACGAAAGCATTACACAAAAAGACACAGTTTCATAAGGAAAGAAAGGCAGGAAAAGTGTTGCCAAGAATAACTGAATAAACAAACAAAGTGGTAGTTAAATTACTCAGGAATACAAACACAAGACAACTTCTAGTTTAGCTCCTCTCCTAGTTGCCTGTCTGAACTATGTGTCATTCTCCCTCTTAAAAATTTGATTTTTCTACTTGTAAAAATAGGATAACAAAGTCAATCTTTGTAACCTGGTTCAAAATCAACAGATGAGAAGAACTGCTTAAAAGCTATGACACAGAGCTCAGGAATTCAAATTTACAACAGAAAACAGAATTTTCTCAACACTTTCTGTACAAGACAGTCTGTAACCAAAGAATCATCAAGTAAATTAAGATTTTGTCTCATTTTTGTTTCCAGCGCAAATTCCAAAGTAATATTCATGTAGATTACACATTTTTTAAAAAGTTCTAAATAAAAAAGTTTACCTCTTTCCCTTTAGTATCTCCATTTTCAATCCATTCAACAGTTACACTTTCATTATCTTCATTTAGGGATGTTACCATAGCTTGGTGAATTCGGCCTAGAAAGCAAATACAAAGGATCATTTATTAACTGGTGGAAAAAATTTCCAGAACTGATTTTCATCCCTGCACTGAGACATACAGAGAGTGGTAGGAAGAAGATGGTTCAAAAAAAATGAGGTGATAAATAGAAGGTGATTGTAGGTCACACACTGTGAAGTGGCTCAGACCTGACCTACCAGTGGAGGCTCTAACTGGACAGTCAGCACCCAAGTGAAAAGCACAATGAACAGAAAACTGAGTGGTAAGTAAACAGAGCACCTCAGGAAAGCCACACCACTTAGACTCTCTCTCCTTGAGAGCAGAAAATTCCAATACCAGAAGATTCCCACAGGTGCTAAAGGCCCCTGAAGTGCACTTCACAAAGGCTTGTTTGTCTCCCCTTCTAGGCTGACACGACATTACACATCTCAACACAGAAATTAAGGCCTTTGAAATTGTGTTCTGATACATATTTTTTAAAGGCACCAATCAGCTGGTAGTCCAACTAAAAATAAACTGCCCAGAACAACAAACGATTATTTTAGGAAGAGCTACTTATACAGACTGCTGAGCTTGAGTTTAAGGTGCTTTTGCATTGACTTCTCCAGTGAAAGACCCAAAGGAAGCAAGCCCCCAAAGAGTAAAATAAAACCAGTAAATTTTCAGTAGGAATAAGGACTTTTCTTCTCAAATATGTAGTACACTGCAATTTTTGTGTGTCCTATTTCCCATGCACCGTATAGAAGAGCAACTGGAAGAGCAGGATAGCCATGCACTGACATAAAAGGATCAAGACCCAAGTGTCACACTGATTTCACATTCATGCTTTGCCCTAAAGTACCAAGAACTGAGGTTTCTAAAGAACATAAGTCCAAAGTAACTTGTCCTCTCACATCCTGCTGTAATGAGAGTCCATACTATGGATAAGCAATCCATTACTACACCTGCCACGAGCTGCCCCCTAGGATGACATGCAATTCCCAAAGCATGAGTGATCATCCTGGAGCAGTTGTACAAATGCTGCTGCTGGCTGGGCATCTGCTCAGGGTGAAATACAGCATGATTGGCACACATGCTTCAGTCTGGGCCTTCTCTGCCTTGTACTTTCTCTTTTTTTCTAAAGCTATTGGCTCTACAAATCTCGTTTAGTTTTCTGCTCCACTGCTTGTTTCAATTTTTTGTTTTAGCCACTTCAGTCACAATTTGACAGTTTTCCAGAAAAAAAAAAAAGTTTTTTACAGTCTAAGCTTTCTAGGGCCTGCAGAGGGACAGAAAGAAAGAAAAACCTTGAGTGATATCCCAAATTAACTCAGTTAACAGTGGGAGTAACAAATGTATACCATTAATATTTCTTTTATTACAAAGGCTGCCTAAACATTCACATCTAGATAAGATTCAGTAAGAAGAGGGTCAACAGGGAAGTGCCATGGAAGGTAACAGCAAATCCCTGTACTGTCTCACGGTGTGTGGAGGAAGAGCCTAGCTGCAGCCCAGGTGAGGTGTAGTGCTCAGAGAACTCATGGGGCAGCCAGCAGCCCTGGGCAGCATCGCTTTCACATCTGCAGCACTCGCCTTGCTGGCAACACACATTATACATGCATTTACAGTCTCCACACTTCTGGCCCACGGCATAACAGTTGCTCCCACACTAAAGAAGGTTAAGTAGTTTTTCAACATTCTAAGTAAAAAGCTTCCCCTTTTGCTTCACTTGGTTTCTGTCCTCTGGCATTTTTTTTTTTTCCCTGACCCATGCTTTTTCTGAACAAACCCTTCCATTTGTGCTTCCTGAGCACCATTCTCGCTACCCTCAATACCCCTCTCCATTAATATTTCAGTGTTTAATAACCTCTCAGGACTCAATTTTGTGTGAGAACACTGTTGTAGAACTGTTTCAACAAGCTCTATGGTCCTTCAGCAAAGCAGCAACAGAAGCTGCTGTCTTCCTGTAGCTACGCCACTCCTGCAAAGAGTGCACTGAGACCAGGCCACAAGGATACAAAAGCTCTGGGAACTTGGAATTTAAGCTTACATTGGTATGATCTTCTGCTGCTGTTTTAAGGCTTGGCCCAGCTGTCAAACCAGATTCAAGAGAAAAATGGTGTATGAAAAATATCTGTTTAGTAAAACATATTCTATACAATACTACAATAATACTTATTTTGTTACCAAATTTTTAAAATTTTGAAGAAAACCACTATTCACAGCTGAAACCTTTGACACTCTATTAGTCACAGAGCCATCATGTAAGTCCTATTACCTGTTTCTGTGCTCTATTACTTTTGAAGAGAACAAGTAATATCTAAAATGGTTTCATCTATGCCATAACAAGTGAAAAGAGATCAAAGCAGGCTAATGAATGAACAGAAAATACCCCAAACTCTAACAAACACAGTAAGCCAGCATGCTTACATTCTTTTGTTTACATAACAAAAGAATCACAATAAATTTTCCATCTCTGTGCCAGATTTCATCCCTTCCCTGGCCAAGAAGGTCAGGGCTGAATAAAAACCACAAAAACTCACATACTAACAGAAATAAAAGTTATGTCTATCTTCCAAATACTCTGATCTTAAACAGAAAATGTTCACTACAGTGTTTAAACTGGCAATGTATTCATACTATTTGTTCCTAAAAATTCTTTGTGTTACTAAAAGTTTACATGTTACTGAAGAGCCAGATAGAGCATTTACATCTTTACAATTGCCTCTTGCTCTCTGGAAACAGTATTCCATTATATTTTTCTAGTACACAGCTGAATACAGCAGCTGGGAAATTCAGGAATGCCAACAACCAATTAGGCTGGCAAAAACCTCGTCTAGCATATAAAGCAAGACCAAGCTAAAAATGCTAAAGTGTAAGAGCCAATCTGCAGAGAATGTTTCAATGCAATGACCTTAATTTCTGGTGCACTTTCTAGAGCTGTATCAAAATTTAACGTGTAAGCATGTCCATGTAAACATGAACCAGCTTTATAAGCTGAAGAAGTAACAAGTGATTCAAGATTGTCTTTATACACACCTGAAAACCAGAATAAGTAGAGCTGATAAAATTCTTCACTTGGCATTTTCCTAATTTCTAGTGCCTCTCCTCACATGATTAGAATTCAGATCACAAGCAACATTTTTTTTCTGAGAAGTTGTTTCATTTCTGTAGGGCTCCCCAGAGAAGTGGTCACAGCACCAAGCCTGAGTTCAAGATGTGTTTGGATAACACTCTCAGGCACATGCTGTGACTCTTGTCCTGTTCAGGGCCAGGAGCTGGACTTGATGATCCTGACAGGTCCCTTCTAACTCAGCATATTTTGTGATTCTATGGGGATAAAACTAATGGAGAAGTTATTTGAAAAAGCTATTATTTGGGTAAGTATGTTCTGTCATACAGCACATGACATTTGACTTAACTACTGACCAGAAAATACTGCTGCATAAAAAATGCTGCTGCCAATACAGCAGTACAACAGAAAAGTGTTTTGACACCAACATGTAAGAATTACCTTAAATACACAGACATTACAATATCTAGTCAAGTGAAAAACATCAACCTGCCATTCCTTTTCTTTCTAGTCATCTGATGAACATTTGACAAATAGAAGGAAGCAAACTTATTGATCTGATCTGGAGACATATGGTATAAATATCCTCTATTGTAAAAGTTCATCAACCAAGCACTTAGCTTTTTTAAGTGCATCAACACAACATGTTCTTAGGCGATTGTAAAAACATACTACAATTGCACACCTACTACAGTCTTGCTGAGGATGACCACTGCAACAGAAGCTACTCACACCTTAGAATTTTATAATACATATTTGTGAAATAGCCATGATTTTCCTATTCATGTTCATGAGTGACTAATGTGAATGTTACCTCATCTAGAGACACCTGGACATGACTGACTTTCACTCTCTGTCAACTGATAGTGAAAAATTAATACTGTGAAGAATACTATTTTCTTCACTCTTTCTTAAGTAATACAAACTCTAAGTTACATATACAAAAAGAAATATGTTTAGTAGAAGCAAGAGGCTGCAAATTCAGAAGCAGCAGACAGAATTACTGTCAATAAAATTACCTTCTGTGCTACAGGTTCTAATCCTGGCAACTCTGGGGCTTACAGAGCTCAAGGAGGTAAAAAAAAAAAATAAAAATCACCAAATAATACCCGTAGCAAACTCTAAGGAAAAAATCCCAAAGAAAAAGAGAACTCCTGGCTTGGTGTCTCCATCAGTGTCAACAATGGGGATGTCCCTATTCAAACTAATCATCGTTTGTCATGGTCCTCCCCATGCACTACACAGACAGCCCTGCTGCTCATCCTCCAAGGAAAAAACTGCTGACAGGTATTACTTTCTCCACAACACCAAATGTATTTGATTTTAACTTGTTTCAAAGTTTCATTTATCCACAAAGCAGTGGATATAGTCTTTTATTTTCATTGTATCTACCACTGTAACACCGCTTTCATTTTACTTTATCTTGTATCTACCCGTGTTACACAACCTTTGTTTTACTTAATCATGGAGATTTATTTCAGCTTTGCCTGCCCTTCCAATTGCATTGGCTGTTACCTCAGTTACAGGGTTATCACACTGTCAAACAAACATTAAACATGCACAGTCCCTACAATATTTCTAAAGCAAGTTATTAAGTACTAAAAATAATATGTAATTAATTAAATACATATTTGAATATTTATTTTTGCGAATGATCCCTATCTGCTAAGTCATTTTGTGTATTATCAAAATCACAACAGCAATACCCAAGTTCTTCATATGAGACATATGTTACAACCACATCTTATCATCTCTGTAAACATCTACAATGTAACAGATAAGGATTTTGAGAAGAGAGAGCAGTATTACCCAAATCAAGTTTCCCATTTCTGCCTGTATGTTCCAGCTTCAAATTAAAATCCAACTTAATCTAATCTTGCCCCCACATAAAAAAGCTACCAAACTCAAAAATATCCCAAGCTAGATATGTAGGTAATTTCTGTGCAAGTACCAATCAAACACAGTGCTTTAGAAAAACAGAGTTCACAGATATTACTGACAGTCCACAAAGAAATGAGGAGGGGAGAAATAAACAACACACAGACGCGTCACTGAGCTGTGTATAATATTTCGCTTCAAAATACAAATAGTACATTTAATGTCCCTCATACAGCAAACAGGATGTAAGTGACTTTTTGGTTCCCCATCCATCCAACAGAAAAAAGCCCCTTTACTCTGACCTACTAAATTACAGCTCACTCTGCTCAGCCAAGCTGATCTTGTTAGCTGTCCATACAGAAACACCTTCTCTGAAGAAGTTACTATGAGTTGCATCCTCACATTTTTGTCTCTTGTGATTTTTGCTTCTCTAATAATTGTCAATCTCCAGTCTTGTCACGTTGTGATTTGGTGGGTTTTTCTGGATGTTTCATTTTGCAAGCTGATCTCTACAATTTCCCTTTACATTCAAAACAAGTTTTCTGTGGTTTCCATAGTTAGAGAACACTTTGCTTTTTACTTCCATTCAAGGCAGGTCCAACCACTTTTGGGGGTGGGGTGTTAATACCCTTTTAAGCAGATTTCAAAGGTCAATAAACTCCGCTTAAAACATCTTGTATTCATTTGCTTTCAGAAGCTTCAGCTGCCAGTGTAATCAATGGCAGTCATACCACTGGCTTTACAAGAGGTTTTCAATAGCATCTTACCAAGGTAGCCCTGGGAAGTTTTTGCTACATATTACCTCTGGAGGTGTCAGTGTCAGAGTGGAAGAGGATACATGTTACTAAAGCAGCTGACTTCATAACAAAGTGTCCCATTATGATGCCAACAGATGCACTGATATCTTGACACTTACCAGCAAGTTACCTCAGCTGTACCATGCCAGTCATCCTATTATTTTTAAGGGTGTATGAGCTCTCAACTTACTAATTTACCCACAGAGAAAGGTGTTTGGAAGGAAGCACCTTCTAGTCATATCTAATACATGCTGTTGTAAGTCGCCTAGAAAATTTTCAATAAACTGAAAATATTTTACTTTCATGTTATTAAGTGGTCTGCCTCTGCTATTCACTCAAAAAGCTGCACTAGCACCTTGCTGTAAATATATACAAACTTTTTAAAAGATTGAACGTATTCACAGTAATTTAGTACTCTAGGCTCTCCTTTATGGCCTGTACAAACACACCTGTGCAAGAACTATCTCTACCCGTTTCAGTCTGTTAAGAGCATCTGCTTTTCCAACACCATCAAGTGGGAGATGAAACATCCCAGAGAAGCTCCAGATCACTTTCCACAGGAACACTCATTGACAAATAACAGTGATTCTGAAATAGTCCTCACTTTTCCTCTTGGCACTTCACCTCATCCACATTTACTTTGTGACTAGCTAGAATATGAAGGTCTTACACCTGTCATTAACAGTTTATGATCTCCCAATCTATAGCAAAAGCACATTCACTTCACTTTTAGCCCAGTAGTTCTGCTCCACACGTCTTAATCTTCCAGCACAACATACATCTCCACATAGATGATAATCACACTCCAATGAAGTAATGAAGTCTCCCAAAAGTAGTGTTACTTTCTGTGTTATGACCAGGAATTATAAATTTAGTGAATAGGAAAGACTAGCCAGTCAGTCCCAAAACGGATCCCAGATGGTATGTTGTTAGTTAAAAATTACTAGGTACACTATCAACACCTGTCTTAAGCATATTACCTTTCTTGTGTTAACCTTCAGCTGAATCCTTTTTCATACTCCACAAAATGGTTTATTAAATTCAGAGAAACTTAGGCCTTAATTTCACAAAATGGTTGATACTGGCAACACTGCACAAAGCCTCTCTCATCCTGATGCCCTGCCACGGCCAACCTCAGCACCACTATTCAACGTCATGTTCATTTGCTTCATCACTATCACACTAGTTCAGGACACAGGGACTAGAAGCACTTCAGCATCTGTCCTCCACTGTTTGCTACTATGTTCAGTCAAGGCACTGTACATTCCTAGAATGATTCAACTAGATTCATAATTTTTCCATTTATTTTAGTGCAAGATCAAGCAGGATGATCTGTAATCTCCTCTGATATTGATGTTAATGTGATGGCAAATTGCTCCATGCCTAAAATCTTTTTATTCATTTATGCTGGTTTTGTTGTTGGGGTACCACAACAGTCTTTCTCTTTGGGATGGGGAGGGGAAGGAACTTCTACAAGGATCTAGCATTTGCTGTCAAGGTAGATTGTGTCAGAAGCCATGGCATAACCCACGACCAGCATTTTCATTTTCAAGCATCAGGAAGTACTAGGATCTAACAGAAAATGTCCTGGAAATCCCTTCTATGCCTCTTTTTCAGACCTCACTATGGACAGAAACCCTAAGACAACTGGTATGGAGTTGGTACATGTTCACCATTGCCCTGGAATAGCATCTTTCATGGCATATCGCTCAGATATGAGCACTTTTAGTGCTCAGCCCAGGTCCCTCAGCTGTGCCTGTGGCAGCAAGTAGCACGCTGCTGCAGCAGGTGCAGAGAGGTCTGCAGAGCAAAGCAGGTGTTGCTGGGGATCAGACGTTCATAGCGTATGTTTTGCAGGGCACTGGGGGGTCTAGCACCACAGTCTGAACACCCTTTGCCAGAGGGCACCATGCACCTATCTTGAAGGTACCCTCCAGTCACATTTTATCCAAAAGGAATTTGGTGTGCTCCAGGCTACTTTAACAACAAACTAAAGCACAGCAAAAGGAAGTAAGTGATGATCAGAAGACCTGTATCCAAAGTCTATTTTCTGTATGAACTGAAATCCTTGTTACAGATGCACCCCTGTGGTCCCAAATGGCATCAAGACCTCTTAATTCACCTTGACCTGAACAAAAATGAGAAAACTGCATTGCAATCTCCCACTATGATGCTTTTAAGAGCATGAATAGGCGTACATGTTGCATATCCACATACATGCACAAGAATATTACAGTATGATGCTTACCAAAATAAAGGACTGTCCAAGAAGTGACAGACAAAAGGATGTTATTCAGGCCTTCCCTCAAGAACTAGTCACAGGATTCAGGTTTTCTGTAGGAGGCGGGTTATCTGGTTCACTCCAGACAGGAAACTGGAAGCGAACTACCACATACGTACTGAGAATTATCATGGTACCAGGACATTAGACTAAAATGAGGTGCAAGATAAATTCACAGGCAAAACAGTACAAATTGTGAAATATTTTAACCCTCTGCATGAGAAGATAGCATGCAAACAAGTTATTAATGAAGTAGGGCATCAGGAAAGAGAAGCATGTTTTCTTTTACTATACAGGCCTTTCAAAACCTTAGCTACAAACTTACAGAACATCTCTGTATTACACTGAATTTTCCATCTGATCCTCTGACAAGACAGTTTTTTGGGTACTTATATGTCATGATACCTAAAGGGCCTCCCAAAAATAAAGGAGTACAGAAAAAAAGTGGCAGATGAGCATCAACATTAAAACAAAGGAAAAGTAACATCCAGAGAAAATGAATCTTAATTACAACTTTACTGCTGAATCTGGAACTAGAACCTACAGCTCAAGAGATCCTTAAGTTGACACAGCTCTCTAAAAACATCATTGCCTAAACATGCATCTGCAAAGATAAAAAAAGCTTCTGAAACTCAAAAGCCAGTATCCTTTTCAAACTATAAATAAAACCTTGGCACACCCACATCTGAAGTACTATGGCACAAGTCTTCATACCTCAAAAAAGATGTAGTGGACTAAGAGAAGGAAAATTAAGAAGACAAAGAGAATAAGGATATTAAGCAGGTAATAACTGTTCACTTTTAAGGAGAAGACTGAGGGTGAACTTAGTTGCACTTCACATCCATAAAGGACAAAATGAGTGAAAACTATTATTGATGAAATTCTGCATGACTAAAGCTGGGAGTAGTCTCTTAAGGTACTAGTTATTGACAGATAAAAGTGTTAATGTACGCTTATATGCAGAAAGCAAGGAACTTCTAAATATTGTGTCTGCAAGAGGCAGACAGTGTAAGTTTGTTCACAAAGGTACTCAGTAAATTCACAGACAACTGACCTATAAATGACTAGGACAAGGCAAAGTTGTACTTCTAACATTGTATATATAATTCTGGACAGTGGGAGAAGACAAAGACTTTGGACAAAGATGAGGCTGATGTGCTTCCCCTAAATACCCTCTAGTTGCTGGGCTAGATGAACCTCCCCTCTGATCTACTTACAGTACTTCATATAGAAATGGTGAGCTTACTAGAAGTACTGTAAGTAGTAAGGAGACTGAGAAATCTCAAAAAAAAGCAAAAATACTTTAGAAGATTAAAAAAAAAAAAACCAAAAAAACAACTTTCTCCAATGTCAGTAAAATCTTATAAGGAGAGTAGGTAAAAAGTTTTCATTCGTATTTCATAAAGTAAAAATCTTGTCATATATTCACACATATCCCTTCTAAAGTGTAAAAAAAACCCAAAATGAAACAATAATAAACTACCCATTTTCAAAATCCTGTGAGGTTTTCCAGCACCTGCTGGTCCCTTCCACAGCCCATATGAACCCCCTTCAGTTCTTATATTTAAAAAAGATTAAGGAATCAGAGATGCAAACTTTATTCAAATAAGAACAAGACATCAATGTATAAAATTATTATATTTGCTGTCCTCTAGCAAATTTTTCTTTTACTGATGCAGCATAAGTGAAGGTTTCCATTGAATTCCTGGTAACATTTCCTCCTGTCCCATGAGTTCATAACTTGTAAACAGGTCGCAGGAATAGTTCAGTATTTCATATTATCTTTTTTTAAATATATTTTTTTAAAACTGAATATAATTTGACATCTTTTTGTGCATTTAGTCAGCAGTTCCTTGGAGACCTTTAGAACAATTTTGCAGGCAGCTTCTGTAAAACTGCTTCTCAAAATTACTCTCAGAGTACTTCTTCACATATTTTTGCAGATCCAGGCCCTCTCTGTTCAGTATAAATTTCACTACATTTATGATGTGTAAGCAAATTAGATTCAGATCAAGTATGTCTGTATGGCATTAGCTGAGGTAGAGTTATCTTTCTTCCTAGCAGCCAGTATACTGCTATGTTTTTGATCTAGTAAGAGAATAATGTTGAAAACACACTTATGCTTTAGTTGTTAATACTTAGTGCTTACCCCAAATCAAGGACATTTTAGTGTCCCAAGCTCTGCCAGTGAGCAGGTGCACAAGAGCATGGGAGGAAGCATAACCAGGAGAGCTGACCTGAACTAGCCAAAGGGATATTCTTTATTTTTCCAAGGGCATGTAGTGACAGGACTAGGGTAACAGCCTTAGACTCACAGAGAGTAGGTTTAGACTGGATATTTGGAAAAATTCTTTGTTGTGAGGGTGGCGAAGCACTGGAACAGGTTATCAAGAGAAACTGTGGATGCTTCATCCATGGAAGCTTTCAAGGTCAGACTGGACAGGGCTCTGAGCAACTAGATCTAGTGGAAGGCATCCCTGCCCATAGTAGGGGTGATGAGGTGATGGAAGCAGATGATTTTCGGTGTCCTTTTCAACCCCAATCATTCTATGGTCCTGTCACTCCATACTTAGAATGTCATGCCCAGTATATAAACGGGGGCAAGTCAGCTGGGAGGGCCCAACTCGCTTCATGGGGACAGGCTGGACATTGGTGAGCAGATGGTGAGACTTTGTATCACTTGCCTTTTTTAGGGCTTTATTTCTCTCTCTCCTACTGCTGCCTCCCTTACATTACAAGTATGTTACTGTTTTTACCACTACTACTACTATTAGTATTCAACCATTAAACTGTTTTTTTTCCAATCTCCAAGTTTTACCTTTTTTTTTTTTTTTCTAATTCTTCTCCCCATCCCACCAATGGTGGAGGTCTGTAGACTGAATAAGCTGTTCTGTGGTACTTAGTTGCTATCTGGGATTAAACCTAGACAGTCTTTCAAACAGTATTTGGATTTTGTGGTTGTTGAAATTTGTTTAGTAATAGGATTTAAGACTGTGGTGGATTAAAATACTGTGGTGAATATTACCTGCAAAAGATTGACATGACTTGGCCAGTCTTCTCCCTCCCTTCCCTCCTTTTTCATATTGTTTGTTGTTTGAATAAATGGTAGAGACATCCTTTTCATGATTTTCTCTACTTTCTCTGATTCTGACTGTACCCGTATAAAAACAATAGCTTCTTGTATCACACAGAAAAATTTACCAGCACCTTCTACAGATATTTTCAAATAGTACCCTTTGTTTTTCATGACCCATCCTGTCAAACAGAGGTTTGTTGTTTGTTGGAGCTCTTTTTTTCCCTTTCCTTTACAAAATTATATTTAGGAAGGACATGTACCATTACTTAATTCATTACAAAGCTGCCGACTGTTGCTCCAGGTTAAAAGTGAGAAGACTTTATTCTCACACAAGTTTAAAGCTTGTATTTTATCTTAACAAGGTTCTAAAACTTCAAACAAACAAGAAAACTTTAAGTAGGGTGATTCTTCTGTGCTTGATGAGAGCTTACTGTAACTTAAAAATCGTCTAGGCGTGATTAAAATATTGACATTATTCATCACCACCTGAATTCCTATTGTACTAAAATGCCAAAATGTTGACGTTCACATCATAAAAATACAGTAGTACAAGAAAACATAACCCAAAGCAGGATTAGAGGTTTTGAGTATTTAAAGACCTAAGTGTTTATGTGCTTTTCAAGCTGATTTTACTTCCACTGACTTCTTCCTAGAGCCAGAGATGCTCATTAGCAAATCAGTATGCATTCCTGCATCTCTATAGACGAAACGCTTCTACAGATCAGTTGTGCAAACTAGACCAGTTGGAAATACTCCTCAAACTCTGTATGTATTCTAGCCACAGAATAAAAGTAATACATTTTAGTGACTACAAAATGTGCAGCCCTGTGTAACAAAATTTCTAGAGGCAAACTCTGCAAGGGCCTAAGTATGCAACATACCTTGCTTCTAAAGAGAAAGTTTTAAACAAAGCCCACTGTTCACCTTCCTCTACCCACACATTCAGTGTGCTCATCCCCTGAAGGCAACTCTTAAATACACAATTTTGTCATTAACAGAAAAGACTAAAAATACACTTCTGACACCTGGAATCACACAGATATTTGAGCGCCCGATGGGAGCCAAGAGAACATCAAACTTAGAAAACTCGGCACAGCCGCAATGAGATTTTTGAAAGTAAGTAACATTCTACTAAGTTAACAGTTTACTACACACCCTTAAAAATTAAAACAAAGTAAAAGACTTTTCGTTATCTACAAGTTACATTATTACTGGTTGGGATTAGACAATTAGTTTCACATGGTGTTGGTGTTACATCAGTGACAGAAAATGCAGCAGACTGTCCCCTTAGCGAGCCTGGGGAGCCCACCAAAAACTGACACTAAATAAAAACTAAGCTACTCTGAAAGCATAATTATTTGAACAGATCAAAACAAAAAACTCTACTACCACATTCAAGCCTTTAAAGCAACTAAATCCCCCATTCTTCTTCCAAGAGTCAAAATACAGTATCAGATCCAGTGTTGCTAAATAAGATCCAATTTAAAAAAAATTTTAAAAAAAGACAAAAGAAAAAAACTGATCAAGTGGCTTAATTAAATTAAATCTAATTGATAATACACATTGTTCAAAACCATCATTAAAAGTTTTGGTTAGACACAGTTTTACAGGGTTGTCTTTAAAAGCCTCTACCCACTCCTTTTAAGCAATTCTAAAATTAACTTGGGTTCCTAGCAACAAGAAACAACTGAATTTAGACTGTAATAGTAGAGTTATCAGAAGTCTTCTAGGCATGTGCTGCTCAATGGTTCAGTGCACTATATACATTTTACAAACATCTTAAGAGCACAGTCTGATAAATTCATACTTTTTTTCCAGGAAAGGTATATCTAATGTATTTTTACACACAGCTTTATTGCCTTCTGTCTAACAGATTTAAACCTAGTTTTACATATTTAGCAATGACCAAATTCAAATTAAGCAAAATTAGCTTGGCAGAACACTTTTTAATGATGAAATGGCAAAGCCATCTTTGTAACATCCTCCCTGAGAACTACTACCTGCTGGCTGCCCCATTTCCCTAGAGCAATTACTGGGCATGGAGAAGAGTGGCACAAGATACCAACATCAAGCCTCCTGTTCTACCTCCATGGGGGACCCCATCAGGAAAGCATTTAACAGTGGTAGATGAATTCGCTGAGTTCTAGCAAATCAATGGTATCTGAATACTCTAAGGTCACAACTGACCTTATCATGATACCTTGTGGGGATATGAACAAAGCATGTTTCCTGGTTATGGGATACAGTCAACACTGTCTCATGGCTAAACACTTAATAGAGAATTCAAAGCAGAAGTCAGAGGTGCAGTAAAGTCATATCAATCACCTATCTACCTCGGTATTTGGAACGCTATAGGAACATACAGACTGTTTCATTCTTTGAGTGAAAATAAATATATATATATATAT
>JACBWW010000008.1:17467557-17841349 GCA_020086605.1 Lanius collurio
TGATTCTGTAGTAGCGCGCCCCCCGCCCCGGGCGCGCGCAGAGTGCGCGGGCACCGCGGGCGGCTCCCGGCGGGTGCAGGCCCGGCCCGGCCGCGGTGTCGCCTCCGCCCGTAGGCCTGCGACACACACACATCCCCCCCACACACCCACCCCCACCCGTGCCCCTGCGGCACCAGATGGTGACCGAGCTGCTCTGGAGCGTTAATGTAATAGCTTTATCTACCTGCCGCCTGCTCGTGCGGCTCCCATGTGCACAGCAGAGCAGCTTAGGAGCAGTCGTCCTCCTCCCCAGCCTGCCAGCACCTCTTGTGTCCAAGGCACAGCGTTCCTGGGTATGTCCTGTGCAGGGCTAAGAGCTGGTCTCGATGATCCTTGTGGATCCCTTCCGACTCAGAATACTCTCTGATTCTCTGAAGGCCACCCCGTCAACCGCATCCATCCATTTCGGCAGCCTATAGGGAAGCCAGGGAAGGCTCTTTTGTCAGGAGCTATAGTGATAGGGCAAGGATTAATGGGTACAAATTGAAAGAGGGGAAATTTAGGTTAGATGTTAGAAAGAAATTATTTGTGAAAGTGCTGAGACATTGGGACATTTACCGAGGCAGATTGTAGGTGAGGCCCCAACCCAGTCGGTGTTCAAGGCCACATTGAATAATGCCTTGAGCAACCTCATCTAGTGAGATGTCTCTGCCCTATGGAAGAGGATTTAGGACCAGATGATTTTTAAGGCTCATTCCAATTCCTTAACATTCTACGATTCTATTACCTTTGCCTCATGCTCTGTGTCTTTATACAGCTTAAATAAAAATAAAACACACTCCATGTTCCACATTTTCCTATTGTGGTTTCTGCATCCCAGGCAAGCCACTGTATTACACACTGCCCCTTGGGATTCTCCTCCAAGGGTGGTTCCACACACGATGAAACTGCCACCTGTTTAAAATTGTCTTTCCTGCACAGCTTCTGGTGACCTTGAACATCACCACAATAAACTCCTTAATTACTTGCCAAGCAAAAGCCAGTCTAGTAAAAATAATCCTCCAATCCACACATCAATGGGTGATATGGAATGACAGCTGACACCCTGCCACTCCAGTGAGACCGGTGCCCTCCCAGTCAGCCTGTCACACTCCTTGCCTCATCTCCTCCTGCAGCCTCCACTGTCAGTTTCATACGGAAATCAGTATGATACCTGGAAAGTCAGAGTCAAGAAATCAGAACTCCCAATTCCTACAGCCTTTGTTCATGTAGAGTTGCAGCTGTGGTGGTACAACTTCCCCCACCACACTATGATCTCAGAAATACTCATTAGGCCTTAATGAACAGCACCTGACTTAAGCTGTTCTTGAGCTTATCAAAAACACTGTCTGCTCTCAGGAACTTACCTGGTCTAGTGTGTTTTGATCAATAAGCTTGGAAACTTATTTTTATTGCCTGAAAAACAACCCAAGTCAAACAACACTTTTGTCATTGAACTTTCAAGGAAAGTTACAGACCTGAATTGTGACCAGAATGGAAAATTGCTATGACTAAAGCCCACTCTCTTGTGATCCTATACACAGTGGTCATGAAACCCTTTGTGCTCACCTGCACTCTTTTATTTATGATTAGTTTGATTAAGCCTTCCCTGTTGTTTCTATATAATGTGAAAATAAAACCATTCAGATTCTCGGGTCAGATGCAGAGTAATGGAAAAATGTCTCATTTGAAAAAGTTAAATATGAAATGATACATTATTTTTCATATTATGTGCTTTGTGTACTCCCTAAATGTTAACATGTGAGTGGTAAACTATGTGTGCTTTTCTGGAAAATTATTTGACTCCTGTCATTGCAGAAATAGATGACTACTTTTACAAACAGATCATCCCACTGAGGTAACAAAGCTGTATCTTAGAAAAATATACACAATTTTAAGTGTTTAAAAAATCAGGTTCTACTCTTAAATAAAATAGGTCTTAAGCAGACATAGATCTGGACGTAACCCTGAAATCTCTGAAACACTTTGACCTTAGTCCAGCAGATCATTTTAAAATATTCTAAACTTTTAACACATACTTGAATTTGACTTATGAAAATAAGACCCATAATTACTGTTTTGCTGTATACACTGTGTTAACTGAGATTTTTTTGTTGTTGTTGTTGTCATGAAATACACATAGAAGCTGTCATACAGCAATTAAGCAATGTCCAGAAAACTATTGGTTTGTGCCTGGAAAATGAAGAGGGCTAATAGTAAATAAATTCGAAATATTTTAATTATATGACAAAGCATTATAGGAAATTTTCTTGTGGAATTAAAACCCTACCTGGTTGGGGTTTTGTAAAAACGTGGGTTTTTTTGTTTTTGTTTTTTTTTTTTGTAAGAAAAAGCTTCTTAAACTTACTCCTGAGTACCAGGTCTTTCTTACATAGTATACTAAATACATAGCTCTTCAAAATTTCTATAAATACTAATATATATTCAATCCAGTGTTAAATAGAAGCCTGAAAGCTTTAAGTTCCAAAATCTAGTTACATATTTTTAATTGAGGTCTAGGAAAATGTTTTTATGTAGAATATAGCTTTTTATTGGCTTCCAACGTACAATTACTCGGATCAATTTTTAGAAGGCATATTCATGGCTTTTAAAGTAATGTTTACAGAATTCCCAGAGCTGTATGTGTCTACTTTTTATGCATAAAGAGCATCAGTACATACTGCTCTTGCCAACACAGAAAAAATAATACAATTACTGAAGCTTTGTCATTCCATTCAAAACTTTGGCTGCTGGTGGACTAGTCATCCAAAGCAGTGGAAAACGATCATGCACCAGTTATGTTTCAACTGTTAGCAGGAATTCTTCAGTCTTTAACAAACACTAGTATTTGCTTGCATTTCACACAGACACAATTAGAAATTTTAATTTACTGTATTCATTATAAAAATTGCTTGATAACTTGGAAATAAATTATTATTAACTATTTTAACTATTTCACAGCACTAATGAACAAATATGATTTATCACAGTACACATTTATAATCATACTGATATGAAATTATTTCTTTTTAAAGATCAACTCTGAAAATATTTTTGTTTCTATTGATGCATCTGGTACCAAATGTGTGTGCAGGGCAGCCAACAGTCAGGTGGTCACTTGTAAGATTAAAAAAACAAGTCAACATATTTATTATACAGAAACAAATTTTAAAAGGAGACACTATACAACTATATCTTCTCAGGTCATCATGAGAACCTGTCACCAAAAAAAAAAAAAAAAAAAGCAAATTTAATGATAATAGAGGATTTCTTCCACTTAAAGATAAGAAAATATACAAGAAGAGCCTGAAATAGTTTGCCCAGTTGCCCACTTAGACAGATTGACTCTTCTTGTCCACTTCCTTACTTTGGTAAAAACAGTTCAGCTGAGCTGTCTCACAGATCCCTTCCTGCTCTTTTTTCCTTTTAAACATCTCTTCATCTATATTGTATCACTGTTTAAAACCACCCTCAATGGACCCAGCACTTCCTGATTAATTGCACTATACAAGAATATCAGAAAGTCATAAGAAAACTGCCTCACTTGAAGACAAAGTATTTCAATATATTTCCCACTGCATTATTAGATATAAAGATCTGATTTTCATGTAACTAATATTCATTATTTTGCATATCTGCCTTATTGAGAGTCAGAATATTTTCAACTGGGCACTCAAAGTTTAATAACTAACCTTTTGTCTTCCACACATGCATTCTAGATTCCATTTTTAAATGTCTACAAATCTGCTTGCTATCCTCAACAGGTTAACTGATGACTCATTTGAGTAACAATGCTTTTGGGATTATAATTAACTACTTATATATTAGAAACAGCACAGATTATTAGATTATCAGATTTAAACAAATATTTCTAAGCATAATAGCTTTCTCTGCATAGAGAATGTAGGTGCTCAAACCATTGTTGTAAGGCTCAAACATGCTTGTCATATGTCTAATTTAATAGAGCTGTCAGTAAACTACCCAGGATCTCTGCTCTTGCAAACATCGTCACTCCACATGTGCAAAGACCAACATTCCACAAGTTTTAGTACACTTCTACTGGTTTGAATGGTCAGCCAAAACTGTGGAAAAAGTAATTACCGAGCAAAGTTGTCCCCAAAGCAAACACAACGATAGAAATAAAATTGTTATTTCACTTACTGCATTATTATTCCAGATTGAGCTGCACTCTAAAGAGCTTCTGCATGCAGAAAACCAGAACAGTGCTAAGTACTGGATAAGGGAGTCAAGAAGTGAAAAGAGTGTGAACGTATTTCAATCTCTTCAAACTAGGACACATGAGAGAATAAAAGTGCTTTTGGGAAAAGCATACCATGCCCTTCACTCCAGCTTTGCATTTGCAGTAGCAGTGGCAACATCTTTTGCTCTTCTCTGCATTCATAGCTACTTGTGCACTTGGTGGGATTAGTTATAATATGTCCCTAAGGTGAAAATGACAGTCCAGGAAAAAACTACACTAGTTCAAAAGTCACAGAATAATAGAGGAAGCGCTGAAGAATAAGAAAGCTGGTTGTGCTTATTGCAGTAGACAGCAATGTGTTCATTATGGCTGTGGCACATACATTATGTATCCTCTTACTCATTCCATATGCTTCTGCTGAGTGTTTGGCCCAAGGCAGCTATGTATCAGGGGTCATATTTCATTATGCTTCCCTACTGATTATACTACAGACAGGCAGAATTCCTACTAGATAGCAAACTGCTTTGGAAAAAAAGAGAGGATGAACATCTGTCCAGGCTTCTTGCTGCCTACAGGTTAACCCAGAACAACTATACTGTGGATATTTGTATTTCGTCTTCACCCTCCTCTTCCTTCCTAATTTTCTCCCTTTTGCACTCCTCTCCAGGTCTTCGTGGGAAATCTCAGAGTGATTGTGGTAAAACAGTGTTCTAGTCAAGCAATGTGACTGAGTGATAAACATACATTTCTTATATCCTTCTACAATATAATTTAAGTCTTCTGTCAGAAGGAAATATCCTGTTACATCTCACCTGTGAAAGCAACTTTAGCATGTATGCATCTATTTTACAGCTTCATCTAATATTTTCATCCCATTTTTGCACCACCAGTAAGGCTTCTGCAATAAATCGTGTACAACTATTCTGCCTTTTTAAAACCAAGGGGTTTCTTTACTTGTCCTTAAAGGTTATTCTATAGCTGTCTGTAGGTTTCTGCACTAGTAGCACACAGTGTTAGCAAAACCACATATTCATACATGAGGTACTTTCGTCTTAAAATACATCAGTTTAGTACATTATTATGTTGAAATTTGAATTAATGTAGGTTATCAATGTGCTTGTTTTGTGGTTTCACCCCTTTTTGATGTCCTTTCATACATCAGGTGTAACATTTGTGTAACTAGCTAGAACTTCATGGCATAATAGTGTGTCAACACCCAGACACTGGGCTTGGTAATATGCCCAGAGGATACAGGGCTCTATCCTGAAAATGCCTGTTCCTCAACATTCAAGTGAAAATAGTGCAAAAAGGGCTATTTGCAGTTCCTCAAGCATATGATAGTCAGGGCCTAAATTCAAGCTAAAAGTATTCAAGTTCTAAAGGAAGATAGGCAGTGGATTTGGTTACATGAATCCTGGAAGACAGAAGCATTTAAATGAGTATCATGGTGCAGCAATCCCAAGGTTTCTTCCAAGTACAAGCATAGACCTCTGACAGTAGATATCCTTCTAGTAGTACAGTGACTGTGCAACTGGAGTGCATTTGTAACTATAATGATATATAATTTTATGAAGTAAAAATCATGATAAAACACTTTTTAAAATCAAAATAATAAAAACAGAGCTTTTCATCCATACTCTCTTACAGAACAATCAGGCGTGTCTCTGTTCCCTGTGTTTTTTCGTATAGCAAACTTTCATCAAGTCTTCTAAAAAAAAAAAGAAAAAATAGTAAAAGTTACTTTATTAAAAAAAATTACTGCTACATAAAATTATTTTCTTAAAATGCATTTGTTGTCTAATAATTTGACAGATTCATTGGATAAAATAATAAATTTGCATGCAAGTGGATTCATGCATGTTTTCTTCATTAATTTCAGAGAAAAAAACCCTGGAAATATTTATTAACTTTTATACCATTGCAAATGTCACTTCATTTCCTATTTATTCATCTTGGAAACTAGAGACAAATGATATGTGCTGACTATTCTGATCAGTTGTGCATTTGACAAATTCAGTTGCATATATGTATCAAAATGAAGACTTTTAGGAATATTGTAACAAATGTTATTTGTGTTGAGGGAGGTCTTATAATTTATAAGCACAGCAAGCATAAAGTTTCTGTCCTCAAAGTTTACAAAAAACTTAGGCATTGTAACTACTTCTTGCAACAACCACAAAAGCTGAAAATTATTAATGTCCCACATTTTTTTGTAAAACATCCCATGTGTTATTTTTTATATTAAAGGGTTATTGTTAAATTGTGTTCCTTTTCTCTGGGTTTCAGAAATGTTGAAACTTATAAAATTGAACAACTCTATTGTCTTCCAGTCCCTAGGCAAATGTCTTACCACATCTTACTTGCCAAAGCAATGAGAATGAAATGTTATGATCTGAAGAACTTACTGTAGTAAATTCCAAGTCAAAGCAGATGTTTACCTCAGTACACTTGCAGCTGAACTGCTACTTTGAGATCATTTAAAATCAAGGATTCCTGTAGATGCAGTGTGTAGGAGGGCAACTCTGAAAGAACACAGGCTGTTGCAATGGGGATAACTTGCAGCAGGAGCTTTTCGGCAAGGCGAGTAGGAAGGAAATACAAAGCGATATTTTTTAGATGTTGATGGATGTTTATTTCCCTCCAGCCCCATCATGGCCAAGGTCCCATGGCCGACTGCCCTCCCAATCATGAGACTACCCCCTTCTTCCTGGGCCCAAGGAGCCCCCAGCAACCAGTCAGAAGACAGGCACAGGCCACACATGACTTGGGGACAGGGACAGGGACAGACCTGTACACTCCAGGGTCCCTCCCTGGGACCTTGGAGGGAGAGGTACGTCAGCAACAGGCATTTTGTGGCAGTGAAATCGTACTGATTTTTAAGAAATAAACTGTACTGGAATGGATTCTGCTGCACAGACAGCTCTCAGGATCAAAACATAAATGGGGAGAAGCTGCACTTTTGTGTGGAAGGACTCCAGCAGGCATCAGTGCTTAGGCAACTCCTTTTCTGCTTGGATGAGGGGGTAGAGGGTCTCCATCTCTCTCAAGCTGGAGGCATAAAAGCTGTCACACTGAGATGTGGACAAAGGCACCTTCGAAGAAGATGCAGTGGCTGAAAGGCCTGGAAAGTCACAGAGAGCTGCTGGTGGCACAGGAGAGCAGTTATTTGAAAATAACAGCATGTCTCAATACACTGTGAATCTGGTGTAAAGCTTTTTCACCTAAATATTCATAATTGAGTTCAAATGTTTCCAAGCTCACTACATCAAGTGCATGACAGAAGAAATACTTAGAAGATTTTTGGGTCCACCTAATGAAATATATTTAAATATATTTAAGCTTTTTATACTTCTACTAAGTAATATACAGATAGTGAAAATATGCTGAGGAGAAAACTGCTTTTTATGTTTAGCTCTGAAAGTGGGTAGAGAATGTTTTGAAGTTGTGCTTCTCTTTAAGCTTAAAGAAATATATTCGTATTAAGTTCTGGTTACTAAACTTCCGATACAAACTTTTAAAGTGCCATAAAGCATCAGCTGAGTCACAAAGCTTACCCTAAGAAAGATCCTTT
Source organism: Lanius collurio (assembly GCA_020086605.1). Taxonomy (NCBI): domain Eukaryota; kingdom Metazoa; phylum Chordata; class Aves; order Passeriformes; family Laniidae; genus Lanius; species Lanius collurio. The sequence continues at coordinate 17,475,348 of JACBWW010000008.1, forward strand.
CTTATTTTTCCTATTTCTTCAGACAAAGGTATAACTGAATTTCTCTTTTTTAGTGCAGCATTGATGAAAATCCAGGCAAATGGCAGAAAAGATACTGAAAGATAAGCAAGTTTCATTTTATCTCCTTTGGACTTGCTAACAATGATGCTCTATAAAGTGCCCTCAAAAGCTCATTCACAGAATTTTTTTTTCCAAGTTGCATTTTAAAAGAGACATTTTTTCTTCTTCTTAACATGCTGTTAAGAAGAGATATTGGGCATGTGGAAGAAAGTTACAATTCCCAAAAATTAATATATCAGCAAGATTAAATGTCATAATCAAAATATCAAACTCACAAATGAGAAGTAAAATATTGAAACGTGCGATAACATTGCCTTGAAAATTCCCATAATATATAAAATAACCATGTTTAACAGAACCTGGTGTCAAGCTGCTCTCACAGAAGCAATGGTCGGTTCAGGCTGGGTGTGTTCTTGAAGAATAGCATGGGGTACATTGTAGATTAAAAAAATCCCTTTCTCTTTAAGTATAGTTAAATCCTGGATCAGATTATATGAAGTGTTTGTCATAATTTTCCAGTGAAGGTGATTCAAGAAGAGATTAAGTATCTCTTAGAGAGGATATATACCCTGTCTCTGAGCAGGAGGATGGGCTAGATGACCTCTTTCAGATCCTTGCAACCTTACATTTGTATTGTGATCATGACAAATCCTTTTTCTCCTGCTTAAACCTTCTCCCCCACCTGGATTAACAGATTTCATTTGAACTTCATGGCTGTTATAATTTTAGCAACAAGTTTAATGCTGTGTATTCAACAACTGCCCAAACGATTTACTTAGTAGCTTGAGCATGCAGCTCAGGAATTTGAAGAGAGAATCCCTGCTTTTCAATATGCTGGCAGAAGAGGTGGAGGGTTTTTTTCTATATAATTATACACAAAACCATCTAAGTGCCCTTCAGTGGCATTAAAATGAACTTACTTAGTAATTACTGAGGTTGTTAGAGTTACTAGCAATTTTCATTTCTGATTCTGAGGTTATAACCTCCTCTAAGGAAATCAGAAACAGACAAAGCCAGGCAAACCCAGGCAATTCCAGGATATGCAGTACATGTACACCTTTATCAGAAACTTCCCATACGAGTTGTTTTCTGTTGCTCAGATGTCAAGAGCCATCAATACAAAGCAAATTATAAGTAACAAGACCTAGTTAGGATGAGAATAAAATCCCTGTCTTGTAACTTTCCTGTCTTCATAATTTACATTTATTTTTATATTAATCCCCTTCTAAAACAAAGAGATTTAGACAAACAGGTGATTTTTGCACAAATTTTTCATCCTCAGAGTAAAATAAATTAGTGAAATAATGCAACATATTGAGAAACTCTGAAATGGGGGACGTACAGGTTTCCATTCTACAGGTTACAATCCATGAAGTTGACACACATTTTAGAGAATGGTGTTTAATTCACAGTGGCTAATTTACAGAAACTGTAACTTTTTTTCTCTCAGCTGTGATTTCTTATTTTAATTAAATATCTTTGAAGAATTTGACTTCATAGGTCTTATGGAGACAAGTGTTGGCACTAAACACTCTACAAATGAGGTATTGTAATTAGGTGCTCAATTTATGTGCCCCAGAGATAAAAGATCATCTCATAACTTCATTCTGTGACTATCTTATAGATTGTCACATATTTATTAAGCCATCTTTCCATGATTTCCCAGTGTTCACTAAATAAGAGGCAAACAGAATGACTCTGAGTGATGATGGCACTTAGTAGACCCAAGGTGAACAATATACAGCTCTTTTTGCATGAAGTTTTACTGTGTTCACAGAAATGTTTTTAATTTGTCATAATCCTCTTTAGTGACTTGTCACTGTACATCTAAGTGTGAAGTATTCACATCAGAATAATTGGTGAAGAAAACTTGCATCACTACAAAATACCTGCCACACTGGAAGACTGTGATAATAATTGTGTAAGACTGTGGGAAAGGCTTACTTTGAATAAGCAGCAAAATGGCATATTGAAGCAAATTGTGTGAAGAGGATGGCTCAGCAATGCCTTTTCTAGGTGTTGCCTTTTTCAACCTGGAAATGAAAATCAAGATAAATTTAGTGTAAGAGGTAATAAAAAAGTGGATCTTTATTGAAGGCTTTCAGGGGCAGTTATGGAAAGATGTCCACAAAAGCTCAACCACACAGGGTGAGTACAGTTTTTATAGGTTTAGCAAATTAGCAGAATTGACTAAAAGCACCGATTAAGAGGACAAGTGCTGAGGAAATACCCCCCTGGGTCAAGTCCCTTCTAAGTCTTGCCCTCCTTGGTACTGGGAGCACTTGTTTATGAAAATGTGTCTCAAAGACCTTGTTCTCATCCTCGCTTCTCAGGAAAACCAAGATAGGATAGGGGCCTTGTACCCCTTGGGCTCTGGAATTGGTCTTCTTGCCTAGGGAAAGGGCATGGAAAAGTACTGGGAAAACTAGCTAGAATACAATAATAGGCTGTAGAGCCCAAAATATATGTGCGAAGAGTACAGACAACATATAAAAGAAAAAATGGCAGAATCCAAGACAGCATCACAGGAAGCTGCCTGGTAGATAAGTCTAAATATTATTGCTGTGTAGAAAAAGAGTTCTCACTAGGCCTGGCTAAAATATTTTACTACGACATTCTTGGGATTAAGGCATCCTCTATAAGTTGATCTTTACTTAGGCCAATGACACTTAGACACCCTCGCTGGTGTTAGGACACCAGGAATGTGCAGAGTTATGCCCCGCAGCCCCCAACAAGACCATCAACATTCAGCAGACCTCCATGAAGCCAAAGAGACCATTAACCCTAGTGTTGTCTCTGATGTCCTATTTCTGCTAGAAAAGCTTGTCTTTCCAACCTACACTGGCATTTAAGAAAACAAAGCTAATTATTGAATTTGTTTCTAGGGTCCAAATTTGATTCTTGTATCCCAGGAAACTGGAATCATTAGGAGTCCTCCAATCCAAATACACCTAGTAAGAAAAAAATACAAGGACATGCAGAAGGCCTTCACATAGTCCCTATTCTGTGGGGGCTTTTTCCCAGGGCTGAACAAACATAGCAGTCCATCTGACAGCTGGTATGTCTTTTGGTGTGGAATTGGTGCTATGCATGAAGCTGTATGTCAAAGACCAATCATCCTAGTGACGATATCATCTATTATTGCTGTGCAATCAATAATAGGTTTGGTACAGTGCAGTACTATTTGCTGAGATAAATACTCACATATCATAGTCTAGTGCTTTACTAAGGAATCTCACTAGTCCAAGTGGACAAACAAAGTACCTGTTGGCTCAAGGATGTGGTTTATTACCTGAGAGCTTTTCCAAAATTTTTATCTCTTCTTTTGCCATTTACAAAGCTCAGCAGTTTGCACTAAGTAATATCATATCATTTAGGTAAGATAAGATCCTTCCTTTTAATGAAATTCCATCAACACTTCAAAGATTTCTCTGAAAAATATATTTGTCAGATTGTAATTTTGGATATTCTTTCTTAACCCCTTTGTGGATATAAACCTTCAGTTTGATTTTCATCTGAGCTTTTTTTTTTGTGGCTTTCATCTTTTCTCTCTTCTTCTAGAGTACGTCAACAGGAATGCATTTCCAAATGATAACACTTTTATGCAGAAGATGTAGATTTCAAGTAGATAGAAAAATAACGATTTCTCCCTTGTAAGAAACTCTCTGGTTTTGCCAAAGGTATATATGATTCAATGACATGTTGCTTCCCAGTTTTTAGATCTTTACTTAATATTTTTTTAAATCATACCTATCCAAAGTAAAGTGCAAACTTTTATCAATGCTCACAAAGCTGCTAGTATTAGACAGGAGAATAAATGTTCTAGGGAATACCAATAATAAAATTATTATTAGAGATTAATGGTATGCTTCTAACAGATGAAAACATATGATCAAAAATTCAGTACATATGAATTCTCAGCTCTTACCTTCTTGTCTATCACCTTACAAGGCCCTTGACTTGTGAAGTGCAGCAGGCTCACCCTCATCCTGAAGTGCCCTGAAGTACCCTGTCCAGAAGTCAACCAAATAATTTTCTGTGATGCCTATGAGGAGCAATTCTGCGTTTTCATTGTACCCTCCTTATAGTCTGTAATTATTCCACATGCATTTAGAGCCTTCTCTCCCCGTGAAAAACCATAACTGAGATATGGCAACCTGTCCTTTTAATAACTTATTGTATCACTTCATCACCTTTCCAGCCAATTTTGCATTAATTGAAGAAATAAAAGTCACTTACCAAACATGCTTTATCCAGGAACCCACTGGGATGACTAGTGTACACAATGTGCATACTGCTGTGGGCCAGCTCAGAGTTTTCAACTTCAGCAGCAGAGCTCCTCTTTCCAACACTTACCAGGTGCCTTTGAATCCCTGTTTGCACAACGGGCCTGTGCACAGTGAAGCTTCTTCTGGGGGAGCTGCAGCACTGTCTCCTCTCTTCATAGAATCATACAATATTCAAGTTGTGAGGGATCTTTAAAGGTCAACTAGTCCAGCCACCTTCAATGAGCAGGGAGATCTTCAATCAGATCAGGCTGCTCAGAGCCTGGTCCAGCCTGATCTTCAATAAGTCCAAGGGATGAGGTTTCTTCCCCCTATCTGAGAAACCTGTTCCAGTGTTTCACCACACTCATGGTAAAAAAATTCTTCCTTATATCTAGTCTGAATCTGCCCTCTCTAAGTACTAAGACAACAAATTTCTATTCTCCAGGCTGAAAAACCCCAGCTCTCAGCTTTTCTTCATAGGAAATGTGCTCCATCCTTCTGGTCATCCTCATAGCCCTGCTCTGTAACTACTGCAACAGGTCCATGTCCTTCCTGTGCTGGGACCCCAGGGCTGGATGCAGCACTGCAGGTGGGGTCTCAGTAGAGCAGAGGGGCAGAATCCCCTCCCTGGCCCCGCTGGCCACGCTGCTTTGGATGCAGCCCAGGACACATTTGGCTCTCTGGGCTGGGAGTGCCCATGGCTGGGTCATGTCCAGCCTTTCACTCACCAGCACCCCAAAGTCCTTCTGGGCAGGGCTGCTCTGATCTGGTCATACCCCAGCCTGTGTTGATATCAGGGGGTGCCCCAACCCAGGTGCAGCACCAGCACTTGCTCTTATTGGACCTCATGAAGTTCACATAGGTCCACTTCTCAAGCTCTTCCAGGTCACTCTGAGCAGCATCACGTTGCATCTTCTATGACGAGGCTCCAGACACTGCCCAGACAAGCCCCTTTGAAAATCCTGATGGTAGTGCTTGTCAAAATCCACTGTGATAATTGTTATAAATACTTTCCTAAAATTCCAATGTCATAATGTTCCTCAGTAACTTCATTTTTAAAGACAAGAGCAATGATTCATATTTCCTGTCATTTCAGAATTTTTCCATCTCAAACCTAGCTACTCAAAGCAAAAAAAATGTTTCCATTAGCTTCAGCTAGGCTACCATCAAATATTTTTTTTTTGAATAGGAGTCTTTCTGGTTAATCACTAACATGACAATGAAAGTCATAGCCACCCATCACATTCAAAATGAAGATGTCTAGTCCCCAGGATCAATAAAAATTTTAAAGTCTGGTTTCCTGTATGATTGCACATTTCTGAAACACCCTAAATTGGTTCCTAAAACATGCATGTGGAGAAACGTATTTCTAGTATTTCCCATAGATTCTCTTGAATTAGATTGGAAATTGCTCATGGTATAAGTAATCATACACAGAAAGCAACACCAGCTTTGCAGCCATATGTGGAATTTTCCTGATAATATTTTTGAAACTGGGTCACTTTTATGCAAAGTGCTAAATATTTAAATTCAAACTTAATCCTTGAAGTGTGCTAATTCTGTCTTTTTAAGAATTTGATAGTACTTGAAAGGCAAAGTTTAAGGATTATTAAAGCTAAAAACTACCAGAATTAAGGAAAAAAAGAAAATAGATCCCTTAATATAAAAATAAATGGAATTTTGGCAAACTGAATAGCATCTTTTTACTCCAGTATAGAGTTACACTCAGCCCATACCAATAGGTTCATATTTGAAATCAACAGTGAATTCCATGCATAAAGAGAGATGAAGGATGAATTGGTGCTGTACTTCAATTGCCCAGGTTAAAACAGTAACATTCATAAAAAAAACATTTCTTGAGAACCATATTTTTTACACTGAAAGGAAGTGTTTAGATAAGTTAGATTAGATTTGACTTCAGAATATTATAGTATTGAAATCATAGTAATGAGGATAATTTATCTCTTGTGCCGCTCCTGACTGTGAATGCCAGTTCTCCTTTCACTTGGCAAAAATATTTGGCAGCAATGTAACTTAGGAAGTCACGGCATCTCCCAAGAGATGATTCAGAGAACCTCGAGACAACCCACTTACTAGTTAATACTTTAGAAAAGGATTTGAGAGGTTTATTTTTTTTATAAGAAAAAGCTGTTGAATTTTAAAGCTGAAAAGTAGGGTATCATCTTGGATGCATGAAAAGAAATCTTTTATAGATGGAGAAGAAACTGTCATTGCCTTGTAGCTTAAAGTTATTCTGAACATTCTTGTGCCCTAGATTTTTCCTCAACACTCAGTATATGTTTTGAGATTAAAGTTGTTCTTTCTGATAATCAGAAATAATGAATGCAACTGCAGTAACTTCATATAATGCAATTCTATGTGTTTCATCAGTACTTTGGCACTCCAAATACTAAAATTATTAAAAGACATAGGAAAAAATATCATGAAGGGTATAGATAAAGATTCCTTTCTTCCCTTTGCATTTTGTCTGATAACTGGCTACATAGGCTTAGTTTTGTTTACTTTCCTACAGGAATGGTATGTATATACGAAGTGTAATTATTGGTACCTGGAAATTGGTCATTGCTGTAAGAGCCTCTGTGGGACTTGTTCCAGCTGTGACACCTAGAATCCTGTGCTGTCTGTTCTTATGAAAGTCATCATAAGGTGTTCAGCTCAGGATGGCATGGTGAGTGGAGAGCCTTCTGGGCTGGGTGGTTATGCCAGCAGTGTTTCCAGCAGGCACACTGGAGAACATCCTGGTGAGTACCCAGGAGAGCAAATCCTGGTGCTTCAGAGTTTGGCAGTGAACTCGGCTCTCAGCCTTCCTCTCTGGGGCAGAGGGACTGTGTTTAGTCTGCTCCCTCACTGCAAGGTAAGACTGGTCTCAAGGCAAGCTTCTTCATGGAGACACTCATAGAGTCCCTCAAGACATCCACATTTTTGTGGGGCTGTGGCGATCATGTTACGTGGAGGTGCCTCTCCCCTGCAATCCTGGGGGGAGGGACCCTGGAAGGTACGAGTCTGTCCCCGTCCCGGTTCCCATATCACATGTGCCCCATACCTGTTCCTGGTTGGGTGGTTTGGGTGCCTGGGGCGGGGAGGAGGGAGGAGGGTCCTGGGAGGAGTCTGCTTGGGAACTCCTGCCATGCGGCTGGAGAAATAAAATAATCCCTGAACATCTACAAAAATACCGCTTCATCTGTCCTTCCAGCTCCATCACTGTCTTATATATTGTTGTAAGGATTCCCCGCACTACAACAATGTTATATAAAATGATCACTCTACCAGTGTGGTGATGCATCCTCCGTTCCCCCCACACCCTCCTTTCCAGGCTACAGTGTGGTCTGAGAAAATGCTTGTTAGGCCTTGTCCTTGAAAACACCACCTGGGCTCAGCTCTTTCTGAGCTTATCAAAAAACGCTGTCCGCTCTCAGGAACTCCTAACAAGCCTCCATTTTTCTTGTGACCAGCCTTGGAAAATATTTCTGTGGCCTGAATGGCATAACATTCCTATTCACACACTTTCAAAGAAAGTGCTGGCCCAAACCGTGGCCAGGATGAAACATTGTTATGACTAAAGCCCGCTCTCTTGTGACCCTATGTACAGCAGTCCAAGATGAACCCTTTGAGCTCCCCTGGACCACAGGGAGCCTGCGACCAGCATCTCCCTCTGAGTGGAACACCTCTCAGAGCCAGCACACCCTCAGGTTTGCTGTGCCTGGAGGACTGCTGAGACATGGCATGTCCTGGGCCAGTGCCCTCACTGATACCCCATCCTTTGCCTGTTATGAGATGCCAAAACATCCAAAGTGAATATTTTCACTGACTTCTGAGGGACATTTCTCCACAGGTACCTTATCTTGCAGTGACTCTTTCTGTCTGTGCATGCCCTTTGCACATATGCTGCAGCAAATCTGGAAGTTATAATTTAGGCTAAATGCTGTTAAGTGTTATTTCTCTGTTAGATTGTTAAGGTTATGATATAAATTAAGGTATAAGTTGAGTTAAAGTACTGTTAATTTGATATAGTCCTGGCTGTGAAGTCCTGTCTTTCTGCGCTGGGAAATTCCCATGGTCCTGCTCCCTGGGAAGCAGCTAACCCTTATATGCCCTGCCATATGTAGGGCACAAGAAACAAAATCCTTCTGAAATGCAGCTGTCCATCACTGGTCTGTGTCCAGCATCTCCACACCAGCTTTCTATCAGCTGAGGTATGACAAGACCCGTGTGCAGCTTGGTGACATCAAGCCCAGCACACTGGAAGGAGAAAAGGACTTCACAGATTCACACATTTTTAACCTCATTTTAAATGACTGTAGCACTCTGATATGGTATTTTGTGAATGCCAAAGAAAATGGATTTGTTAGTCAGGGAAAAAAAATTTAGCATTCCTTTGTTTTTACTATCAGATTGCAAGAAGAAAACCCTAAGCATACCACAGACTTACATTATCAAAGCTCGGACAGAAATAAACCTCCATGACAAAATCTCACAAAACTTCAAAAAGATTCCACTTGGAGCATTAAAAACCTGAAAACCTACCAAGACCTGCAGTGCATATTTTGTTTTTATGGACTATCTCTGAAGTGTTCCACAGCACACCAGTGAGACCAGGGTTTGACACCAGTACAAAGGATTAAAGAGAGGCTGATTCCAGTCACTGGCTCCACAAGATTTACATTTTAGAGTGTGACAATTTACCATTTACAAAACCACAGAGGATCTCACTGTGGCTTCTCACATGGAATCAGCTCTGAGAAATGGGATGTAGGGGAACATCCTTCTCACTCAACTCCTCATGGCAGTTCAAGGAAGATGGATGTGGTCCATCCTACAGCTGCCAAACACTAGTGCTGACTAGCAGGGATCCCGGCATGGCCCTGCTCTCATATCCTTCTTCATTAGGAAGTAGAGAGGTACGCTAGTGAACAATGCTGTCCTGCCATTTCCTGTTTGGACCCTTGCAAGAAGGCATAATCCAGCAGGCAAAGCTTTCCTCCCTGGATGCCCTGACCCAAAGGCAACTTCAGTCACAGGAGAACACTTCTGCTCATTGCAGTGAGTGCTGAATCACAGCAAGTGTTCTCAGGCACTCAGACTTCACTTCTTCTGGCTAGGGCTGAAACTGGGAAAGGGAAGCTGAGCATCAACCTTTTAAATGACTTGTTCTCTCCTAACCAAAGTACAGAACCATGCAGCAGACTTATACTGTTACAGCCAACAGAGGGAGTGCAGCTGTGAACTGGGAAGGAACAACTTAAATCTTTTTAACCACATAGGACTAAAATGTAATTTGGTAAACTCATAGCTTAATCCTCTCTACTGCAAAACCAGTCTGTCAGCAAGAGTTTTGGAGTCCTTTTACTTTTGTCATGAGCAGTCATTGCATTTTTTGGCATTTATCAAAAAGGTATTGCTATGCTCTATCCCCTCTTCAAAAATTAACCCTTCATTAAAAAAAAAAAATATCTGGCTGTGCCTGTGGTAATGATGTTTCCTGCATCATTAATGTGTCCTTCTAGCAGATTGCCTCAGCTATGAGGTAGCTCAGGCCAAGAGAAGCAACAGTAGTATAGTACTCAAACAGATGAACTGTCATAGATTTCTTCTTCATTCCCTTATATTTATTAAATAATGTGGATTTTTTCCATATTAATCCCAAATCTGTCCCCCATTTTCCATTACAAAAAAAAAACCCAAAAAACCAGCACATCAGAAAAAGAGCCTGAAAGACATAGGTAAATAATCAGCCTCATTAAATATGTAAAAAATTAAAGGGGAAGAGAGGCAAGAGGGATATGAAATTTTGTGCTGGACCAAGCTATTTTAAAAGTCACAAGAGAGCAAAAGCTGTTAATTTCACAGCAAATTTCAGTGAATCCAAATAGTAAATAAGCTGTAGATTACACTAATTATGAAGATGCTTCAAATACTAGTGCTGCAGCTGCCAAAACACTTTATAAAGCTCTGTTCTGTGACAATGTTTTTATCAAGAGTTTGAAAGAAATAGCATCATTTCAACAAGCTGACTTATGTGTTTATGTGGCTATATTTAAACAGATACTGTCAAACTTCATTCCTAAAAAACTTCAAGAATACTACAGCCTTCTGAGTGAAAAAAAGTGGAACATCTAACAGAAGTCACAATCACTGAAGAAAATTAATTAAAAGATTCTTAGTCAACAAAGATCCACTGAGATATGAGCACACAAGCATATTTTTGTAATCCTTGGCCTAAAAAAATATCTGCCAGGTTTAAGTATTCTAACTGAGTCCACACAAAACAGAAAAGTCATTGCAAAAATTCAGCTGCATAACTGGGGCCAGTTGATACTTCATGCACCCAGAAGTTAAATCATTTTCCTTCCTTCCTCAATCGTATTTCAGCAGCTACAGTGAGGTCCTACTTCTTTTGTGCATAAGATTTGAAGGTTTTATAACTGGTTGAAGGTTTTATAACTAATTTTTAATAATAAATTATGTTTTTCAAAGTTGAAAGGGATAGAGTAGCATTTTTCAAAAAATGAATGCATTATCAAAAGTGATATATTACTGACATTAATCTATCACTGTAACTTCTTTCACTAAGCCATTATTTGTATCAAAGCACATTGGAATAACTCAGTGGCCTCTACTATTTACTGCATGGAATCCTGCCACTGTCTACAGAGAACACTCTTGCCCTAAAACTCTCCAGAATTTTGCAGCAAGCCCATCTTTTTCCAGACAATTATCCCCAGATATTTCAAAATCTATGGACAGACATTGCATAACTCCTGATTAACTCTGGCAAGGGTAAAAGTTAATTTTTTTGTTTCCATATCCTACACAGGGATTGTGTTTTGGCTAATATTAGACCTATTGTAACACAGGAAAATCCAAGTCAATCACAGTGACAGTTTCATTACACTGATATTTAGTTTGGGTATTTGGTTCATTTGTTGTGAAATTGCTGTGTCCACTAAGTGATAATCTACAGAGTTTTAGAAAAGAAGGGATAGTGAAACCTTGAAAATGTTCTCCTGCTGCTTTTACAGGCTCCTTGTTTAATTTTTCTCATTTACTCTAAGCAAAGAAGTAATAGAAGCAAGCTCCTCAGAAAGTTCTTTATTGCATTTCAACAAGATATAATTAATGAAAAGTACATTTGTGGTGCACTGGGGAGATAGTTATTTATTCACAACTATTGTAACTTGTTATTATGGGGTATCTATCAAAGGGCACAAAGCCGGAAATGGAACTTTCTAGGCTCCACTTTGAAGATTTTTTTTTCTCTTATATTGTACAAAACAAAGAAGGTTCATCATAATGGAAGCAAAAATACCCTCTTGACTATAGCAACCTCATTGTGCTGTGTTTTCAGGAGAGTTGTCAGTAGCTGTCTGATCAACTCTGATCTTGATTCCCACTGTAAACATCAAAGACATTTTTTGTGGTTTACCATAAAAAAAAAGCATCAGACTTCAACAAGGGCTCTTTTGGGTTGTTGTTTTCTGGGGACAACAAACTGCAGAAGTCCTGTCTGCAGGAGCACCAGAAGATATCCAAACAGTTTCTGCAGCTTCTGCTTTCCAACTACCTTTGGTTAATGCTCTTATTTCTCTCACCAAAGTTGCACCATTTAGTCTTTTACACAGGCGAATTTTTGTCAAAACCTGTACAGTGGCTTGAGTGCCAAACTTGAAATACTTAATAAACATCTGTCCAACTCTGCTTTTACATACAGCAGACCAGATCTTCAACAGACCCTAACAATACAATGTCTGCATGGATTTTGTGTGAGATTCTCTACTTGGTTACACTGGTAATGTTCACAGTGTTAACCTACCAACACAACAGAGTGGGATTTGTTCTGGTAAGAAAAGAACACAAACCCGCATTTTTAGAATTTTTGAAAGCATCACAGCTTCCTTGAATATCTCTATAGCAAAGAATGCTCTCAATGCTATGCTTGATTTAGGCAATACTGACAGTCCCTACTGCTGACATCAATTCATTCCTCAGAGAAGACAATTATAAATCTGCTTCAGCCACAGTAGAATTCAGTAGAATTGTATCTCTTTTGAAAGGTCTGTCTGCAAAAAAATTGTGAAGGCTGTGACATGCCCTCTGTGCAGTCACCATGAAGACACAAAGACCCATGACCTGTGTACAGGGCTGTTAGAACACCACATATATTAGTATCATTAGGCTGTTCTCAAAGTAATAGGAAAGCTCTCAATGTCACAGAACATCAAAAGCTTCTTAAAACATTAATGGAATGTGTGCTCCAAAGACATGCTCCAAATCTGTCAAAGGTCAGTAAAAATTTAAGAAGAGATTACCTTTTTCTTTTAACGAACACTTCTGTGTAATCCATTTATTATTGTGATATAATTGTCACTTGGTTTAAAGAATCACATCCTGTGTTAAACAAATAAAATATCTATTTAATATATATTTTTATGCAAATTCGTTGAAAAAGTAGAGAGTGGAACTTGGATTGTATCTGGTGAGTTGTGACAGTGGCATACAAACATGACTGCATTTTATATGTGTAATGCATTGGCTGAGTTTGTATTTTCATAAAACATGGAATAAATAAGAACTGTAAATAAATGGTATAGCTTTTAGGTACTAGTGAGCATAAAGACCTTTAAAATAGACAGCATTCATACATAAAATAGACAGGCTAGGTAGTGCTTGTCTGCATGGATTAAAAGTCAGTGCACCTTTTCTAGTTGTCCCAAATGAGTGTGCTTGGGATCGCTCAAAAAATCACTAGCAAGGGTGTGAGCAAAAGTCAGATTTAATATTAAACTACAAAGCACAAGAGATTCATTGGCAAGATTTACTCTACTTACAAAGAGCAACTAAGGCAAAAGAGGGAAAGCAAGCAACAACAAAACCAAACAAAATTCAGGAAATCAAAACAGAAATGAATTGAAACTTCCTAGATATGTGTTTGTCTGTGTGTAAAGACAATGTAGACATGGATGAAAAGCCTAAAGCTTAGCAACACATAAATAGTGTGGTTTATCGATGCAGCAGGAAAGCAGGTTCAGGACTGTTGGTGATACCTGTACTAATTAAAGAGTGTTAACATGTGGCACAACAGAAAGCATAGTAAAGGAGATCTTTTAGCACTAGATATATGTATGCACAAATGCATATTTGTGGATCTACACAAACACAGTTGGAAGCAAAAAGCTCACCTAAAGGAGCCCCTTCAGAGGTAGAGGAGAGACCCAGCCCATTGACAGATCCCAAGGCAAGGAGAGATGTTTTAATCCTCCAGAGGTATTTTCCCCCTTCAACCTGTTCAGCTCTCCCCTTTTACACCATAGATTCTGGCCTATCTCAGGGGAGTAGGACAGACCAGAATAATGCTTTTTGAACAATCACATGTTATAGGTGGGGTTTGGTGATGAATGTTGTGCATGCTTTACGTGCCCCATGTTCTCCTTCAGTGCCTCCTGATGGATATGTAAATTAATATCTAAATAGGGCTAAATGAGTAACTCAGTTACTTCCACTCAGAAATTATAGTTGACAAAAAAATGTAGAGCAAACGCTTTGGTCCTGCTCCACATTCTGGAGTGGCAAGAAAGCCTTTCTCATCAGAGGGTCATTACATCTATCATTTTCTTCTTAATGAACTAGATTTACAGCAAGGCTTGTTTTTCATGGTGAAGAAAGTGTGGGCATTGACTAGTACAGAGGGCAGGGGAAACAACCTTGGGCTGTGAGACCTTGCTTCACTCCAGACATCATTCAGTTGATAGTCCTTGCTCAAGCCAGGTGCAAGGTAAACAAGGAGTCCAGCTCATGTTTTCTCAATCAGTCTCATCAATTCTTCTCTGTCTTAAAGCAACACTGAACAATTCTCACCCTTTACTGCAATTCCACAGCCAAAGAGCTGGGCAGGATGAAGGGACAGCAAGGCAGCCTTCTCCCTGGGCCTTGGGCATCTCCCTGGGGATGGGTTGGTATCCACAGATGATTGCTGCAACTTTTTGTATATATATATATATATATAAAGCATGTGCTTTATTCAAAACTAAAAAGGCTCAGTTGACTTGAATTTTAAGTGTGCTACTTGCCCACTTTTACTGAACAGCACCACTACTGTCACTGGGAAAGAAGGAATCAGAGACCCTACAAAAACACTTTTGTAGCTTTACTGAAAGTAAACTGTGCCTTTTTCAAAAATATCTTGCTCCAGGGATTGTCTGTGACTTCAGAGATTCTGTTAAAGGCCACCAGGCCATGGACAAAGCATACTGTGCTTTAATAAATCAAGTCTGTTCCCATTCCTTATGACCATATATTCCCTGCCAAGCCCCTCAGGTGCTCTGCAGTTGGGAAGAATTCATTGTTGTTCTCTCAAAGGCTCTGAAGTCTCAATGGCCAACCCTCGGCTCTCTGAAACAGAGAAAAGATTCTGAAGGTGATAATATCAGAGAATACAAAAACTGATAATCCCAGAAAACGAGATGACTATCAACAGCAATGGCCCGATAGGGAAGAAACATCCAGGAGTGCACACACACTCAGACTCATTGGAAGCAGTAACAAAACTCCATTGACTTGTAGCTAACTGAGGTTTTAGCACTCATGTTTAGAAATTCAGCTGCAGAGTTAGTAGCAAAAAGCAAGGTATTTGTATGCAACACTGACTGCCCAAGAGATGGGACAACAGCCCTGGCACAGAACAGTGAGCACAGAACAAAGGAGTGTTGAGCTGGGTCCACATGCGCTGCACAATACACTGGCTGCGTCTGTACAATTAGCCCATCATGATGTAAGTCACGGGTAATAAAGAACTGTCTGTAATCCCACGCAGCAGCAACAAGGCATGAGGAGCTGTGGTTGTGGCTCTGCAGGCAGGATTCCTTAAAGAAGAATAATCAGGTCACTTGACATGTGTTTGGCATCTGTATGGCCAAGCAAATAACTCACCCAAACACCCGGGAACATCATGGGATTGGTAAAAAGAGATGTGTGACTAACAGGAAAATCCTGCAAGCCCAGTTTACTTTTCATTGCTTTCAAAAGTGCCCATCATTTTCCTGTGTACTCACTGGTGCAGAAATACCCATATAACTTATTTTGTAATTAAACTCATTTTTAAAAAATAAATGAAATGTTGTGCTACTCTCGCTGAGGGCCAGATGTGTATGGATTAATGTGAGCAAGAAGTTTGTCAGAAAATGTTATCTCATTTTATCATGACTTCAGTCTCAGCCAGCATATATTATCCTTTCATAGATGTATGAGAATGCTTTTTTGTTTAGCTGCATGCTTTGTTCTTTTGTGAATCCTTACAGAGGCAGATGTCATTTTGGCTAGCTTGACAGAAAATCAACAGCTCCCTCCTCTCTGCCACTCCTGTGATGGCTACCATGGCTTAGTGTGTTGCTGCAGGGTGACAGGCAGGAGGCCATGGAAAACAGGACAACAGAACTTCAGTTTCAGGTCCAGGAGACTGCTGTCAGTAGCTTGAAGCTCCCTGAGAGCTGTTGAGTATTGGTAATTCTCCATAACTTGAAAGAGATTGGAAATCACTGATCTGAAGGATTTAAACCCAGCAAAATCTAGAACCTAGGTCTTTGTTCTCTTCCTAGGTAGCTTGCTTAGTTCAAGCTCATAGTCCCTTCTGTAAAACTAGCTTGTGAAGGAGACCATCACTCCTTCAGCATTCTGTGTTTTCAGTGATGGCTGAAATATTTCAGGCTAATGTTTTTTGAGCAATCCTACTTGCAGGAAATAACTGATTCTATGAGTAGGTTTGTATTAATTCTCACAATGAAACAACAATTTCACTGAACTGTTAATTCAGCTATCATCCCTGTTGTCATTTGCCATTGTTTTTTAAGTTGTTTTGATAGGACCTATAGCGGTGACTGCTGATATCTAAAATATCCTGGAATTCACTTGTCTTTTGATACACACAAAGATTTTTAAATGAACAAGGAAAGATCTTTCTATCTGAAAAACATTGGCAAAATCTTCATTCAAAAGAGCTGGTGAATACAAAAACCACATTTATTGGAATGTCAATATTAGACTTGACACTCATTTTTCACTTGTCAATTGAGCTGGTTTTATAGGAATTTGCTTAAAGAAAGTACACAGGAGGGAGTTAATTGCTAGAAGTGTTCTGTGCTCAGCATCAAGAAAATGTCTGTAAGTCCAGACAGGTCGGGCTGGAATTTTTATTGCTCAGTCTTATCAGACCCAGATTTAGAAAGAAACATTGTTTACATTTAAGCAGGCAGTAAATAAGCATCCCAGATTGTTGCTGTGCCAGGCACACTCTACTCCCATCCTATGGTGAGCAGAGAACACAGCAGCTCTGGGACTAGAGCCTGACCCTGGGATGGCTGCATTTTGTTGGAACTGTGGACATTGTCAAAATATATACATTCTGCATGAGATAAAAAGTAAAATAAAATCACCCCCTACAATAAGATTTCTTCAAGTCATACCCTTTAAAATAAAATAAAAATTAAAAAAATCTATTCAATTTTGATTTAAACTTTTTAGTAACATGTATCACATCCTTCAAGTGCATTCTTTTGCTTTGAATAGAAGCATTAGTCTTTAAATCCTAACTCTGTTGGGGAAAAATCATTTGTGAATTACAGTGAATAGTACAATTGAGTGAGAGAGGACACAGGTCACTAATGGATACTTAAAAGCAACTCCACCACTTGTAAATTGCCTCTGCTTGGACAATCCATCATGTGACATAACTTTTCTGACTATGACAAAAAATCACTCCTTTCTTTTCTTGCACATCTATGGCTTATGAGTAAAGTGGAAATACCCCATTTGTGGACCCTATGATGTTCCTTCCAGCCTTACTTGTTCTGTGATTCTATGATTTATGGTGGTACATCTCTTCAAGAGAAAGGAATTAATTCTTTTCCTTCTGAACAAGAAAATAAAAATTGCATCCTTTTCTATTCATGAGCCAGGAGTCCACGGCTGGGTACTCAAAACCCATGATAAGACTTCTTCAATGCTCAATTGTGTAATCATCCTCTTGGATTTGGGAGATGCTCCTGGTTCTGTGTCTGGCATGCAGAGCTACTTTTAGAGGACATCACAAGTTTTAGTCAGAATCTCAAATTAACACATCTTTACTTGCTTCAAACTCCTGCTTTAGTCCATTATCACTGTTTTATTTACATGTCTGCACTTGTAGTTCATCCAGCATGAGCCAGCTGACTCCCTCACCATGGAAACTTGGCTTTCTAGACTTTTTTCCCTTTCTGTATGCCCCTATACTGACCACACTTCAGGGCTGAAAACCTTATCATTATACAGAACAGTCTTCTCATAAGAGGGAAATTCTGGCACCCTTCCTGGTGTATGGGGGAGTTCCTGCAGCCATGTCTGTTTAGTTCTTGAAGGGTCAGCTACTTGGCTGACCAGGACACTAGAAGACACCAGAAAACATGAAGGTATACACTTTGAGATGAAGAGTTGAATCATCCTTCACTGGCTAGAGGCCTTTTTCTGATATACATCACAACAATCCACTGAACCTTGCTCCAACACTGGAAAAGTCAAGTTTTGTGCCAGATAGAGCTATTGTAATTTGGCGGAGAACCTGGTCTAGAGACTTCTCTATTTGATTTTTCTGGACTTGAGCAGAGATGAGACCTATAAATAACAAGGTCTCATGGTAACTTTTGTGTATCTTTGGCAGGAAAGTGCTATTGCCAGGCATCTTACATTAGGATACAGAACAATGGGAAACTAGCAGAGGGATCAACAAACTGCCAAAGGCTGGAAACCTGTCCTGTTTAAGTTCTTTGGGTTTAAACAAGGGACAAGAACCCTCTGTTTGATTTGTTTGGTCTTAGGTAAAATGAAGAATCTTTATTAGATCTTACCTGAGCTATTAGAGGCAAGTCCACACTACTCATGTAAGTTCATGTTATTGACATGTTCTGCTGTAGTAGACAATATGTGGCCTCTTCAACCCTGAAAAATATATTCTCTGTAGCCTGGGCTAGTCATGGAAAGGGATAGGGCTTATTAACCTAGAAAATGTTTTTTTTCCTGGCTTCCTAAAAGGGTGTCATTGTCATCTTCTGGCCTTACCTTATTGCTAATACTTT
The DNA here is from genome assembly GCA_020086605.1 of Lanius collurio. Classification (NCBI taxonomy): domain Eukaryota; kingdom Metazoa; phylum Chordata; class Aves; order Passeriformes; family Laniidae; genus Lanius; species Lanius collurio. The sequence continues at coordinate 17,493,793 of JACBWW010000008.1, forward strand.
GCCATGATGGCTTGTAATGTGCAAGTTACCCCAAAATTTCTTTATTGCTTGTCTCTTGGTCAACAGCAATTGTCTGACGAAAAAATGGTCAGTTTTCTAATATTCTTGAAGGAATCAATAAATTTGCGCCACCAGAAGCATCTATGACCTCTTGCCCATCATGACATTACTGGGGCCTTTTCTCCCCAGTGTCAATCTTATCTTCTGAAGGACTCCAAATGTAGGAAACTGCAAAGGTAATATGAAATATAGGAAAGAAGAGAAAATGCTAGTGGAGTTGTGAAATTGTACTTTTGAGTACAGTCTATTGCAGATGGAGTGATGCTCTTCATTTGTAAGAAAGACACCATATGCTTTATTGATATAACAAATTTCAGCAATAGATGTGACTGTGTTTAGCACAGAAGGTAGAGTCAGACAAAACTGTCAGGGAAGCCCATTCATTGAGCCATGAGTTTCAGACAGGGCCCCCTTGCTTTCCAGACTTCTCAGAGAGGAGTTTAGGTAGGGTTGGGTCCAATCCTAGCAGCCCAGACTTGGTCAGTGGTTTGTGTCTGAAGGATTATATGTACATAATCAATCCTTTGTATCACTTAGCTGAGATGTCACAGTTTAGCATGTGGTTAATCACTTACTGAGGATGTGCTGCTGCAAGGGATGGCTCACCCTCGAGGCGTAACCTGGACAGCATTCCTGCTCAGGAGGAGATCCTGGTGTGCAGCCCAGCAGCCTGCAGCAGAGCCCCCGGGCCCTGGGCTGCCCACTGTTTATGGGGCGAGGTGACTGCCTTACAGTCACAGCTGCACAGCAGCGAGATGTGTGGGTCACCGGCCCGGACAGCCCCGGGCTGCCAGGTTTCATCCATGCCCCAAAGTCTAGAGTAAGCTGGATGCAGCCATCACAGCCCCCACTGGTGACCATAATGCCAGCTGGGGCTGGTGCTGAGAGGAGCACACTGCCACACAGACCAGGGAAAAGGATGGATTTTGCAAAAGGATGCACATGGGGGCTTGAGCAGACAGAGGAACAGTGTTAATGCCATGTGGGCTCATAAATCATGCACTGTGCTGCTGTGCACTGGAAATACAGATAATTCCAGACATGGTCTTCCCTCATAGAAGCTCTGATGTTTGTAGTGATGGTTTCAAGTTGGATTCACGAGATCCTGAGTATTCTCACCAGCATCAGATAAATCATGCAGCACGTGACAGGCTGTGGTTATGCACACAGTGCTTGGGGGATGCTGACAGCAGGCAGGCACCACCTGGCTCTGGTGTGTGCCTGGACACATGCTCCATACCTGCAGCAGCTGGGTGTGCTGGATGAGGGCTGGCATCAGGTGAGCAGAAGGAGCACAAGGATGGACTGCCACTGGGTTTGTAGTGTCACCCACCATGTAGACTCCTCTTCATGAGAAGAAAGATATCTGGCCCAGGCTGAAAAGAGACACTATGTCAGAATTCACCTGTACATCTTGTTTTCAACCTTATGGTTGTATTTTCTTCTGGAATTTTAGTCTATTAGTGTAATCACTATTTATCCTTAGAAAGAAAATATACTGAAATAAACCTTTTTCATTTCTATAATTCCACGTTGTTTGCCAATTCAAGCCCATCCAGCAAGTTCAAGCTCAATAAGTTAAGCATTCTTGTGTTATTTTAAAGTAAGTTCTTCATGAACTAGTTGTATAAACCCTTTGGTTATTTTCCCCCTGCTTAATATATTCTAAGCCAAAGAGTTATAGGGCCAAAGTGACATTTAATGAGGGCAATTAAACTCTAGATGTTCAACCTTTACAAAAGCAGAGTAAAAGATTTGGTTCAAAGGTGCTCCAGGTTGCTTCCTCTTACAGGTACTTGCAATCAAAACAGAATTTAAGGGATAAGATCTATTTTTGGCTGTGCTGGTGCACAGCCATGGCAAAACAGTGAAAACTGTTTTGGAAATGGGAGTGGAAATGGGTGTGTTTCAGAGCCATTTCAATTGCTTTGTACAAACCTGGTGTCAAAGCAGGTGTCCGACCTCCCTTGCATTGGCTTTATATTTGGAAAGGGATGGCTCTTTTTAAGCATGTGCTTGCTTGTGGTATTCCACACCAGAGCTGAGAGAGGTACTGATTTCAGCTCTCAGAAACTCTTCCATATTTCTTTTAGGATAAGCCATTTTTCACAGCTGAATTCAACATTTGGAATGATAGATTTATAGACATTTCAAACCATTTCTTTATTTATATCTAAAAAAACCCATTACAGTGGGAATTTAAAATATTTCAGGATCATAGGATATGCTGAGTTTTAAAGCCCAGTTAAGTAATTAATATTTCTTTTTTTGATGTAAGACCTAATAATATATGTCCTTTTTAAACTAAATTTTTAAAGGTCAGAAATATTATTAATGTAAATGAAATAAATGAAATGTGATTTTATGCAAAATCAATTTAATTTTCAGATGTTCATTTCTCAAATTCAGTTATTTTTCCTAAAATAAATTAAAAATATATTTTAAATGTTAATAATCTAAATACTCATGAGGAGTGCTATAATAAACCAGCCCTTTAGCAGGCTGCAGATGTTTACTATTTTAGTGAAGGAATAGATTTAAGCTTTGAGTCTCCAACAGGTCATGTGGAAAAAAAAAAAAAGGTCAGATTCAATGATGATTCAGTTGTGTTTTCAAGGCATTCATCGTCTCAGCACTGATTTATACCACATGAAACTTCATGAGATATTTTTTTCTGCACAAACCAAAGCTTCACCACCAACTTTATGCAAAACCTAATGTCACAGGAAGGCTGTGGTCCTCCCTGGGGAGCAAGGCAGAACAGGAAAACTGTTGCATGCACATAAAGGCAGATACTGACTGAAAAAGGGACAGGCAAGCAATCCTGCCAGTGTGCCATGCAGGAGCCCGGCTGCTTGGCAGTGACTGTGTGCTGTGCCCACGTAAATCTGTGCCTGGCAGTGCTAAGTGCAGCCAGGTTAAATTAAAGGGCTCTGAGCAGTGATTAAACAAAGGGGCAGCCTGATTGTGTGAGTGATTCAGAGCAGGTGGAAGCAGCTGAAGGCGGGGACAGCATGAGGACACCATGCAACTTGTGGAGAGAGGCTGGCCAATCTGGGTTGCCATCTGAACCTTTTGTCCATGCTCAACATTAGGCCAAGGTAGATGGTTTGGGGTTGCAAAAACAGTGTGGCAGACATTGCTGTGATGTGGAAGGAAACATCTTTAAAATGCAGTCAGGATAAGAATCCAGGGAGAAAAGAATTGCTGAAAAAGTAAAATGCTATTTCATATTATATGTATGAACTCCTTCGAGGTAAAAGTCTTTGCTTCCCTCTCTCCAGTTTAAAAGGTCCTAGTTGAAAACAGACATCCACTGCATTGATGAGAGCATATCCTAGTTAAGAATTATCATAGTTAAGAATTATTTAATATCTCCTGAGATTGGAACATCTATTGCTCCATTAGAGAGGTCTCAGATCTGGATGAGATAGAAATACTCGTTCTCTAAACACACATCAGCTGCAGAGTGCCAAAGTGCTGAAGATGGGTCTGTAAAAAGTGACTGCCTAACTGGCCAGTAGAGATTTTGTGAAAATCCAGATCCCTTCTCTGGAAATGGGTGGGATTACATCCACCCTCACATTCTTCTTTTCCAGCTGCAAGAGCACTGCCATCACCATGATGCTATCCAGCAAGAATAATTACAGCAGGCTCTGCAAATTGGCCATTAAGTAGCCTCAGGAGGTTGAAAGTCTAGAAATTAATAATACCAGTAAGACAAAAAAAAATACCCCAAACCAAACCAAAAGTCAACAGATGCAAGTTAAGCATCTTTCAAAATACTAAAATAATTTTGCATAAGGCTGAATAGGCACTTACCTCATTCTAGAGGAAATACATTTCAGTATTCCTAATAAAAACATTCTTAATTAAAGGTCAAGACTAGCTCTTTCTCTGAGTCCTCTCTGAGGAACATAATCATATCATACTTCTTGATAAGAACACAGCACCTAAGGGTATATTAGTCACAGCACCTGCAGTGATTTTTACCTACAACATTTTTTTTATTACAACTCCTTCTATTTCTATATTATTCTTCATTCTGTATTGTAAATTCAGAGATTATGAAGATGTACCAGTAGTAGTTATAAAAACATCCAAGAGTACTTTATATGCAGTCCATTTATTAAATCAATGAGAGTTTATTTTGGTAAATTGTCTCTCCCTAGATCTTTTGGTGTTATGTTTAGCGATTTGAGCTGCTTTTTTTTCATACTGTGAGCCTGTATGTATGACACTGGGAAGTCTAACAGCTTGTGTGTAGTGTCCCATAAAAAAAAATAAGCACAATCAGCTTTTACAAACTCCACCAGAGACTCAAGGATGAAATAAATTCGCATTAGTATGGTAGGTATATCTAAAACAACCAGTTTTCCTCTGCTGCAAAAAGTGTTGTAACTATTGCAGGTAATTGATGCTTCAATTCGTATCCACTGAGAAAGACTATATTCCATCACAGTTGAATCACCCCATTCAGTGACATCCTTAAGAATTTGGACAATAGTGATGTTATTATTTTGGGCCTTTCTATACTTAAGATTTATTTTATATTAAAGGAGGACATGGTATTTTCAGTGTTACAGATTAGTGTTCCCATCAGGTATTGCTGATTGCTGAAAAACAAAAAGAGGAAAATGTTCCACTTTAATGTTTCCTACCCCAGAGTTCAAATCCATCATTTCCATATCATACTATGCTGGGTTTGGCTGTGCTAGAGTTAATTTTTTTTCACAATGGCTAGTTGTCTTGGTTTGAAAAGACCAAGTCTGCTAAGGAAGGCAGGAGCCTCCCTTGAAATGAAGGATGCAACCCCCTTCTCTCTGAATTATTATAATTTTGAAATTAAGGGGCTTTCAGGCAAAGATATAAAGAATAGGAATAACACTTCTTTACTAAAATACAGATATATAAACAGGCAAACAAACAACAATAACTACAGTGGTGACAACAAACAGAACCACAAACCCAGCACAGCCTCTCTCGGCTGTCAGGCCCTTTCCCCTCTGGTGCAGTTCCAGTCACAGCCGGCAGGGGCGCTGGCGGCTCCCGGTGAGCAGGGCAGGTGCGATGGTTCCCCCGCGGCTGCAGGGGGCGCTGTGGGGAGAGCTCGGGGAGCACGGAGCAATGGCGGCCTGGGATCCGGGAAGGGATGGAAGAAAGGCTTCACAAACCTCCCTGGGCAGCTGATCCTGGGGCCTATCCGGGCTCTCCTGTCCAGGCAGGCTGGAGCAGCAGCAGGAGCACAAATTCCGGGTGGCAGGCGAGATGTATTGAGCTGCGGAGCTGTGGTAGGGATCCCCGGAGGTCTGGGCAGGCAGGACGGGCAGGGCTGCAGAGCAGCGAAGGCTGAGGCAGCAGGGTCTGCAGCTCAGCTCCCAGCGAGGCAGGGAAGGACAGGTTTGGGATCCCGGGGTTTCTCCAGCCAGAAGGAAAAACAGCAGGAAACCCGCAGTGCTGACGAGAGGGGTCTCCCCGTCTCCGCACCAAGTCCCGGGTCCTGGGCACACACCCAGGTGAAAAAATGGGCTCCTCCCCTCCGTGTCCATTCTTTTGTTTCTCCCAAGTACCCAACAATTTGTTGTCTCGGTAACATATATGGGAGAAAATTCCTCAAGAGGAAAAAGGCAACTCCCAAAACCCCAACACTAGTATATGACTATGTTTTGGATTTGTGCTTGTGGTGGTTTGATCCTGGCTAGAGGCCAGGTGTCCACCAAAGCCACTCTATCTCTGGCCCCCTCAAGTGGACAAGGTAGAGAAACTATAATGGAAGTCTCACAAGCTGGGAAAAAGACAGGGAGAAGTCACTCACTGATCACTTTTATGTGGAAAATTGGCCTGACTTGGAGTAATTGATTGATTTTTTTACCAACTAAATTGGAGTAGAAGGATATGAAGTGAAATAAATCTTAAAAACACCTTCCCCATCCTTTCCAGGGGGCACATGAGAAGCTGGGATGGAACACAGCAGGGACAGTTGATCACAAGGATATCCCATTCCATATGGTATCACGCTCAGCAGATAAAGCTGGGGGAAGAAGAAGAAGGTACAGTCAGAGGGATGCTGATTGTTTCCCTAGTCATTACCGCATGTGATGGGGCCCTGTTTTCCTGGTGAAGACCGAACACGTGCTTGTCCAAGGGAAATGCTGAATTAATTTCTTTATTTACTTTGCTTGAGTGCATGGCTTTTGCTTTACCTAAACAGTCTTTGTCTCAACACACAAGCTTTGTAGCTTTTACTCTTCTGATTCTCTTCTCCTTCCCACTGGGACTAAATGGCTGCATAGTGTTTAGTTGCTGACTGGTGTTAAATCATAACACATCCCTTCACAAATACTCACTATTTAATCACCCTGGCTCTCCACATGAGCTGTGTGAGTAGGACATACTGTAATCTTCGTTCTACTGATGAAAAAAAATGCTATCAAATAAATAAATTACCCCACTGATGAAGTTGAGGAATGAAAATAATCACTATTAAGAACCTGCAGTTCAGACTACCCAAGTGGACTACTCACCTGCAGCTGCTCTCTTGTGATCTGCCCAGGAAGACAGGCTGGCTTGCCTGGTCCTGCGCCATGCCAGCCAAGACACATCTTACACTCTGGGTTGGAAGAGATGTGGGACAGCAATGCCTAGACCAGGTACAGGTGGGCAGGACCAACTGAGACACTCAAGAGGGTGACAGGAGGAATGGCTGCACCTGCTCCGGGAGCCCTTTAGGAGGGTCTAGGCTGGTCCACGACAGAAGCACTGCAGGAGCTTTTATAACAGCTAATAATTGCTGTGATGAACAGGTTTTGTGGTACTTCTGAATCCAGAACCATACCATGTAACTCATCCTCCAGAATCATCCCACTCACAGGCATTTAGACACTATAATGGTACATGACTGACACTCTCAAGATTATTTAAACAACTAAAACCATAGAGGTTTATTTTCTTGATAGAGGGTTAAAAAGCCCCAGCAAACTGCTCCTTGACAATTTTGACTTATCAGAAGATAGAAAGCTCATGCATGGTGGCACAGTCTCCCAAAGGCATCCTTGGGATGACTGGGTGGCTGCATTGCTATCTGTCTGCCTATGCATAGGCAGCTGCTGGATGCTGTGGGGTTTAGACTTAATAGATAATGGACATATACAGCATAAGAACATGTAGGGTTTAAGGACACTCAGCTTACAATTTTGTTAACAGATTGAAGACTGTGCATGCTTCATACAATAGACCAATAAATGAAAGAATTTTTTGTGGTTTTCCATTAAATACAAAAGCAAGATGCTGCCTTTAGTGCATTAGTAAGTGCAACTAATGCCTTGTATGGCATTGATGTGCTAAGTTTGAAATGTTTGCAAACTATGAAATGGGACTGTTTAAACATCCAGTGTACTTATGAGATACTAATGAAGTTATGTTATGCATTAAACCAATCAGTGTTGTCAGACAGTCATTCCCCCAGTGTCTGGTGATCTTATAATAGGAGCATTGCAGGCGAAGAGAAAAACAGGAGGATTAGCTGCAGGAAGTGCAGAGTAGTTATGACTAATACATATGTATGTAAATGCCACCACTGGGAATAAAGGCAACATCTTTGCAGATTTGGTTAGAGAACTGTTTTCTTCCAAAAATGTATCTGAAATCTCTCATTCCCTTAGTTTCTCTTGTACAACATAGAGAAATGGCTTCCACTAGGCTTATATGAATCCTTTTATGTTAGAAACAGGGTGAGGTACAACCACCAGGCATTTGGCCATCTGCAAGTTAATTATGTACTGTGTGAAGGGTATGCAGGCTGCGTGTAGGGCTGGTGGGGACAGACAGACTTTTCCAGAGGGTAGTTTGTTGCATGCATGAGGTTTAGGAAATTGTTGCAGGGGAAAGAATTCCAGCAGTGTCTCTCTGTCCCCAGTGATTACAGAGGATCTTACCTGACAAGCTTAGACTCGATGCATACTTCTCAGGTGGCCTAGGTTAGATAGGACAATAATAAGCTTTGATCCTGTTTTGCTTATTGCACAAACACTGTTTCCTATAATAACTTCAATGGCTTATATATGAGGAAGCTAATGATTAACAGATATTTAACTGTTCTATCTTTATCTCTAGCTAACACTGTACTGTACTTTATATCCAAATTGAACAAGAAGAGCAATTATAAATAATAATAATATGTTGAACAGATGAAAGTCCTTCATATATAGTATGAGTTCTAGCTGAAATTTATTCAGTTCCCTAAATGCATACCATAACTTCTGGCTGGGTTTTCATTTAAATTAAGAAAAGTAAATAAAAACAGTTCAAAGAATCTCAAATACATTCTGTAAAATCTGGCCAAGCATACAAAGTAATATGGCTGTGGACATACATTCTATCTGGTACTTTTGGATTTCAGAATAGATAATTACTGTCAGGTGGCCCAGAGCTGAGGGTTGCAGGAAAAGGCCAGTCCTCACTTTCAGAGCATCTCAGTGATGGGGGAGAGGACACCAAGTGAGTTGACCAGCTGTGCATGCCATGCACACCGTCAGGGTTTTTTGTAGTGAATATAACGATACATGTGATTGATTTTTAAAATGCATCTTCTTGCCATTGGCGTTTCTCAAACACAATTTGAATAGATTTTGTTATAAATGAAATGTCAATTTAGTCGAATTAATAATTTGCACAAGCCAAATTATTAATATAAAAATAAATAAAATTTATTGTAATAAAATTGACAATCAAAATCAGCCACTATATAAGAAAGCAGGGCCAAGCCTAGGTTCTTGACTCTGGGCGTCACATACACAGCTCTGACCACCAGCAGTTCAGAGAGGTAAGTGCACACCTTTGAGATGTTTGAGTCCAGTTTTTATACTGTTTTTCTTGCTCTTGGCTATGAAATCCATTGTCCTTTTCATTCCTGATGATACTCGGGTCCGGTGCTCAGTGGTACATTTAGATGTTGATGTGTCCAAGGATTCTCTTTGTGCTCTGGTTGATGGTTTCCAGTAACTCATCCTAGTATATGATGATCTTTCCGGGGAAATTCTTGTATGATGACAATGAGGTATCTTGAGTAATAGGTCCATTCATCAGCAATGTCCAGGGAGCAGCAGATCCTATCTCTTGCTTCTTTCAGATGGAAAAAGATCTTTGTTGGGTAAGGTGAAATCATGGGTCTGAGGTCATCTCTTGAGCTTGCCTGTACTTCTTATGTTAATTAGTACCTTCCTTGAGCAAGATGTCATGAGACTTGCCAAGGTGTACTCTGAACACAATTTAAGTTTAAACATATATACAATTTGCAGGATATAGTTTATATTTTTAGATCTCACATAAATAACTTATTACATTTGTAGTGTTTTAATTTCTTATGAATTTTGACTCATCTATAACAGATTTCTATCCTTTTAACTGGAGTTTTGCCCAAGACTCAGCTGTAAATTTGTGGATTCAGTCTCAGCCGTCAGAAACTTGAAATCTATAGACAATATTGCTGCAACTCTCCAGGTGGTGGCACCACAGCCCTGCTTTTCTCTAATGCGAACTAGTGCCCTGAAAAGGCTATGGGAAGCAAATATTTTGTTTCATAATATTTGTCCAATTTTTAAATAAGCATTTAATCTTCATTTTAAGAGCCACACTTAAATCATTAGTAAAATACAAAAAAAAAAAAAGACTTCTAATAACGGTTAACGATTGTACTTAATTTCTTTTCCTTGGGCTTTTAAAAATATTCTGTCATTCTGTGCATAAAGACTGTTTAATATTTCATGCACTATTTGCTCACGTTAAAAAATGAAGTGACAGAGAATAGAGGTAAAGGTTCCCTGCTTAAAAGCAACAGTGGATAAATATATTTGTTTGTAGTATGGGATTGCCATTCCACTGGAAGGAACACTTGACATTTTGATGAGTGCCTCCAGGGAAAATAGGTACTAACTTCAGAACGTAGTTTTAATTATACTAAGGAGATTAAATTATTCAAAAGCAGCCCACTGGTAAGGTGCAGCATTTCCTGAAATGGTTTAGTGGAAAATGCCACATTAATCAGTTCAGTATTTCACACAAATGGCTTAACAATGGGAAGGATTGCAAAGCACTGCAGTATGGCAAAAAAAAACAAAACAAAACAAAAAACCAGGAGATGTTTGTGTAAGGGACTAGGATCATGTTTTAACTTCCTCTTTCAAAATTTTTACAGAGGCAAATGACAGTGGGGAGAGGGCAGTACTGATTTTATTCTTGCTGTTGTACTGGTACCCACAGTGGCTGTAGTACCATGCTCAGTTGGACAAAAACAAAGCGTACCTGGAAAACTCAGAACCTCATGAGTTGTGCCCATGGTCTTTCTGACTAGAAGCAGCATAAACAGAATCCACTGTTCAAATGTTCTCATTTATGCTGGTGGGCTGAGAACTCCGTTAAATGGAAAAGGCAGATTAAGCATCTCCAGACCCACTTTGGTTTGTCTGCTGTTACTGTTAAGGCACAAGACCACATGGATTCATGGAAGTATTTTCTCCTGTCTTCAGAAAGGTAAAGGCCAGACATTTGGGTACAGAATTTTTAAAATTAACAAAGAAATTAACATAAGTATGAATTATGGTTGTATTCACTGCACTTTTGCAGTTCACACACAGATCTGGCCATTTTTGTCTTCTCATGTGCCCTCCATAGGCATTTGTGATATTTCTGTTAATGATGCACATTACTCGTGTTTTGCACATTCCTGTGCCTGAACATTTTACCATTCTGTCCTTTCTCCTCATACTCCCTCTTTCCCGTCTTTATCCCCAGACATCAGAAAAGAGTTTGCACAGATGGTTCAATTCCAACCAACATGAAGTTAAATGAAGTTGTCAGTCAAACAGTTATAAAACATCAGATTGTAGGCTGTGATTTTTCTGGACCAATGATACATGAAAGTCTCTCCACACAGAATAGCAATGTCCTTATTATTACAAGTGACCCATGTGTGGGTGAGCACATTCAGCCAAGAGATGCAAGGGGTCACACTAAAATTTTTGGCCACATCACTTTTTTCTTCTTCAAGCAAGGAGAGGCAGTGCAGTCATGGGGCTTTTTGAGTGATGATATCGATAGAGATGACAAACACAGAAAAACAGAAGGATGCTGGAAGTCCTTTTTTGACTTACTGCCTTTGTGCTATCAAATTGTGCTATCAGGATTTTGCTAATGGAAGTGGTAACTGGCAACATGGATTTGCCAAGAATAGACCGTGTCAGACCAGTCTAATTTCCTTCAATGACAGTGTAAGTAGCTTTGTGGTTAAGGGAGAAAGTGGAGATGTAATACCTTGGCTTTAGTGTGTTTATTTGCACTGTCACCATGGCGTGCTCATAGGCAGACTAGTGCAGCACTGTCAAGGGGAAACTACCAAAAACCATGACATAGGTCTTGAAAAAACCACCCACAGGGAATAGCAATCACTGGGTCACCTCCAGCTTGGTCACACATATTGAGTGGTATAGTATGGGTTTCAATCTTGTGCTACCTATCATCGAATAAAGTCTTGGTTGAAAAATGAGAGGATGCCTGACATAATTTCATGTAAGTCTAAGATGGAAAGGATTGCAAATGCTTTAGATAACAGGGGTGGCATTCAAAAGGAACTCAATGAAAACGAGATCTAAATGAGTCTAAATGGACTGAAATAAATAGGCTGTGATTCAATGAGGATAAATTAAAGTCTCTACCCACTGACTGAAAAAATCAACTGCAGTGCTGTGAGGGGGCTGGAGCAGTGAAACTGGAGCAGTACCACAGATAAGGATCGACAGCTTTAGCAGGTCACAAAACAAATACAAATTAAGCGTGTCATGATGCTGTAGAGCACTTGAAGAAATCCTGCTTTTCCGCCAAAGCCTCAGCTGGACTTCCACTTGTACATGATTCACATAAAGATATAGATTGAGAGAAGCATTTCTCAATCTGCAAAAGTAAATGCAAAAGCAGAAACAGTACAGAGATTTCACATTACTAGGACTCCCACAGTCAGAAATGTGTTTGTAGAATAGTACTGCATGCTCTCAAACAGTTGAAATCATTAGGGCTAACCTGAGAAGTAACGAAGGCAAAGGTGTTGGAGATTTTCAGGCAAGGTTAGTGGAGGTAAACGGGTATGATTTGCTTAGGCAATCATTACAAAAAAAAAACTGTGAAAAGTATGGTCATTGGGAAATGTTACACTTATGTAAATAGAGAAGTGATGGTGACAGAACTGGAAGCTGAACTAGTAGTAGAAAGACCCTTGCACTTGTGAACATACAATATTGCTCAGCACTGTGCATCAAGATGTACTGAAAGCCCAATGTCTGCACTGGCCCCCTTCAGTGTCTCAGTAGGGAACAATCCCATCTTCACAGTTAGTGAGAAAGATAATACTTATGTCCATCTTTCTCTAGTTTTTAAGATGCTAGGAAAAAACAAACAAAAGAAGCCCTAACCTAAATCTATTTGGTTTTTTTTGTAATCATGTTATTTACAAAGTCTGTATTACCCAGTAGGTTTATTCACTTGTTAGTCTGAATTAATACATGCACTTTTAAATACATATCACTTCAAACTGAGATCACCATATTGGATATTCTCAAGAAAAAAAAAGGAAATTGTTACATTTAAATATTCACAAAAGATTCCTGTTTGCTTCATATTACAGCTTGGCCAACTACTAATTTCTTGTAATCTCTAGCTTTTCTAGCTCATTGTTGCTGAAAAAGAGTGTGGGGCTCCTTTTTGAAGGGATGAGACCATGCACATCACCAATTGAAAGGCAAACTGTGCCCATAGGGTGCACAAGCTGACGGAACATGTTACTGCCATCACTAATAGACAATCACTCTCACACGCCAGAGTTAGCGCTGTGCTTGCAGAGTCACCGATGTGTCATCCAGAACATCATTCCAGATGCCTCTTCAGAGGTGAAGACATGTTCACGTCTGTCCAAAGCAGAATAACCTTGGTGTCCCTGAACCCCAATAAACAGTGAGTCAAGTAATTGAGATTCCACAAGGACCTTGCAGTACACCAGGCGATCTCGGTCACTGGTGCCTTTCCATCTGTTTTCTTCTTCCTTCCTCCTGATTTTGCTCTTGAGCTCTGCAGCTATGGGAGCGATGGGCACTACTCCTTCCTTTGCCACTTGCTGACACAGAATGCACACAACATGCTTGGTAGTGATTTGCTGTTGACATTTAGGCCTTTTATACCTGTGGGATATCTTATTTTCTAGGGTTTAATTTTTGAGGATAATAACTAGTTTGGTCTGGTTTCTGCTCTAACTCCAATTACTGTTGGCTTTAGTGCTGTATCTATTTCCTCAGTGGCAGAGAAATATAAGAAAGATGTTTTGAAAGGACATTCCAGAGCTGGAGAAGTCAGTGTTTTGCTTTTTTTCTTCTTCTTCTCTTCTAACACTGCCCTTCAAATCTTTTCTTCAAACATTCTCTCAAAGTCTAGAAAAGAAGCCCTCACTTTTATCCTTAAAAAAAATCCAAAAAGAACAAAAATCAGCTTCCTGCCAGCTGTGAGCTGTTGCAGGTTTCTCTGGAACAGAGAGTTGTCTGGATTGAGCTGTGCTGGCACTGAATGGTTCCTCTGTGTAACCATGACTCCAGCCACAACCAGAGTTGCTGCTTCTTTGTGCAGCTTTACAGCCTGGAGCCTCAGTGCACCTCAAGGATTATATATCTTATCCTTCAACTTATTTTCTGGGCATGTGAAAACATAAAGTTTAATTTATTTTTTATTTCAGCCACTTTTAATATGCTCAAATGTGCATTGTGATTATGAACCCTTCAGAGCACTGAAAATCTATCTCACAGTAACAGAATTTTTTAAGATTTTCAACTGAAATTCTGTACATGTCTCCCTCGTCTTGACGTTTAGTATTCCAGTTTACTCAGATTATTCCTGTGGGTACCAATAGGCAGCTACACAGTTGCCACAAATGGTGCTTGGCTGCCACTGCTTTTTCTTGGTTATTAAATTCAAAAACTCACATGTGAAAATGTAGTCATTCTTTCCTTCGAAAATGTTGACAGTCAGAGGTTTAGCCATTGCAGCTACTTTGTAATGAGTATATCTACCTCCTGTCACTTCAAATAATGACCTAAACTCTCCTGTCAGTTTTCTTTGGAAACCTCCCCAGATTTTTCCAAGCTGACATCTCTTTAGGAGAGAGCAGGTTTTCTTCCATGTTCTTTGTCATGAATCCCAGCTGGATAAAATCTATAAGGGTACTGAAGACAGAATATTGACAGAACTGATGGGAAATGAAAGCAAAATAAGCTCAGTCTCTCACTTGACTATAATCTTGTAACACAACACTTGGTGTTAAACTACTACAGAATCACACTATGAAACCCGAGGATTTCACCTGGCCTCTGCAAGCAGATGTCACCAGAACAGGAGATAAATATGAAGGTTGGGAGTTTTTTTATGCTATATCTCAGTCATAATTATATCTTTTGTGGATTCAGCTGCCATTAAGGATTGCAGGAAAGACAGCACACAAGAGGTAGACAGATGGAGAGGAAACCTAAGTTAGAACCAAAGGAATTGCAAGAGATTCAGGTGAGCAGCGTCTTATGACTTCACTGTGGGGATTCTGAGAGCTGGACTTCCAGGACTGGTTATCAGTAATGTTTTTATATGGAAGTGGAGAGCAACTTCTTATCAAAATATGGAAGAAGGACAACTACTTAAAATGAAAATATTTAACTTACGGAAGCAAGCAAGTAAATAGACAACACAAAGTGAGGAAAGGGAGAAATCAGAGAAGTATTTTATGTAAAAAAAATCCTTTGAGTTGGACCAAGAGACAAAGAGTTTGGGTATCTGTTAAGATCCAGTTATTAAAATTAAATTTAATAAAGAGATGCTTCTAACCAAATTAAGGTACAAATGAGATGTGCTGAAGTAAATAGCACAGCTTTTTTTTAACAGTAAATGTGAGGTAGAGGGAGAGATAGGCAAAGGGGTGGAGGGGAAAGAAAAAGAGCATGACAGAGAAACAGGGGAAGTAGAAAAAATATCATGACTCTATAGGTTCCAACAACATCCTACTGGTCCTCTTCCAGTTTTCTCAGTGATTGCAGTCTTGGCCAGTGGTGATTGTAGACTGTATCTATCAAGTGGTGAGGGGAAAAGTCCGCAAAACACCATGTCTATGGGGCTTATTATGCTGAGGCTAGGTGGGAATGCCCTGTACCTCCCCTGGATAAGGTGACACTGGATCGCGGGACACTTCCTGCATATTTATATCTTCCTAGATATTGCTGCTGTCTCTTAAATGAGTGCAGTTGAATCAATCATGGCCTATCAGCCGAGGTGAATCCTTCATCCCACCCAATGTCCCAGTACTTGGGAGGGGAGTTTTTACAGCTGAGTCATCATGTAAGGGAGGACATTGGTGTGATAGGAAGGGTTTATCTCACCTTGAAGGATTTGCCTATCAGCCTTTTCCTTATCTGGAAATTCACTTTTCAGCCTCAGGCCCTTCTGCACCCAGGAGGCCACCCTGTGCACCCCCAGTAAAGCACCCAGTCAGTTGTTTGAATCATTAGCACTGACAGTCCAGTCTCTTACAGCACCTGGGTGGTCACTGCAAGTAGTCCGAGGTTTGAATCATTTGGCACGAGCAGTTCAGTCTCTCACAGCACCTGAGGTCCCTCCCAGGCTTTCTGACACCAGGCAAAGTGTATATCCAGTCTGACCATGGGACTTCGGATCCCTTAGCCTGAGTTTGCCAGCAAACTGGATAAAATGCAAAACCACACAAACTCCCATGAACGAACCAACCCAACACTCTCGCCTGCCAGTAATGTGCCTTTTCTGCAGTGCTACAGGACAGAATACACTGTCTTCAGGTCAGAGACTTCTCTATGGTTTGTTCATTGTGCAATTACTGAGAACAGGAGGGGATATTGCAAGGCAAGTAAATAAATAATAAAAATCTCCCTCATGTCAAGGAGAAAGCATTCAAGGACAAGAGTATCTGGCAGGAAATGCCACTGAAGAGAACACCAAGGTTCATAAACAGCTACTGCAGACAAGCTTTTAATTAAAAAGAAAATAAAAAGAAATAGCATAAGAAAACTGATCCAAGGAAAAAGAAAGAGAGGCCTGCATGATTTTTTGTTTTTTAGTATTTAATTTTACTGTTTATGAAGCAAATGCTAAAACAAGCAGTACTGGTCTTGTCAGTAATATTGTAACATTTGCCTTGAGTTCCTTTGTTGCTCAGGGAGCATGTCAGATTTTCAGCACATTTAGCCTCACCAATTTCTTCAAAACCCACTGCTGCAGAATGGTGCAACCACACTAATTTTACTAGAAATGAAATGCTGACAAAATGAATTTTCTCCTGTGCTGTTTCCAGGTATTCTGAATTCAGGGGAATCTTTTTATTAACTTGGTTCAGCAAAAAGCTAAGCTATAAAAACACGATATTCCATGATAGGATTAAATATTAAAGATCAGCAGTGAAATACAAAACATACAGCATTTGTACCTTTGTGGATTTTAGTGCAAGTTTGTGTCAACAGAATATAAGCACATAATATTAGCAAGGAGAATAACAGGAGATAAATATTAAATGAAATGCCCTGTGCTAAATAAAATGCCTTTGGTCAAGGTATTTCTTGCTATATATGTTCTATGTTGGACAGTAATGACCAGCTTTATTTTTAAGGAATTTGCAGTGACCTCTGAGGCAGACAGTGGAAGAAAGCTGGTTGCATTGATTGAAATGTTGCTGAATTCCAGATGAGGGACACAGACATCTCATGCAGCTGTCTCTAGGTAATTCAGCAACTAGAAATAATGCTATGTGAATGTACCAATTTTTATCCCATGAGAATTTAATTTTATATGTTTCTTTTTCACAGGTGAAAGAACTCAAAGGAGAAGAAAATGAGAGCGGAAGCTTATTTCCTTCCTCATGTGTGAGAACTGGAAGTCATTCTAATAAACTTGTCCATGACTCTTACAACAGAGTAAGAGTCATGGACAAAAATACTCCTAAGCCATGGTGTTTCTGTAGAGAGATTGAGTAATTTGGAGACAGACACTTGCCTTTTTTCTTGTCCTACTGAAATGGAGGTTCCTTTAAGTATTTTACTGATTTTCAAAATTTGATTTGGAAGTCACTGGGATACAAAGATGGTGAGAGACAATGTAAATCCTTCAGGCAGCTAAACTTGTGAGTAGCAAGGGAAATTAGCAGAGTGAAGGTACAGTGTTTTGCAAATCCATTTGAATTTTTCCAATGTCTTCTATGGAATAAGAATGTTGTCCTTCCTCACAGAATAATTAAGCAACTTGGTAGTAGAAAAATCTGTGCTTATTTGTGACTATGTTTTGTGTGATTTTGATGCTGTATGAAAGCTTGCACAATATTAGGCTTATTTTAAAATGCTCATGTTTTGAAATGAAGTGAAGGTTACTGTATGAGAGAATCACAATAATAACTTGTCAGAGTCTCTATTCTGTGAAATTCGAAGTTTGAATTCAGATAAATATACACAATGAAATTTGGCCAGCCGTGCAGATAATTAAGCCAATTAGATATTGTCTCCCTGATCATTATTCTGTTAATTGACCTATAGTAATGGCTTTTATGTAACAGAGGAAGCAATTCTGAAGTAATAAATTTGTTTTAAATCATCTGAATGCTTAGGTGTAGGCTCAGTCCATATATGTCCTTTTGATCCTGTGGATCATGGGTTTCCATAGAAGCATTATAAACATTCAAGAATTAAATTTGGAAGAATAAGTTAGTCAATTACTTTCTTTCTTTATAAAATATTTACATGCTAATATTTATTAATATAAAGAACAATAATGTCTGTTGGCAAAATTTAGACTTTGAAATATATGTCTTTTCTGACTTTTTCCCCAGTTTTCCAATCTTGTTCTACTGTGAGGTACATTTGCCTTTCTACTATCCCATAATGCTTCTTTAGCTTAATTTTTATCTCAAATACACTCTTATCATTTTGCAATTTCTTTGTTGACTGAACAGAAGGAGAAAATGCAAGAAAGTAGTAATTAAGAATAAAACAAACTCTGCTACATCCTACTTTTTCCTGCTGATTTCTTTCTAGGTCACCACCTCTTTTCATAAAACAACACACAAGTGCTCTCATCCTCAGAAGAGCAAATTAGTGGAAAACAGTTTCCAAGACATATTTTCTCCCTTATACCTCTGCCAGTGTCAGCAATAAATTTGCCTGGAAATGCAGCTTCTTTTCTCTGTAAATGAACAGGTGTTCTGCTGTTGAGTTCAGCAAGAGCCATTGTCCAGCTCTGCCTTGTCCATGTCTCCTATTCTGAATTATTACTCTGAACAGGGGACTATTAAGAAAGCAGAACCATGTGTACATAACTGGGGAATATCCTGCTTTAATAAGGCACTTTCTGGAGTGCTCAAGCCTCCCAGTGTCACAGCATTTCAGAAACACTGCTTGATCTGAGTTTAGTCTTAGTCACTTTCATGGCAAGGCTGGATCTCTTCATCAGCAGCTTTAGCTCTTCACACACTGATTCTGTAGCCACAGACAAACACATCATCTTGCATATTAGGTGTTCTTTGCATCAGCAGTCTGTTCACAAAGTTGTTGAATTATGAAGTGACACATCTGATTCACTTGACCGTTCCTTTTATGGCTGGGAAAATTTTGGGGAATGTATGGAAGAGCACTAGCTGATGACAGGCAATAAGCAGAAAAATGGCACTGTGAGGCAACAGAAAGAGGTTAAACCAATTAACCATTAATTGTTAACCCTACATCTCAGTAGAAGACCTGACAAATGGTCAATGTGTGGACACCTTCACAAGTTGAATATCTGTAAAAACACTCCTTAACATATAATTATGTTACCCAAAATTGTTCAATACCATTGAAAATATCCTACAGACGTTGAAAGAATAAGGACACCTGTCACTGTAGGGCACGAGAGCACACACGCATGAATGCCACAGCTGAAGGTGAGAAAAAGGAACAAGTTAATTTTCTGACTCCACTACTTATAGTTTTACAGAAGTGACAGTGGATTGGAGGGTGAAAGGGCCACCTCTCCAATGACACT
This sequence comes from Lanius collurio, assembly GCA_020086605.1. Classification (NCBI taxonomy): domain Eukaryota; kingdom Metazoa; phylum Chordata; class Aves; order Passeriformes; family Laniidae; genus Lanius; species Lanius collurio. Next base: position 17,512,957 of record JACBWW010000008.1, read on the forward strand.
GGACAAGTTACCAGTCCATCAACTTTCTCCACCTCTACGAAGGAATGCAAAACAACTGACTTGTTTACAGAAAGTGTGTGGGAAAGTGTGCAACTAGAATGAAAACATCAGACAGCTAAAAGATTTCTAAAAATCAGGGCGACAGACACCTTCTGCCAAAGAGTGAATTCAAATAATGTACACTTCAATATTTCCTATTGAAGTTGTCACATTATGTACAATTAATTAAATTATGTCAGTGAGTGAGAATCTCAGAAAGTTTAAAAATATGACCAAGCTGCCAGAGAAACATACCTGTCTCCAAGTGACTTTAATAGAAAGCAGTGGCAAAAATGGTAGACACTGCTACATGACCATGCTGGACAACAGAGGACCCATCAGGACATGAGGGCTCTGGACCAAGCAGGTTAGTCTACAATTCTGTCACAAGGAGCAAGAACGTGAAGAGCACAGGTAGTGGTACATCTGGAAATGGATTTATAAAGGCTTTTTAATGCCTTTTTAATGCCTATGAGTGAAAGCACCTGCGTGCTTAAAAATGGAGAAGCATACAGTGTAGGATGTCAGCAGAAAGCAAACTTCACAAAGTGCTTGTTCAGTGCCTCAGTCTTCCTGCCACCAGCTGGCATCTCACTGAAGGGGTGCAGCCTCCCTAACATGGTAAAGATTCAACTCTTATGTTTAGCTCTAGCCCTCATTCCACCCTTCCTACTTGTGACTAAGGTCTGTATCAACCACCTCACAGAGAAACACCTCATCCTCTATCTGTATCTCTCTACTCTTTCTGCTGTTGCTGAATATACTCCACACCTGAAGCACTTGCTGACCCTCCTTTGCTGTGCTGCTGTCTTCTCATGTGTCTATTCATCCTTTGTAACACCAGTTCAAGATTGCTTTTAGGTAATTCCCCCTTTTTCTCCTTTGAGGAGCATTTTTTTGTCTTGTCCACTCTATGATCTTACCTTTGATGACATCCCCTGCCTAATATGCTAGATATACTACATCTAACCTTAAAAAAAATGCAACCATTTTAAACTATTCCGTCACCCAAAAGTAGTCTCCTTTGATCAAATAAAATATTTCTCTATTCTTTTCTTCAGATAGCTAATGATTAGCTTAAAATTAACTTGGCCAAAACTGACCTCCTTTCAATCCTTTGCTAACTTCCACGCTTTTCTTAAGTACTGATCACACCAGTACAATTGTATTCTGTTACTCTGGTTCATAGCTGAACTGGAATTTTTAACACTTCTTTCTCACTTTCTCTGCGTACCTACCTTCAGCCATGTTTTGTTGCAATGGGGAATTCTTACAACAAGTATAAGATAGCAATGAACATAGGAAGGAAATATGAAGTGAAATTTGGTAGATGTTGATGGTTGTTTATTTCCCTTCAGCCCCATCATAGCTGAAGTCCCATGGCCGACTCCCCTCAAAATCATGAGACTACCCCCTTCTTCCTGAGCCCCCAACAATCATTCAGAAGACAGGCACAGGCCACACATGACATGGGGACAGGGGCAGACTCGTACACTCTGGGGTCCCTTTCCCCTGAGACCTCGTGGACAGGTACCTCAACAATTCACCCCTTCTTTTTAAATAAAAGGAACATTGGAAACAGCTGGATAAACATAACAAAACAATTTCAAAAGAAGAGAAGCCAATATCTTGAGTCCCCAAATGTCCAAATAGATTTTCTATGAAGCATCTTAGGTCTGGCAGAACCCTCTGAACATGCTTTGTGGGGAAAATGAGGCAGGAAAGGGTTTCTTCCATCTGTACCTGTTGGACTCTAAACAATAACAATTAATTTCTTCCCTCCCTCCTTTTTATCCCCATCAGCATTGCAAAGGGGTTCCTGGCAAACAGATGTGAGGAGAGCCAGGGATGCAAATACGCATTGGGTATATAGTGGGGAGAGAAGGGCATGGGGTAAAAGGGAAAGGTAGGATGGGGAAAAGGACAGGGATTATGGGTATACTGTCTAGGGTTGCTGTGATTTGGAGCATATCTACTACCCTTCACAGGAACACCCCCAGGGCCTGTAACACATGCTGCTTATGGACCTTTTCTTCCTTGTACAATTTCAAACTCTACTTGTTCTCCCTCTCCTAAGCTTGGAACATGCTTTTTGGGGTTATTTTTTATAATGCTAGATTTCTGCACAAATATATCTTCCTTTGTATCATGTCTAATTATGAAACTGTAGTTATTCTTTATGTTGTACCATTTCACTGTCCCCCAAACTTTATCTATGATACTTTCTTCTTCTTTTTGTGTCACTGATGTTTGTTGCTTCTCTGTGTTCCTGCTTTCACTTTCAGTTTTGCTCACTCTCATGCCGGGGCTGCTGCTGTAGGGGTCTGAGCGCTCCCACCGCCTGGTTCTGGCTTCCCAGGGCTGCCTCTGGGGCTGTGTGGGCCAGGCCGCGCCATGGCGCTTCGCTCTGCTGGCTCCTCAGCCGCCTCTGGCCACAGCCCGCCTGCCGCCACCTCTGCCAGGCTCCCACGTGGCTGCCTGGGCTCGATGCGGCCCCGTGCTGCACCATCCTGTTAACTGGGCTGCCCCGGTGGCCTCACATGGCTTCCCCTTGCCAGCACCGCTGCGGCTCTTGCGTGTCTCAGGGCGAACACCGACGGGCCCGCGCCACTGCGCTGCTCCTGGCTCCAATCCCGCCGCCACCGCTCTTGCCACCGGCCCCACTCCCGCCGTGCCTGGCTGTGGGGGGTTATCAGCTGCCCACTGCTTAATTCTGTGGCGAGCTTGCTTCTTAAGCCTCGGAATATTCTAGACCATTCACAACCAGTCTAATATTCCTTCGACTGAGCAGCCCCACCTAAGCCAGTGTTAATGACAGCTGTCCCCAGAGCAGAAGTTGAGAACAGAAATACAGCTCATACCTCCTTGATGTTAAGTCATTTATTCCCTCTGTCCTGGGGGGGAACAGAGCACCCGACCTGGGCAGCAGTCGGCGAGGTAAGAGGGCTGGGCTTTCCCCCCTGCTGGCTTTATCAGAGACAGGGGGAAAGGGGATACCAGGGGCGCAGACGGGACAAACAACCAACCACATCAGAGCCTGGGTGGCTTGAACCTAAGATAGACTTGGCTCAGTCACATGACAGGGATCTGGCCCAGAGGGGCGGGGGCCCAGGGGGGTCCACCGCAACACCTGGCCTCACTGGCTCTCCCACACGCGGGAGCTCCCTCACCACTGCCCGCAGTGCACTGGGTGCCCACAGCTGGGGCCGTGCTCTGGGGCAACGGAGGAGCCCACTGCAACTCGCGCACTGCTCAACAACATGTTCGCTGCTAAAACAGCAGCGGGACACAGCCAGTATTGCTCAACAGTCTCTGAAATTAGGCAATATTCACGGAAATAGTTTTGCATTGGCATATATTTTGATTCAGGAATTAATTGTGTCCAAACATTCTTCCAAAAGTCTTTGGTAAGAATCAAATCCCAAGAAACATAGAAGAAGTTTTTAAACAACCATGCCAGGAAGTGTCTTAGTGTCTTTTTGAGCTTGAATTAAGCTAAAATCTAAATATCGCTGTTCAAGAACCTTTTTAAGTTTAAGGTAAGTGTCTCTTTGTAGTTCAGAGAGCCATGAGTCTTTCCATGAATCGTTCAGAGATGGGACAGAAAAACGAAAGCAAGAAGAGATATCCAGAGTTTACTCACAAATCACCGAATCACTTTCTCCAGGGATCATTCACCAGCATTCTCTGGCCATTTGTTGCAACAGGCATAACTTGCAACAAGAGCTTTCAGGAAGACGAGTAGGAAGGAAATATGAAGCGATATTTCTATAGATGTTGATGGATGTTTATTTCCCTCCTGCCCTGTCATGGCCAAGGTCCCGTGGCTGACTGACCTCACAATCACAAGACTACCCCCTTCTTCCCGAGCCTGGGGAGCCCCCAACAACCAGTCAGAAGACAGGCACAGGCCTGTGACACATGACGTGGAGATAGGGACAGGGGCAGACTCGTACACTCCAGGGTCCCTTCCCTGGCACCTCAGGGAGAGGTATCTCAACAATGTTTAACCTCCCAGTACTTTCTAAACTGTAGCCCTGCCTATCTGCTCTTCTTATTCAACAATTCCAGTCAGATCATTACCTGCTTACATCTTGGATATACTCTGCTTCTTCTGGCCTTTCCTGAACTTAATAATACTGGCATAATACTTCAGCATTCAAAGAACAGACGAACTCATTTTCCTCAGCTGCAGTGAATCCTTTCCTTATCCTCCTATTAACCATCATATGACAGTTCTTTTTTAAAGTTCCTTTTTTTCACATCTGCCTTATATTCATTGCTTTAGTGATGATTGCTTTGAAAATCCCATTTCTCGACAATACACAAGGCCCTTTACATTCTTGCTTCCTACTGCTTCTTGCACTCAAACTGCTGCCTTAAATTAAAGAGGAAAGCATAGCCGATACAACGACCACGATCTAAACAAAATCAGAAAAAAAGAATAGAATAACAAAGTCATCTTCCATGGCTGCATCGGGATATAAGCTTTATTTATTTAATTTACCAAGGGATGTAAGGTTTTTGTACTTTAGAGATTTCAAATGATTCAGAGTGATGAGTTTGCAATCAAAGTTTTATTGCTACTTTTAAAGGCCATGTATTCTCCCACTCTCTGATGTGCCTCCATGTTTAACTTCCAAACATTTCACAACAAACCCAACTGTGTAACCACCTATTGATGAAGTTAATTTTATTGAAAGTGGGTTTTAAGTTAAAACAGGGTGGCACTATTTGTGTCTGCCTGTTAAAACTGTGACGGTAACAAAGGGATGGGGGCTGAGGATGAAATGCTGCTGCTTTAGTTTAGTTTTGGGTTGTATCCCTTCTGCTCCTGTACAGTTAAAAGTATGCCAAGACTATTATGAGTGTTTTCAGTATAAACATATTCAAATGAAAAAGGATTCTCATTCTCATTAATAAAGTCTCTTCTAGTTTCTAATACAGTTTCTTCTGGTTTCTAATAGACTGAAGCAACAACCAGAATAAAAAAGGGAAAGACAACCCCTTCTCTGAAGAGTTTATGACCTTAAGGTAAGAAAAGATGTGGCAGTTCAAACAAACAAAATGAGGCTCAGGACATAAGGTATAGCCAGAGGTCTTCAGTAGCCACACAGCCAGTCTGGCTGATGATTATACCAGATAAAGGGCTTTTATGGTGTTGTTAGCAGAAACAAAAGGAACATGCTAAACATAGCTATTTCAGTTTATCACTGCCCAATTCAGAATGAGGAAGCTGTGTTTAAAGGTCATCATGCTATGTGAATCACAGGGGAAGATTTGAGGACTATCACCATGAATTAGGGTAAAACTGCTCTTTCAAACGTTATCTCAGACTCTTTCTTCTCACATGCTTTTTATCCCACTCACATTTCCTCCTTCCTCTGAAACAATCACATTTAACAATTTCTCATAAGCAGCAGCTGTATCCCTCATCATGGCTGCAAAGTCCTTAATACAAGGGAGGCCTAAGCAAGGTACAGCCCATGGTTACTAGGAAAACTATCATCACACCTGTTCTGCATTTCTGTGCCCTTTGCTTTGCTTGCGAAGTTTAATAAGAAATAAAAACATCAATATTCAGAGTGCTGAGATCTTTAAACCCTTGTGCACAGTGGATGGGACAGAAGCTGACAGAAAGGCTATATCTGGGCATAAAATTTGAACTGATGATAAAAACAATGAAGAAGACCAAGGATCTTTAGTAGTGGTACTCCCCAGTTTAGTGCTCCCACTGAGACTCTCCAAACCATGTGCCATTCGCTTGCGCCTTCTCCTCTCCCTCTCCCTCTCCCCTGGTCTGTGGAGGGCTGGAGATGAGAATTGGAGGCACAAAAAGTAAAAATCATGGGTTGAGATACGAACAATTTACTGGAAAGGGCACTGCACACTGGACACTACACACCATGTACCACACAGCGCACACCTGCACCACACACAGAGCCCACGCCAGAGCCATGCTCTGACTGTCTGCCCTCCTTGTAACACCTGTCTCAAAGGATAGCACTGCATGACTACCTTCAATTGGGTGTTTCACCTCTTGACTTCACAAATCTAAATGATATTCACTTTTTCTATAATTTCCTTTTTATTCATCAGGCTGTTAACAAATTCTATGAAGTACACCAAGGACATTGACATGTATCTTCACTGTGTCTTAGACCATAAGCTTTCACCACAGAGCTCCTGGCACTCTAAAAAACAAACAGAATTTCTGTTTCCAGCTCATGGCTTTACCTTTAGGGGATGACTGGCTGCTGGGAACCTGCGCTTGGTCCACAAGCTGATAATGGTAGCCCAGTGTCATTTCCTTCTGTTTTACTGTTTCTGCTTCCATTTCATCTCAGCAGGCTGTCAAGGTTTTCCTAAGCCAAATGAGCCAGAAAAGGGAAATTGGGACTTCTGACAGTCTGTATTGTATCCAAACCTTAACAGATTTCCTGGGGTGAAGTAGACAGTCTTTGCAACCTAGGGCTTTCTTCCCAGTATTAGAGGCTGGTGGGCCTGCTGAGAAAGCTTCCCCAGAATGCTCTGTTCTGTTATGCTAATGTTCCCCAGTTCTGCTCCCCTGGTTGGCTCTGTTGGTGGCTACAACCCTTCTTACTTGATACACCCTGGGAGTTGCTTCATCAGTTCCCTTACCCTGGACCCCTCATTGTTCTCCCCCAGAGACTTCCCCGAACCCTTGCAGGGGTGCAGATGCATTAAATCTGTCCTGTAGAACCCTATGCAAAGCCTCTTGCTGCTCATTTAACCATCGGACTGTTTAGCCAGCTGTCTGGGCTGTGTGCAAGTGTGCTGGCTGCACCAGGCGGCTTGGTCCTGGAGACGCTTTCAGGAAGGTGGCGACACGGAACCAGCTGAGGAGAACACGACACCCAGTCAGTAACGTGATGCCTACAATGCTGTAAGTGGGTCAGAAACAGGAAATTATTGAGGTTAATGAATGAATGAATTGAATGATACAGTCAGGGAGCCAGAACATACGAGTTAATCTAGACAATCACAACCGTAGATCAAATGAGTCATGGTTTGGCTAATTAATGTCATCCCACTCAAGAATACAACAAGAACCCTTGGTCACTGGACAGTTAGCTCCATTCCTTCATTAGTTCCTAGATGGTGCACTGGCACTGTATTGAGGATAAAAATCTGAACAGAGCAGGATTCTTCACTAGATATTTGCAAACCATTTAAGAAGAAGCAACTGATACCTCTTTCCCAGTACTAAACATATACTACTTCATCAAGTCAACATGTTGTAGGGGAGTATGGCTATACACCTCAACAAACAATTATTTAAGACAGGAAATGTAAAAATATACTACTTCATCAAGTCAACATATTGTAGGGGAGTATGGCTATACACCTCAACAAACAATTATTTAAGACAGGAAATGTAAAAATATTTTATATAGTAAGAAAATTATAATGTGGTTGGGTGCTACTAGCAAACAACTATTACATGACCCTGAGACCACGTATTCTGTTTCCTTTTACATTACTAATACGGAGGAAAGAACACGTCTGTGAGAGAAAGGGAGTATTTCAAAGGGTAAGAGATTATAAATGTTTGAAGGGAGTAATCCAAATACAGACCTGCATTCAGTAGATGGGTGCTGCTAGTAAGTAAAGGGGAAAAACTTAGAGCTAACTGTACTCACAGGGAAGTTATGCAGTAAACACTGGGATGAAGATAAATCTATAGGATTTACCAGATGGACTGTGTGGCTTACTGAAAGGGTCTGTCTTCTCTTTCAACTGCCTCACTGTTTCTGAAATTTCTTTTTATGTATTGTGCTCTTTTGTGCTTACAAAAATGCACTCTTCCTTGTAGCTTGTCCTTATCAAGCCTGCTTTTTTAATGGAAGTCTCTTTAATGGCAGACAGACATAATTTCAATACTTTAGGGTCATGCCGCTCTTCTCAAAGATTATGCTGAAGTTAGGCTGTTTTTTATCACCTAGTTACATTGTGGCTTTTAAGAAGGACTTGTAATGGGCAACATGTTCCTACAGAAATACCATATATTATTAAAAAATAATAGTCTGCAAGAAACTTAGTTTTATAGATAAATTATGAAGTATAATCTAGCTCTGTTTAGAGATAGGTTAGAAAAAACTTTGTTCTTTCTCACATTTATAACAAATGGCTTGTAACTAATTAATACTAACAAGTTAGCAATTAACAGCTTCACAGACCAAACGTGGCTTTTCTGAAAGCTACAAAAAGACAGACTGGTGAGCAAACTGAGATTAAAGCTCTGAACAAGAACAAAAACAAGTCTAGAGCTGTCCAAAGCAAAATTTGAGTGGCTGGATAGGACTGCCCAGGAGCCAGCAGTACCAGCACTGGTCATGTTCTTGGGGAAGTGGCCTCCTGAGCCATGGCCTTTGCCAAGAGTTTGAAGGCCTAACATAATTTCATCTTTGTTTAGCTTTGGGTTGTTGGTTTGTTTGATTTTACTTTTGCTTGTTTGTTTGAGTTCATTGAGTTTTTTGGGGATTTTTTGTTTGGTTTGGGGTTTTTTGTTGTTTCAGTTTGGTTTGGTTTATTTTTTGTTTGTTTATTGTTTTGTTTGTTTGTTTGGGGGTTTTTTGGCTATTACTGTTTGCTTGGGTTTTTTTTTTTAAACTATATCTCTCTTCCATTTTGGCTTATTTATTTCCATATAAGTCCTTATGTTCAAAGACTCAAGTAGGAAATAGAAACTCCAGTCCAATATTAAGTAATATAAATAATCTAACAATAAAGATATAAGTAATTTCTAATATTTAATAAATATTTTTGAAGCCTTTCATATCTCACACTTGAGAAAGACCTGATTAATTAATATTTAGAGTCTCTTGTAATGTGTCACGATCTGCTGTGATAGGATGTGGTTAGGGAAGTGATCTTCCATGATTTCAAATATTGGTTGGTCTGCAAGGCTAATCCCTCTTAGTAAGTCCAGTAAACATGTAAGTTAAAATATACAGCCAGAGAAGATTTCTCTGGTTTTAAACTCTAAATCATGCCAAAGGGAATTTCTCCATTTTGTCTTAGTTTACATTTCTAAGCAATATTCTCCTGAAGCCTAAAAATGACTATATTGAATCTGTCCAGACTAGAGGTCACAAATTTACAGATAATTTCTAAGATATTTATACATATACACACATATATATATATATATATACACACCTACCAGTTTAACACCAGCTTTGAAAAATAGCTGTTCTTTTCTTAAGGACATGGATATTTCAGAAACAAGCATATTTTTACAAGTTTCTGGATTTCCACATCAGAGAATTTCCAGGGTAATTGTGCAGCAATCAGGATTATTCATGATTTATTGAATGTTTTTCTTGACCAACTGTAGACAAGTGTAGCATTACAACAATCCAGAATCTGTGGAAGGCAAAGCAAGTAATGATAAAACTGTCAGATGCAAAAAGACACAAAGGACAGACACAAAAAGAGGTCTCTCACTCTGAGCTGTTCCTTATGTGCAAGCATAGATGTATCAGACAGGAGCAAGAGGATAAACCGAACTGGCAGTGTGGCATTGCTGGTTGCATTCCTTTGAGAATTAGCAATCTAGATACAGAAATAGGTCCAGAAAAAACACAGAGGAAATGCTGCAAAGAACAAACTTCAGGAGCTTGAGCTGTTTATCTTACCAAAATTAATACTGAAAATTATTTGGTATAAAGTGCCTACAGGGGAGAAAATATAGAACATTATAAGTCCCTTGAGTTTCCCAGAGAAAGATCCAGTTAAAAGGTACAGTTGTCTTGCAACCAACTGAATTCAAATTACTTTCAGATTTTAATAGTGAGAAGGGTCAACAACAGAGTGGCATGGCTGCAAAATTTTGCTTCTCTACATTTTATAGAATCACTGAATGTTCTGAGTTGGAAGGTACCCATGAGGATCACTGAAGTCCAACTCCTGGGCCTGTACAGGACAGCCCCATAAATTACACCATGTCTCCAAGAGCATTGTCCAGATGCTTCTTGAACTCTGTCAGGCTTGGTGCTGTGACCACTTCCCTGGGGAGCCTGTCCCAGTGCCCAACCACCAGTGGGTGAAGAAACTTTTCCTGATACACAACCTAAACCCCCCCTGACACAAGTTCAGGCCATTCCCTCAGTCCTGTCACAGCTCACCAGAGAGAAGAGATCAGTGTCTGTCCCTCTCCCCCTCATGAGGCAGTTGTAACTGCAGTGAGGTCTCCCCTCAGTCTCCTCCAGGTTGAACAGACCAAGAGGTTCAGAGAAGGGATTTGATCAAGGGCGGCCCACATGCCTCTGGAGTTTGGGAAAAGTGGATCCAGAGGCACCGGGGAGGGTGAAGGGACCAGGCCCAGCTGCTGAGGAGAGAGCCGTGAATATGCTGAATCTGAGATGAGTCCCTCCAGCCTTGAAAAGTCTGTTACTAGTCTACGAGCTGAAATTCAGAAGCTGCATGAGGTACGAAAAGTTTCTTATTTAAACAACTCTGTACGAAGACATTTTCTATTCAGCAAAATAATTCAATATTCCAGGATGAATTTTCTCAAACTGGGCTCAGCTTCATGCATAGTGGGTCACAAATCTTAGTTTACTCCAATAAAAACTGGTATGTTTTTACTCAAAGAAAATTTAAGCTGAATATTGTAGACAATGTGATCTATTCTTTTTGTATCATAACTACTATTGATATTTTTATAGTTGTTATTATTATGATATTTTTATTATCCTTTGCTAAATGCTCACAATGTGCTCCACACTGTAGAAGATGCAGTAGACAACATCTGCCCCTGTATACATATAATTTCAGCCTCTGATCTGGTAATTTAAACTGCATGGCTGGAATTCACATTAAAGTTAACAGTGCTCCACTTGAGCACAGTGGTCTGCCTGAGCACTATAAACTGCAGGACTGGGGCTGTGAGGATTTTCATGGGGATATAAGATTCCCCTTAGTCTCGTAATCAAAGCTTATGGCTGATACAGACAGTGTGATTTTCATACCTTGGAAGGACAAAAGAACTGCCCTGAAAGCAGGTGCACAGCTTTATGGATTTGTAGGTGTTTTACGTATTTTGAGAGAAAATCTTTCTCGGACCCAAATTTCATGTGAACCAGAGACTCCTTCAAGCCAGCAGCCTGCCACTGGAATGACTGTCACTGTGAATGAATGTCACTGTCAGCTTTGCTGTGGACAGGGGCTCTGGAAATCAGCTGTGGCTCAGGGGTAAAGCTGGAAGTTGCTGCCAGGAGATGCTGGGCACATCCAGCAACCCTTGGTGGGGATGGGCAGGCCAGCAGCACCTGTGGCAGGACTTGGGGCCTGGCTTCTGCATGCGGGCACCTATACTGCTCCAGGTTTCCTCACAGGAGCTGTTAGCAATGACAAATCTGTTTCTGGGGCCAGCAAAAGGGCCATCCTGAGATGTTTTGAAGGAAGCCATCTAGGTTCAGTTAACTGGCATTTCTGGTGGAAATTGTTTTCATCAATACAAATCTGATTCATCCTTAGATCTTCAGTCACTTTAATTACAAGTCTGTCTGAGTCTTGTTTACTTGTGAGCTTTAAACTGAAAAATATGTGAATGAAACAGAAGAACACAGCCAGTGAAAATTAATTCCCTGTTGCAATTTTGTTTCACTATTAAAGAAGAAAAAACTGATGCAGCTGATGGTGAGGAAGGCTGTGAAAGTGATTTGCACATAAGGAATTTGGGAAGACGTCTCGGTTTGAAAGACAGGTGCTTGCTAAGAAAGGCAGGAGCCTCCCTTGGAATGCAAAATGTAACACCCTTCCCCCCAAATTATTAAAATTTTGAAATTAAAGGGCTTTCAGGCAAAGATATGAGGAATAGGAAAAACAGTTCTTTAGTCATATATATATATGACAAGGTAAACAAACAACAATAACTACAGTGGTGACAACAAACAGAACCACAAACCCAGTGCCAGCCTCTCTCGGCTGTCAGGCCCTTTCCCCTCTGGTGCAGTTCCAGTCACAGCCGGCAGGGGCGCTGGCGGCTCCCGGTGAGCAGGGCAGGTGCGATGGTTCCCCCGCGGCTGCAGGGGGCGCTGTGGGGAGAGCTCGGGGAGCACGCAGTGATGGCGGCCTGGGATCCGGGAAGGGATGGAAGAAAGGCTTCACAAACCTCCCTGGGCAGCTCCCGGTGTCCGGCCAGACCCTCGGGAACAGCGGGCTGGAACAGCAGGGATGGGCACAAATCCCGGGTGGCAGACAGGATGGATTGAACTCCGGAGCTGCAGTGGGAACCCTGGGAGGTCTCGGCCAGCAGAGCATGCGGGGCTATGACATAGCAAAGGCTTGAAGCAATGGCAGGGGCAAGGTGGCAGCAGCCCCGTTCCCAGTGGGGCAGGGAACGGCAGGCTTGGGAACCCTGGGGTTTCTCCCTGAGGCACTTGAGCAGATGATGAACAGGTCCCTCTTTTAGTGAGGTGGGGTGGTAAATGGGGTCCCAGTGCAACAGCCGCTCCTGCAAGCAAAGCTCCACTCACGGTAGAAGGAAGGCAGCAGAAGGCAGAGCTCTGCAGTGGTGATGAATTCTCCCCACAGCAACCACACCTTCTCTCCCCTCTGAACGCTGAGAGCACAAGAGAGCTGGAGGCTGCACCCAACCCCTACTTCCCAGTCCAAATTTTGCAGCATCTCTGCCCTACACGAGAAAACCCAGGTAAAAGAGGGTAGTCAGCGGAACCTCTCTCCCGGTGGCCAGGTCTTCTATCTCTCTTAAGTATCCAATTGCTATGGTCTCCTAGCAACACGTATGAGGGAAAGTTCCTCAAGAAGGAAAAAAAAAAACAAAAGCAGAACTCCTAAAACCACAGCAGAAGGTCACTGGTCCCACACAGCACTGTGAATCTGAACAGTGTGTGCAGCATCTACCACCAAATATGTACTTCTATATTTAGAGGAGCCTAGCAAAAAAGGTTGAGTATAGGATGTCAAACTGAAACAGTAATCAGAGTATTATTTTCCCCCTCTTTACACTGATTCTTCAGGAGCAAACAGACAGCTAAAGTCTAGCTGAGATTAGCAAAAATACCAGCAACCCAACTGGAAGTAATTTCACTGTTGAGTGCAATGCAGTGTATACAATAGATTTCATTCCAGATTCAGAAGAGAGCAACCATATCATGGCTGTTCTGTCTTTGACCTCTGCCAGGTGCAGCTAGTCAGCATAATACAGAAATATTTTTTTTTTTCCTTTCTGAAATAGCAAGTGGCTGTTTTAGATTTCTTCTTTCAGGTTACATATGAATGTTCAAGCTTCTTCCAGAAGCTTAGTGGAACTGAATTAATAAATTGGGTGATCTTACCTCCAATGCAAGCCTGCCTTCCTTGTCTTTGCTTCAATTTCCATCTTGGACCAGAAAATGTCCTTCAAAGTTGTTGAGCCACTTTGGTTAGACTTAAAGATCATGGAAGTTACAGCTGGAGAAGAGCATGGTGCCCTCTTAAATGTTGGATGAGTACAGCACAGGGTCAGGTGCTGCCCTCAATTATAAATTTTGTTTTTTTCAATGACATTATTTCCTGTTAACTGAAAGCCAAGAACACCACCTTCACATTTCGATTTATACCTCTTCCTCAACTGCACTTCAGCTTAGAAATTATTTCTATCAAAGAGCATTTGGGGATATTCTGTATAGCAGAAGGTTTATAAATTGCAGAAGGTGTATAATTGCAGAAGGTGTACAATTGGCTGCATGGCATGAGACACAAGTCAGGTAGTCTGACATAGTTGAGAAAGAGCTTGTTTATTCACTGTGGGCACCACAAGCATGGCTGATCTGAGACAGCTTGAATGTATGAGGTGTAACGATTCCAGGGAGATAGAGGACCAGGTATTTATTTCTTCCTGCATATCTACAACTGCCCTGATTCAACACAGTTCTTGATGTCCCATGTTAAGCTCATGCTCTCTTCAAGGAAATATCTTCATCAGAATTTTTAAACATGGAAGATGTGCCTTACCTCTTGCTTATCTTCATCTCTTCCCTCTTTGTGTCCTTCCTGTTCTCTGTGTTTTTCCCTTCTGCTCTCAGGCCCTTCTCCCTGTATCATTTCTCTCTGTTCTCCTCATTTACCCAGACCCTGTCTCTACTTCATCCTCTCTAATTTCTCTGCACATGAAAGAAACTCATGTCCTATACACATTTTCAGGTTTTGGAGAGGAGAAATTTAGCTTAGATGCTTGTGTAATTACTTCACCTCTTTTGGAATAACAACTTGGAAAAACTACTCTATTTTGTATAATTTTTTTCTGGAATCATTCTAGCACAAAATCTGAGTAATTGGATTATACTTGTCAACAAAAAAGCTATCACACAGGATGCTTCTTTAACATTTTCTGTTTATATTTGGATAATTACCATTATCTTTATATTTACCTCAGTTCTGCTGTACAGTGTTTTCTGTGTAAAATTTCTGTGGAAACTTGGTCTGTGAAAATAGCTGCAGGATTCTGCCTGAATGCTCAATGCCTGTGCAAGACCACTAGTGATGTTCTTATAAGCTGAATTGCTTCTTCATGGCAGCTGCCTCCCTTGCAGTCACAATCTGCAACAAAAATTCAGCTGTGTGTCAGTGCCATAAAAAACAATGAGGCTACAGCTATAATTAATGTCTGTAGTCTTCAGCAGAGCTGGTATTGAATGGGAAGAGTAGGAAGTTATCTCCCATCCCTAATGAACCAGCATTAAACACAAAGTTGATGGAATATTGTTCTGTGGTTTGGGTGATAGTTTGTGGCCCATGAGTGTACAAAACTAAAGATAACTGCTTCTAAGACTTTTCTTTTTCTCAGAAGAAAAGCTCTGTCCTCCATCTATAAATACTTCTTGTCCATATTTTGTCTTTTCCCATGTTATTGTTACATATGTGCAATTTCTGCTTGGATAAATACCAGAATTCTGTTCACTGGAGCAGGAGACAAGACTCAACATTTCTCAGGGGACCAAAGTCTATCCCTGCCTAACTCAAAACAGGTCACTTCAGAGCAAGCACTAAAATAATCAGATAAAACCCAGAACTTCTTGATCTCTAGATTTCAGGCAGGTTCAGCTGTGTTTTCCCTGAAGTTAATACTGATGTACTTTAATAGCCCAATTTATCTCCAGTTTTACACATCTAAACCAGGGACATTCAGTTTTATGTCAAAAACATTCCTGAAGCCTGGTTAGTGGCAAGTTGAATGTGAGTCAGCAGTGCCCTGGCAGCCAGGAAGGCCAAGCGTGTCCTGGGGGGCATCAGGCACAGCATGGCCAGCTGGGCAAGGGAGGGGACTGTCCCCTCTGCTCTGCACTGAGGCAGCCTCACCTTGGGTTCTGGGGACAGTTTTGGTCACAGGATTGTGAGAAAGACACTGTTAGAAAGTGTCCAGTGGAGGGCATGAAGATAGTGAAGGGTCTTAAAAGGAACATCCAGCCTCTTCAGCCTGGGCTTCCCCAGAGGAGACTGAGGGAACAACTCATTGCAGTTGACAACTTCCCTGTGGGGGAAGGAGACGGGGCTCTCTTCTCTGTGATGACCTGTGACAGAGTCCAGGGAAACAGCATGAAGTTATGTCAGGCTAGGTGTGGGTTGCCTATTAGGAAAATGTTCTTCACCCAGAGGGAGATTGGGCACTGGAAGAGGCTCCCCAGGGAAGTGATCACAGCACCAGCCTGACAGAGTTCGAGAAGCATTTGAACAATGTTGTCAGGAACATGATGTGATTTCTGGGATTGTGCTCTGTAGTGCCAAGAGTTGGACTTCAATGATCCTTGTGGGTCCCCTTTCAACTCAGGATATTTTATGATTAAATCTCCCTTTTACTTTCTGGCTTTTTGCTCAGCGATGGAGGTACTGAACGGAGGTGGGGGTGCCTGTGCAGGAGAGCCTTACTGCAGGAATAGCTGGACATTATTTGGTTCCTCTGACCTTTCTGAAATGGCTGAAAGCAACCCACACATGGAGCAGCAGTGATCCCACTATAAAATCTGTAGAATTACACTCAGAAAAATGACCCACCCTAGAATTTATGGAGCACAGTAGTGTGTTTTACTCCAAATAAATAGATTTGTATTCTGGCAAGGGCTTTGCAAAAATGAATAGAACTGACAGTTGGGAAGCATTTTCCTTCTGCATCAGGATTCCAGGCACATCCTTGAGAATGACAGGGCTTTTCACAGCGGCTGGGTGGTAGACACAGCTGAAATCTGCATAACACGTCAGGAGAAACAACAAATTTGATTTTAAGATCATGTTGTTTTTTAAAAACAAAGATATCCTGGAAACTAGTGCTTCCATTAGCATTCCAAATAAATTGAGTAAGACAAGTCCTGAAAATGGTGGACACTAATTAGATTTGTTCAGTATTTTAGCAATTAGAGGGAATATCTCTATCCATTTGAAAAGTACTCTAAAGCTACTGAGAAATTTATTACCTCAGAAGAACAGTTCTCTAGGAACTTCTCTCATATCTCTTGTGTAAAATGCAGCTGCTTTGTTGACTCTGTATGTATTTATGTATAACATGTTGCATTTTAAATATAAACCAGTGTGATAGAGCTTTTTTTTTTTAGTTCTTGTTTGCTTTGAGCTAACAGAACACACACCACCTTGCTCTTAGAAATCAGAAGTTCATTTAGAGAAAATAATTCTGTAAGGAAGCAAATAACTTAGAAATAAGCGAGGGACAAAGCCTTCTACATCTTTGGTCTCATTCACTGTTTGGTTTAAGTGTTCAATAATTCTGTCATTAATGAAGCCATTTGTGCATCAGTTTATTTTTCAGTTTATATGTCTGAAAGATATGATCTGATTTACCAACAGATACTTTTTACTTCCCCATAAATTAAAGAGTCCTTTACAGTGTCATTGCTGGACAAAAAAAACCCCAAAAATTAGTCTTTGTGCTCAGGCAATTACCACAGCTATGTCACAAAACAACTCAGGTAGAATGTTTTAGACTTATCAGCCTCGGGAGAAATATTAAAATAGCACTTAAGTAATGCCAGTTTACTGAATTTCCCAAATGTTTTACATAAAAGAACAAATCGTTTTAAAATAAACATTATGACATCTCCACTGATCTGCTTCTGCTTAGAAGACAGTCAAAACTGAACAAAGAACCAGAAGAAAATCACTTCAATGCAGTGGCAAAATATACGCATCCAGAAACAGGTGGTCTGGACAATGGAAGGTAAAAGGATAAACAAACAGAGTTCATGCTAATTGAATACTCAGCTGTCTGGAGATTTATCAGATGGGTTCTGCCTTAATATTTCTCAAAGTTTTTTGAATCTCTTTTCAAAGACTTTTCACTCTCATCTCTGAAATCAATACCTGTGCTCCTGATTCCTCTACCAATCATCCCAGGGCCCTGAAGCCTCTTCTGATTAGCCTCAGACTTTTCTTCGCTATTTATTTGCTGCCAGTTTAAACAACCAGTAACAGAGAGTAATCAGAAGGCCTTACTAGACTGGGAGGTTTTTCAGTAATGTCCCTTACCACAGGTCCTGGGAGACAGAAGACTTTCTTGTGACTTGGATCTGGCCTCCATTCCCTTTAGAAGGGAGATTCCCATTATAACTGCCCTTCTTTTCAACAAAGGAGGTTGATGCAGGGCACAGGTGATGTTGTTTTGGGACATCTCGTTATCTCAGGGTTGCAGCAGAATTCTCTGTTGCTCAGAGTGAAGTGAGCCTCGGTACTGCTCACATGGGAAATTTGGAGTAAGGGGAACTCCTTCATTTTTCATGCTTCTTTCTAGAGTTTTAGAGGGACCTTGCTTTAGCAAAGGGACTTACTACATCCTGAACTCCTGCTACTCCTGCACAGCAGGAGGCCAGCAGGAGTAATGATGCTGGAATGATGCAGTGACAGCAGTGGGAGTACTCAGAGGAGACATAGCCTGGACTGATGGAGGGGCTGGTAAAGCCCCTCCATCAGTCCATTGTAATGGGCTGCCACAGTACTGAATTGTCTTGAATCTGCATCTGCTACTCAAA
The DNA here is from genome assembly GCA_020086605.1 of Lanius collurio. Lineage (NCBI taxonomy): Eukaryota > Metazoa > Chordata > Aves > Passeriformes > Laniidae > Lanius > Lanius collurio. Next base: position 17,531,001 of record JACBWW010000008.1, read on the forward strand.
AAAAGGGTCTGGACCTATATCTATGGTATATAAATATGGAGTTACTCCATGGCTTTCAGTGGAGCTATTCTTCAGTTACTCTTCTTCCATAGAAAACAGAGTTCGACCTAGATAAATGGGTGGAAAAGGCACAGGCTTGGCAATTGGCTGGCAAATTCCATCATTCCATGTGGTTTTCTTATTAATTACAAAACACTGTGGTTGATTACCTCTGATTTTTTCCATACTTCAAGTCTCTTCTGTCAGAAATGAATTTGGGTAGGAAAAAGAGAGAATAGAGGAGATTTTGTTCTGTGTGGAAGTTCCATCTGTTATGGATGCTCTGTGCTTTATTTTTAATTGCATAAGGACAAGCCCACTCAGGAAGTGACATTTGTAGAGTTAGCCCACCCCAGGATGTTAAATTTTTTAAAATGCAGAATATAGCCCATAAAACATTAAGGAGAGAAGATATAATGGACCCCAAAGTGGTTTTTCGATTTAATCTGTGTGAATTAGTTCACCTTTCCTATGCAATCTACATTTTCCACTGTTTTCAAGCAAGCAGTAAATTGTGTCTCTAGTTTTGCCATATCACTATCATCAGCCCGAAACAATCTTCACAATTCTCAGCAATATGCCAATGAAAAATATATTTTTCTCACTTGCATTACACTGTTTTTATGGCAGGTGACTCTGCTGATGTCAGAATTGAGACATTGCTGTTTGAGTGACATAATGCCAACTTTGTATATTTATCACAAACAGTTTAATAAGTACCACATGGTCTAGGATGTGGGAGTACCATGAACTTTTCAGAAGACTATGAAAAAACACATCTGAACACTGGTTCACAGCTAGGAATTAGGTACTCAGGAGATGTTGAAACAGCCAGCCTGGTACAGGATCTGAAGGAATCCAGTCATAAGCCAGGTCCTTCCTATTCCCCCAAGCCTTGTTTTCCCTTCCCTGGATATCATCAGAATCACCTGATCCCTTCAAGATGAGGGAGAGCATCCCAAGCTGTTTAAAGTATGGAAAACCCCTGCTGAATTTTCTCATGCACACTCTCATGCAGCCATAGGTCATTTTCTCAGCATCTACCATTCCAGCCCATGAGTAGGAGGACCTGGAAACCAAACCAAGCCTGCTCGCTTGGCTTACATTTGCAGAGATTCTTACACAACTGCCCTTCCGTCCCTATGCACATGGGCAGCCTCAGTGGCATAAATGGGATGAAGCACATAAGGTCTGGGAGTTGTATGTGTGTAAAGGACTCCAGCAAGAGAGAGAGGAATTTTTTTCCACCAAGAACAATCCAAATTTAAAAAATACCCAAAACACAGCCTACCTCATCTCAGTCCACTGGGATTTGTTGTGCAAATACATTTGCACACAGTTCATGCAATTACAGTAATTGTGTTATAGCCCTAAAAACTTGGGGCTAATTTTGTTGCTCTATGTCATTAGTTGCTGACTTCCTAACAGGCTTTTTCTTTCCATGAATATTTTGAACTTCAGTTCTACATTGCCCACTAAGACAAAGTACGTTGGAAAATTAATGAAAAGCTTAAAGCCACATTGTTGACTTGGCCGCATTATCTCTTCTGGATAAAAGCTTGTAAAGCATAGCTCTATGTCCCAGTTTAGAAATGCCAGCACAAGCTACAAAGACTGTCATTTCATGTATAAAAACTTCCTACTGACGGCACATAGACTTGTAAATATGGGAAACTCTTCGGGCCTAAAATATGGGACTGTAATTATATGTAGTGACTTCTTCCAGGAAAAAGAAGGAGAAGGTCTCATACAATTTAAAATTTTATTTTAGCTTGAAGCTTTCCTAGTGTCTTCCTAGCATCTTCAAGGACAGTGTAGCTCTTTCCAGAAAAAAAAAAAAACTGCATTTTTGATATTTGTCATCCTCTATATAAAAATATGCTTATAATAAGGGTCAAATTCTGTTTTCATGTAGCAACATCAACCCAGAATAACCCAGCAGGGAGTGTAATTCAACATTGAAACCAGGCTCAACTGGAGTTATTGCAGATATTATAAGTAGTAACAGTGTAAAGAATTTGGCCTGCAAGATACGTGTTGTGTGAGTGCCTCTGTATCTCTTTGCCTTGTTTCTGAGAGGAAGAGATGCCTTGGTAACCTAACTAGACTAGAGTTATCCTAGTGGCCTTCCCACAATGTGACTGGGCTCTGGAAGCATTGCTGCTCTGCATCCTTACCCATCACCATAAATATCAGGAGACTCTTGCTTCAGTAGCTGCGGGATGAGTAGTAAGCATGAAAAGGAAGGGTGGCAGAAGACACTTTGGATACCTTTGGACAACAGAACATATAACTGCTTCTGCAAATGTAATCTCAGAAGTACTCTGCAAAATTTCTCCTCTTCCCAAGAAACCAAAAAAAGAAAAAATTCTGTTTTGCCTGTTTAAGGCTGCTTTGGTACCTAGGAAATATTTGCTGCCTTATCTATATTATATTATGTTATTCTTAGAAGAGGTAGCTCACTACTTTATGAATTGTTTAGTAAAAACTTTTAGTTAAAGGTGCTTGGTCTGCGGTCAGAACAACTGTTTGCATATGGCAGTACTGAAGTGACAATGAAATCTGTGGGTTGGAGGTGAAAATACCAGCCCATTCCAGGACATGAAAGGTTTGCATTGCTGAATGCACTTAGAGAATGTAGGTGAAAGCATGCCAAAGGAACCACCACCTTTTTTCCTTTGTAATAAGGAGGTAACTAGAGAATGTAGGTGAAAGCGTGCCAAAGGAACCACCACCTTTTTTCCTTTGTAATAAGGAGGTAACTAGTCTAAGGAACCACCTGCACATTGCTTTCCTGTTTTCAGGAACAGCCTCCTTATTGTACGGCTTGGAGAGAGCCATGACAGCTGCTCAGCTGCATGAGCCCCTGCACTTAAGGAAGAACCATTTCATAGTTTCTCCTCTTTGGCCTCCAGTCTTTCTTTCTAGCCAAGGGCAACCTTCTTAGCCAGGGCATCACTGTGGGAGGAGAGGGCTCCAGACTGACAGGTGCTGTGTTCCACTGCAGCATACTGCACACACTCCCACACTGTCTGTGGAAATGGCAGCTCTGTACTAATTAAGGATCTCTGCCAATTAGCTGCATCCAGTCTCTGAGTCAGAGTAGATTATAGAGTGTGTTTCAGAGTCTAGTTCCCAGTGTGTATCATTTGCTGTAAGTAGGGGCTTTCTGTTTGATCCCTTCTGTTTTGCCTTGACTGGCATCAGATGCACAGGTGGTCAGAGGAACAGACAGTGAAGCAGCTTCTTTCTCCATTGCTACTGATTTATACCTGGCTTCTTTGAGATATTTGTGCTTCCACCTTCCTCACATAGTCTCTGACCTGGCCCAGGCATACATCATTGAAAGGCAGACTGCATTTGTTTGTATCATCACTACCACAACCAAGGCAAACAATTCGATTCTTTTTTAAAATGGACAGAAGTCCGATCTCTAAGCTGCAGGAGTGGCAGAGAACCTTGGCACTTACCATCTGCAAAATAAGTTGGATTAATGTTGTTTTACTTCCTGCAGGTGTTCAGCAGTATTTTTGCCAAGCAGCAGCTAAATTGTAAAGAAATACCTTTTGGGGAATGAAGTGATGAAATACCAATGTTGCTAGTGTTATCTTATCAGGCTAAGTCAATCTAGTGATGATGCTAGATAATACTCTGTGATGAAATAACGCTGATGATATTGAGACTTCCTTCAATGGTGGTTAAAGTGCATTCATATCTTGGCCTCTGTGGAGGGAGAGAATGGATATGGAAAGTAAAATGTATGTAAATGTAAATGTCCATACAGAGAACACTGTGAACTGATATGTTACCTATTTCTAAATGTTTTATACAAAGAAAAACTCATGCTAAAAATTCCTGGCACGTGATTTAAAACTGGTGTAGGCAAATCCTTAGGCATTCAGCTTTTAAAGTCCATATGGAAGTGATTTGGGCACAGGGATTCACAAAGATCTTTCTTCAGTAAGGATGTGTCAGAGAAAAAATTTGCTTTCCTAGAAAACCTACCAGATCTCCTTATGTTCAAGCCAATGAGGAAGTCTTGTCATTCAGAGCTCATAAACACATTTAGAGGTTACAGCAGATACCTTGCCTGAACTCTTTATCCACTACTATAAATACAGGCTTCCCTCCCAGAAAACTTGATATCCTATTGATTGTATTTTTTGTCTAGGGTTAAACCAAACATCTGAAACCACAGCTGCCTTTTGCACTGTTCCCATCCAGTCAGTTTGCACTGATCATGTCTTCCACAAGGGGATTTATTCCCAGTTGGAGAGGACTACAGAAGGCTTCCAGTGACAAAATCCTTTCAGGCAGGCTGAGAAGTTGGTAGTGGAAGGCCCTGAACAGGGCTGTGGTGGCTAAACCACAGAGAAGGTGTCCAGGCACCGGCTTTTCAGCAGTACCCTGGGAATGGAAGCAGCTGGGTGATAGGCAGCTGGCTTACCATCAGACTTGGAAGGATGCATGCTGGCACAGGGGCACTGAGGTTAGAAGATGAAGCAGTTTGGGAAACTCTGTCAGTATCCCAGCTTTAGCTTCCGTGAAAGGCAGCAGAGTGCCAGGTGTGAGGGTGAGTGGTCTTCCTCAAGCTTAACCATTCAGGAATATAAAATTTTCTCTTAACTGCAGCAAATTACTTCCTCTGGTGCCATAGGGAAGTAAATGTGATATTTCTCTCAAATAATGACTTGTGATCCTCCAAAGATAATTTTGGTTCACTGTAGGCATTTATTTTAACCACCACTGAGGAAGGGCATGAGGTATGGTTCACACTGGTCTTTATGCGAAGAGGGAGGATCTTACATGGGCTGACAGGGGTTTCAGGATTATTTAGAGATGTGAAGAGTTAGATTTCATTTGCATTGCTAAATCATGCATCCATCCGACCACCAGCAGTGCATGGACTGCATCAGAAAATCTCTTTCTAGGTCTGGGATGACTTTGTCAAGTTACAGGTGAGTCAGTGTGGCAAAATTATTGCAGCTATAGCTGTCACTGCTTCTCTCTAGGACTGAAGAGTCCCATCTCCAGTGCTGTCGGTCAGGAGCCTTTAAATCTACAAAGCAGTCTTAGAGAAAAGAGATCTTAAAAAAATATAATCCTACCCCAAATCAATTTCCCTGGTGTGAATTGAATATATCTTTTTTAATACACCAAGCCACTAAAAAATTAGGCTTCTTTGTTTAACATCGAAGTCAGACAACTACACTTTATCTGGAAAATATGAATGCCTAATGCTGCAGTTTCTTTTTCACCGGCTTTCAGCAAGTGGCCATTTAGTCTTAATTGCTACTCACAGTGTAGTCCAATTAGGAATGGCATTAGCAGGCCAAGAACTATTTGTTAATCAGTAAAAGGTATAAGAGACAGTTTTTGTTTTGCCCAAGGTTTTGATGCACATCTTAGTGTGAAACTCCAACCAGCTGGGAACACTCTCCAAGCAATACAAGAGTATTATCAAGCTATCAGTTATAAACAAAATAAATGTACTTATGTAACTGAGGAGTGCAAAACTTTATAAAACATTTATTTGTATTTGGAAAGGCACATGTTGCTAAACTGACAGACCCAAGTGACAGTATTGACATTTGACTTGAGAGATGCTTCCAAGCTTCCTTGAATTCAAGGTAATTTGTAGGAAGGCACCGTATGGTCTGGCACTGCAAGGTGCTCATCCAAACAAAATAGGTAGTCCTTTACTGCTGTAAGAACGTTTTTTCCAGGACAGGAATGTGAAGTGAATTGTGGGATTCCTGTGGAAGCTTTCTCTATACTTGAAGGGAGCAGTTCAGAAGTCACATTTATGAATCTGGCTATTTCCTATCATTACTGACACTTGCAGTGCAGCTTCAGTAAAGTATATTCATGTAGTATTTTTTTTCAGGAAAACAGTGCACTCTGCATGGCTGCTCTGTGGTTATGGTTTCAAATCAATACATACTTTGGTTGTGCCTCTTTGCATGCATGGAATACTTGGTGCTGTTTTTCAGTCTGACATTAAGGTCTTAAATGCCATCTGGTCTGTGGTCACTGTATTTGTAATACCAGAAAAGGGAGACAACAAAGTGGGCAGGTAGAAAAGGACAGAGACCTGAATGCAGTTTATTTCAGGATGTGGAGGAATGTACATGTGACATAGATGTGTGCAATGGGAACAATTTTACAGGCCTGCAAAAGTGTTAACCATGCCCTTTTCCACAAAAAACTCAATCTACTCTCCCTTGACAAGAGGTATCAGGGCTGAGCAAGAAGAGGTTCTGCCTATAAGGCAGAAACCTTTATATTGTGACCCAACTTAGGAAAATAAACTTGGAAAAAACAATGCAGAAATGTCTCTCATCATATGGTTGAAAGGCAGCCTTACACACTTAAATTTTAGAAAACTTGACAGATTTCAGTAATTCTGAGTCTCAGGCAAAACTCATGTTTTCTTGTTACGTAGCTAATGAAGATAGACCCTTGATTCCTACAAGAAAAGTGTTTAATTTCATCCACTCTCTATTCTCAAGAGAAAACATGATTGGTTTTTTAATCAAGAGCATATACCCTCTCAACCAAAAGTTTTGCAATTTTGTAAGTGTGCTCTTGTTATTTCACCTGCTTTCTTTCTCTCTGAGAGCTCCATTTTTGAGAGATATGTGGGGATCCCCAGGATAGGCTGCAGATATTTGTGAGGGAAGCTGATCTGATGGATGTACTCTGAGTGATGTATTTAGCTTATTTTTCAAAGAACTTTTATTTACTGTCTAGCACTTAGATCTGAAATTCATTGTGACAGAAGAAAATACACTGTGTTCTTGTTCTGCAGTACATATATCCCTACTGGACTTGTAATTTAATGACCTTATGCAGGTCATTATTTTTGTCATTAAAGGACAAATCACTTCCAAATAGGATCTCATTACAGAGCTTGACTCTTGTTAATCTAAGGTGAAACCCACTGGTCTTTCCTAAATCTGAAAGTAAATTTCTTACATTTTTTCTCTCTTTGGTGCAAGAATTCTTTGCACCGAGGCCCTGGCCTAGGGTGCTACAATGCCACCTATAGCTGTGGGTTTTTCCAGCCCTATTGGTGTGTAGGTGTAGGTGTTTAAAAAGTGATTCAATACAGAATTAGCTGACAACTTTGTGAATTGCAACTATTAGTAGCTTTCCAAAGCTGAAGTTAATGTAATATTCACATGATCATGAACAATAGGATTGAAATGATGAAACATGTATGGAATAATTCCCACACAATGCATGCTGCAGTCCCATCAAGCATCCTCACTTTGTAAGCTTATGAGATTAATAAACATATCAATCCAGAATCCAATTCAGGAGTGCTGTAAATCTCTGGAAGCACCAGCTAAAATTGTGACACAAGTGCAGTTAACAGAGGTTTTGGTATTAACTTAAGCATGGCCTGGACTTCATGCCTGGTCTCAGGAGGAACTTTTTACCGATTTACTTGAAATGAGAAACTGGTACTCACCAGAGCCAGGAGATCCCCACTGCCTAGTCTGCCTGTAGGTTTCCTCATTCTTTCTAGAGAAAACTGCTGTGCTTCTGCACATTTCCAGACCCAAGTGACAGTTTGTTGCCACATCATTTTGTCTATCTGTGGGCCCTTTTCTGCTTCACTGATGACACTGAAAATGTCACAAAGTGTGGGCATGGGATTACCTACTCAGAATAGAGTGACTGGATAGTTGTGAAGGACAAGGATAATTTTTATGCTTTTAATAATTGAAAAGTTTATTGTACAGCTTATGAAAATTAATGCCTAATGATTTTCAGGTGGAACATTTTTCAACTAAAATGTCTGCAATATGATGGGTTTCATTTTCTCTTGGGTTATGATCTCATTGTTCCTGTCTAAGTAACTTGCTGTCTCCAGAGGTATTTTCGTCCAGAGGCTTTTTGTTTTGTGCATTTTCCACTTGAAAACCCATTCACATTTTATTGCAAAGGATCCAAAAGAACATGACATCCACCCTTGAGTTCTAAGTGATGCCTGGGGTGGCCACCTAAAAACAGAGACTATACAAAAATAAGGGAATAAAAGTAGGTATTTATTTGAAGGGCCTTCAAGGTACACCCTGGGCAGTCAAAAGGCTACACCCCAGATGGACCCCAGGTCACGAGTTCTTTACACTTTTATAAGTTTGGTTCATTTGCATATCAGGGTTAATTGTCCAACTACAACCTCAGTTTATGATGTAATTATCCCAAGTTTTCCCCCCTTCAGAAGCTTTTTAGTTTGCACATTTTGGGTCCTGGTGTCCTTGAAGTACAAACCTAGAGAGGTTTGTTACATCTAACCAGCATAAGAGAACAGCAGCTAACAGGCCACAAGAAACTTCAGAGTTACACGCTAGGCACCCTCTACGTCCATGGCTCCACACGCATCAAAAGGAGAGAGTGAGCTCCTCACCCAAAGGAGCTTGTCCTGAGCAAGCTGTCGGGACGTGCCAGTGGAGACAGAGAAGGAAGGAGCAGACTCTTCATATAGGTTCCACGAGCAGGTTTATTGCAGGTGAAGGGACTAGCAATGAAGAGGCCATTTTTTGAGCAGGTCCAAGGAATTTATAGTCAGGGCGGGAAAGGCGGGGATAAGCGATCCAGCCAATAGGGTTGGGCAAAGGAGGCGGGAATTACAATGAGGTGACCAATAGGGAAAACTTAAAGGAGAGATTAAAAGGGATAGCCAATGGGGTATCAAGTAACACAGAACTTTCTAGAACTTATACATATTTAACTAAGGGAAATGAATATTAACAAACTTATAAATAAAGGGAGGGAGAACAAGAACCAACCAGCTTAGAACATGTAAATAACCAACCAAGGGGTGCTAGGATATCACCATAATTGAGAAGGCAGGCTTGAACCATTGGTGCCTGACCACCAAACAGTAGAATTTGGAGTTTTCTGTGCAATGACGGAGAGTGTGGGCACTTGCATTGCCACGGGTTACTAACTGACTTTATTTTCAGTCCACAAGCGGTCCTGCTGTTAATTAAGGAACTGTGCTCAAAAGTTATATATAAAACCATTTTTTTATTAAGATTGGGCAATTTGTAAAGATGGAATTCGTGTAAACAGAGAACCTTTTTCCAGTAGTTCATATAACTGGGAAGAAGAGGTGAAGTGGCATATTATAGAAAAATAGTTAGATTTTTAAGCATTTTCTGGATGAAAAGTAATTTTTTTTATATGATAAGAAACAACGTAATGCAATGTCTTTCCCTTTAGTCTTGGTCATGCTGATATTCATATATCATCATAGTAACCCTTCCAAATGCCTTACTGCATCAAGAACTCTATATTTAGAATGCGCATATGATTTTTATGGGGTGACCCTTGTGCTTACATTTTCAAAATTCTCTGAGTTTACTCCAACACAAATGTCTTTCTATCAAACAGCCAGCAAGGTAAAATGGTCTGATGTGGTTTTCTCCAGTCAGAAATGCCATTTCCTGGTTTATATAAAACATAGATATTTTATAGGTTGTTAGAGTATTGAAAATCTTATGAACAGAGAAAATCTGCAAATGAATTACTCTTCTGAACTATCTAGGAAGAGTATATTACTAGTCAGATTCTGATCTCAGACATAGTGCACAGAAACAATTGAATTTAGGTGTTACATGCCTAGTAATGTACTTGGTACAGAGTGTCATATATGAAATTTGAAGGTTGGTCTTTGCATATCAAGTGTTGTTAAGTGTTTTAATTAATTCCCAATTAATTACCCTGGTTAATAAAGTTTTGTACTCCTTTTAATGACCCATCAGCCCAGATACCAATTACCCAAGTTTTATTAAAGGATTATGCATTTCCCAGTTCAAAATCCCTTTTCCAATGGATTTTCCAGGTTGTTAGTTCCCAGTTTAAATACAAATAATGTTCTGTAGGTTTTATGGCAAGTTTCATGTTTTTACACCATTGTTGACTGTTCTAAGAATGTTTAAATGAATGTTTAGTATTTTTACAAGTATGTTTTATGTATTTACAAATTATTTTAACCACCAACCCAACTTTGGAATGGACTCAGAAACCCAGGCTTATAACTGCCCCAGACTATTTTTAGCTCCCAACTGCTACCCTGCAGCTTGGCTCCATGGCAACCTGAATTTCAATGAGAGGACTTTCCCGCCTTTGTAAAAGAGTAACATCACCCTTGGGACAACAGCGAGCCATTGGTGGGCTGAGATTATCTCACCTCTGTACCCCACCTATCACCTTGGACCGTGTGGATGGGCTGTGGGAGGAACAGGGCGGAGCTCAGAACTATAAAAGTGGGTGCACAGAGTCAGGAGCCTGCTCAGTTGGATGGACCTAGCCGTTGGCAAAGCTTGGTGCTGAGTGTAGGCCAGCTTCCACTGGAAGCCAATCATAAATAATTGACTTTAGATTAATTGAAGTCACCTCAGCACTGCCAGTATTCTTTCTGGTGGTCCAGAACCCAAAAGGGCCAAAAGATCTCTGGATCGCCTGCGTTCCTGAGGGCCTTTAGACTGCACCATTGGATCCCAATTTTAATTTTTAACTATTTTTTTTAATTTTTCTTGCGTTTAATAAATTTTTATTTTATTTTAAGAAAAGAAGAGTTGTCTTGTTTCTCACACAGAGGTAACTCAAATTGAGCAGGAAAACAGCAAGTTACTTTAAATAATAATGTGTGCCTGTTGGATTTCAATTTTAGTGAACTGAACTGCGTATCTAGGGTAAAGGTGAAGTGGTGAATATTCTTTATGTTGGTTTGTAATGTGTATCAATTTTATCATGATTATGTTAATATTCCAGGAAGACATTACAGGAATTATCAGAATAGAAAGAAAGACTGTTAAAATCATGTAACCTTATAATGAAGCTGCATAAGGAACTGAGTGAGCTCAATATAAAGGCTTTGTTATTTGCTCAAGAAGTAGAGGTTTTCCTTTATTTGCAATTTGCCCGAGTTTTGTCAGTGCTTCCAGATGCATTTTGGTGAAAGTCAAGGTAAGTTCAACCACCAAAAAAACCATTTTACAAACTAAGCCTAGAAATGTGTAGGACTGAAGAGGAGATGTATAGCAGCAAAGATCAGGTATACAGGAGATGGTGGCAAGAGGGAAAAGAGGGTATTTCTTGTGCAGCAAAAAGTGACCTGTTGGTTATCTTACAGCTACATCACAAAGGTGTGCATTTCCTTAGAAACTTACTTTATGATTTTAGAAGCAGGTTAAAGTATCTTACTCATCAAGGAAGCTTCTAAAATGGGTTCTAGCATCTCCTGAACCACTGTAATTCTTGGCAAGGGAGAGAGAGATGAAAAGTTAAAGACTGTTTATCATCTCAGACTGGTAATTTATATAGAAAGTCCTTTCTATCCCTTTAATCCCCAAATATCACCCCCATTCAATGCAATTGGAACTTTCACTGTCTTCATAGAGTGCTTCTGATACTCCCAACACTGTTTTTAATTTGCCAAGACTGCTGACATCCCATGAGGTCAGGTCTGCAGCTCCCCTTCTCCTCACCCTCAGGTGCTAGGTCAGGCAGCTGTTCTCCCCTGCCAGCTGTTGTCAGTGCTCAGAGCCTGTGGGAGCCTCCCCTCAGTGGCACTGCACACCAAATGGTAGGGGGCGGGGTATCTGATTATGGCCTAAATATCTATAAAATCTGTACTTTCTAAGAGGTTGCTTTGAGCATGCTGACTGAATGGAAGCTTTAATAGCCACACACATCACGATGTGAGAGACTGTCACGGTGATATTTGTCTATGAGCTGTCATTTCAGAAGGTCAGGTGCTATCTTGCAAGATAGGTTTTGCAACAGTGCATTATTTATTAACTAATTAGTGGTGTGTTATTTCTAAGGATTTGATTCTGTTCTCCTTTTTTCACAATCTTTTATTTAGACTATGGGCTTTGGTTTACTAATTTCATAGCATCAGTAAAGTTCTGAGTTTTTGAATTTGGAAATGTATGTGTTAGACATTGTGACCCCTATGCAGAGAGAAAGCTGGGGTTGGGGTGCACAACCACATTTCATTGAAACTTGAAACGGGAATATGCAGCCACACCAACTCCCAGAATAAGGAATAAGAATCCACAGTATCCCACACTAAATTTCAGAGGACAGGACCATGGTCAGTGAAGACAATAGATCAGATCCTAGAAGCAAGATTACAGGGGCATCAATATTCTGCTAATTAGGTCTGCCCTGCCATGCCAATGATTTTATGTTTCTTCTGGAGGTAGTTCAGATGTTGCTGGCTTAAGGTTTTCACCTGTACTCCTTATGCAGGACAGGCCCTTGGCCCCGTGACACAGCACAGCATGTCCTGAGGGCCTGGAGTGACTGTGAAAATGTTCTTTATGTAATAACCAGACATAGCCAAATCACTATACATAACATATGTGTTCATGTGTGCACTGATGTCGAAAAGATTTTTGCTTTTTAAACATTTTTCATGTATTTGTAGCTCTGTCAACTACTATTACATAATTACATATCTCCTTAATTAACTCCAGTATGTTTCCTACTCTTTCTCTTAGATTTTAGAACAATTAGCTGACCTTCCTTCTAAACACATTCCTGAAATATTGTATACTCTTATTGTCAGGAAGAGGACCTACAAGAAGAACATTTTGTTTTCCAACCAGAATGTGAGAAGTCATAACAAAAAATGGGGCAAAGAAGTCCTTGGACCACATCCAAGGGTTTGACCCACAGGTGGGTTACCGAGGCAGCTGAATTTCCTATTGGATGTATCTGTTAGATATCCTAATTAATCAACTTCATAAAATTGTGGATATCGGGTTCTGGGTGTGCCCCATCACCACTGGGATATTGGAAGCTTCCAAATAAAGGTCTGCTTTTTACTTTATTACTCTAACACTGTTGCAGGGGGCTTTTCTCTCTTTTGGGTATAGGAAACAGCACAACAGAACATACATGGTTCTAGACCACCAGCACCCTGGCTTCTCAGACCCACAGGTGTATTTAAAGGAATTAAATCTTCAAAGCCAATTTTGGAATGTTTTGCTAAGAGTAAGCTGAAGTTCTGCTTTCCAGGATCCAAGAACTGCCTCTGCACACCGGGGTTTGCTCTGCAAATCTCCAGTGAATGTCTCTGTGGCTGTCAGCATAGCTGCAATCCCAGCTGTAAGCCAGCCTGTGAAATCACATCCACAGTCCATATCCAAATCTGCATCTAGGGGATACTGTTTATGTTCAAGGCCATAACAGGACAGGGAATAAGGAAGAGTGGAAAACTGGATTGGAATTACCCCAAATGGTTTGTTTCTAGTGTTCCAGAGACATTTTAATCATTACTTGACAGTCAGATCCCTTTGCTTCAGCAATCCCATTTTTGGTGGCCCCTTGGCATTCCTGTTCTCTTCAAGGTATGAGATTCCAAAAAAAGACAAATGTCTGCTTCACTCTTATTAACAAGCTACCAGCCATCTGTTGGAGTGATTAACTTCTGGAGCACCATAATTTACATGCATTTTTAATTGTTTTGAGGCTTGGCTGTCATTTGCTTTTAAATACTATTTTCACTATTCCAGCTCCAAGAAGTGAACAACAGTGGTGGTGGTGGTGGTGTGTTGGGAATATCAATACTGTTTATCATTTTATAAAAGCAATAAAATACTTAAAACTACATCTGTAGCAACCTTCAACACTTAAGTGGTAATATAGGATGGCCAGCTGTGTCCTGGGATCAGGCACAGCATCACCCGATGGGCAAGGGAGGGGATTGTCCCGCTGTGTTCTGCTCTGGGGCAGCTTCAGCATGGGTCCTGGGAGCAGTTTCGGGTGCCACAACATAAAAAAGACAAGAAGCTATTGGAAAGTGTCCAGAGGACTGCATGGATGGTGAAGCGCCCTGACATGAGGCCATATGAAATGGGGCTGAGCTCACTTAGTCTGTTCAGCCTGGAGGAGACAGAGGGGAGACATCACTGAGCTCTTCAAAATCCTCTCAAGGGGAAGCTGAGGGGCAAATACCAATCTCTCTTCTCTCATGATCAGTGGCAGGACTTGAGGGAATGGCCTGAAGCTGTGTCAAGAGAGATTTAGGTTGGATATCAAGAAAAAATCTTTTTGCCCAGAGGGTGGCTTGGCACTCGTACAGGCGCCCAGGGGAAGTGGTCACAAAAGCAAGCCTGACAGAGTCCAAGAAGCATTTCGACAGTGCTCTCAGGCACAGGTGTGACTCTTGGAGTGTCCTGCACAGGGACAGGAGTTGGATTTTGATGATCTTTGTGAATCCCTTCCAACTCAGCATATTCTGTGATTCTGTGGTTTTATGATTCTATGAATTGTTGTTCTCTGGTGCTTAACATCTATTTTTTTGCAAAGAATTAATTTAGAATTACTAAATTCCTAGATTATTTAACTTAATATTTATTATAAATCACTTGTTTATTAAAGTTTTACTAGTATTGCAAGTGTTTAAAAGAATATTTCAGAGCATAATCAGAAAAAAGAAAACAGTATATGGTATAAAAACCCACCAGCTTAATCTCAGATGCTGCTATTCATAAAGTTCCAACACTGTTCTTGGGAGCTGTAATAACCCACAATGGAAACTGCTTGCTGGACATGTATCCTGTGATTCATCACCTAAAAGCACATACTTCTGTGCTGCATGAGGGAAAATAGCAGGTACAGAAAAGAGTACAAAGTCATAAAAAACACTAATATGGACACTCTACATGGGTTTTTTGTATTAACGCAAAGTCTTTGGGTCAAAAAGGGCCAGGATAATTAAGATTTTAATTTTTATCCCACTCATTTGGATTTTTACTTACTAATGTAGGCTGCAATTTGCAGTTTAGCTGTGCTGCTGAAATTTTAGAATCATTGGGCAGATCTCAGGTTTTCTTCTCATTCATGAATGGGGAGAATCAGGTTACAAGAGGCTCTCTCACTTGGGTTTAGATTATACAGACTAAAGAACAGAAAATTGATCTAATTTTGTATGCACTAGGCTTGGCAGGATCTGTGTACTGCTTTATGATATTGGCTCATCTCTGACTGGGGAGAACTGACTCTTGTTTAGAGTAGACAGCTGTTCAGGGTTTTTTTTTTCTCTTTGTTTCTAGGTGATTATTAGAGTCTTAAATGGGAACCCCATTCATTTTCAAAATTACTTCTTTTCAGTGTTTCTTTAGTATACAGTAGAACAGGCTATTTCAGTTGGAAGCAACGTAAAATTTTCATCCAGTCCAACTCTCTGACCACTTCAGGGCTGACCAAAAGCTACAGCATGTTATAAATGGCATTGTCCAAATGCCTCTTAAATGCTGACAAGCTGGGAGCATCAACCATCTCTCTTAGGAAATTGTAGCAGTTTGGGTCTCTCTTGGTAAAGAGATACTACCTAAACCTCCAGGGCACAGCTTTGAACCATTCCTGTGTGTTCCATCACATTCCTTCCAGCCCTTCTCATAGGTTTTTCTACCCTCCCCCCTGGACATTTTCACCTCATTAGAGTACTTGAACTGCAGATGAATGCAGGACTATACACTGGAGTAGCATCAATTTGGTGCAAAGGAGGACAGAGGGGGAGCAGGCCTTGCAGGGCTCAGTCCCTTCTTTTAGAGGATGCAGGTTACTAAAGTGAGAAATATTAATTCCTATCCTCATGTCATGATACACATTGAAAGTTAAATTCTGCCAGCTGTTGCCAAGGTCTGTGGGTTTTGCTCTTTTCTCTTCTTGCTCTCACTTTTACTATGGGTATGGAAAAAGTATCTGCCAGAACAGGCACTTAATGCCTCTGAGCACCATCACATGTACAAGAAATGCTATAGAAGTGATATGTGACTCAAGAAGAGGCTGTTGGACAGAAGTCTTGGAGACCGATGTCAATTGTGATGGCCAGCAGCCATTGCAGGCTGGAACAAGCTGTGCTGGTAAGGATAAGATGTGCAGTCCTTGGCTGGAGAGGGAGCTTGCATGAACCTAATTCCATCAAATTTCTGAGGAAAAGCTGAAGTAATTTCTGTGCCTCTGGTGTATTACCTCTTCAGAGAGCCCCTTGGACATGACTCACTACTTTACATCAGAGGTTATTGTTTGAAGTAATGACATATCTGTGTAAAGGAAAGTAAAGTTACGGGCAGGGTCGCTTTACCCTAACCAACTCAATAAGAATCTAATTGAGACTGAGCACTTTCTGTAGAATCAATTTGCCCAACCTTTTATCCAAGGACTACACTGAGTACTTTTGGTTCTTTCTGCATTTACAAGGTCTGCAGTCTGCCAGTGTGACTATAAGAAAATACTTGAACTTGGAAAGGAAAGAACATGAGTTCATAGAATCATTGATATGTCCTGACATGGAAGGGACCCACAAGTATCACCAAAATTCAATACCTGGCCCTGCACAGGACAGCCCCATAAATCACAGCATACGCCTCAGAACATTGTCCAAAAGCTTGAAGTCTGGCAGACTTGGTGCTGTGGCATTTCCCGGGTGGTGTGACAGACATTTTTGTACCTGTTTGTTGTGGTTTGACACAAATAAGCATCAAGCATCTAAAATATCAATTATATTATAAGGAAAACAAAATAAGAAAATATTGAGGAAAACTAGATAGCTGCAAGGCAAAAAACAGGTTCACACTTAAACAGTTGCAGTACCAGGAGAAAAAGTTTATTACTAACAAAATTAAAAGTTAAAAGATATAACAAGAAATTAAAACACACACACCCTCTCCCCTGCTCCCTTCTTCTCAGCGCTTTACTCTTCCTTTTTAACTAGCACAAAAGATAACACAACATAGCATTCTAGTTAGTGTTACAGTTCTAAAAAAAAGTCTCTTTCTTATGCTTAAGGAAAAAAGGGTTTCTTCTTCTTGCTTCACATGGTTTCTCAAGCTGCCCCCAACAACAGACCCGCCTGGAAAGAAACAATCTACTG
Organism: Lanius collurio; assembly: GCA_020086605.1. Classification (NCBI taxonomy): domain Eukaryota; kingdom Metazoa; phylum Chordata; class Aves; order Passeriformes; family Laniidae; genus Lanius; species Lanius collurio. The sequence goes on from JACBWW010000008.1 coordinate 17,547,949, forward strand.
TGGTGTAATACATCTCTTCTATAAAAAAATATCAGTTTTTTCACACCTGGGCCATCACATGGGGTTATCAACCTTTTTTAAGGATGGGTCATTTTGGCCTGAACACAATGGCTTTTTCTGCTATAAATCCTTAAAAGCCTCTCACTGCTTATATATATACATCCTGGCATAGGCACTCTCTCTTCACAAACTTCACGGGCCACACGGAAGTCTTCCATCCCCCCATGCACTCCAAATGGATTGAAGAGACAAACAGTTTGAGATATTACAGTTTCTTACCACCGCATGCAAGAAGGATTTTTAAGCTCCGCGCGAGGAACGCGGCACCGCCCCTTTTCTCCGCCGCCATTTCAGCTCTGTCTCACATGGCTCACTCTCTCTGACTCCAAAACCTCTATGGTGAAGAATGGTCTTATTCAGGCTTTATGGTGAAGAAAGCCTCGCTCTTTTTGTGCTGCTGGCTGTAGAAAGGAGGCTTCTGCCGGCTCTCGCGGGCTCCATGTGGAGAACGGGGCAGGGAACGGGGATGGGACCCGCCGGTCCCAAGAAGCTGCTCTGGAAAGATCCCGGCTGCGCAGCAGTCCATGGCTGGGTCCAGCTGTCTGGCAGTCAATGGCTGGGTTTAGCAGTCCATGGCTGGGTCCAGCTGTCTGGCAGTCCATGGCTGGGTTTAGCAGTCCATGGCTGAGTTTAGCTGCCTGGGCTCTGGCATGGCTCCTTCCCCAGTGGCCCAGGGTCCGTGCTGCAGCATCAGGAAGAAGAGAAGGGGGCCGCGGCTTCAGCCTGGTCCAGCCCAGCCCGGCCCGGTGGGGCCTCAGCCCGGTGGGGCCTGGAGGCTCCGAGGCCTCCCCACCTCCCTCAGGCGGGCTGGAACAAGAGGAACTCCCACCTTCTGTGCGGCTTAAATGTGTAAATTGTAAGACGCGCCATTGGTCTAAAAATCTGTCTGTCAACTCAGATTCAACCCACTACACTGTTCCAGGCAGAGAAAGAGACACAGAATACCTGCCTGTGGACACCAATCTCACCATCGGGAAGACATCTGAATGTCATGCCATATCTGTCTTGCCATATCTGTTTATGACCAATCGATGCTGACAGGTTTCATCCATCCATCCAAGCCCTGGTCTGTCACAGCCTATCCCAGAGTGTATCCCAGCTCTCATCAGCCCTAGATGGATGCTGATGTCAGCTACTGGAGATGTTGCATGGTTGAACTAGAAATGGTACTTGGCAGGAAACTGCACTCAGGAACAACTGAGTGGTTGGGAAGAGAGAAGTTGTGGCACTAAGTTTCAAGGCTGAGCAATAATTGCAAAATCAGGCCCTCAACAGGTGAAGTGAGGCCATGAGGAGACTGGAAAAAACAGGTGTATAATTATTATAGTTAATAATCAAACTTAGCTGCACAAGCATTAATTTCTTCTTTTGCTGTAGAGGCTGTGTTTCTTCACTGTTCTCACCCTTGTTGACCAGCCAGAGAGACTTTGAGACCCACATCTTCCCAGTCTCCCCTTGGGAGACATCATTCTGCAGGGATCAGCCGGGGAGGCCATTTCTCATAGCCCCTTCCCCTATTCCTCATTCCATTAAGCTCCTTTTGTTCATTTTTTAAGACCTGCTGACATCACATTTTTCCTCCTGCCAGCCTACAGCAAGGTTGTAACTATGAACTTGTTCTTCAAGGTCAGGAACCCAGTGCCCTTCCTCCCCTTCAGCAGAGCCAGTACATGGTATGTGAAATTACTGTTTTAATTCCTATTCTTGCACTGAGATGGGTCCCATATTTATATAATTTCCCTCCAGAATATTGTGCTTGTTCTGCCTGCTCCTCTGAGCAAAGATTTGCACAGACAGGACGGAAGGGTTGCAGCTCTGTTTAATGTGACTTCCATGGAGGTAATGCTAATGAGAGCTCCTCACTTGTGCCAGAGCAGGGAAGAGACAATTTGTAAAAGAAACGTCTCTCTTTGAAGATATCAGCTCTTTTAAGAAATCTTCTTTAATGGTTTAATTTTGATATCTGTGTTTACCAAATCTTTATTTCATTTAGAGAATCCAGAGATGTTTTCTAATGACTTCTCTAGCTTTAAAAAGAAAAGTTCAGGGATAGCTATGCTATTAACTGTGACTTACACATGTTTGTATAGCAGCAGAAACCTTCTGTGTAAGAAATTAAATTTCTACCTGAAGGAGAGTGTTTGTATAGATGACTTATTCAAATGTGCATATAAATTGTTTTGACATGTTTTGCAGGAAGGAACAGAGGTACATCAGTATTGAAATAGCTCTCGGTACCATAAATCTATTCACATGTAATTGGATTACCTCGCGTGTGTCTGGGACCAAAAAAAGACTGAAAAAAATGAGTCTTAAGTGATGGAACAGATTTACACTGAATTTGATCTCTCCACATTCAGTAGTGCTGAATTTACCATACTGCACAAAAGAAACTCCCAGCTCTTACGGGAAGGGGATCAAGAGCATTGTGTATTAATAAGAGTTACTTTTCCAGCAAGGCCTTGCCTTCCTCTGTCAAGGCCATACCTTCCTCTCTCCAGGCCATTCCACAGTGCAGGAGCAAGGGGGACTATTCCCATTTAGGCCAAACAAAATGTAAATCTCCTAAAAGCTGCTCTGCTTTGCACTGAAATGGTTTCCGTGTCAAAGTCGATGTAGGTGACATCTTCTATCCACCACCACAACAGCTAAGGGGACCTTCCGTATGTTCCAGGGGTTCAGGGGAGCATTCAATGGACACTTGGAGGCTGAAAACCCTAGCTCATGACTGTGCATTCTCACTGTGCTCAAGTAAACTTCCGCTACTATTTTTAGTTACCAGTGTCTATCCCTACCTTGCTGCCTAAAGGGTACTCTGATATTTTAATCTATTTTTTTCTATTTCATTTGCTCTGCCTCCACAGACCTGGGATCTGGCACAGCTAGGTGAGGATCTGCCGTGCTCAGTCAGACCCAAGGTTCGTCTCATCTCAGACTCCATCTTTAATTATGGCTGATACCAGGTTTTCAGGAGAGGCAATAGGAACATTTTACTTATGGGAGCTGTGTGTGAGACAGGAGATCCTGCTCATTTGCAGTCAGGATTGGAAGGCATGGCTTAAAAACATATTTGTCAGCAGTAGTTGTAGCCACTCTGGATAGTCTAATGTCCATATGCTACCAAATCCCTCTTTGAACTGTATTTCTTGATTCTACATTTTCTCTCTGTCACTGACACTGAAGTGTGCAAACATTGTCCTTGCTGTTTTCTCCATTTCTCCATTCCTGCATTTACCAGGACTGGTAGGAGGGTGTTTCAGAACGTATTTTCAGAACAGAAAGTCAGCAAGTGTGTATGTGTGTGTGTGTGTGCATAAGAAATTTAGCTCCAATTTAAAAAGAAACAAATGCCATTCCTATCATTGTGGACTGACAATGACTCATCACACTGCTCAGAGCAAAAGAAATGGAAAAACGGTCCTTGTTCCCTTCTGCTGCCGAATCTGTACCTTTGCCCATGGGGAGAGGCCTAGTGAACTACAAACACCAGCTCTTAGTTGAGGCAAACCACTGTAAACCCTTTGCTGGACTTGTGGAAAAACCCATCCAGACACCTTGTTGTTTGTATATGCACAAACAGGAGGAGTGTTTGTGATCCTTGCCTTCCCAGCCTTGCTTCTGAGTGGGGAGGAGAGAAGGAAGACAGAGGAAGCATAAGAAGCATGTGTTCAGCTGAAGCATATAATTTACTCATCTTCCGATTCAGTGCTACAGGCCTGTTGTGCAATTTCCTCCCCCTTTCCAACTAATTGAGGGCTAAAACCAGAACTGCTGTTTCAAAGAGCAAATCACTGACTTGCTCACATGTGATAAGTGCCTGCCTTTCACTGCTACTCATTTTTCCCTGCCAGAGCTCCTGCTGCAGCACATACCCTTGGGACATCTTGTTGGTGCTGCACCTGCTCAAGTGCCTGAGGATCATGCTGCACCTATTATTATTTCATAACTTGCAGTGAAAATTGTGAATTATCCCTCTGCAAGTGCATGCATGGCATACCACACAGAAAATCAAACTGCTGAAAGAATGCCTACTTTAAGTGGCATTGTGAGCCTGGATATTCCCACTCAAGGGGAAGGAAAGGTGCCATCCTTTGCAGCTACAGTTTGGGACAAGGCCAGACATTTTGGCTCGACCTGTGTATTTGAAGGCACTCTGAGCCTCAGGTTCTGCTGGTAAAGTTAATTAATTCAGGCTTTGACTGGCCTACTGGACCCAACAGTGGCAAGAGTTGTGGTTAGGGTCTCCCACAGTGAGGTCCTTCCCACTTCTGCTCATTCTCTCTTTTACAAAGCCAAAACAGTTGTGCCTTGTGTATTGCAGCCAAGAAAAATAACTACAAACCTGGCGTGGTTCAGAGCTCAAAGTGACTCCCATGCAAGATCTCCCATGCAAGATCTTCATGGCTGCACCTTCATCCTTACTGGGCTGCTATCAGCTACCCCAATGCTCCTTCCTGAAGGATGAGCACACAGGGAAAACACTGTCATCACTTTAGTCACAGGGTGCATTTAGATAGCATGGTAAATGTTTTAAGACTGAAAAGACAGAACATTTTGGTACAGAGAGAGTGAGTGTGAGAAGTGGTTTCATGGGCTGCCAAGTGCTGAATCACAGGTGTGTATGTCTCCACTAATAGATACTGGAGATGTCCCACAGCCTGGCAGTGCCCAATGCATGTGCAAACACACACACATGCACACACACACACACACACACACGTACATGCAGACACTCTCACATGCACACAGACAAGCCTGGACACAGTCTGCTTGATCTGCCTTTCAGAGCTTTCAGACAGCATGGAAAGAGTGAAGGGATGGCTGTGCCTTTACAGCAAAGTCAGAGAACAGGGTTTCTCTGTAGGAGCATAAGAGAACATCATCTCCCAAAGAAAGTAAGTTCCTCATTGCACAATGTGAAAAGGAATTTGGAAAAAGACTGTTCTGCACTCTGCAGTCTTCTCAGTGCACTCACCAGGTGTTTTCATTAGGGTAACTGGTGTGCTTGTCCAAATATAATTTCTCTCTCAGTCTTATAGTGTGTGGTGCAACATCAGCCTCTCTTCAGCCCCAAGGAGGTGGCATTGCAGTGCTCTTTCACTGTCTTGCTTTGTTTAACAGGGGCCATAGAAAGGTAAGCTGGTAGAGTAATGATAATGTTAGTAGACATTAACTTTGCATGGCAGGAATTTTTAAGTGAGCCACAATCTGAGGCAGTTAGCAATTGACTATTAGAAGTGAAGCCACAAGAAGATGTCAGGCTGAGAAAATGCTAGAAATGGCTTAGCAAGGTGTCAGAGGTGCAAAGTCACAGAGATGCCTCTCCCTCAAGTAAAAGTGGAGAAAACAAACAGGACAGGTGCTGGTCACATTGCCTGATGTATGACCAGAAGGTGCTCAGTGACTTTGCTCATGTCTGAGGCAGAGGAGGCTATGCAGGCCATGGTCCTGCTTGGTGCAGTCACAAGACTGGTTTAAATGTCTTCCTTTTTTTTTTTTGTAATTAGGGACTTTACTGTATTTAAAACAATCACCATAGATAAGTAAAAAGTCAATAAGTGAGCTCAGACTGCACTCTGCTTTGCAATAGCTGAGCTGTGGATAATTACAAGATTACCCGGGGGGGCTGCTCCTTTACTCAGATGGATTTGAAAGCCAAAGCTTTGTGACATGGTGTGATGACTTTTTTAGAGACACAGCCAACCCTGTCTTGCTATCACTGCTGAGGTTTGGTCATATAAGGGTTGTTAGCTGGAAGAAGGAAGCACAGCAAGAACACTGTCACTGACAAGTATTACTTGTAGCTAAGTTTCTGCTAGATCAGATTTTTGAAGTATCTTTTGTAAAGATGGCTATAAATAAAATAATAACTTATTCATACTGAAAGAACACATGGCAAGATAATTAAAATCTCCAAAGAGGGAGTCTGAGATCATGATAAAAGGGAAGAAAAATCAGGAAATATCCAAGAATGACATCTCAAGCATGTCAGGCAAAAAAATTAAAGAGAATTTCATCAGCTGCCGTCAGCTGCTATTAACAGTAAAACACCTCCCTCTTCTTTTGTCCTCCAGAAAAGTTCATTCCACTCTGCTCCCAGGCGCTTTCTGCTGAGATCGGTCATTTGCCTGGTGTTGAGATTGCAGCGGTGCCCTGCCGTGGCGCTGCCCTGCCGTGGTGGTGCCCGTTCCGAGCCGAGCCGCGCAGCAGAGCCGGCCCCGCTCCCCCGCGCCGCTGGCACCGCGCAGGGCGCGACCGCAGCCGGGGACCTCTCACGGCTTGCCGGCAGCACGGCGGGCTCCGAGGCCGGCTCATTTCCTCATCTGGAAGCGAGGTGAAGCCCAGCGGTGCCGCCCGGTGCCAGCGCCCGGTGCCGCCGGCGGGGCCGTGCCGGGGCGGGCGCGAGGCGGCGGTGCCGCCGGGTCCCCAGTGGCAGCACGGCTCCACGGGAGGGCGCTCGCGTTCCACGCAAACCGGGCCGCGGGAGCATTTGTCTCTCTTTTAAAAAGGCAGCTTAGCCGTGACAGGTAATTTGGCACATTTCTCGCTGAGATGTGCCAAATGATTTGGCAGATATTTCGCATACGGCGGAAAATAGGAGCACCTGCTGCTGGCCTACGGGGAGGCTGGGGGTGAGGGGGATTTCATTAGTTGGTAATTACAGGCCCAGTAACAAAACTCTCGCAATTGGGTGTGCCAGCCAGGCCCTGCAAAGAGACACCCATCTGCCGAAAGATGTACAGAGGCACTCACTTAAAAAAAAAAAAAAAAAATCCTCCCAGGTGCCGGCATCTTTTAAGCTGTCTTGGGCAATTGCATCACCTTGTAATGATAAAGGAGTGTGATTGATCTGGTTTGTCAGTCACACCACATGACTACATTTGCACAACTGGCAGACACTGATGGATCTGGTGTTCTGGGAGTAGAGGAACTTGTGAAAACTCCACCTCCTGCTCCAGGAACATAATTTTCCTTTTTACGGACTCCTAAAGGGTCTGCTGAAGTTTAAGCTGGAGACAGGGAAAAATCACTAATAAAAACTTTACTAAAATATATGTCAAGAGAACACAAAGGAATTTGTGACAGGACTTAACAGTGAGTGTACCAGACTTCTGTAATCAAACCAATTGATTGCCCAGAATTCGTTTTAGGCAAGATTTTCAGACTTGGAGAAGAACTAGAGAGCTTTCAGAGACTGAGATAAATAATAATAACATGAAACATACGTAAAATACTAATGAAAATTATGCGTTGAAATGTCTTTTTACATGCCTCTTTTCCTGATCAAGTAATTTTTGGTTTCAAAAATTAATTAAAAATAGGTCTTAATGCAGACAACAGTCTAGCCTATGTGTGAATAAGCATTTTGGCAACTGTAATCACATTAATTGGCAGAAGACTGTACTGATGTCAGTCCAAACACAGTGCAGAATATAAATGCAATAGCAGTTGACAAAGTAAGGCAGGTTTTGCTCCTTTCTTCCTGTCTGCAAATCTACAGGACAGACAGATGGCTAAAGTTGGATTATGTTTTTAACTAACTGAACTTTTGCATTTCTCTCTCTGAGTCATAGTTTTGGTCCTGTATTAGGATCTTATCAACTTCACAAATGGTTTGGAGGAACATTTGATTTTCTCGTAATTTCTATCAGTGCCACCTCCAGTAAAGTCTAATATCTGTCTTTAATTATAAATATTTATTAAAAACCAAACCAAAGCTAAGAATCAGCTGTACAGAACAATGGGGAAAAGGTGAGCAGGAAGACAGGACCCATCAGTCTCTGCAGGGTCCAGACCTCTCAGGACCAAGCTAGGGCGGTATTTATGCTCATAGTTCGAACAAGATCACTGCCAGTAGCATTCCTGATACTTTCATGCCACATCTGTTCTTCATAAATTGCATGCTGACTCAAAATGTCTTTTGAGAATGTCTACAGAAGAAATTAAGAAAAATTAAGAACTTCATCAGAGCAAGCAAGCATGTAAGATCAAATGAAGCATCTTTGCTCATTTAGAACATTTTCCCATCCACTGGCAATGATGAAGTCCTGTTTCAGCAAAGCCTCAGGCTCATATGTGCATCTTGGTCCAGCACAGTAAGCACCTTGAATATTGGTGACAGAAGGGCTACACTGGACATCTCTTTCTGCTCTGAGTGTCTCTTGGGGTGCCAGGTTCCCAGACATCCCTAGGCATTGGGCATCTTTTTGGGATTGGCTGGATGAGGGATGGGATGGGCAGGCATGGTAAGGTTTGGCAGTGCACTGCTCACCCTGACAGTGCCTGTTTATTTTTCTCTGGTTGTTCTGCCTCTCTGTTCTCCCTTTTATACAGATAGCACTGAAAATCTGCACCTTTAAATCTTTCAAATTGTGTAGCAGCAAGCCAGGTGCAATTTCAGGCTGTAACAACTTTAAACAGTAAATGTTACTTTTGGAAAATCCCTGTAACTGTTTTTTAATCATTTAAAAAGTTAAAAGTTAGGGATTTACTGCTGGCTATGCAGAAAGATACATTTCTTTCATTAATTTTAAAAGATTTAGAATTTATGTATTCTCAAGACAGGCAAATGCCTTGAGCCAACCACAGGAGAGATTGAGGGTGGCCCTGGGCACAGGAGTTGGATCTCCAGTCTGTCCAGACAAACTCTTGCTGCAAAATTGATTCTTGGAGGAGTTAATCAGAAGAAGTTCATTTTTAGTTCAATAATAGGTTGCTAAGAAGATGCCAACTATATATATCCAGTCATACTTAGGATCACTGGCTTACTTAATGCAGCAGATTAAAAGAAGTTGTCTGCAGGCAGAAAAACTTTCCCCTTGCTCTAGTTTATTCATATCACAGTTGGAGTTTTGAGGAGACAGAACTAATTTCCAAAGCCCAGAGCAACAAAACTTGAATTTCTTGTCCAGTTTTGTCTTGGATGCAACCTGGCACTTACTCCTCATGCTCTGCTTCTTCCGTAGGTTAGGCAGGGCAAGGCAAGGTAGGTATCCTGTACTCATAGTAGACAGCACATGGGAAGAGAAGATAGAGGTGTATCTTTCTGGTAGAGATGGAGTATGTATTCGGTTACTAACAGAATCTGTTACTCTTTGAATATACTCTGCTTATTTTGATTAGTTTTTATTTCAGGTTTTTATAATGAGCAAAAATTTATGCATTTGTGAGGAATCTGAATGGCAGAGCTTTAATTTTTTTCAAATACTAATTTTTAAATAATTGTTTTCACTCCACTTGGGAAATGGTGAATTAATGAAAATCAGATCTTTTTAATTATAGCATCTGAACAGGACTTGAGATTTTGACCTTGAGACAGTCACAAGGACTGGGTCACCCGCACCATTTTACTCATTCCCTTTGCATTTTCTCTCAAGCAGAATTATACGTCTTCTTACTATTTTTCATCTTGATAAAATTTATAGACTGAAAACAAAATAGCTAGAGAATACTGCCTGCTGAAGTTGCATAACTATTTTAATTTTTTTCTCAGGATAAATTGTGAAAAGTGGCATTGAATTAATCCATTATTGAGAACATCTTAAAGCTATAATGAGGAAAAAGTGGGACAAAACGTTCATTCTTAACAAGTTTTTCATGACTGTAACCAGAATAGCAAATGGCAAAATGTATTACCTTTTACAATAAAAATGTAATAATGACAGAAGATGTTGTAACTTGGATTGATTGTTGCAGCAAACTTATAAATCACAAGGTCTTATTTGAATAACAGACTGCATTTTTGTAGAAAATAAGCATGATACAAAAGCTACTGCAGAGGTACGAGAGAGATACTGATCTGGTCATGTTGTTATAGTGTAGCAGTTCCTTATTTAGAGACAAGGTGAATTAACAGATGTTAAAGAATTATGGATCTGGTCCATTGTTTAGTAATTTTAACACTTTACAATCTTGTTAAAGCTGAAACAATAATAAGTCTGAAGGGGAAAGAAAGTCTGTAATGATGGATGCTAATAAAGAAAACACCCAGCCTGGGGAATCGGTCCAGGGAAATGCTCCATTTGTCCGTGGGTCAGGAACTGTTTTCCTAGCTCTCCTGTGGAAGAAATGGTTGTGATCACCTTCCTTCCACTCCACGCCATCCCAGTCAGAGCAGCTCCTGGCAACAGCCTTCAAGTAATTTCACCTCTACTTCAGCACAGCACAGGTCCAGGCACAGCTCTGCTTACGGTGCAGCGCCGTGTCGGATAGCTCTGCTTGTCTCTGTGTGCCCTGGGGCACCTGTGCAGGGAGTGCAGCCTCACAGAAAGATGCTGCTGGGAGCTGCCTGCCTTCCTCATGGGACAGCCACTAAGATGACTTCTCACTGTGTATAGGGACTTAACCCACAATCATGTCACCCTGATGCCTGTGTGCATGCATGCTACTTCCAGCCTCAGAGATGGCTTGCAATCATGACCATGACCCAACAGTATGTGCAAAAGAATGTCTGCCTGGGACAGCAATTCACAGCTCTTAGTTTCTGTTATCAGTCCTATTTTATTGCAGGACTGAGGAAAACATCACCTTGATGAGGAAGCAGCTGCATGGAGACAGAAGCAACTGACACTTGCCTGTTGATGTTGGGAGGGAGGTCCTAGAATCATGAATATAGGGACAAATCCCTAATGATCTATTTCCATGACAATTTATAACCAGCACAGTCTTAAACTGCCCACTGGGAGGGCATTTAACAGCAATTAGTCCACAAAGAGAAAAGGACTTAAAATTGTTGTCAGTGTCTTGTTCTAAGAGTTTAGAGATGCACTTCTCACCCCAAACCATACGAGTGGAATTCATATGTCTGCATGTATATATATGGTTTATAACTAGAACTGGATGGTGATAACCACTTTACGGCAAAGGTTACGATTCTCTTATCATTGCTAAGTGGAAAGACAATCTGTCTGACAGTAAAAACCAAGTTATTCCTGCTTTTAATGCTGCTTTGAGTAAAATCCTTAATGTTCAGCCACTTCAAATGAAGCAGGGAGCTTAGCTGTTAAAGATAGCTTAATGATGAAAGAGAATTGGAAACTGGCTTACAGTTACCCCTGCAGGGCTCCCATAGTGCCAGTCTGGTAACGATCAATTTTCAGAGAGCTGGCCACCTCTAGCATTTGGCTGTGCTGCAGGAATGCCAGTTGTAATTAAACAAGTTAAAAATACTTTTCACAGCATGTTCAGGGTGACAAATGCTTCCTGTTCTGCAAACCTGTGAAAACTAAAGCAACTCTTCTCCCAGAAATGTTCCAAAGTACTGGTTTCATTTTAATGAGTTGGAAGAATTTTGCACAATTTTCTTCAAATCTTTTCCATGCATTTCCACCAAAAAGGCTGCCGGTTTTTTACAAGTTTTGTAGCAGGGCCTTACTCTGCTGAGTCACTGAAGCCTACTGACAGACCCCACTCCTGCTCTCAACTTGGCATCCAACTGAGCCAGTTGGTCCACAAAAATGACTTTTCCTAACTAGCCATCTCTACTGACAGGTAGAGGACAGCTCTCTTGTGAAAACGGTGCCGGACAAGGAAGGACCAAATAATGGGAAGAAAACAGTAAAGTAACGGTAGAAAGAGTGGAAGCTCACCCATGACAGGCCAGGCTGTGAGTAAAGCCTAATTTCTGTAGTGTGCATTTTGTCAGGGAGAGTACAAGCAGCCATACCCCGGCCTGCTTATCAGCGGGGTAGGCACATGGGCAGTGGAGGAGCCCTCACTCTGCCTTCAGTCACATGAGAAGGACATGTGGGTGCTGTGAAGCTGGGACCTGCAATGGGCCACATCAGACTGCTGGCAAGGTGCCCTCACGACATTTACCTGATCTGCTCCACCAGGATGACCAGGCAGAGAAAATCAGATTTGACTGACTGTGAAACCCTAACCTACTGAAACTGATTTCCTGACTCTCAAAACAGCTTTCTGAGGACAGTGTTTATTGTGTACCTCTTACGCACACTTTTATGGCAGTGATGTGTTAATAGCTGGGAGACAGGCATAACATTCCTGATAGACTTGTTGTACTTATGCATTGTATGACAGCATCATGACCATAAAGGCTGCTCTGTTTCTGTTCCACTGCATATGTGAATTGTTGTTTTGTCTTCATTCTCTCTTCATTCACCACCCTCCAGTAAATTTTCTCAGTCAATGAAGTTCTTGTGTTCTCTGTACTGCGAGTTAATGAGATGGATTCAGTGATGTGGCAGCCTGTGATAGCGTCAGACTGGCCATGATGGCTAGTGATGGCCTCTCTCATCTAGTGCTTTGAGGTTAGGGAAAAAATTCAGCATGCTTTAATACAGACCATTGAGAAATTTGATTTTGGAATAACACAAAGAAAAACCAGAATTTGTTTTTCAGCTTTTTTGTTTGGTTCAGGTTTTATATTTTATTTTGGTTTTTTGTGTGTGTGAGAGAGAAAGTCAGAATTGATATAAAGGCTATAAGCTGTGAAGATGGATTAACTTCAGAAATGAGGTTTCATACAAGGTAACTTGAGGAGTTCCTCCTCACCATTGCCCTCAGAAGTCACAGAGAACATTAACTGATGCCATGCAGCATTGCATTTGAGGAGACTCGTTAACACTAACAGGAAGTTGCTGATGATGTATAAAGGTGAATACTGATGTAATATACTCACACAGTGGTTCTACAGAGTGACTGCAGTTTAAACTGTAAAGCAAGGTCTCAGGCCCTTCACACCTAGGGTGCAGAATTGCACTTTATCAGCATGTTTACAAAGTTCTCTCAGTTTTCTGAGACAGTTTGGCACATCACAATTGTTTTTTCATTACCTGTGATACTTCATTTAGAGTACCAGTGTAGCTGTGAGAGAATTAATTTGCTGTCCATGATCACTGTTAGTGTAATTAATGCCTTGCTTTTAATTGCCAGATCAAATTACTTGATGCATTATTTCATGTGTCATCCCATGATAGAGAAGTCCAGAGAGGTATGCCTGGCTTCTTAAATAAAAGGGGGACTTAAAGATAATTTGCTAAACAAAATTTCCTTCTGTCCTGAAACTGTAAAGAAGCAGAGGGCCCAATAAGGATAGTGAGTATGTGAATGCAAAACAAATAAGAAGGAATTGATTGTGCCTATTTCACTTCCAGAATGACTGGCCATCTTGGCTCTGATAAATCAAGTGACGCTGTCTTTATTAAAAAAACACTGGTGTTAATATTAAAAGGGAAAATGACGGAAAGTAATTAGAAGTTGGTAATAAGCTGTCATGCAGGACAGAGGACAAAGGACAGGATCTGCTGTCTTCTCACTCTGGACTCTGTTTCATGCCAGTCTGGGCTCACTCCCTGAAGTCAACAGAACCAGGCAAGCACAAAGGCAAGCTTCAAACTACCCCCGAGCAAAGCCTCCCACAAAGTCCTTGCTGCTGCTGCCATCTCCCATGCAGACTGAAAAGATCTGCCCTGCCACTTGCACCCAAGTGTGAGGCAGCCTCACTGCTGGCTTCAGAGCCTCTGTGGGAGGCAGAAGTCACAGGGTGAGATGGGGAAGTGAGACTGCAAAAAGAAAAGGAGTGTGGCACAGGTAGAGCAGGATTGGATGTTGGTTTTGTCATGGGAGACTCCTGGATATCTCTGTGTGTTGCTCCTGAGCTAGAGAACAGGACTACAGGGATTCACATACAAGAAAAAGGCAAGAAGTTGCTATACAGCTGTGCTGTCATGTGGGAACTGCAGAGGGGGTAGGAAGAGGTGGGAGGAAAGAAGTACATAGTACCCACATCTGTTTTCAGCCTATGAACTGGGATATAGAACACAAACAGCTGAAAAATCAACAGGGTGCTTTTGGAGCCATGAGCTTCAATTTAAATGTGCTTAAAAATTGGAGTTGGTCTACACAGTCTTCTGCAACAGCAGCTCCACCAGTTACAAGAACCAGTGCAAAGAGACAAGGACAAGTCAAAAAGGCTGTCTTTGCTGCCAGACCTCTGCACCCACTCTCAGAGATCTGACTGCTACAGATGCATTAGCCAACACTGCCAACTCATCTTGTTTAGCCCCATGTCCATGCACGACTATGCCCATGGTGAAGGAGCAATGTTCTCAGGACATCCTGAGATAGAGCTGAAATCAGGGTGTGAATAGGTTTCTCTCTCTTTACACCTTTGCACCCCTGCCTTTTTTCTGGCCTGACCTCCCCAGGATGGCCAGACACAACAGCCTGAGACCACAGCAAGGACTGGAAGAAGGCATATTGATCCTCTCCTCCAGTCGTGGCCCTTCCTCCCCTCTGGCCTGGGTGGCTGGGTGGCATTTTCAGTATTTACCGATACTGTATGCCCCATGAATAAGCTTTCCGGGTTGGTTAACCCAGGCAGCTCACAATGTGCTGCTGTCAAGGTCCCAAAGCCTTTGTGGCCAAAAGCTGGCAGGACACGCAGCATGATACTAGTCCTGCAATGACAGCCTCTGTCCTTGATCACTGAAAACTGCAGTCTTCCATCACATGGAGAATCATCCTGTCCCTGCTCTTATATTGTTGAGATGAGGCAGAAACCTTAACTTAAGAGGCTCTGGTCCTTCAAGACAGCCTCTCAGATAAATACCTTATACCTAAGCAGTTAATTAATTTTAGAATGACCTATTAAAGAGTATATGATGTTTTCACATAACAGCTAAATATCATCTCCTGTATAAACAAAGGTGTTGCAGCAAATAAAAACCTTGCAAAAATAGCACTTGGAAAAGTATATTTTTAAACTTCTAATCATGTTTATTTTTGAAGCCCTGAAATTTAATTCATGTGTCGAATAAATAACCTTCAAATATCTTAGTTACCATTCACATCACAAAGGGTAATATGTTCTCTTCTCTTCTTTAGCAACATCAAAAATAACCAAGTCCATCCCTTCAGATGCTGCTGGCAGTGTGTCTCCCTGCAAGACGATGGGAGGTCAAAAGAGAAGAGGAGAAATACATGTCACATCACGGTTCCTGAGAAGCTTGCGTCCTGCTGTTGGTTTCAATGTTGCAACACACTGAGTTCAAAGCAAAAATGGTTTCATAACAAAAGGGAGGTTTGTGATGAATTGTTGCCTCAATCTGTTACTGTGGAGGTGCCTCTCCCCTGAAATCCTGGGGGCAGGGACCCTGCAGGGTACGGGTCTGTCCCTGTCCCTGTCCCTATGTCATGTCTGCCCCATACCTGTTCCTGATTGCTTGGTGTGTGTGCCTAGGGGCCCGGGAAGAGAGGGGTCCCAGGACAGGCTGCTTGGATGTGGCTGGAGGAATCAAATGATCTCTGAACATCTGCAAAATATCGCTTCATCCTTCCTTCCTTCCAAGTCCATCGCTGTCTTATATAGTGTTGTAAAGATTCCCCGCACTACAACATGCTACCATGAGGTTTGCCAGGATTGGTGCACTGTCAGCAGCAGTCATCCTGTAAAATACATGCCAATTTTAGTGCATATGGGAACTGTCTGTGAGTGGTTAAATGAATATGAATACATAAAAATGCTGCTGCTGATGTAGAGCATTTGGGTAGCAGTAAATAAAGCAATCCCTTTAATCCTTCTGCTTCCTAGGTAAATAGTGGAGCTATTTGCATAGGCATAAGCAACATTAAAACCATGAAGAAATGCAGGTTCACCACAGGGACATCTGCAAGAAGGGATAAAAAAGGAGCTGTGAAACAGGGGCAGCAGGAAGGAGCTGTAGACCAGTTATCCATCTCTCCCATGAGTCCAGTAAGGTCAGTGGTGGCTGTTGTTCATAACCCCCACAGCTTAAGCTGCTGTCTCTTGGCCACCTCTCTGGAACATGAAATGAAAGCTGAGTTGCATATGGGGATGCCATACCCTTCCTCCAGAGGTGCAGGATGCATCTCTACTCTGTGCAGCCATGCAGCTGCCAGACAGCTCTATGGAAGGCATCACTGGTGATGCAGTTGGGGCAGTGGAGGAGTTTGTGGAGGAGATGAGGGAATATCCATGGGGATGACTTGTGTCAGGTGGCCTCCACATACAACTGCAATGTTTGCAATAGCCGAGCTGGCTATTCTAAAGCTGGTTCAGGCCTGCCTATAGACAGTGGAGAACGGAAATAGCCTGCAGGCAGTTCTACTTTATGGTATTTAAACATCAGTGTTTTCCAGCTCATAATCATATAACAGAGTGAATAGGAGGTTTGCTGGCTTGGCTAAAGATCCTCTACATCACTGTCCCCCATTTTGGTTATGCACATTACAACTCAGCTCTGTTTCATTTTGTCAATCAAAGAGACTAACATGAAGACCAAATAGAGGTACAAGCCAATAGTAGTTCTATATAAAAGAGGTAATTTCTGTCCTTTGAATGAACCTGGAGAGCAGCTCAGTACTCCTACTGTCTAGGGGCAATTAGTATCTCTCTTCTTCTTGAAGCATAAGTCCGTATCACAGAAGACCACCCTCACTACCACACCACACCCTCTCCATGGCACTCTTAGCAGAAAATTCAGTACAGGGATGCAGAACCCAATTCTGACTCACAAAGAGAAAGACACTGCAGAGGGTAAGAGCTGAGCAGGAATAGGAAGGGAACAGGGAAATAGAGGGTTGTGTTTGGTAAAGCTGGGCAATGTCCTGGTGAGGATGGTGAGATTGTGCTGCCATTCTTCAGCCTCCAATATGGGTAACAGATTGAAATGTGGTGTCTTGAGGCCCAGCCATGAGAATGGTCTAATTTCTGTGAAGCTGTTCAATATGTTCATCAGTGGCCTGCATGGTGACACAGAAACCCCCTCTCACAGCAAATCTGCAGGTGACACTAAATGAGGAAGATTAGCCTAGGCAGGGAACAGCAGCACTTAAGTCTAGAATCACCTTGAAGGTAAGACACCTTAGGGTGTCAATCCAGACACCAGAGGTTCAAGCCACTAGTAGCCCCATGAGGCTTAGCCACGAGAAGCAGAGGGTTTGCCCACTGGACAGGACAGTCAGAAGCACAGCACAGCTGGGGAGTGCCAGACTGTGTCACCACCCTGCCTAAGCAGACCAAAGGACTTGCAGCAGACTGCAGGTAGAGGCACTTGCTGTGAGCAAGGACAGATGCCCACTGAAGTGCATCAGATGGTGTAAGGCTTTTGATCAAGGGATGCTTTCATTGCCCTCTACTCAGTGCTACTGCTCTCCCAGAATAGAGCCTGGCTAAGGAAGGACTTGGAAATGAGGTCTAGGAGAATGCTGCCATGATAGACATGGCTGCCAAGGGGGGGCTTGAGGAGCTGATGTTCAATCACAAGAGAAGGGGCCAAAGGAGTGATCACCTACAACAGCTCAAAGAGTATGTAGAAACATGACAGAGACAAACTCTTCCTGAAAAATGATACAGAAAACAATGGCTGCAAGCTGCGCCTTGAGAAGGTCAGAGTAAATAGCAGGAAAATTTCTTTCCTAGGTAAGGAGTTCAGCACAGAAGTAGGCTATTCAGGGAGGCTGGAAATCTTCCCTGAAGGTCTTCAGCAGTGGAAGGAGCCAGAGACAGTGGGTAGGTAAAATGCTGCATAAAGAAGTTCTACTGACAAAAAAAAAAAAAATGGGGTAAGAGTAAGTTCCCATGTTACTTCTTAAAATTCAGCTATGGACAACAGCTGTACTCAAAATGACTCTGCACAGCTCTGGGATTTCACAGCAGGGATGCTGTACTCTGAAAGAAGCATGTACATGGTGAGGAGTGCTGCGGTGAGCAAGGTGGGGATCTGTCACAAGTCCTGCCACTGCACAGAATTGAATTGCCCAGCTCCCTGAGTGCCTCTTTTCTCCTGCTCTTGGGGAAGGGTTAGAAGGTGCCTGAGGCAGGGAGGAAAGGGCATCTGTAATGTGATTAGTGACTCTGCTGTAAGCCTTTTAATGAGGCACTGAGCATATGGTTCCCTCCTTTCATTGAAAAACAAGAAAGACTTGTTGATCATTCAGCAGTGCTCCACATTTCTGCCACCTTGCTGCCACCCGGGCAAAGGTTTGATCACTGTGGGGCACAAGATGGAGCAAACAAACCTTTGCTTGCTCCTCTTTGTGCCCCACAGTGTTCAAATCTCTGCCACGGAGGTAGAAAAGAAACCAGGCCTGCTGGGACCCACACTGGATCCACAGCTCATCATGTCCCAGGTGTGTTTCCATCCCCTCCAAGGACCCTCTCCCAAGGTCTGAGAAAAACCACTGGAGGTGTCCCAGCAACCAAGGGAGGGCACTGCCTATGCCTCGTTTCTGAAACCTCTTCATGTATCCCGCTGCAGAGTTTAAGGTGTAGAGAGTAAGCCTTGAGCACTTCAGCACTTGAGCTTGTGTCATTTTGGTGTTTTTGCTGTGCAGATGCACCAACCTACTGAGCCAAAGGACTGAAGCAAGCACTGTGCCCTACCTGGGCCATGAACATGGAGCTCAGTTTCCATTTGACAAATACATCCATTCACTGAGTTTCTTTAATTTTTCTAACTTGGGTAGAAAATCACCCATTACAGTGTATTCTCCACGTCCCCAGGCCCACATATAATTTCCAGCAGCTCTCCTCAGCATCCCACATTATAAAATCAATCTCTATTTAAGTAAGAGAGTGATATTTATTTCTTATTTTTTAATAATATATTTTCTGATTTGCTACAGCCCTCAGTGTTGTATTATTTATTTATTGTGCCTATATGGTGCCCTGCTACACAGTAATAGAGGAGTTACAGAAATTAAAGACCTAAGCAAAACCAAGTTCAATAATTCTGCTACACCTAGGACTAGATCCAAAATTAACAAAGGAGCAAAACTGCAATGCAGGAACAATACCACAATGTTTTTCTCCCAAGTTTTAATGGACCCAGTGGTAGCAAGCTGCAATACTCAGAAAGATCAATCATCACTGCAAGAAAAATTAGAACTGGATCTTAATATATATCCCAAGGTGTTTCAGAAATAAGTAATTTGCTGTGGAGTTCTTAAAATTTAATAATAAATTTCCACACAGGCTCAAATGAAACAAATATCAAGGTTTTCTTTTCCTCCCTTTCTTATATTCTCCCTGCAAAGGTGGTTCCCTTTCAAAACATACTAAAAAGTCTTCATCTTGGGGAAAAAGAAGATCAATTTACCTCAAAAATGCCTGCATTTACTAAGTGATATCTCAGCACCATTTATTTGGTAGCAAAGTTCCCACCAACGTCCGTAGGCTGAAGTTTATCTTAAGCAGCTGAGTTATCACTGAAACGTGAAAGCGTGAAAAGCAGGGGTTCTGGGCCTTGCCTGCACTTTGTGCTAATCCTCGGGGAAGTCATGGGCACGACAGCTACAGCATGCCTGCTTCCCCAGAGTTTGGCTGCAAGGAACCCCAGGGGCAGTCCAGGGACACAGCCAACCCCTGCTTTTCATGGGATCAATCAGTGATCACACTCTTGCGAGGCAGGGGGTGGAAGAAAGCCAGATGGAGAGTGTTTTTAGTCACAATGACCATACAAATCCCCATCCTTCATGGTGCATGGTGCATGCCTCTGGTTCAGAGAGGAGGTGGAGCTGCCAGGAGTCAGCAGTGTAATGAGTTTTCCCTTCGGGAAGCCTTTACTGAACTAAACAGAACTGGTTCTGGTGGAGCTGGTTCAAATTTCGCATGCTTTGATCTCTCAGTTTACAAACTTCATTACTTCTGACATCTCTCTGCAAAACTTCATGTCTCATTCACTTCCCTCAAGACTACACTGAAGAGATTTTTGGCTGATGGGTCTTCTTTCCACGATGCTTCTTCCCCAGCTCCACAAGCACTCCTGTCCTGCACAAATGCACCCGTTTTCAGGGCTATTTTCCTGTTGCTCTGAGGCCTATCAGTGCCTCTGAGTGGTGTCCCAGCTGCCAGGCCAGTCTTTGAAGAATGTCATACCATGGCACAGTGTCCTTCACCCCACTGCCAGGTTCCTGCCTGCTGGACTGCATTTAAGTCTTCACAATTGACAATAAGACAATTTATATCCTGACTATCAGGATATTTGGGGTATTGACTGAGCCAGCAGCAGAAGTGATCATGTTGAGCCTTCCTCTGCTTGCCACAGCCTTTTGAGGTGTTGTGCTTCCTCAGACAGTAGAATGAGTGTAGGACAAATTACTTGGTTTCATTTCTGCTTTCTGTAGCTGATGGAATGGGAAGGGTCTAGGCAGGAATTACAAATCCAGAATGAGAGACTCAGCAATCTCAAAGCCCAGCTGGAATAGTTCCAGATGGAAAAACGCCATTTTCTTGCCCCCAGAACTGGCTGTCTGAATCATACTTAAGAGGAAATTCTAAGAAAGCAATCTTCGGATCATGAGATTCTGGGGATGATACATCTTTGATGCACTACGTAATTGCCACTAGCCTTGGCATCGGGGTCTTGTTTTGCCTCATACTGAATAAAAACTCTTCAGTTATAATTGAGAAAGGCATACAGACAAGACAAATCAATCCGAATGAGCTTCTTAATTTGGTAACTCAGTTAGCCAAGACAGGTTACAGCCAGCTGGAGCTGGCTCCAAAGCTTTTTAGCTCATCAGTGTCAGAGCTGAGTCTTTGGTTGGGAGAACTTCAGGGGCAACCCTGACTCTGTCTAGGCTAGCCAAGCTCAGTGTGAGCAAGGTGAAATGAATGCCCCACTGAGGCAGAGCAGCAATGCCATTTATGCTCTGACGCATGAATTGTTTTGTGGTGAGGGCTTAGCAGCAGACCCAGAGGGTGGTGAGTACTCGGGCAGCCCCGTCCCTGTCAGAGCTCGTGCTGCCTCCCCAGCCAGTGTGGCTTGCTTTCTGACACTGTGGTCCTCTCATCAAATGCTGCCACTGAATGAGGGCTGTAGCATATGTAACCAGACACAGCTGCTTCCTTCTAGGCTGGCATGCCAGTGCTTCCTCTGCTGACCTGCCTTGCACCATGACACAAGGCCATCAGAAGTGTCCAGCTGTATCCAGGAGACATTTCACTCCTCCCTGTATTGTGTCTTTTGTGATGCTGCACTGGGAGGGCTTTTGAGCCTGGCCATGACCTGCCTGGCCAGCCCCAGCCCTTGTATGCGGATTTCACGTACTTCCTCAGAAGAGAGGGATGTGGTGGGAGGGATCCATAGTCTGTCTCCCCACAGCTCTTCTAGCAGCCCTCTTAGGGTCTTCTACCCTTTGCCCAAGCCCACATGGGGCCCACTGATGCTATCCACTTCTGCCATCTCTTGTAGCAACAAATTCCTATGCCAACCTTGTAGAAAAATGTTTTCTTTTACCTGCTTTAAACTGATCTCTGTCTAGTGCTCCCTCTTTCTAGTTTTATGGGATTTGAGATTTAGTGAATTGAATTCACCTTATTGCTGCCTACATGGTTTTGTAAAGGACATTGCTTCTTTCCATGGCTGCAAAGTAAACATCCTGAAACGATATTGGAGACTTCCATTCCGTTTGCTCTTAGGAGAGCTGTAAGTCACAGAATTCACCACTCATTTATGAGAGAAGCACAAGTTTTAGACCCAGCTTTTAGTGACAAGTGGTGTTTTCACATGATTAGTTTCTGAGTTTCTCACAGGTCCTTTTCACAATTAACAGCTCAGCCCGAGGGAAAGGAATTAATCACTTCCCTGTCTTACATGCTCACAAAAATACTGCCAGGAACACACCTGCAATTTTAGCTCAAATGCCTTTGAAAATTCATAGGCCATTTTTGAAACTACTCATGACTTCTTTAAGCTACGTAAATACCTTTCTTCTAGTAATATCTTGCTGAGTTTTTGAATTAATAATTCAGACATTATTCTCAGTAGTGTCTCCTGTCAGTTAGCCCTGAAAACTGTGTGGCATGACTTGCTGAAAAGTACAGAACATTTTGATGACAATCTTCAGAAAGTCTGGCCATAGATATCATGACCTCACTCCATGCTAGCACACTCTAAAGAAGAGTGGGAATCTTTAGCAACCTGCCCCAGAAATCTGCATACCAGTTTCTCCCTCTGGAAACAAAACTAAATAAAACAGGCTGACCACAACGGGACTGCCTGGATATTAATTGGCCCAAATTTGTAAGGTGTCTTGAGATAAAAGGTGTTACAAGGACTCTGGGAATGGAGCCAAAACATGTCTCCCTGATGTAGCCCTGAGAAATTCGGTGCAGCTCTACAACAGGAATGATCTTTCTGTTCTCCTAAATCTGCTGGCTGCCTGTGTTGCTCTATTTCCTCTTAGTTGTTCGAAAACAACTAGCTCAAGGGCTTCAATCAGCAGTAAATTAACTTTTTAAACAAAAAAACATAGCACACCCAGTAGATCAACTGACCTTTAGCCCTGAACATAAAACTGAGTAGTACATTACTGTTTGTTTTGTGACGCACCAGGCAACACTCTGCTCCTTTGCATCCTTATGTGGTGTTACTTTTGGCTACACTATCACAATGCCACAGTGATTCAGGCTCTGGATAACCTGTGGGTTTCTTCTGGAGCATGTCAATAGGTTAAGCTCACAGTTGCTAATTTTATAGTATTTCAAAAGATGGTTATATATTTATGCATTATTTATTGTACAAATCTACCATGATACATTATTTACAGCAGTATTAACAGTATTTATTATTTATTATGTTCCTATATTAATATATATTATTTCAAGCAGGACTTTTTGCAGTGTTTTTTGTTGACTTCAGTTTCTGGTGTTAGTATTCTGCAGAATAGTCAGTACTGTCCTGCGGGCTGAGACTGCTGAAATCTAATCACCTTGGCTAAGAAATGCCATTTACTTTTGCCTGTATAATATTTTTAAACTTGGGGATGGATTGTGGTTAGCTCTGTCTGGGTATAAACAACCATGAAGAGGGTTGCAAGGTATCTGCTCTCCTCCTCTAAGTGGTGTGCTAGTGCAGAGTCACATAGTCACAAGTTTCTTTTCCTCTGCCTGTGAGCCTGGACAGACACACAGACTGCTGCACCTGCTACAGACATCCAGTGAGTTGTGGACACAGCTGTCCCCTTCATTTTTCTCCCTTTGAGAGAAACCAGAATCATGGTAAATAGAAAATTGCAAAAGCCTCCGCTGATCCAGACACTTGCTGGTTAGGAAAGTGATTTCTTGAAATGACATTGCTATTGTAGCAAAAGCTCTAGCTTAGAGTTATTAGACCCTCACAAAAAGGCCTTGCTGAAATAAATTATTTTTGCTGGGGAATAGAACTATACAATGAAGACGTGCAGTCCTCTGTGGGTTAATCTCAGCAACTGACCTCTTGTCCTGGAGGAACAGAGCCTGAACGGTCTGTATCTGAGAAGAGCTGCTCTTGGACAAATCAGAAATAAGTGTTGAAGATTGTGAAGGGCTGGAAGGGACCTTGTAGCAGAAATAGGAACCCAGCTTGAAACAGGGGAGACCACAGCTCCATCCCTCCTCAGGACTGCTGTCAAGCTTGTCTCTTAAAGCGTGGGGTGGAGGTTTCTTCTGAACAGTGTTCAGCTTCGAGTGGTCTTCAAGACCTACCTTCCATTCCCACCCTGTCAAATGCACTGCCAGTCCACATCTACATACCTAGAGCCATGTCCAGTGCTCTGATCTGCTTACATATTTTTGGGCTTATTCAAGAAATACCTGCCCTGCAGTAGGTGTCTCTCCATCCCAGCTCCGCCACTCGGGACCTCATTTCTCAAGGCTGGCACACTTTAGTTGCACCTTCTTCCATGACTTGTCGTTGCAAGAGGCTCTGAAGGTCACTCTGAGACACTTTTCCCTTGGTGGTGGCTGTTTGCCATGCAGCCCTTACTGCTATTAAGTGCTGAAGATGTCTAAATCGTAAAGACAGTAGGTTAGGAACTTCTTAATGCAACTAATCTTTAATGGGAACACTGTCCCAGGTGGGTTTGAGATATTGTCTGAGGCTTCAAGGGCTTTCATGGCCTAAGTTATTTGGTCATTGCCATGTCATATCTTTTTGAACCACCTAGCTCCCTTTATGTCTGTGGGGTGTGTCATTTGTGTCCTGATTTTTCCAGTTACTCTGTCTTTTTATCTTTGGTCCTCCATCCTCTCTTCAGCTGACTCTGAACCAAGGCCTCTTCATTGAGCTTGACTCCCCTCCTCTGGTCTTCTCAGCTTGCCTCACTATTCTCCCTCCTTTGGTTTTTCTGTCTGCACTGAAAACACTAAAACTGTCTCAAATCACCTCTGTTGACAAAACTGTTGTGCATACTTGTTGATTTTCACACTTATCCTGACTCTTTCCTACTAACAGAGGAGGAGAAACAGCTGTTTATCTCAATTAAATTTTGATTGGCAATTATCATCTACCTGTCACTATTATTCAGTTTTCTCCAGTGTCCCCTTCAGCTACTTTCTATGCTATTTTTTTCACCTGGTTTCCATGAGAACCATCTCAACGTATCTTTATCCTGCCAGCCCTATATTTGGTTCCTGTCAGGAAAGAACAAATAATGTACTCTCAGGCAACATTCGAGGCTTCAGCTGTTCCAGCCACACTTAGAATATGGTGAGAGTCACCTCATCAAAATGTATCCAGGACCCTCCATGTGCCCATATCCTTCTATACCATAATAAATGGAAGTCTATCCCATAGCACACTCTTGGTGTACACCCAGCTTCAGGTGACAAAAGCTTTACAGATACGCCTCAAATCTCCAACTGTAGCAGGGAACAAGAACAAAGAGGGTGCTCTGGTATCCCTTTCCTTGAGAAGACAGCTAACTTGCTTTCAAATCTCACCATACAGCTGGTATGATGGGCAGCTGGACCTTAGGTGTGATCCATGCCTTCTGTTTTGCTGACTGGCCTTGTGAGAGCTCCTTTTGGAAGTTCACTGAGCCATTCACTTGCAGTTTCACTGAGAGATTGAGATGGGAGAGATGGGGCTGCTCTCCTCCGATGGGACTTGCAGTTCCCTGGCACAGAGAAGTAAAAGACCAAGCTTTGCAGAGGTCCCAACTGGGATGGCCAGGTGAATGGCCCCTTGGGAATCAGAGCAGGACATAAACCCTCATCAGTGGCAGTCAAACACAAGACCGAGATCTCTCAGTGCCCTCAGGGCAAAGCAAGTGCAACAAATTAAAGATGATGCAATTTGTGTGAAAGACATTGCCGAGTAATGCCATGTTGTAGACAGACTTTGAGAAAATTATACTAAAGGACTATTTACATTATAGAGCTGTCCCTCACCACCCAGCAAGAGTATTTTTAAAATCCATTAGCTGGGCTTGGCATATGTGAGAGGTCCTAGACAGTAACAGTTCATTTTTTCCCAATGCATCAAATCTTGTCCACCTACAGCCTTATGACAACACCACTTATTATGTCATTAAAACATGGTGGTTCAGATGGTTGAGTATCCCTCTGTATGGAGGAGCTTGTTTCAGTTCAGCAACTGCTTTGGATTAGGGAGATAGTCCTTACTCTGTGGGGAGTAACAAGCAGCTGGCAGTCAGTACATAATACTGCTCTGTGTGAGTTTGTGAGAGCATATCATAATTTCATTTTATATCTAGCCTGAATGGGAGTGCATGACATGGGGGCAGTGGTGTTTGCACCAGTTAAATAATCTCAGGGTAATCTTGTCAAAGTCCAAAATTCAAGACACATCCATGATGACTTTCACATGCTTAGTCAGAGGCTCGTGTAATTACTTGTAATTACTTATTCCATGTATGAGAGCAGTATGAAAAAGGAAGAGTCAAACTCCAGTTCTTCAGGAAGACAGTGGAAGCAGTGTCTTCAGCTGTGCTGCAATAACTACAGTGAATGCTAGATAAAATGAATGTGAAGTACTCAGTAAGAAAAAAATCAAGTACTGCAATATTTTTAGCAAGTATTTCAGTTAATTCCCACCTCATTCACCATTTTTCACCTCACCTGGATCAATGCAAAAGGCCTCAGATATTAACTCTCCAAATGCTTTATGAAAATAAGCAAAAAGATGGCCTGTGCTGTCTTCTCTCATACTCCTCTTCCTCATAAAGCATTTGCATGTGAGTCTGCTGGGAAGGAGCAGAGGTGGAAGGATGAATAAATAGGGAGGGGAGGGGAGGGGAGGGAGCCAAGGCAGAGAGACATGATGGTTCCCAGGTGACAAGAGTTAAATCTTCTGCATTTACAGGGCAGAGGAGGTCTAGGAGTGGATGGGAAATGAGGATGATTTATTGAACCTTAGGCCAGTCTCTTTCAGACTGAATCACTGCCTCTTTCAGTCTGACTTGTTTTGGCTTGAAGTTTCTTACTGCTTGGTCAGAACAGGTGAAGGAAAGGTAAGTCCTAAAACTTGTCCACTCTCTCTTATCTTGCCTAAGAAGAGATACTATTTCTCTCTTGAAAAGTGTTCATATTCCATCTTCAGACTCACTGTGAGCAATGCTGTTGAATTTTTGGTGTCTTCTGCTGCTTTATGCTTGTGATGTTTATTCAAATGTTGTCAGCTAGTTGACCTGGGTTGAATTCCATCTGTAATCTGGAGATAAGAAGATCTGTCTCCGACACATAGCCCATTAAACTTTCTAGAAAAACTCCAGATACAAGTATCTGGTGAAGCAGTCTTCTTAAATAACTTGGTGCTGTGGACAAGGAACTATGACTCATAACTCAAACGGAGGGTATGACACTTGTGCAAACTTTGGGGGTTTTATTTTCAGATTGTTACACTGCTGGATTTTCTTTGAAATTTAATTTGTTCTTTACTCAGTAACTTCCCAACTTACTTTATGAGATGTATTTGTCCCTGACAGCAGAGAGTTGGAAATGCCCATGCAGAAATGAGGCAGATGTGAGAGGGAAAAATCAGGGTTGTGACACTGCCACTTTGTGGAGCTCCTGCTTGACATTAAGAAGATCTTGTCAAATATATTCTGCTCCCAAACAAAGTTTATTTATGCTTGCTGTGATTCTGAAGCTAACATAAATGTATAAACTGACATCCTGACACTGACCTGACACCTGTCAGCTATGTTTGGTCCAGATGGTCAGCAGAGTTGGGACAAACCTCTGCCCTGGGAGGATGTTGCCATCATCTTCAGCAGAACTTCATCACAGAGAACTGGTCATCAAAAATACATTGAAAAGCCTGAGAACATTGTCAAAAATCCTAAAATGCCATCATGTTTGTCAATTAGAGTCAGGTCTGCTTAATCACAACTTGTTTGCCAGCATCCAATTTTATCAGCTTAATGAAAAAAAAGAAAAAAAGTCAAATCTTGTTCACATGTCCTATTAAACTAAGTTTCTGCTTTAATCTGTGTGATGCTGAGATAACACCAATAAAACAAGCATGATTTAATCAGCTTTGACTGTTCTGATCTGACAAGCACCTTCATTTGGAGAATGATTACTTGGCTATCCATAGAATATTCATGGACCCTACAGGATATTCAGCTCTCCCTCTATACTTGCCAAAGATTTCTGCTGGAATTATAGGTCTTATTGCCTGACATATGTAGAAGAATAATATTAGCCATTACAAATACATTTAGGAATAACAAAACAACATTAAATGATCTATATTCAAACAGGCTTTTCCAAACTTAAGCAGACTGTTGTTTCTTTGAGAGTGCGGGAGATTCACTCTCTCCAAGGGATGGCTGCTAAGGAGCCGTATGTGGGACATGGCACTAAATATTCCTCTTGTGTAGGCTGCTCACTTGATGATCATAGGCATTTGTGGTTAACAAATTTAAATTTTGCACCTCTCTCTAAAACAAAAACACTGCTTGAATGCCAGTGGTGCCAATCAGTATTTTTCTGCTACTCTGCTGCTTGGATGCATTTTATGACCTTACCTATCCCAGGCTGTCTGGGCTGCATACGTTGTTCAAATATCCTTAAAGTCTGCTTACATAAGAAATGTTAATTGAGGGGAAAGTTAATCACTCCAGTTTACAGAAGTATTTGCAAATGTGGAACACCACTTTTGCCTGCATTTGGGAACTGGGTGGCAAAATTTGATCAATTTATGTTTGACTGTTATAGTGTAATTATAATCTTATTTATTTTGACTTCTGAGTCTTTCTAACCATTGGGAGAGTCGTAGAATTCCAGAATGGTTTGGGTTGGAAGGGATCTTAGAGATTGTCTAATTCCAACTCCCTTACTATGAGCAGGGATACTTTCCACTAGATGAGGTTTCTCAAAGATCCATCCAACATGGCCTTTAATACGTCCAGGGATGATTTTTCCATGCCTCTGGTCAACCTTTTCCAACCTGTTTTACCTTCACAATAAAAAATCCTTCGTAACGTCTAATCTAAACGTCTTATTTTAGTGTAAAGCCTTTCCCCTTGTACTGTCACTCTCTGCCCACTTAAAAAGTCACTTCCCATTTTTTATAAGCCCCCTTAAGGTCTGGAAGTCTGCAATGAGGTCTCCCTGGAGGTTTCTTTTCTTCATGTAGAACAACCTCAGCTTTTTCAATGTGACATCACAGGAGAGGAGCTCCGGCCCTCGGATCATTTTTGTGGCATCCTCTGGACCTGCATCAACAGGTCCCTGTCCTTCCTGTGCTGGGACCCCAGAGCTGGATGCAGCACTGCAGGTGGGGTCTCAGCAGTGCAGAGGGGCAGAATCCCCTCCCTGGCCCCGCTGGCCGCGCTGCTTTGGATGCAGCCCAGGACACGTTTGGCTCTCTGGGCTGGGAGTGCCCATGGCTGGGTCATGTCCAGCCTCTCACCCACCAGCACCCCAAAGTCCTTCTCAGGAGCAAGACTGCTCTCAGTGACATCATCTCCCAGTATGTGCTCTTGTCTGGGATTTCCCCAGCCCAGGTGCAGAGCCTTGCTCTTGGCCTTGTTGAACTTTATGAATTTCTCGTGGACCCACTTCTCAAGCTTGCCCCGGTGGCCCTGGATGGCATCCCATATTCCTGTAGTGTCCCCTGCACTGCTCAACCTCCTGTCACCCGCACATGTACTGAGGGTGCACTGGGTCCCACCGCCTGATAAAGATAAAGTCACTGATAAAGATACTGGAGAGCCCAAGCCTCAAGACAGCCCTGAGGGACACCACTCATCACTGGCCTCCACCTGGACATAGAGCCATGGACTGCAAGTCTGGCTGCATCCATCCAGCCAATTCCTTATCCAGGGAACAGTCCACCCTTCAAATCCATGTCTCTCCAATTTGGAGACAGACATGTTGTGTGGGACCCTCTCAAAGACCTTACAGAAGTCCAGGTAGATGACATCTCTTCTTCTTGGCTGCTTGGCCTCGTACACTACTAGCTGCTGCAATGTCTGCTGTGGCATTGATGGTTTTTAGATGTAACTGAGTTGACATTTTGTTGACAGATTTTTATAGCATCAAAACTGACTCAGTAGCCTCTCTCTAACCTGATTGCATCAAACCAACAGCACAATGTATGTGTATGGTGCTGTTGCTGGGACCCACAGCTCAGCTGTGGACCTGGACTGGGAGAGGAGTGGGCTGTTCTGGGCAGTCCTCACCACAGCTGTGCCTCTGCAGCAGCTCTAGCCAGGAGAAGCCTGGCATAATCACATCCATTAGAGCTTCAAGTGTGAGAGTGGTTTAGACTTTTTTTCTTCTTCTTCTTTTTTGTTTTGTTTTTTTTTTCCTGAAAACTGGGTCCTCGCACTAGCTTACTATTACAAGATCTATTAAAGTGCAAATAAACAAAAGATTTATATGCAGAATCTTATTAGGAAAACCTAATTTTTCTCAGTCATATCATCAGTCCAAAGAACTTGAATTCAGGAAGTTTAGGTTTTGCCCAAAACTAGCTATGTCAGTTCTCTTTTAATCAGGGGGTACCATTATAGACAGAAAGGTAAGTGATCAGAAGCTTACTGTCTACTGTTTTGAAATACTCATTCAAAATAAAAGAAAGTTTGTTACTTGAATATGGACATATGAGCAAGCAGCTTCCTGTTCTTAAACCACATCATGCTTGTTTTTCTCAACAGTTACAGAAGGTAAATTTACTAGGTCTTGGTTTTCACTGTTTTTCTTCCACTGAAGACAATGGAAAAAACTTCCAAAAATTTCGTGGAAGCCTGCTTTGACCCCTAATGACTCTACTTCTCTCTTTTCCCACATTTTCCTTTTGAACAACAGGCAAATGATACATCCTGAAAAACAGCACCCTTACTAAGGCTAGAGAAAGATTTACAGATTAATGGAGAGAACTATTACTTTTCTGTACACAGCTCTGAAAATTATCATTTCTATCATTTTAACACATCAAATTAATTTTTTTAAAGGTGTTACTTTCCAATTTCTGTCCTTGTTAATAATTAACCATTTACGAAGATGTTGTAAAAGTAATTTACTTCATTGTTTTGCCACGGTGAAACAGTTCCCAGATTTGTTTGGGTGTTTTTTTTCCCTAAATTTGAACAATGAAAAAGGGAATATGTCCTCTGATTATGCAAATTTACCATGGAATCTGTCTTAGGAATTTATAGCTGAAAATACCAAAACACATCACTTAGGGGTTATGTAACAGGGGAAAAGGAATGATCAGAGAACATCCCCCAGAAACTCACTCTCTGAATTTCTTTCCTGTTCCTGTTCCTCTGTGTCAGCCTGGAGAAGCTGGAAGATGAAAGAAAAATGTCCTGTGTAGTCAATGTTGTCTTAAGCCAGCTCTGCATTTGCTGCTAAAGATCAATTCAAATGAGATTATTGAGCTGAAGAGGAATGTGGTGGTAAAACCCCCTTTTTTCCAGAGTATGTACATATGTCCAAGTAGCCAACTGTGGCTAGTATTGCGCCGTCCCTTGGGGCTGACTGCCAAGCTGCAGCACTAACCAAATCCTTGCTTAGTCGCCATAGGGTTTTACATAGCACTTTCTGTTTACATAGCACTGTTTCTGGAAGAATTGCATGCTCTATGCTGCTATCAGCCACTCTAAGGACTCAAGGAGTGCAGCTGCCTGTCTCAAACACAGGTAAAGCCACATAAGGACTTTGCCATCACATAAGCACTGAACAGAGTGGTAGGCCACGTTTTTAATGAACAGGGACCTTTTTTTTCTGGTGCTAAACCTCTCTCTTTCTATCTCCTCTCTACTCTCTCCCTTTCTTTTATTCCTCACTTTCCCCTCCACCCATCCTTCACTCTGTAACCTTCCATCTGTTCCCAAAGGTGCAATCCACCATTTAATTCAGAAGTCAGTACCTTTGCATTTGTGTGCTGGGTCACAGCCTAAGTCTGACTCAGGTCCTCCCAGAAAGCTGGCCATGGAGTGCTGGAGCATTTCTTCTCTCTGCCAGCAGTCCACATACACACCAACACACCCCACCAAAGCTCAGGAATTAGGCTCCCATTTTCATTGAACCTGCAGCTGTTTTCACTGCATGAAATTGTCCATTTCACTACTTGTTTTCACTGCTCAGCATGAGGTTGCAAGCTTTCTTGTGTCATGCCACCACTGTTAACGCATCAGTTGAAAATGTGAAAACCAGCATTTTCAACTTAGCCTAAGGGACTCAGGAAAAGCCTGATTCCAACAGACTGGCTACCTGAGGCTGAAACAGAAATTAGGTCTCTTTCCTTTGCTTGTTTTCTTCCCATCCTTGTTCACTGTTCAGATTGAAAAATCCTCTCTGCTTGTCCTTATACTTCCAACTTTTCTCTGCCAATATGGGTTGACTACTGGCTCCACTGAGCATCAGCCAGCTGTGCAGGCTGTCTGGTGAGGGCACATCCTTCCTCTGCAGCACCTCTGCCCAGGCAATCTGCCAATAACTCCTAGGTGGCTTGGGCAGAACAGCTCTGCAGTAAAAGACCTTCACTGGAGGGTTGTGGCATACACCTAGTGAGGGTCTCGCTATATGGCAAAAGATGGAAAATGTGTAACTATTATGTTACACTTTGGCAACCAAAATAAAAGTAGCTTCTGACAATGACAGTTATTTCACGTTCTGGCTGGTAAAAGAAATTGTATTAATAACACACAGAAAGAAATTAGGATACTACTTCAAAAGTCTCTCTTTCATACATTTCATCAGTATAGAAGAATATGTAGAACAACAGTTTTAATCCCATGCCAGATAAAGGGAAAACAGTTTTGAGAGTTAAGTCAATACTTCTACTGATACTCAGTCTAGTGTGGACCATGCTTCACCTGAGGGACTTGTAAAAACTTCTGGGATAAATACACCAAATACATCAAAATTTGTAATAAACTTTAAAAGCCATTTAAATATTAAGGGATACCATTTTCCTTTCAGTTGTAAAGGTTTGCATCAATGGCATTGTATAGATATGGAGAGAAATAATTGGGGGGGGGGGGGGTAATTATCTTACAATAGTATGGAAGCAAAATTAGTTAAATCACAGTATCACAGAAAAACAAGCCATATTGTAAATTGGGTCAGTGCCAAAGCTAATGGGATTTTTTTTTCACATCCACCCAGGAGGTGTCTCACCTAAATTATTGCTGTCCTTTGCCACATCAGAAAAGCTCATGACTTATATCCCTTTTGATTCTTAATCTCATGCATATGCTTTAATTGCTGGCTTCATAGTTCATAAATAATTGCTAATATGAATGTATTTCATACAACAATTAAAAATGTTCCAACTTGCACAGACTTTATACAAATCATTTCACATGCTGCCCAGAGAAAATAGAAGCTCAATGACTATAATACCCCAAGGAAATCTGTGCCCATAAAAAGTTCCTAAATTTGTTCTTGGATGGGGTAACCCAAATCAACTAAATCATGAAGAAACACTATTGCGTTGACTGAAAAGACAAGTATGCATTATAAATTTCCATTACTTGCCAATAAAAGTTTGAGATGGCTGTCTGGAAGCTAGCTACATGGCCAAAGAAATACAACCCCAAATTTCTCCAGTCTGGTATCTGTAATTTAGCAGTAAAATCACAGAAATTTCTTTCTTGCAATAATGCCTTGAGAGTATAGAAACTAAGCATATTGTGACAGGGTGAATCCAGTAATTCAAAAAATAACAGTAAGTTACTTAGACTACAGGACAAAAATCCAGTTCCTTAGCAAACATTTAATTTCAGACAAAAAGCTGATTTATCCTTTATGTTTAATAATATTTTTGCCTCTATGTTTAAAATGTGAGAGAATTGTTAAACATTTTTGTTCATTGAATTTCCCATACATGTCTAGTAAAAAGAAAAAAAAAAACCCTAAAAATTTAAATTAACACACCTTAAATAGTATTATTTAGAAATAAATATAGATGTAAATATCACCACAGTATGTAAATATAAATGAGTAATCATACAGAATATGCCTACACAAACTGTCTGTCTCCAGGTGGACCAGCATCAGGGGTTAACATCACACAATTAATGCAGTACAGCAATGATATGGCTCCAATAAATATTTAAGGAATACAGAAGAAATGAGGGCAAAATCATGTTATGCTCACCTTTTTGCCTGCTGCGATTTCTGGTAAGTTGTGAGCACCTACAGTGACCATTACAGAATGGAATTTGCAACAACACAGTTGGCAAAGGGACACATTTGGATTAACATCTATACAAAATGCTTCTTGGTCAGGTGTGCGGAGCCACATCAGAGCAGGAAAGGCTGAGGAGCTATATGGAGTTCATGGGAACATCTAGAACCTGGAGCAAACTGGGCCAGATCTCTTTTTCTTCTCTTCCCTCTCATCTTCATGTCTATTGTGTAGGGCTTTGGTTCAGAATTCCTGCATCTTGTCCCAGCAATAGCCTGGAAAGATTCAGGAAGGCTTCTGTTGAAATTAGCTTCTAAATCGTAGGCACTTTGGTAGGAGTCAAGTTAAACCTAAATGCAAAGAAGCAGGAAAGCTCACAGTGATGATTTCTCCTGTTTCCACAAAGTTTGGGGAACTCTGTACCCAGGGCTGAGCTGATCACTCTCAATTCCCACTCCTACTTTAGAGCTTTGGAGGAATCTCTTCTGAGTGGGTCCTCTCTCCCTGGACAGTTACAGCCTGATCAAAACTTCAGGGTAAGGACTGTAAAAAGGTGTTTGAGGTCTGCTATAAAAACTGTAGGAGGTTCTACTCTTCCTGTGTAGAAATGTGAAATGGAAATTACATTAGTTTGGATGAAATTAGCCACTAATGGACTATACTGAAAATGTGTTTAGGTTCCTGAAAAGGAACCAAAGCTAATGGAGAAAGCCCAAACCCGTTACAGGAGATGACTTTTTCCACATGGACCTTACACCATTATTATGGATGTGGTGCTTGTTCATTTCCAGGACTTTTCTTTCATTCTTTGAACTCTTTACATGTATCTTTTGTATTCATGCACCAAATATAAGTTAAAAATAGCATGGTAGTCTACTTAGTGTGTTGTAAGAAATATTTTTGTTTTACACAATTGACCTGTGTGAACACAGGAACATGGCTCTGGCTATGGTCTTTTGGATAAATAAGTGTCAATGTTTTTATGTTTTTGAAAAATATTTACTCTGGCTCTTTGCTAAATTTTGTGCTAGTTAAGAGAAATGTTACTTCAGAAGAAAAATCTTCCATATATTTAAAGCACAGGCATAGTTGATCTTGAAAAGGCTGTTCCTGACTGTGAATTAGAATACATAAAAGTGGTGTTGTAACTCAGTACTCTGAGCAAAATTCCTGGAGTTGAACAGCTCTGCAGCTTCATCTTTTGGATGTAGCCAGAATGCTTTCATGGTTGATTAGAGTTGCCCCATAAATCCTCAGGCCTCCAGTACAACTGGGCTGCATCTGTTTAGGGGTGGCCACATTTTACCCAGGATACCCCATTTAGAGAAAAAAACATGTATTTTATTTTTGTAAGTGGTTGTTTATTTAGTCAGCACACTAGTCAGACACAATTGTCAACAATGTGATTTCAAAATCTGGTGCAAGAGAGGCAGTAGGAACACACAGGAGAGGCAGGGAAGACAAGATGGACCACCTCCTTTACTTACTGCATGCATTTAAAATGCCAGGGCACTTTTAAGGTGTCCTAATCTCCTGCTTTTAGGCTTGCCACATTGGTTTGAAGGAGGAATAACTTTATTTTATTCATCTGTGGAAAAGGTAAGCTGATCCAATTCAATTAATGTAAAATTCAAACAAAAAGTTTAATTTCCAATTTCCAAAACATTGAGCATGAGTTTTAAAAAAAGTGATGCTGGGGAAATGAGATAACACTGCCTCTGGTTTGCATACCCCCAAGATTGAGGTTCAGAGATCTCCCTATCTCCCTTAATCTAACTATTTGGGGTACAGTGAATGATCCTACTGTTGACAGTTCTTAGAGCACCTTAGAAGACTGGACAAATGTGATTCACCACCTGTGTTTTACTATTGGCTATTTTCATCTTCTAATTCAATATCTGTTTATACATTAGCAGTGTGACACAACAGGTGCTCATTCCACTCATTACTGGCTCATTACTGGCTTTGGATTGAAGCCAGATATGATGGTGGTCCACTGTTCAGTGCTATAACAATTTTGGGGTGACTGAGTTACAGCAGAAGAGAAATGGCAGATTGGGAGCAGTCAGACTGTGTGGGTGACACAAACATGACTGTTTTGACAAGACAGACTTGTTTCTCCAGCTCACCTGCACACTGACATTGGAGGCAAGGGGAAGTGAAGAGCTGGTCTGGTTTGGGAAGCTGTCTCGTGGGCCCTGTACTGCCTGGACACTAGATTGTGCCCATCTGTTACTCTAGGTGCCAGCAACTAAGCAGTGATACTGCTAAAATTCTCTGTGTCTGGCCTGCAAGAGCCCAATCCCTGGAGTCATGTGCTACCAGCATTCTCACTGGCATTGCATCTGCTTCAAGTAGCTCTCACTTCACCTCTGTGTAAGAAGCTGATGCTCAGTGACAACATCTGACCAGAAATATGAGACTCATGAACCTTGCTGACACTGTTCTGCAGAAACCAGTAAGGCAGTTAAACAGTCAGTCATTCCAAAACTTCCTCATGGCCTGTGTGTAAGATTTGCTGCTCCACAACTAATACCATGAAGCAACTTGGATTGAGTGATATGAATACTATAAGGAGGTCCAAAATCCATAAAATGACAATCTCATCTCAGTGAGGCAGTGGGCTACATTTTGCATTTTTAGTACACTGCAAGTCCTTAATTCATGGGAGTCACATGCCACACCTCTTCCTCTGCCTGCTGCAGATAAGGCAAAATGGGAGATGAAAACTTCCCTGTTTAAGGCACCCTGTAACCAAAGGAAAGAAGTATTGGGCTGAAAGCCAGAATTTTTAACAGTATCTCTTCCAAAGACTGTTGCTAATATTTCCACAGGCCCCATGGTCATTACTGAGCTAGACTTTTCATTCTTCTGCCAGGGAAAAGAACTCCAGTTTTCCAAAGGGACATATCTAAGTCAGTTCCCTCTGCATGCCACACTGAAATTCCCGATTACACAATCTGCAGCTTTAAATTTAATCACTAGACTGAGAATAACCAAGGTATCCTGACACCCAGCATTACTCTTGGCTCCCCTACATCTGATTACCTCTAGGATGCAGCATATGTTTTGTGTGTCTCTTGGGACTGCTCTGTATGCAACATAAACACCTAGGTGTTCCTCCGTGTGGTCTTCCTGGAAGCTCCAAGACCATTACCCTCACTGGATGGGCCTTGGAAATTAAGCTATTATTATTTTTCTCCAGAGGAACAGTCCCTAACTTGAAGTAAAACGTGTTGGTGTCTGCACTGTAGACTAATACCTCCATTCAGCCGGGCTGTTACACCGCATTTTGCACTCAAACCTCTGAATCCACATCTGCACAGCCAGTCAGCACTCACTGGATGCTCACCAACTTTCTCTACAGCTTCTGAGGATAAGGGATGCTAAGCCAGGAGCAGTGCCAAGCCCTTCTGCTGACACTGAGGTCACAGAAGTTCATGTCTCACTGTCCTTCGTCTGGCACCAACGTCTCCTTAAAGCTGAAAATAAAGTTTACAGGAGCTGTAACTGTGGCGCAAAGTTTCACAAATGCATGAGTTAGCTTCTCCAGTCATTGCATCACACACAACAATAGGGAGCTGCAGAAAGATTAGCAGACCTCTCTTCAGATCAGAAAAAGTATCAGCCAACTGCTTGTTTGGTCCTGAGCACCATTATTGCACTAAGAGAGGGTCCTGAAATAACCTAGCTCCAAATCTTCAGTGACAGAGCAGTCCAGTGTAAGCAGAGAGCTTCAGCTGAGACCCTCAGACTTGATAATAGATTTCTTTGCTTTCACAGTCCTAAAATAAATACAACTTTACAAGGTAGACCTTAATATAACTTTAATGAAGATTTTGTGCATTAATTCCCTTCAGGTACAGTCCTTGTCATTAACATCTTCCATTGGCAAACAAATAATGTATTAGAAGAGAACCTTGCCAGCTGAAGAAATTACTCGGTTTCTCTTGGTGTTGCCAAGTAGTTTTATTTGTAATTTTCAAGGACATTTGAACAAAAAAAGAGTAGATCTCCACAAGTTAAATTTAGTTTTATAGTCAGTGTCTCTGCTTGCAGTCTAATACTGCACTCATTAGTTTCAGTGTCTGTAATTAAAAATTGCAGGGAATATTCCTAGCCTTCACTGATGAGTTCTGAACATTGATTAGTTTAGAGTTCACAGAACTGGCTTTCCCTGTGCTTTGTTTTGCCTAATGTCAGATTTTGTCTGAAACTCTTGTTAGCTTAGCACACACATTGGTGTTTATAAGAGCTGTACTGGCATGGAAAAGATATACAGGCAGTGCTTCAGAGTCCTGTGTCTCTACCTGAGAGTTCAGTGTTGCTGCAGGGCTAATTTTATTGTGTCCAGCAAAGACAGGAGAGCTTATAGGGGGCATGTGAAAGAGACAGAGTTGAGTGCGAGGAGCTGGGTGCGAGGAGACTGAAGGTGGGTGGTGGTTGAGGTGAAGAGACAGGCAGATGTTGCCAGTAGAGGTTCTTCAGGACACATTGACCAATTACCAGGTGTCAGATACATGCTGAGGTATGCTTCATTTGTCTCTTGGTTTGAACAACTTCTGTTACTCCTGGACAAACAACTTTTGTAATTCTATGATGTCCCAGATGGATGGGATGACAGGTGAGATTTAGGTTGAGCTGCAGTGTCCAGACTGTAATTGCTCCTGGAACAAGGTGCAAAAGCAGGTGCATGTACCACATTTAATTCTCCCCTCCTTACTAACTCAACCATCATGCCTCTTGGAATGGACCCTGCTGTGGTAGATTGCCTCTGGGGTCCCCATGTCCCAAGGTTTAACCAGGTGACTGCAGAAGTGGTGAAAGACGCCTCCAAAAGCCTGAGTCATGAAGAGCTGCCTATGGTGCCCTGTGGATAAACTGGCTAAGCACCTCTGGTGAACAACAAACAAAGAAACTAAAGGTGACTGGACACTGCACCTGGGAGAAAGAAGCTTGGTTTTCATGTTTAATCAATTATTTCCCTGTATGTTGAGCTTGGATGGGTACCCTTCCTTCCCGGCCCAGGGTAAAGGCGCAGAGGAGGCTGCTGTTCTGATAAGTTCTTTATTCCACAGTCTCACAGTTTTCTGAAGGCAGAGTTTGAAGGGGGTTACATGATAAACCCAAGCAGAAGCAGCAGCAGCAGGCAAACAGCAGGCATAGCACTTTTTCTTCTATATGCTCTATTCTATATTATTATTTTCTCTTCTTTCTTACAGAAGTATAGATTATTTTTGTTAATTAACCAATCAGATTAATACACGGTTCTAGTTTTCTTTTCCTAACCTATCCTGGTTTAATTCTAACAATTATAACTCTTAAACATGTATTACATAGGTATTACACAGATTTACATGTACAGTTCCTATCAGTTCTTATTATGTGAACACTCTATCTAAAAAATGTGAACAGTATAAATCTATCTATATTTTGTCTAGAGTAAAAAATTCTCTGAAAGGGTGACACTGGCGCAGTAAAATCTGTGTCTGAGGTTTCTGCAGCAGCTCTTCAATATTTAAGGCACTTCTTAAGGCACCTAGCATATATCTCATCTAAAAGGTAAAAAATACATATTTCTACTTCACTTTGGTGTGACTTCATGTATCTCAACTTGTCCAAAGGTTTTAATTCAACTCCTGTGCCTTGGCTTCTCTCTGGGCCTGAGTCCAGAGAGGCTTTCACTCCAACACCTGTATCACTCCATTGGCAGTAAGGTGTGCAAGAGAAGTCCTGTCAGGGTCCTCAGACTGACTGCTGAGACAAATAGTTCACATGTGTAAAAGCTTCAGCAGCTGAGACAACTATTAATCTCCATACTCACAGGCAAGCTGCTCAGAGGACAGGAAGCTTGTCTGGTCCTGACACGAAGCACATGCTGCCTCACTGGGGGTTCTGCATGTCCAGGACCTGCGCCCTCCCACATGCATATACACATCAAACATGGTTAATGGTAGATAACAGCAAAGCTTAATGAGCTTTCCACATCTTCTCTGGAAAGTGTTTGCATTTTTAAAAGGAAATTCCCATTTCTTTAAGAAAAACTTTCCAAAGCTTTCTTGTGTCAAGACCTAGGTTTCCATGTAAGTTCAAGGTAATGATATCTGCCAGCTGTGTAATTGCAATATCTACAGAAGAGCACTGAAGATCTGTGTTAGTTTGGGACTCACAAAAAGTAATTCATTATGCATAATGGTGATGTTGGAAGTGCATGCCAAATGGTTAAATCTAATGTAGCATACAGTTTCATTAAGGCGCAACAAAATTAATCTATCCCTTCCCACCAGGAGGTTTAAACAAAAGCAATGGGGAAGGAGATGTGTGGAAAAAAAAGCAATTCATTAATGAAATGAAGACATGTAAAATAATTAGGATTATAACAGTAGATAAGAGGACTGAATTAACCCTTTTATTTTCTGTCTAATATGCACAAGTCAGAACACTATCACTGAGTGTTATTTAAATGAAACTTTAGGTGTCTTCCAGTTTTCTTCCAGGGAGGAGATGAACAAGCAGATCAAAATGAAGCAACCGGTTCCTTTGAATTACTTTATTCTTTTTTTTGCAGAAACTGCCCATGGTGACTATTTACATTCAAAGCCTGGCTTTGGATCTCCAGTGGGAAATTGCAAATGAATGAGGTCACTCTAAGAATAAGAGAAAGAGTTGCCACTAAACTAGTGTACAATAATTTGTGTAATTAATAATATCGAAACCAAGGGACCAACCTAAATTAATGGAGGTATGCAGCTTTCTCTTGCTTTATTGGTTATGATAGTTAGAAGGCACAATTTTCTTTCCTATATAAGTCCTGTTTCCTCAGTAACACAGGTGTATTTTTTAAACCACTCTGTGCCTTGACAGATGCTGCTTACTTTGTGAGGTAAAGACAAATGTTTGAAAATACACTGCATTTATTCAGGATAAAAAATAACCCATATGCACAGACCTTTCAATAAACCAAGTAACCAAGAAATTTCCTAGCCTTTTATACTTTAATTTTTAAATTTAGCTGAACACAACAGGAGTTTTCCCTCTATTTTCTGTCAAGACATCTCGGCTCTATTCTGGAGGAAAGAAACCCTAAGCACCCAGCAGGGCTTCGGGGATGAGGTGCATGTAGGGCACAGGGGAGTTTTTGGGGAAGCTCTGCAATGACTGCAACCCTGAGGAGCACAGCACTCCCTCCCTTAAGGCTCATTCCAGCTCCACATTTGTGGACCTGGTCTAGTCTGCCCATAGCATTGCTGGGATGTGAGCAATGGAGCATGGATGTCACATGCTAGCCTTTTGCCCCACTGAGTACCCAAAGCTGGAGTGCTGGCATGTTTTGAGACTCAAGTGAGAATCCACGGGACCTATCAATTATATAATGCAACATCAACAGCCTCAGTGGATACACTGAGAACCTGAGAG
Source organism: Lanius collurio (assembly GCA_020086605.1). Lineage (NCBI taxonomy): Eukaryota > Metazoa > Chordata > Aves > Passeriformes > Laniidae > Lanius > Lanius collurio. Next base: position 17,588,784 of record JACBWW010000008.1, read on the forward strand.
TTCCATTTGCAAAATGACTCTGCCAGCATCTAGAACAGGAGACAAGGTTGGCAGACAGCAGTAGCACAACAAGAGGTAGTCTTGTAGGCAACATGAATCCATGACCCCAAGGGAATGTATCACACCAAACTTGGCAGCAAGTCCATACCCCAAGACGGAATCAGGATCCATAAGGCCTCAAGGCAAGTGGCTGCCACATCAGAGCCAATGTAGTAGCACAGGGCATACCTGAATTCAGGTAGACAGGGCTGGTAAGTACCCAAAATGAGGCATTGCCAATAACGTCTTCTATTAAATATTACTGTTTAGTGGTAGCTGAAGAAGGAAGGTGTGGGGAGCTATTTAAGCAGCTTTTGTCTGAGCCAGCTGGAGCTCATAATCTTGTCTAGGAGCGCCTCATGCTCTGTTCTGGTCATGCCTATCTCTGATGATCAACCTGTTGCTTCAAGGGATTTCTGCACAGGGAAATGGCACAAAGACAGGGAAAAACAGTGGACTTGGTCCAGACTGGCATAAGCTGAAATCTTCTCTTTGAATTGGTTGTTCCGCTCCAGGATTTCCCTTCTGTTTCCTACAACCACAAACATTTTAGGGTGCTGATTCTCCTCATTCTAGTGTCCTTGTGCCTTCATTGATTTCAAAGGAAACATATAACTTTAAATGCCTAGATTCTGATGTCTGATGTAAGAGGCGAGGACATACTGATTTAGTTATGGCAATGTTATCTTGGAGAGCAGTGACACACCTTCTCTGAGTTCTGTACAACAGGTATTGTCATTATTTAATGCATCTCACTTAGTGAAATTGGTGCACCTCTCTCTCTGTCTTGTCCATCCTCTTATCAAACTGCCTAAATGAGGAATACCCATATGGCTGATGAATTGGTTTTGGCGATACTGCTTCAGAGTTAGCTGACATATGTTAAAATGAATGGACTCCAATGTAATTCCTTAGGCACTCACTTTGTTCAGTGTAATTGATTAACCAGGTATTTTAAAGATAAATGTGAAAACAACATTTTTATTTTATATTTATTAAGTGATGGTGGCATGTCACCAAACTGGATCTGTGCCCTCTGCATAACTAATTAATCTAATGGGTACTCCAAAGCCAATGACTGGAAAATTCAAGAATTTAGAGTTAAATATTCTAGGTCATAGACGGCAGCCAGAATTCCTCTTATGGAAAACTAGCTATTGAACCATTCTTCATTTTTAAGGTACAACTCATCTTAACCTCTCAATTGCAAAGATTTGCCAAGATGTCCATGACATATCACAGATAACAGTGACACTTTGGTAAACATACCCTATTTTAGAAGAAAACAATAGTCTTACAGAGATGACCCAAGTGCTCCTGAGGTAACAGAAGCCTGTAGGTGAACACTGGTGAAAAATCTCAGAGTTAAAGAGCATTCCTCTAAAAATGAGACAGAGATGACAATGCACCTGAAGGGTGCCTCTACACCAGTGGGTGCAGCATAGGCAACAAACAGGAGGAGATGGAAGCCACTGTGCTGCTAAAAGTCTATGAGCTTGAAAGCTGGTGAGATGAATCCCATAAGTGGAGTGTAGCTATTGATGGCTACAGGCTGTTCGGAAGGGACAGGCAAGGCTCTCTGTGGGTTGCCCTCTATATCAAGAGATGAATGGATTGTGAAGGACTCTCTCTGAAGAACAGCCACAAACAGGTTGAGAATTTTTGGGTGAGAATCAGAGAATGAGGTAACAAAGGGAACCTTTTGGATTGCGCCTATTACAGGCCCCCTGACCAAGGGGAGCCTTTTCACTGCAAAATCTACTTGCTCTGGCTATGGGAGGCATCATGCTCGCAGATCCTTGTTCTTCTGGGGGATTTCAGCCCCCAGCATCTCTGGTGAGCTGTAGGCAGTCCAGGGCACTGCTGGAATGCACAGAGGATGACTTCTTCAGCCAGGTAATGGACAGCCCTGGCAGAGGGCATCTGTTACTGGAGCTGATGGTCACCAGTGCACGTGAGCTCATGGGTGACGTCAAGGTTGGAGGCAGCCAGGGCTGCAGTGAACATCACTGGTGCAGTGGTGCAGTCTGCATGAGTGGACGAAGGAACAGCTGTGGATGATGTTTATCAGGATTATTTTAATGTCTTTGACATGGTCCTCCCTGGCATCTTTAACTCCAAATTGGATGGATACAGATTTAATTGGTGGATTATTTGGTGGATAAGGAATTGGATAGAAGGACAGAGACAGAGAGTTGTGAAAAATAGTTCAGCATTCAAATGAAGGTTAGTGACAAGTAGGGTCTCTCGAGAATCTATAGTGGGGCCAGGACTCTTTAATATTTTCATCAGTGACACAGACAGTGAGGTTGAATGTACCCTCAGCAAGTTTGTGGATGACCACAAACTGAGCAGTGCTTTTGGTGCTTGAGGGACAGGATGCCATCCAGAGGGACCTGGACAAGCTGGAGAAGTGGCTTATGGGAGTCTCATAAGTTTTAACGAGGCCGAGTACTAGGTCCTACACCTGATAGAGGCAACCCCAGTATCAATATAGCTGGAGGGTGAAGGGAATGAAAACAGCCCTGCCAAGAAGGACTTGGGGGTGGTGGCGGATGAAAAGCTGGATGTGACCCAGCAGCATACAGCCCAGAAAGCCACCTATATCCTGGGCTACATCCAAAAACTGAGTAGGTTGAGGGAGGGGATTCTGCCCCTCTGCTCTGCTCTGGTGAGATCCCACTTGGAGTCTTGCACCAACTCTGTGGTCCTGAGCACAGCAAGGAGCAAGTCCAGGGGAGGTTAAAATGATTAGAGGGCTGAAACACCTCTCCTGTGTAGAAGGACTGAGAGAGTAGGGGCTGTTTAGCCTGAAGAGAGAAGATTCTGGGAAGCCCTTATTGTCCCAGTACTTAAAGAGGCCTTAAGAGAGAGATGGGTACAGATTTTTATCAGGGTCAGTTGCAACAGGAAAAGAAGTAATGATTTTAAACCAAAAGAGGGTAGATTCAGACTACAGATAAGGAACAATATTTTTACAATGAGGGTGGTGAAACATTGGAATAGGCTGCTCAGGTAAATGCCCCATTCCTGGGGCTCGTTCGAGGTTATATTGGAAGGGACTCTGAACCACCCCAAGTACTTGAAGATAACCTGTAACAGAAGATGTCCGTTTCAGGGGGGCTGGACTAGACATCCTTTAAACATCCCTTTCAAACTAAAGTGTTCTGTGATTCTATGATTATAGGTTTCACACAACTGTGGGTGTTCACTTCCTCCTCTACAGTCATGACTTCTTCACCCTGTGTTTTCTGCTGCTTTTGCTGCTTCATATCTCATAACCTGGCAGTAGTGTCAGTTCATCCTAGCTCCACATAGCAACCGTTCCATTCTCCTCTCAGTGCTGGTCCTGGCATGGCAGTGGTTTGATTGTTGAGTGCATCAGGAGTAGGACTGCAAGCATTACCAGTCACATCTCTGTCCTCCCCTGTTCATGCATCAACAAAGTCCTGGTCTCTGGTGCTGGTGACTTCCAGAGTACAGCCAGTTTCTCACTAAACTCCGATGTTTGCCCATGTCTCTAAATAAAGAAGAAAACTGAAATATGTAAAACAGCATTTCTGTGGAGACTTCTGAATTCTCACTTTTACATATCATTAGCAGAGAAAAGAAAAAACAACCCACACTGGCTGTCAAATTCACTTGGGCCTTCAAGGTCAGGACTTAGGGAAGACTGTTTTATTTGTACATGGAGCAAATCATATCTAGGACCAAATGGAACGAGACAAATTTGGCAGCCAGCTATGTTGTTCTCAGAGTGCCACTTTGTAAGAAATCCTTGTGAGATTGGCTTCCCAGCCAAATAAAGGTGTTGCTCTGACAGCTGAGCAGATACCAACAAGCTGAGAAGATCTTGTTGACCTCCTTCCCCATGACTGGCCTTTCCTGGAGCCAAAACAGAGAGATGTTGTTTACAGCACTCTATGGACTGTCCTGAAAGATGTTTTGTCATGCTGACCCTATGCTGGAGTATCCACCAGGGAAATTTGCTATGCCCTTTTCATTGCAAGCCTAGGACACAAGTGGGAAACTGATGGAGAACATCCAATCTGATATGTGTGAGAGTCTTTGGAGGCCTCTGTAGACTCTCTGCTTGCTCTGTAAAACAAAGAAACCAGAGGCTGAGACTGTGTTCCTACATCTACTTAAAATTATAAATCACCAGCTGGCAGATTATTCTAGTGTACAGACTTTCTTCTAATGGAACTTCTGAAATTAATTAATTAATAAGACCTTGAAAAATTCCCAGGTCTTGTTTTATTTTTACATTACCACAATTTTCAATGAGTTGGGAGATACATATCAGTTATGCACACATATCCCTACTGCACACAGATGATTTCACTGCTGAATAAAGCCCAAGTAGGACATGCAAGGATCTGCATATTCCTTCTTTGTAAGATGGAAAAAATTCTGCAAAACTGGACATTTTTTATCTCCTCTTATAAAAGATTAGTGTGAGATCACTTGATTCCACTTTAAACTGTTTTATATTTATTGTTTTATGCAGTTATTCTGGGCTTCTGCATCCTCAACAGTTACTTAAAAGCTGCACTTGCCAAAACCTGTCAATTATTGCTTCAGTCACAACTTGCACAATCACTGAGATAGCAGAGAGAAATAAATTTTTAACTCATTTGGATGTCAGAATTTCACAGTAGAAATTTATCTCTGTGGGTATCAGTGTCACCTTTTCAAGGAATACTGTGTGAGTTGGTTTGAAAGAAGCTGCTCCTGGGTGAGGAGCTCGTCGGACAAGAGAGGATAATGGTAGGTGTCAGGGGAGTCTGACTGGTGGCAGGGGGAGGACATTGCATAAAAATAGCCCTGGCACTAAGGAGAATGAGATAGGAAAATAAATCTCAAGTGAGTGTCTTGACATGTGGGTAGCTAGATCAGTAAACTCCTAAAAGAGCCTAGTGTTACTTTTCTTGCAGCCTATGGTCTAAAGATAACTGTTGTTGACCAACACCAATAAAAACCCAGAAGAAGTGGAGTTCCTGGTCTTTGAACATTTTGAGAAGTGGTGGATCTGTCAAAACCATTGTTCCAGACAGCATCACACAGCCAGAACTGAGGGGTGAAGGCTGACATGCACACAAAATGTTTATGGGACCTCTCTAGTCCAGCTATAAAACCCCAGGCCAGGGGCAGGCCCCTGCCACATCATCAGCTGCTCAGCACATGAGTAGAAGTGTGAGCCCTCCTGGAAATGTTACAAATCCCAGAAAGCTGGCACCAATAATGGGATACCAATGGTGTAAATGAGACCATAAAGAGATCTATAGGTGATGACTCTTTTCTACACAGGTATTTTTAACTTGCTCAAGTAACTTTTTGTCCTGAAATGATAGGAAATGTTTTACACTATCATGGTTAGTTTCTCTCTGCACTCCTCTGTCATTTCAACCTCATGCTCTTTTTGGACTGCAGTATCAATTCAGAAAATAAACACTAATACAAAAAAAAAACAAAAAAAACCCCAAACCAAAACAAAATAAAACAAAACAAAACAAAACAAAAAACAACAAACAAACAAAACAAAAAAAAAACCCAAAAAAACCCCAAACAAACCCAAACTAAAACAAAACAAAACCAAAAAACTGAGAGAGAGTCTGGTTATACCCATCTTAAAACTATTGATTCTTCAAAGTAAGTCATAGGCACAATCTGCCTCAGGTTAGATCTAGAGCTGATGGGAAATTGTGAATTGGTTTAGCACAGCAAGGAGGTTCCACAACTCCAGGACTGGAGGCAGAGCATCTCTTCTGCAGGCTGCAGCCAGCCAGCCACAGCCCTGCTTGGGTTGCCTGTTGGACACACTTCCCCTCTTTACTCTCATCCTGAAAAAAACATACAGACCAAAACTCCCAGCCCTCTCTATTTGCTTGTTTTCTGGCTGGAGAGTGTATCTGAAAGCTACCACTAATAGTCTGTCTTTTGGTATAGGTAAGGGACCAAGCTGGGCCAGAAGAACAGTTAAGTAAAAGGAACGTATGCACAGCCTTAGGAGATAAACATAGATCACATTACATAGATATGTGTCTCTATGCTTACTAAGATGGTTATGCATTTAAAGGTGTAAACAATACTCAAACTTTTAAACCCCTATTTTAGGGGGAGAAAGCCTTTTCAGAAAGACCTTCAACTAGCAATCATATACATGAAGAAACTGGTAGACAGGCACTGTTTGGGTAGTAGCATGAAGTAATAGAACTCAACCAGGTAGAATGATTCTTTGGCTTCAAGGATAGAGTGCTGTGGATGTGGGCCAGGAAAGTGCTATTTTTACCACTATGAATAAATAAAATTCACAGACTTAATAGTTGTACAGCTATGTTTGCTTTTACTTTACATTTTAGCACATCTTTCATTGCTTTCCCATTTTTACTGGCTGAAATGGTCCTCCCACAAAGAAAAGAAAATTTTGATCAGAGCAAGTCGTGTTAATATTTTTCTCCAGTGTAATATAAAGAATATGTCAATCTCCTCAGTACAATTTCCTACATGATCAACATCTGGCTATTTTTTCAAGTTAGAAAAAAGCCAGAAGCAGGCACATAGTGCAGTTCAACATCTAGCTCCGTGACAGGTGTTGTAAGGAAGGTTTTGGCTTTTATGACAATGGATTGTGCTTTAATGATTGTAGCCTGATAGGGAAGGATGGGATCATTCAGTCTAAAATGGACAAGAGAATTTTTGGCAGCAGGATGGTCAGTTTGGTGAGACAGGCTTTAAAATGAAGGACTCAGGGGATGAGGTCCAAAGGGCAATGCTTGTGCCATTGCTTCCTCCTGGGCAGTAGGTCATTTCTACCGGTGCGGTGACAGATGTTCCTTGACTGCTTCTCAAGATGAGAATCATAGGGCTAACCACATCAAGAGTTATGATGAATCCTCTTAAATGTTTTCTGGGGAAGATAGATGCTTGATAACCTCTCTGAAGTGCCTGTGCACAAATGCACTCAGCATGGGGAATAAACAGCAAGAACTAGAAATCTCTATATGCGGTCCCAGGGCCATGAACACATTGCAATTATGAGACATGGTGGGATAGCTCACATGATTAGAAATCTGACATGGATGGCTAGGTACTTTTTAGAAAGGACAGGTCAGTGAGGTGTGGTTGCAGAGATGCTCTTGGTGTGAGAGAGCAACTGAAATATATCAAGTTCTACTCAATGATGGATGAATGAGTTGAGAGCTTATGGGTAAGAATTAAGGGACAGGTTGATATGGGTGACACTATTGCAAATGTTTACCACAGGCCACCTGATCAGGACGAAGTTGATGGAGCTTTCTGTGGACAGCTGGAGGTAACCTCACAATCACAGGCCCTGGTTCTTGTGGGGAACTTCAACCACCCTGATATTTGTTGGAGAGACAACATGACTCAGCACAAATAGTCCAAGAAGTTCCTGCAGATCACTGAAGGTAACTTTTTGTTGTAAGTGGTGGAGAAACTAAGGAAAGGTGTGTTGCTGGATCTTGTACTAACAAACCAGCAGGGACTGGTTGAAGATATGAATGTTGGGAGCAGACCTGACTGCAGTGACCATGAGATGGTAGAACTTGGGAACTTGCATTGAGGCAGCAAAGCATTAAGCAGGACTAGAACCCTGAACACCCAGAGAACTAACTTCAACCTCTTCAAAGATCTGCTTAGAGGAATTCCATCATTTAGGACTCTAGAAGATAAGGGAGTCCCAGAGAGGTGGTTAATATTCAAGCATCACTTCCTCCAAGCTCAAGACCAGTGTATTCCCATGAACCAGAAATGGTTCATGGGCAAGAGGTCTGTATGGATGAGCAGGGAGGTTCTGGTTAATCCCAGCTAGAAGAAAGAAATTAATTGGACATTGAAAAAGGAACAGGTCACATGGGAGGGCTATAGGAACATTGTCAGTAGAAAGGGATGTGAAAAGGAAGGACAAGACCCACTTGTAACTGAGTCTCGTGAGGGATATCAGGACAAGAAGGTCTTCTTAAAGTACATCATCAGCAAAAGGAATACTAAGGAAAATGTGGGGTCCCTGCTAAATCAGACAGATGTCATGGTGACAGAAGATGCAGAGAAGGCAGAATTGCTGAATGCCTTCTTTGCCTCAGTCATTACTGCTGAGGTTAGCCCTCAGGAAATCCAAATCTTGGAGATATGAGAGGGAGGCTGGAGAAAGGAGAACTTCCCCTTGGTTGTGGAGGGTTGGGTGAAATATCAGCTGAGCAGACTTAACACCCATAAGTCCATGGGCCCAGATGGGATACACCCATGTGTGCTGGCAGATGTTGTTGCTAAGCCACTCTCCATCGTCTTTGGAAAATCATGGGGAACTGGAGAGGTGCTCAACACCTGGAGGAAAGCTGGTATTCAGGAGGACCTTGATAGGCTGAAAAGCTGAGCAGAGAGAACCCCAGTGAGGTTCAACAAGGGCAAGGGCAGGGTCCTGCCCCGGGGAGGAATAACCCCAGGTACCAGCACAGGCTGGGGCTGCCCCACTAAAGAGCAACTCTGCAGAGAAGGACCTGGGAGTCCTGGGGCATCACAAGGTGGCACTGAGCCGGCAGTGTGTCCTTGTGGCCACGAGGCCCGGTGGGATCCTGGGCTGCGTTGGGAAGAGCGTGGCCAGCAGGTCAAGGGAGCTGATCCTCCCCCTCTGCTGAGCCCTGGTGAGGCCACATCTGGAGCACTGTGTCCAGTTCTGGGCTGCTCAGTACAAGAGAGAAATGGAGCTTCTGGAGAGTGTCCAGCAAAGGGTCACAAAGATGATGAGGGGTCTGGAGCATCTCTCTTATGAGGAGAGACTGAGAGAGCTGGGTCTGTTTAGTCTAGAGAAGAGCAGACTGAGAGAGGATCTCTTCAATGCATATAAATATCTCATCCGGGTGCCAAGAAGATGGTGCCAGACTCTTTTCAGCGGTGCCCAGATGCTGGACGAGGAACAATAGTCATAAACTAAAACACAAGAGGTTCCACCTCAGCTTGAGGAAGAACTTCTTTATTTTGAGGGTGGCAGAGCACTGGAACAGGCTGCCCAGGGAGGTTGTGGAGTCTCCCTCCCTGAAGACACTCAAAACCCAGCTGGACATGTTCCTGTGTTACCTGCTCTAGGTGACCCTTCCTTGGCAGTGGGGTTGGCAAGATGACCTCCATGGGTCCTTTCCAACCCTAATGATTCTGATTCTGGAATTCTGGGGATTCAGGGATCCAGGATTAAGGATCATGTCCTGTAAGCAGCACTCAGCGAATACATATGTCCAATTAGATGTGAGACATTTCGTAACAGAGGTCAGCATTGCAGATTTTTCTGGAAAAAAATAAGAGGACACATGCACAGGAAAAGACAATGTTGAAAACAATTTTCTTCTCCAATTACTTTTGACAGACTGGCAAGTAGAAAGTACTAGATGGGTGGTAGGCATGCCTTCCCTCCCTCCAAGGAATTTATAACCATCAAAATGATACTGTAGATACTTTGATTTTACCAATATGGTACTTCAGAAATTAACTTCATTTAAACTCCCTGCTTGGAGTTTGGTTGCTGCATGATTATAGAATGATGCGATGGTTACTGCTGCTGGAAGGTATGTAAATAAATGTGGATTTTCTCCAAAGCTTTGCTGCTAGCAGAAGTGGGCAGGCCCTGCTTAGGAGAGAGTTTCCACTCCTGCACTACCATTGCTGTACAGAGACTAATCTTGCAAGAAATAAGAAATGACCCAGGTTTTTTGACACCACTGACATACCAGACAGGCAGCAAGAAAAGATGGACTGACATAGTCATCTTGTTAAAACAGCTTTCCTTTGATTTAGTGGCAGGTAATTCCCCACGATTTCAGTGGATATAGTTCTTTGCTAGAACTCATCTGAGAGAAGAGTGGTTTTTTTAAATGGTTTCAAAGACTGCTGTTTCATTTAGCTGGCCCACTTCAATAACTCTTACAGCTATTGTTCAAATTACTGCAATCTTCTGATAAATTCAATAAGGACTCCTGAGACTGAGAGCTGCAAATGACAAAGGAGTGCTCCTGGGGTCATTGGGACTTGTAGCCAAAGACAAAACTTCACTTATGAACCTATCTCTTGGTGCATCACCCAACAGGGCTCTCTGCCCCACTCTTCCTCCTGGAGCTTGCTGATCATTCATGTTGGGAGATCTTCAGGACACCAAACGGAATGAGCTTGTAGGAAGAGGATTTTTCTTATTACAGACTCAAGCATGTTGATCACCAAAATGCAGGATGAGCCAAAGCAGCTACACCAAATAACGTCAATCAAAACTCCCTTTCTTTATCCAAATCTTTTACTGAAGCCTTGGGAAGGACACAGAGGGTGTAGGTCTATCAACACCCTGAGTCAAGGCTCGTCCCATGATAGTCTGATTATCCCACCTTCCCAATGGCTGTTTAGAGAGCAGCATGATGATGCAGAGCAAGTCTAGAGTTGCTCTTGTGATACCACTGCAAGTCTGCATAGAAACATGCTCCACAGACTGGGGCTCCCTTCATCACAGATTTCTTCACATTATTTTGAAAGAGCAAGATAAAATTAAATCATATGTGTCACTGACATTGACCATGTTGTTGGATGGACACAGTTCCAAAGATAGTGTCCAACAGCAATAAATAAATGACACTACCACCTCATATTCTGGACTATCTTATCTTATCTAAGGGGCAGTTCTGCAGGCTGTGGCACAGAGATTTACTCTGAGTAGCACCTTAATGTTGTTACTGCTGAAACCTTTCTAAGCCCATGGGAATTCCTGTTTCCTAGTAGACACTGCAGCAACAGTCAAGCAGTTTTGCAAGACTGCAGAAGGGCTGAGTCAGTCACAAATGATTCAAAATCTGTGGGTTTTTCCATGTAACCATCACCACAGCCAACCAAGAATAGAGATAAGAATAGGATCACCTGGGAGTTGAATCCTAGAAATTTACTAGAAGCTGTTCTATGGGGAGCATGAAGGACAGAGGCATCAGAGAGATGGGTTTGTCTAACCTTGATACAAAATGGCAGCTTCCCAAAAGATTTTAAAATTAGGCTGGAAAGGGATCCTTGCTTTTTCGCCTTGTTCCATCACCACTACCTTTTTTCCTCCATATTTTTTGTTTGGACATCCCTTCTCCAGGCTCTGCAAAGAGATCCTGAAGTGATCCCCACTGCTTTCCTTGCAGTACATCCTAATTGTATCCGCAACCCAAAACTTTAGACCTGAGGCCATTCCTACAGGATGTTAATGTCATTCTCAGGATCACACTTTTTTGTAAGATCTCCTTTTCAGTTAAAGGCGCCCTGGAACAGCACCTGTTACATTCCATGTCCTGTCATACAAGCAGTATGGTGCACACACAGCAACACTTCCACCACCATTCTCCTGCTCTCCTGAGCTCACTTTGGTACACGCTGCACACACTGAGCAAAGTTGTTCTCAAATTCACTGATGGCCTGCAGCCTTTCCAAGTGAGAGGGAAAATGTGCAATTCCCTGTGGAAACCAGGGAAATCCTCAGCTGCGTGTGGCTTATATGAAATCTGCTGCACTTAACATTCTGGTTCAGCTTGTAGCTTTTCCATTTTTATAAATCTGCAATGTGAAATGAAGCTCAGCCCTCTGAGAACACATCACACAGACTCCAATGCAGCGGTAGGTAGTACAGAACTTGGATACACTAGAAGAATACAAATTCCCTGACAATGCTGCCAATGGTTCCTTTACAGAGGACAGATCTGAATCTTATCTTCCCAAAGGTACAGAGGTGTGAGATCCAAAGATTTGTTTCTTTATAAGAATTAAACCCACATACAAATTAGCCTCAGATTACCTCTCCATTCTGGTGGGCAGCTGATTTAGCAGGCTCTTTCACTCCTAACATATGTCATCATGAACTCTCTTCTGTTTCTACCCAGGTAGTTACTGTATTACATTTACGCTCTAAGAGCATAATTACTAGCAGGGTTGCCTTATATATATACATGGAAATGCGTAGTTCAAAACACACCTAAGAAGCAGAAAAGAGAAGGTAAGAGAAGAATTGTGTCATTCATCCAAACAAAAGCTGGTTAAAGTTATCCCAATTTCTAGAAGTCTGAACCTAATACATGAGAAGTTGCAATAGAAAACTGAAAAAGCAGATAAAGGATTTTGGCATGTATAGAGCCAGGAATTCAAAAGTTGGTGTTTTTGCTTGACAATGCATCTGGCATTTACAGACAGATGTTTTCCACAGGAAGTGTATCTATGGAGCTGTGATGGGAGCTTTTAATCGGGATTTTTAATGCTTCAGGTGTGTGTACAGTCATCAGTGCCAGGTTGGCTCTGACCTCAACAGCAACAGGACACTTCAGTCATGCTAGAGAGAAAGCAGAGAAAACCAAATTCACTTGAAAATGCTTCAGACACAAAACATTGCTGCATCACTGGCATACAGGCATACCCTCTTTCCAAACTACTTGTGTTTGATATCCTGGCTTGATAAAGAAGCAAAAAAAATTAAGTGATACCTGCAAGGCACAATATAGAAAACTTTTTTTCTCTAATTTTATTATGTTTTATATGGTATTCTCAAGTTCTTCTGTCTTGCTTGAAGAAGGAGAGAATATGTTTTGTGATGGCCAATACTTACACAAAACACTCTGAGTTCATTTCTACAGAGAATATATCTTAAAATTATTCAATCACAAATTACTTTTATGGTTGCAGCATTTGTCTGCCATGTTTGCAAGCAGAATATCTGAAAGCTAGAAAACTGTTTAAAATTATGTGTGTTTTTCACTCTCAAATGGTAGATATGTGCTTTGTCACTATCATGTACAAGCAGTTGATTTACAACCAAAATGAGGAAAATGAATATATGCTGTAAGCATGCTTGTCTTGGGCTTTGAGCTTAGATGTCTAACTTGTAGAAAATTAGGTGATGCCTGTCTGGTTTTTGAGAAAGTCTCTGGTATGCAAATATAGAATATTGATTAAAAAATGAGGCTGTTACAAGCTTTATCTGGCTCCCATTAAAATCATTCAAGATGCTCAATGCAGCTGGAGCTCTGTGGAAATATTTTTAAACGACATAGCCTATACTTTCAGAAAAAACTGTATTTCTCTTGTTCTTACAAGTGTTTGTTTTAACGTCTAGCTAATCTCATGTGAAGTTTCTGAAGGCTTATGAGTTGCCATTGCTGGTTTTGTCTGTGCTTACCAAAGGCCACAGCCTCTAGAGTTCACTTGTCTAACATTTTTGCAGTGTGTATTTCTGAAATCCTGTTTGTTAAGACTACTGCAGCATAAGAGAAGCCCTGAAATAGCACCAGGAGACATTGCTCTTGCTTAACCTCAGAGAATCATGTGCTCTAATTCAGCTAAAGGAAAACTAATCATATTCAGCATATAAAAGAAAGAGCTGCATGCAGTTGGAAATGACCTGATCATTTGAGTTGGAGATAAAAATGAAGGGCCATTAATTTTATAGCATTAAATGAAGAGAAGTATTAGACCTGTATAATTAACGTCAATGAATAAGTTTCAAAGACATTTTCACAAATGTATGTAGGAAGTGTATATCTATATATACTGTTGAGAGAAAATAATTATATTTAATTTAATCTCACAGACTGTATCTGCAAATAAAAATATACATACATGGTTTGACAGATTTCTTGTTCTTTAAAATTTGTTTAATTGCTCTGGTCCATGAATGGATGTAATTTCAAAATGGCAATATAGAGACCTCAATTCAATTGTTGATCCCTGGTCATCGATGGTCCCCTGAATATAAGTTGTGATTTAAAACCAGTGTGAATTCTACAGTACTGGTCATACTGTCCATCTCTATATCACCTTATCAGCTACTTCAAATATACTTAGCAATTTTGTGTTAAAATAACAGGCTTGGGTTTATGTTTCAGTGTTTGGGAGGGTTTATTGTTATTTTGTATTTCTTTTATACTAGGAAAAATTTATGTCAATTGTGATTTTCCACTACCAGCAGCTATTTGGTGGAGAGGTGCTCCAGAGAAATCAAGTGAGGTAAACACAAAAAATAACGCAGAAAGAATCTCCACATTAAAAAATAATTAAAGGAATGTGATGTTTTACCAGCTCTAACAGTGGAAAGGGATGACAAAAATCCTTGGTGTAGGTGTCAGAGATGCCACTGTGGTTTGTTCTGGCATCTCAAGGGAGTGTACCTTGCAGAGGCACTTTGTGTGCATCCACAGCCTGACCTTCCTCCACCATAGCAAACCTTCCTCTCCCTGTCTCCTCTACAAAGACAGTGATCTTGACCCTGTCTTTGCTATCTCCCTACTGCAGTCATCCCTCTTTTCATTTTAAAGCAAACATCCAGTTATTTCTTGTCATTCTGTCCCTGGTGGAAGAAACTCCCCTTAAATATCCATTTTTTTGCCTTGGAGTTTTGCCTCCCTCCTCTCCTTTGCCCTGACTTGCACTTACTGAAGGTCATGCTGAGAATGTCTGTGGAGACCCATGTCAGCTGGTCAGTTGTGAAGGCACAGGGAGCCAAACCCTTCCTTGTGCTGCTGACCTTGACCCTGTGCATACCCAGCTCCTCTGAGACAGCTGAGGCTACAGTGTCCCACAGCCCCCTGCTCTCTCTAGTCCAGACCCAGACTTGGTCTGCCCTCAGTACTGGTTCCTTCCTATTTCCTCACCTGCCTGTTGTACACCATCGGTTCCTGGTTTTATGCTAGGCTCCTGGAGCCACAAATGCTCCCCAGGGCACTGGCACAGGGTGGCCTCAGGTGGGGGAAAGGATGGATCTATCAATTGTCTTATTCTTTTATTTTGAGGAAAATATCCTTAAGTATCTCAATTTGTAACCAAAAGACCAAAAATATTAAACAAAAGTAACACAAATAAAATGTATACTACCAAATGTATGTACCAGGCACAACACAAAAAGGGATAGCACAGAATTAGGAATGTACAATATTGCAGAGCTTTTATACAAACTACTTATATGCCAGAAATGTATAAAACCAAAAGGAAAATAAGGAAAACATTGTAAGAAAATAGGCAGCTGAGCAACCTGGAAGGACAGATTTGGGCACAGTTAACTAGCTTAAAATTAGTCATCAATATTTCTATATCTGCATGTAAAACACGGGGCTCCAAAGAGCCTGACCTCATAGGAACAGGGGACAGAAAAAGGACAGAGAACGGATTCTTTTGACATGGTCTCAACGACTCAGTGTAACACAGTCACACCTGATCTGAATAAAGCCCCATCCTGCAGTCCTGTCTCCCTGTGACAGTGCTGTCCCTCACAGCTTCCATGGGAAACAGTTGCTAGAGGATTTACTTTGCTCCTGTGTGTTTCTGCTGAGCACCTAGGGAAAAAAAAGTAATTACAATTTATATGCTTTTTTGTAATATTCCAGACCACAAAGATTTCTCAGTTCCACAAAGGTCTTTTTATTGTGCACTCAGAAATAAGTAACTATATTTATATTTTTTCTCTTACCAAAATTTTACATAGACTGCTGGCCAGAGTAAGGTGAGGATTTTGAGAGAGTAGTAAAGCTATGAGTGTAGAGTTTCCAAAGCCCAAAGATCCTTTGCTTTCTTGGAGACATTTTAATCAGGAATACCTTATTGATGAGTGACATTTAGGATTTTTTTCATAGCAGAGGTGTCAGCTACAATAATGTGGAAATGTTTTATAACACCTGACTTTTTTTTTTTGGGGGGATCTGCTATATTTGTGTCCAGACCATATAGCTCTTTCCATGTAAAGCCAAAACACAGGGCGAGAGATATCTCTAGTGCTAACAGCAATGTCATGTGCAGTACCATACTAAGGCCCAGTCAAGAGTCTCCACCAAGACAAATTAAACTGACTCTCCACCTATTATACTCAACCAGCCTTCCTAACTCCTTTAAGCACTAGTTCTGATGAGTTTTGGACTGAATCGAAATTAAGAAATCCTTTCAAGTGACTTTTTATTATATCTTTCCCCTATTACATCTCAGAGATATTGCAAAGCATATATTCCTGGTCAGGCTTCCCATGAAGGAATGATTCTCAGGTCCTCCTCACATCCCAGTGCACTGAGGCTGCACGAGAAGTTGCTGTTTGCTGTCAAAGTACTGGTGCACCCCTTTGCATTTTTAAGTTCTGTGGTAAATAGGTAACTGTGAAGAGAAAATTTCTCAGTAGCCATGGAGGCAGAACAGCAAGTGCTTTGGTTTGACTTTTAAGTCTGATTCACCACTAAAGATAGGCAAGGTAGCAACACTAATGGGGACTAGTGGAGCAATTCAGTTGTGTGTTTACACATGAGCTTGGTGTGTTTTGGAGCTGCTTCTGTGCAAGACTCAACTCCTGGCTGGGCTGCCTTTTGTACCTTGTGATGATGTGGACTGGCAGGGTGCCTGCTTTTTACCACTTGCACCTTACACCCAGAAAACCAAAGCTCCAGCTGTGAAAATAGACCAGGGGCTTAAAGGTGAGGACAGAAGGTTTCTTAAAGACACTTTCCAGCATCTGAGAGTGGGAAGATCTGTTAGTGTAGAAACAGTCAGTTATTTATGTCTCATCCAGGGAAAGGACTGCTACAGGAGATGTTGGTGCCTGGCAGCGATACTGATTCGCATCTGTTTGAATTCCTCCCTGGGCATTCAGCCACCCCAGGGTCATTGGAAGAGATGTCTCCCCAGCTGTGCACGTACAGTACCTGATGGGACCAGTGGTGACACCCCTACTCCTCATGCACTTACAGCTTTCTAATGAGGCCCCATTTCTCTGGCTGTTGAGCATCTGGAGACTTTGGACAGCTGATCGATGTTTGAAAAATGCTTGTAAAATATTTGAAACAAATTATCAAGTTGTTGGG
Source organism: Lanius collurio (assembly GCA_020086605.1). NCBI lineage: Eukaryota > Metazoa > Chordata > Aves > Passeriformes > Laniidae > Lanius > Lanius collurio. The sequence continues at coordinate 17,605,670 of JACBWW010000008.1, forward strand.
ATGAATGGTTTTTTCACAGGTGGGCATTTAGTGTGTATTTGTGTGTGTGGTCTTGTCTGGAGACTCCTTGAAGCAAATTGTGCTGACATAGCCTTGGATGCACAGTTTTAAAATGTATGTCATGTTTTCCCACTACGTCCCCTATATCACAGAACATTTTTCAAGTCAGGGGTTCATCTGCATGCAGAAGCCTGTGTGCAAAATCTGGATCAAAGTCTAGACATAGTATATTTTCTAGTCCTTCTCAAGAATTTTCTGTCCAATGGTTTCTGATTTCTTTGGTAAAGCTGTCATTCTATGCTTATGGAAAAATGTATGTCTAAAAGAGCAATGGTCTGAAGGTTTTGGTCTATCAATTAGGCAATGATTTATTTACCCAGAATTGGAACAATAAAAACTGAAATACGCTGATACATATGTTCATTATTGCAACACCCTACACACATACATGTTACTGAGGTAAAAAGATAAAAGGAACCCCACCCCTGCAATCCCACCTAAAGACCTCTCCCTAATTGTAGTTGTCCTCATCCATTAAGCCTTTTCCCACCATTTCTTGCAATGAGTAACTTGAAATACTGGTACATATTTTACAGCAATTAGTAATATTTATAAATTCTACCATAGCTCATGCATGTTTTTCTTAGGTTGGGAAATTCTAATAGTTTACTCCTCCAAAAGGAAGGCAACACTCTACCTTTTTCTGATGTAAGCTTTTTTTTAATATTTTATTCTATGAGACACTTATTTAATCAAGTAATTTCTATTTGTTTGTTTTTCCAGTTAAATTATATTTAAGTTTCACTTTCCCAAGGTTGCACTCCTATTTCTGAGTGGGAAGAAACAGGTCATTACAAAAACATAATCTCTTTGTTCAATTGGGAGAACAGAACTAGTCTATGCTTTTGGACACAGTTGTGGACTTGGTATTACCAGGGCCTTCTGCATACTGGTTGACTGGCTGACACTGGTCCTTGGTGCTAGTTTTAACACCCAAAGAGATATTAGCCATTTATACCTTTGTTGGAACTATCAGATCTGCCAGGAAACTCAGCTTTTATCCCCATATTTAGATATCCATTATTTGCTCAGCATCAAGAGCCTAACCAAACCCACCCACTGCCAATCCAAGCCCTAGCATATCAAGTCTGTGCAACACAAATATCTCAGTCCTGTCTCAACCAGGTGCTATCAGAGCCTTTCAAGATTCAAGTCTCTCTGTTTACTTCTTCTAAGGAAAAATGTATTCAATAATAGCTAAAAATTATTCTGACACAATGTTTCAAATTCTTATAACCCATTTATTAGCTAAAATAACTAACTTCTGCATAGTGATGTTATAGATAAGTCAAAATTCATAAGGAATCAAAATTGTATAAGCAGAATAAGTTATTAATGTGAAATATAGAATGTGAAATATAGCAAGTTGTAATTTGTATATATGTTCAAATATGTTATGTTCAAAGTACACCTTGGCAAGTCTCCTGACATCTTGCTCAAGGAAGGTACAAATTAACATAAGAAGTGAAGGCAAGCCCAGAAGAAATGACCTCAGACCCATCAACCTACTATGAGTTCATCCTACCCAGCCAGTGAACCTTTTCCATCTGAAAGGAGTAAGAGATAGGATCTGTTACTCCCTGGACACTGCTGATGAGTGGACCTATTGCTTAAGACACTTCATTTTAATCATATAAGGATTTCTCAGAAAAATCATCATCTGAACAGGTCCCTTACCAGAAACGCTAAGATGGGTTACTGGAAACCATCGACCAAAGCACAAAGAGAATCCTTGGACAAATCAACATCTAAATGGACCCCTGAGCACTGGACCAGAGGACCATCAGAAGTGAAAAGAACAAAAGATTTCCTAGCCAGGAGCAAGAAAAACAGTATAAAGACTGGACTCAAACACCTCAAAGGTGTGCGCTTACCTCTCTGAACTGCTGGTGTTCAGAGCTGTGTATGTGTCACCCAGAGTCAAGAACCTAGGCTTGGCCCTGTTTTTCCTTTATAGTGGCTTATTAAGATTGTCAATTTGATTAAAAATAAATTTTATTTGTTTTATATTAATAATTTGGCTTGCACAAATTATTAATTCGATAAAATTGACATTTCATTTATAACAGTGATAACTCTCTGTTCATGTCCGAGCCCTTCTGTTTTCAGCTGCTTTAAGCAAGATGGATTGAAGCTTGTGTGACACCTTCCCTTGACAAAACACCTTATTCTCTACCCCATCACTATGTGACTTCTGAGATGGGGAGGATGATTCGCTACTGGTGGTACTTTGTGGCCATTTTAGGAGACAGGCTCGCATAACCCGAACTTTTTCTTTGTATTCTGTTTTTCAGGGGTTGTTTTAGTGTTTTTTCAGATTTTTGTTTACTAGAATTGCAATGTGGGAAAACTTTTTCTTTCTGCATGATGTTCTATAATACAAGCAGTAAAAAGTCATGGTAAACAAAACTAAGTTTACTATTTTGGTAGCATTTTCCACAAAACCACATGAAAGATAACAGGATTATCTTGTCTAAATGAGGCTTCCATACTTGAAAGTCATGCTCAACAAACATTTGCAGCCTTTTTCAGACAACACAATGTCAAGGCTTCTATATCTGGTAATAATAGCTGTGATATGCATGATCACAGCTATAGTTGTAACGCCTTTTGTGTTGGAAACCATCATCTGTGACATGTTTACACTACTTGACTTTATCCAAGAGTATAAAGACATCTGCAATGATTCTACTTTTCTGTCACACTATGAGCCTGGTCTCATTTCATAGAATCATAGAATCATAGATTGGTCTGGGTTGGAAGGCACCTCAAAAATCATTCTGTTCCAACCCCCTGCCATGGGCATGGACACCTTTCACTAGACCAGGCTGCTCAAGGCCCCATTCAACCTGGCCTTGAACATTACCAGGGATGGGTCATCCAAGACTTCTCTGGGCTACCTGGTACAGTGCATCACCACCCACACAGTAAAGAATTTCTCCCTAATATCTAATCTAAACGTGTCCTCTTTAAAATTAATTTCCTTTTTATTTCCAGCTGTGTCAATGGCAATCAGAATCCATTTTTCATTTGAGATATTTTTTGAGCTCATTGATAAATATATGAAATCTCCTGGATTTCATTTTACTGCTATTGTCAAGTGCTCTACCAAGTGCTTTTGCAAGAGCCAGAGCTCTCCCAGTATTACATTCAAGAAGCAAATCATAAACCTTAATGAAATCTCTTTAGTCTTGAAAAACATTCATTTTGGTTATCATGATGAATGTTATACAATCACTCTGCACTGACATTGACTTCTCAGAAGTAAAGTTCTGAAGGCTTTTACATGTAAGGGCTAAGCATCCTGGCCAATGTAAGAGTACTGATTTCCAGTTTTTATTGATACCTATGGCTATACATTAAAACTCTCCAAATAAGACCTGCCAGATGTGTGAGCACAGCACCAGTATCATCTTTGGAGGCACCTGTGAGTAAGACAGACTTTTGCTTGGAGTGGAACCTCAATAGTTATTCCAATACTTAAGGTTTGCCTTCATGTGTCTGATATCCTTGACCAAAAATTCCTTCTTTAAAAACAGACTGCTCTGGAAGTTTTCAGTTGTATTAGTGACCTCTTCTGTCTGCACTTCCCTTGCCACATCACAATCTCCAGCATGGTGGGCACATATTCCTCTCCTGTTGTTACTGAATGGCAGTTGAAGAGCAGCTTGTCAGGGTGGGAAGCATAGCCTGAGGTGGGTTACTGAAAGTTACTTGTGAATTCTTGACCTAGCAGATTTTCCAGACTGAAATAGAAAAAGCCATGTCAGACTGATGTGGTGCTGGTAGCAGTGCTGCTTTGAGCAGAAGGCTGGACTAGTTGTCACCTCCTGACCAGCATTCTTTTATGTCTAGCACAAGTTAATTTTTCATTCACCGTGAGCTATAATCCTGGTGAATGCATTGCAGAGGGTTTCCTGTGAGCTAATAGTGCTGTTTTCATCGTCTTGAGGTTGAGTGCTATGCAAATCCTTGGAAGTTTACTGAAACTGTGTTATCCTTTAGAATTATTCCTTTTATAAATGCTGAACACTGTCTGGACTTGTGCATTTTGCCATAGTGTATTCATATCAGTACTAGTTTTTATCAAATCCAGCTTTGATCCATGTGACTCTTCCTGGCACTTGACTATTTTCATGCTGTTTCAGATCCCCCAGTGCACACACTTTACCGCAGCCAACTTCATTTGCCTGGAAAATTCTGACTGTCTTGTCAAAAGTTATTTCTGGGTCCTCTGTTTGTTCCCCAGATCATCTGGCACAAGGACCTCATGCCCAATCAGGGGCACAGTTAACCATTCCAGCCTGACAGTCATTGATCCCTTGGGGTTCAATCATTCAGAAGACTTCTGTTTTCTCCCTTTCTTCATCTTTTCACTATCTAAAAATGTATAAACCACATGCTGAAAAGTCTAATGAAAGCAAGTACACTTATGCAGGGTTCAGGATTTCTCAAATTTATGCATGATATCTCCATAGTTTGTCCTCTCTGCATGAGCTAAGTGAAACCTACTAAGAACATCAAGTGTCTGAGAACCACTCATTGCCAGAAATAAAGCTGCTTTCTGTTAATTTGCCATCTTGGAGGTGGTTACAGCTTGCAGAGTCAGTGGAAAGTCCTGGTTAAATCACCTCCGGTTGGTTTTGCCACATTCAGCAATTTCGTGATGCAGTTTTTAACTGTTGCCTTCTGACGCAGGAAATTGTCTGCATTTTGCTCTATAGGTAGTGGCAGTAGCTGGCCAGAATCAAGGTTTCTACAAACTTCTGCTTCATTTGGCCCAATGAATGATGCAGGAGGTGGTCCCACTGGTGCGTTTCAGAGCCCCTGAAAATATCCTTGCAATTCAGATGGCAGCTGACCTTGCCCTTTTGCCAGCACTGCAATGGCTGTTTGTAAGTTAAGGAGTTATTAATAAGCTGACAGCTCACAAAGGAAGCCTCCAGAGAGGAGACTTGTACATCCATCCTCTATGCTTCAGAAGGTTCCCTTATGAAACCTGGTTCCAACTACCTTTGCCTTGCCCTTATGCTTAGTTACCCACATGACTGCTGAGTATCTCCCTTATTATGGCTGCAGAAATACTATGTAAGGTCATGTTTAATGTTTGGGGTAATTTAAACCTTTTTCTTTTTTCCTGCAGGTATTGGTATTTTTTCCTTTTTTTTTTTTTTCCTTTTTTAATTTATATGTTGAGTTATGTTATCAAATTAGGGCTGAAAATAATCTCATGGTCTTTTTTTGCTTCTCAGATAGAATAATCTCTTCATAGTAAAATTTTACTTACTTTATTCATCCTTAGTTCAATCAAGTATTTTTTGAAATCCTTTTGGCCCCGGAATTTACTTTTCAGGTCTGATCTGGATACATCTCAATTCCTAGATTTTTCCTTACTCAAATCACCATCATTGCTTTTTGCTGGCCAAAGAACAGCAAGATATTTCTTCTGATTTGTTACTCCCCAGCAGAATGCCAGGAGTGTCCCTATATCTGGCATAGAGTGAATGTTAATAAGACAGTGTACACTAATGGCAACATTAGTGTATGATATCCTGAGGCCTCTGATGACATCTGGACTTTATAAAAAACTGCATTATTGCTCAGTAAATGTGTCACCAAGAAAAGGAAATGGGCCCACAAGCAGTGAGACTGCAAAAGCCATAGTTCCTCTGCTCTTTTTTGTTTACATAAGACGAGGATCAGTTTTGCCTAGGGGTACATTTAGATCCAGGTCAATCTGCTACACCATTGAGCAAGTGCACTTTTATTATTTGGTCATCATTTTTCTTTCAAAGACAATTTTTAAAGAATTGAAAGAATAGAGTGTCAAAAGTGTTTGGATTCTATCAAACTATAAAACACATGGAGTGATTCATTACTGGTGTCATGTAAATTATAAATGGAATTACATCAGAGATCATCTCAGGTCCTTATGTCAATATGGTGATTACATACTAGTTTTACCGGAACCAAAATTAAGTTGGAAGCCTAAACTATGATTTTATAAAACTTGACTGATTTACATGTTTTTGTTAGATGTATCCTCTAGCTTGCAGCAAACCATAGAGTAGTCCTTTATAGGTAAACAAGATCTTCTGCCTGGACCTGGCTATGTGCTATGGAAACATTTTTTTATAAGATTTGGTTATTTAGTTATTTTTCTTAATAATGATCAACATTCTTGTGGCTGTACTTAAGGTTATTCATTATAATAGGTAAAGGTCCTGTATAAATCAGTGAATGAAAAAACTATTTCAGACATTTTTTTTGTTTTATTTTTTAAGGCATACTTTAACTAGCAACGTGCTAACAAACACATATGGAAAAGCATATTAGGATAGTACTTTACCCTGACTATTTTAAGAAGTATCAGGAGTACTGGAACCATCAAAATGGCATATGTGTAATATTAGACACACATCATAGTGTCTGTTTATGTATATATAACTAAAATTATTTATTTAAAGAAATTGCAGAAGTCACTTTATGATAACAATGGTAATTTTATTTGATGGTGGTTTAAAACTTAATAATGCCCCCAAGTAATTCAATTTTAAATATAAAATAGCTAACCATTGAAAAAAAATTTCCCAAATAATTTTCTTTTTCAATATATAAGGATTAAATAAAAAAGTCTGTATTCTTTATTGCTGATTTCTATCATTAAACCAACTACATGCAAGCAGTGCTGATTGCAATATAAAGAATTATACTCCTGGGTCCTACTTGTATTCATTCTCATTCTACACTTTAAAAAGCCATTCATCAATTACTCTGCACTGGCACCAGAGCTTAGCATGTGAGTGCTATTTTTTGCTTATATTGCAGTGCAGCCTTCTGGAGACGAGGGGAGACACTGCGAGTGCGCAGAGCGTGTGTGACTCCCTGCCCCACACACACAGATCTGTGTGCACATTCACAGCACATCAGACGTAATTGCAGAGCAGCCCTTCACAGGGGGTGGATATAATAGCCTTCATTCTCTGCTCCCCAGAATGTCCTGTAATGTTTGGAGCCTTAAACCGAACCCATCTTGTAAACAGCTACGTGAGTGTCAGCACCAGGAGTTTTTTGATATACAGCATAAGTAAAATGCTGCCTAATATAAAATGATGGCGCTGTTAATCCTATAGCACTGATGATTCCCAGCCCCCTCAGCTACTGATAGCAGCACCATTGTCTCTGGCTTTAAACTTCATCAGTATGCAAACAGAGTGTCACTATGATGGGTGGTAACTTGGTTGGATGCACTTTTTACATTTCTGGCAAATGAGTATAATTATTTTCAGAGCTGCGGGCAACTCATGCATGTTTTATCCTCCATCTGGACCTGTGTGGTACACAATAGTGATAAAAGATGATTTCTCCCCTTGGATGTTCATAGGCCATCATTGACACCGTCCTGATGAAACGGTCATGTATCCCCTAGCACTTCTATATCTGCCACAGCTTGACAACAAAATTATTTCCCTATAGTACTAAAACACTTCAAATATTCAAGCCCTCTGTGCATATATTTGTGTTTTGAAGCATTCAGTGTTAGCTTAATATGGTAATTTATAAACTGACAAATTAACTATGCAGAAATTTGAGCAGGGCCTTATGAGGTCTGTAAAGCAATAGAAAAGAAAGCAAAAGCTTTTTGCTCTATATAATAATAATAATAATAATAATAATAATAATAATAATAATAATAATCTTATCAAGTATCAGAGGCAGGTTTTACTCTCCCATTGTCAGTCCTTTTCAGTCCTGGGCTTAGTTACTGTACACGGAAGCTGAGAGGCTTTGAATTGAACTATTGTCATGATTGCAGCTCACGACAAACTGCACCATTGTTGCTCAAGCAAAAAGGGGAAATATGATCTTCCATCACTGACCACTCAAAAGAGAAAAAGATGAAGGCAAAAAGGCTAGAATGGAATTTACTAAAAATAAATATTCATCTCCATGACAGAATATAAATGAAGTCCACCCAAGCAAGAGAATCAATATCTGCAAAGCTGAGATTGCTCACAAGAGAAGAAGAGAGTTAGCAGCTTCCTTTGTTTCTTTGTATAAAATAATTTTAATGATTAAAATCCATCACTATGATTACCCTCTTTAGCAAGTGCTGGCTGTCCTTACAGGCTCACCACTGATCCTTCAAGAGCCAGACATTGGGATTGGCATCACCTGTACCAAATGAAGGACACCTCTGTCACCTTTACTAGAGAAGCCTGATTCCCTCCAAAATAAAGTAAGGGCTAATTTTGACAGAAGGGTACTCGGTATCTTCTGATGCTCCATCCACGTGGCACAGCCCTGTCCAAGGGGCAGTCTGGTGGGGTGCAGGCAAGGTGGGGTGCACAGGCACTGCACTCCTCATGGTGTGACCATGCCAGACTGTGCCACCTGTGCCTCCACCTTGCATAGGGCTGATGGCATCAGCACTCTTCATCATGGCTTTGCCAGGGTCACCATAGCAACAGAGTAATTGATTTGTCCTTATTCAATCCCAGTGGCCACATTGAATTGCCATGTAAAATTTGCTGGAGTCTGAATTCCTTTCAAATCATGACTCGTGTCAGGAAACAAGTCAATGTGTCAAGAAACAAGGCAGTGGTTAATGCAGGAACAGGAAGAAACCTTTACTCTCCCGTGCCACATGGTCCTGGTGACATTCAAATATCAAGACTCCTCCATTCCCCTTTTCTGTCTCATTTTCTGGTTATTAATTGGCTCTTTGGATGGAGACAGCAGTGGGACCAGGCAGCCGTGGTGGGCAGAGAACAGCTTGGCAGCCCCGAGGTGACCACACTCCACTTGTGTGAAGCCACTGTACTGCTGAGGGAAGCAACCCCATCCTGGGACATGGAGCACACCCAGAGGGGCCAGGGCTGCCTCAGCAGTGCCATACAGGGAAGAGCAGCTTGTAAGTGACAGCATCCCCTCTGCAAAATTTGTCCTGGTTGTTAACTAAAGCAAAACTGGTTTGCTGACAAATTGCTTGACTGTGGTGACAAGAACGAAACCTCTCACAATCCTGACATCTGTAAGCCCTGGCCAGGCATGGGACTTCTCCGTATCACTAGTACAGCTGTGCTCCCTGACACACCTGTTATATTTCTTTTATTTCAAAGTCTTATGCTTACTTTATCTTGGTTTAAGAAAATTAACTCTATCCCAGATGAAATATGTACATATTTCTACAGCTTTACTCAATATTTTTTTTACCCCACGGTTGCTCCAGAGTTGGGGAAGCCATCTATATTTTGGAGGAGGACAGCCAATCCTACCTTGGAGCTCTGGAGAGAAAGAGGCATCCTGGGAAAAATGTGGATGCTCATAAGTCTTAGACCCAAACACATACACAAGAAACTTTCCAGTCCTAGTCCAGAGGGCACATTTCTTTCCATACAGAGACCCAAGGTACCTTCTGCACCCACCCCTCACTCATGGGATGCACCCCAGCAGAAACCTGCCCAGGAGGAAGCCTGAAGGCTGACATGGAGCATCCCATGCTGAAACATCTGCAAACCAACAGGCACCCCAAACACAGACTCACAGCCCTTCTTAGCTGACTTCCATGGAGTCTGGACTGCTTAAAGTAGGTAAACTGCAACCCAGGCTCTGCACTTACATGGCAGAGCCTGCCAGGGAAAACCAGCACCTTCCCTGTACTTCTTTCCTGAGTAGTTGCTTATTTCCCATTTTGCACAGCTCCTGGAATGCATGGCTATTCTTGGAGCACCACTACTTGCAGAGTGAAACCCTCTGGAGAAGGATGGGATTAGGCTCTGGGGCTGTGGCTGTTCTGCTGGCTGCCATGTGTTTCCTGCACACCCCTCTGAGGGAGCGCACTGCTCACGCTGCCACAGCCTGCCCTGACCCTTCTCACGCGTCTCTGCCAGTGACCAGTGTCCCTAGTGCAGCACACTGCTCCTCACCGATGGCTTCCCAGCATGGCTTGCATGGAGCATGGAGAAACAGCAGGAGCTCCTGCAATGCTATTCATTTAAAATGTGGTTTTATTTCTTTGGCTGGTTGGATGGTTCCTTTTCTGTTTTATTTGTCACTTGTCTTCCCTAGCTTGTATGCTGAAGTTGGCACTTCATTTTCACTTCAATCCCAGCCTAATATCAATGCAGGCAGCAACGTAAGAATGTGAAGAAATCGAATGCTTGTGCTCCATAAATCCACTGGTGATGGATTAAATTTTTCCTCATATATTATGGAAATAATTCGTGCAAGTCTAAAGACACAAAATATTATCTAAAGCACCCTCTCCAGACATGCAAGCTAAGTTGTCTCTGCTGTGCTCTGAGCAAACAGGATTGAGCTAATGCTGTTTTGTGTAAATGAGGCACATGTTAGATAGAGTGCATTCAGGCTCTGTTTACCTCGTTACAATTTTTCTTTGCAAGAGCCTTTCAGTCTCCAGTTTCCTTGTACAAATGTCCCTTGCAGTGGCGATCTGGGGGAAGGGAGAAGGTCTAAAGAAGTTCAAGATTTTACAGCTGAATTGAATACTGGGGAAAATAGATACCAAGGTCAGGTTAAGAGGAAAGAAATTGATTCCAAGGGCAGCAGCCCAACTGAAAAGGCCCAGTCTTCAGCAAAACATTTTCCTTATCATTGTTCAGCTAAATCAGTTGTAATAGAAGGTAAATACAGGGGGAAAATATTATGGAAACTGCACACAGCAAATTTTACTGGTGATTTATTATATATGTATTTTGATTGCTTCTATCCCACTGTTCAGCTTCTCTGCACAAAACTGCATTGTTGCAGACCCTGGTAATGGATTCCTTCCAGCAACCCCTGCCAGTTCAGGTCATTGATCCAGGCATATACACTGGCTCAGATGCAAGCACCTACATCCTGCCATGAACATTTTCAGGAAAAAGCTATTTCATACTTTAGTGTTATTACCATTTTGAATATGAGTGCAATGTAGCACTGTATATCAAACAAACATGTACATAATACTGCAGATGTGACCTGTTCTAGTCGGGAGGAATGGGAGAATAGCAGTGCAGCATTAACAGATTCTTTTTTGTGGCTTCCCACAAATGGCTACAATATTTTCAAGACACTACCACAAAAGTCTACATGGAATGTATTTGTATTAAGATATATTTTATATTGCATTTAAAATAATCAGCTTCCCTTAAATCACACAGCTATCTACCATATGCTAAAAAAAGTTTCTTCATGTAGCAGTGTAGAAGAAATTACTTTTTTTTTCTGTTCACAGAAAGAGGCTGTGAAGCTTTTATAATCCAGAAGAAAAAAACAGAAATATTGAAGCAATGAGTTTAGACATCTATAGACCAGAAAAGAGCCCAGATTTGCACAAGACATACTGAGTAATTTGCAAAATAACTTATTTCAGTTAAACAAACATGGGAACACTTTCAACTAGGTTAAAAGACACTCATGAAGCAGAAGGTGGGATTTTTTGGAAACAGATAGAGCTGTCCAGACTTTAGGTCAAAGATGAATCTAAAAACAACGTCACCAAATGGGACGAGGAGACTCCTAAGTTTCTGTTGGTCTTATGTTGCCATAGCTTCTTTACACATGACTTTGAATTGGTCAGTTTAGTTGCACAAAACTACTGTGGTTTTGGTGGTCCTTTCAAGTCATGCAAAATATTTTTTTTTAAAAACAGACAGAGTGTGCTTAACAGGGGTGGAATCCCAAAACTCATCCCAAAAAGCTGGAGGATGAGGTTTCAGGGATGCAGACCTGAGCCAGCAGGAGCGAGAAGCCTTGCCTCCCACCAGGCATGGGCTGGACTGGGGCATGGCCTCTTCTCCACCCCAGAGTCACCCAGAGATGCACTCCCCAAGGAGTGCTGCTTGGACACTGTTCCCTCCCACTTCTGCAGAGAAAATGTCCTTGGCAAAACTCCAAGGCCTCAAGGGCCTTTCCTGACATCATTAGAGAGATCTACACTTGTGATGATGGGCTCACCTACAGGAACTGCAGATGCGATAAAGCTCTCTACATGGAGTATTTAAATCAGTTGAGCTGGTTTCAGAGAGTATCTACCCATATTTATTTTTACCCACTCAGAAAACATTTATTGGGTTCAAATGAAAAAAAACTAACTTTATTATACAATTTAAAGTCTGTTTGCAGAACCCTTTGGAAGTTATCATTCTGTCAAGGGCATTCACAATTGATTAAACAGTTATGCATTTGTATAAACTAGATTGTTGCCCCCCTCCTCAGAAAAAAAAAGTCCAAAGACTTTCACTGCTACATAAAAAAATAAAAATTCTGTCTTAAAGACTCTTAATTGACATTTTTCTATTTGAACTCGATTACAGAAAGGCTATACCTGAATGCAAGACCATTTATGATTGAAGAGCACTGCTGAAAACTATTTACCACTGAATTTTCCTGCACTCTACCTCAACTCCTAATTTTGTTCTAAGTTCTGCTAAACCATGGCCTGAAGCCATGTACATTCTTTGCACAGGCTCATGCTTACACACACCTCAACAGCAGTGCTCCCTCAGGGGACAGAGCTTATCACCTTATCTACCTTTGAGTGCTCCTTCCAGAGCAAAACAGGAACAGGAGTGCTGTTGGTATATTCCACATCTCATGGCACAAGATCTTTTCCAGCCCTCTAAGCCTTTCTTCGTTTGAAGATGTCCCTGAATTTTCACCATTTCTGTCACATCTGTGGAATGGAGAGGTAAGAACTGAACACAGCCCTTGAGGTGAGACCATACTCTTCATGTAATCACATTGTGGTCTCTTGGAGCTGTTCATGATGGGTCCTTGCCTGGTAGGACTCACTGACACTCACTGCTGCTGAGCTAAGGTCTGTTTTTCCACAGTGGTGACTCCTAGCGACTTTTATACACCTTGGAAAATTATTCTCTGGGTCAGTTTCCTGAGTATCTGCACATAACTACAGATACCTCCACACTGCATTATCTATAAGCTCAGCAAACAAGCTGTCTCAGGTGGAGAATCAGTAAATTCACTGTAGATGTGTCCTGTAGCTATGCCATTGGCATCTGAGAAATAATGTATGCGCAGGGCAGACTATTCCCTCTTACAGCTCACGTAGCAACCCTGAGCCTCACCTGCCAAAATTGTGTCCTGTGTTCATCCTATTTGTCTCAGCCTGCAGATTTTTTCCTAAACCTTTTCACTGTCTGATTAATGTTAATGTGAGAGTTCTTGCTAGAAAGCTAACTCAACTTCCTTGCTTCTTCCTTGATTTAAACAAATTCATTAAGGAATGCTAGTTCTAGAGAGTAACTTGGTCCATCTTTTCTATTACTAAATTAAAAAAAAAGCAATATCCTAAATAAAATGCTAACTATTTGAAAGCTTGGGTTTTTGTTTGGTTTTTTTTGTTTGTTTGTTTTTCTTTTGTTTGTTTTTTAATTCTTGTAGAGAAACAAAATTTCAGTTTCATGAATAACAAAATATTCTGGGGAAAAAATTATTTTAGGACAATTGGGATACTTTTCATCATGAATTTGTCCAAATATTCTTGCTTTAGAGTTTTTACTTTTATAGGAATTTGAAAATGTAAGAATAATCGCCTTAAAGGTTCGTGCCATAGAATTAAATGGTAGTTATAAAGAAGTATTGTCTTCATAGGAAATATAGAATTTATTTCATTGCAATGAATTACTGGAAAAATTTATTATTCCATTGTTCTGTTATAATTATTCTTAAAAATAATTATAAGAAAATAATTTATTATAGCAACAACTAATTATCATATATCATTAATAAGTATTATTATAGATAATTTATAGTGTGTGATTTATATTTAATTAATACATAATATACAACCATAAAATAATAATATTTACTAAAATAATTAAAATATTATGTAATGATAGTTTATTTTTCCATTACTCTATTATAATTATTCTAGATAATAAGTTTCCCAGATTGAAATTATTCTGTTTTTTGATTACTCTAAGAGAAAACATAAAATGTAAAAAGTTAAGAGATGTACATTCAAACCAAATATGGACAGTTTTCATCTATGTAGCTTTTATTTATGAGAGACATCTCAAGAACAATTTCCAGTCCTTCTTCCATGTTAGTGATGAGCAATCCCTTCAGAAATAACTAAACAGCTTCCAGTCACATTCATTTATATGCTCATGCACATTTATAATCAGTTAATCTTTACCATTTCATTGGTGTTCTAAACCATATACCTGAAAAAATAGATTTTTAGAATGCTATTTTATCATCAAGTTTTGATGTTAGGGTGATTTTTTTCTTTTATATTTATTTTCTTCATGTTCTTACGTGGTGTTGTCATAGTTTACAATATAAGGTAAAAGAAAAATATTTCAAGTTCAGAAATTTGAGAGTAGAAAGAGAAAGATTAGTGAGGAACATAAACCTTTTTTTCATTTTCAGTGATGCACTTGACTAATAAGCCCCAAGACAACTAGGATCTGATGTTCCAGGGTGTTTTTGTAGGGCCTGCTGAAGCTGCCAGAAAGACCCCTATTCCGTCAGCTCCATCACTGCTGCTTGTAGGAATGGGGAGGCACCATCCAGAGAAGCTGCCCTCCTGCTCCTCTGTTCCCACCTTTCCTGTACTTTGCTAGTCTATGCAGGCAGCTGGGAGGAAACCTGCTCTCTTTGATTACCCTGGGGAAACACAGAGGACCGTCAGCCGTCAGCCCTCTGTACTTTAGGATGAATATGGGCACAAGCACCTTCTCATAGTGCAGTGAGAGAACAGCTCTTCCTTCTCTCACTTTTGCCCCACTCCACCTTTCTGTCCTCCCAAAAATGCAACAGACAAAAGTCTCCCTCTTTGTTCCTTCCTTAACCACTTGCTTCTGCAACTGTCTAATAAACTGATTAGTGTGGTGCTCTTTAGAAGATGTGCTGCAGTGCTCTGCCACAAAAGAGTGATTTTATTATATGGAAGGAAATATTAATTTTCATTCTTTGTGTGTTTAATGGTGACAAGGACTATGATCTCAAAATTTCATGGTATTTCTCTACTCAAAGGATCTCAGCTTTCTCTATAAACCCACCCCAACACTTCAACTCTGTTCAGGGCTGGGTTTCTCTCCTATTAAAGTGTGGTCACTTTGCAGTGAATCCAGCAATGATGCAAAGCAGTACAAAACATTCCTCTAGGACAGAAAGCATCGCCTGCCTAATTCATCTGGAAAGAGCAGCCTGGAGGCAGGGGATGGGGAAGGTGGCCATGAAGAAGAGCATTTTTTGCTGCCAAAAGAACCCAGGTTCACTTTCACATGAAGCAGTACAACTCTGCAAATAAATCATCTCTGGAAAGGGACAGGACATTTGCCTCCACAGACTTGCCTCTGGGCCTTCCACTGTGGGCATTGAGTATGTTTAAGGTACATCCCTAGTAAAAACTGGATTCACTTCAAGCTACAGGTGGGGAGGAAGAAACAATGATCAAACAATTTGTTCACCATCAAATACTTGCTCAGCTTTGATTTGGAAAGAAGAGCAGTTGTTTATTGTGAGTTGACACCCAAAACTGAAGAAGATTTACCTTAATGCTCAGGAAAGAAGTTTTTCTGGATAGAAAATTGCAGATTTCTAGATGCCTGATGGAGCTAGTGCTAGCCCAGCTGTCACTGCCTTGCCTGAACATCAGTTGAGGGAGCACAAGGAGATAAGGATAATAAATGAATTTAGGAGAACCCCCACTTCCAGCCAGGGCACTTTTGGGGAGGGGGTTGTTGTCTTGAAGATCCTTCAATAAACATGCAAACCATTGGACCCTGGGGAAAAATAATGTGGTTAAGGGCTGGAAGGAAATGACCACATTAGAAAACTTATTTTAGATGTTAATTTTATTTGATTGTGGCTCTAAACTTTTTTACAAAGAAGTATGTGAGTACTGTAGTTATACCAGGCGCTGGGCCTGTTGTGTAAGCCCGGCTGGCTACTGGGAAAACTGAGATGGGACGGCAGGAAGTAAAGTGCAGAACGCCAAACTGGTCGGGGCAGCAGGTCAGATATCTGGACAGTGAGCAAGCACTGAGCTTTGTGATGCTGAGATTAGGCTGCTGTCAGACCCCCAGCTGGGCACAACAACGCAGCATTGTAGTGTAGGTGACACATAATGGCAAGTAGGTGCTGACACAGTCGTACAGGGAACAGGGATGTGATAAAAGGGAGAGAGGGACTTGGAAATGGGATGTAACACACAGGGAAGTGCTATTCTGAAGTGGAGTTGAAGATAACATTATACAGCCCTTCGAATATCCTGTCTTCCTGGAGAGCTGTGCAGCTAGACTGGTGAGGATAGGTGCAGCCACAGAAAGCAACAAAAAAAGCCACAGAAAGCAACAAAAAAAGCTAAAGGCACAGTATCTTGCAGCATCCTGGAGTCTGCACACCACACAGTTCCCATGTCCTGCACTGTATTTAACACCAGTGTCCTTCTATGCTCACAGGAAGGAACCAGTAAGACCTTCCTCAGTGAAGCAGCCCAGCTGCACTTGCATAAGCTATAAGGAGCAAGATAAAAACCAGTGAAATCATTCAAACCACACCCAGAGCTGCTGAGCTGACTGCAGATGCGTGGCTACATCCTCTCCCACACACAGGGTGTGCAGAATGTGGCTGTGCAACACGGAGCCCTGGCGTCTCTGCCACCACCCGCCCTTCCCGGGGAGCAGCTGGGGAGCAGCGGGGAGAGATGCCCAGACCATTGGCAACAAAAGCACAATTGCTGTCGAAAAGAAAATACTGATCTGGTTCTGTAGTGATTGAAGTGAGGTAACCCTCCCTCTCTCTGGTGGGGAGAATGAGGCAACCCCACAGAGGAGGGGAAAAATCACTCTTGGCACTTCAGAAGTGGTCCCCTGAAGAGACCATGCAGTTGTGTGTTATGCCAGTCCTGTGCTAGTCAAGATTCTTGAAAAGGCCTGTGTAGAAAAAGATAACATCATTAAATATTGCCCTTCACCTGCTGAAGACTGACCACATGAAGGCATCCTACCTGTCATCAGCTGTGAGACACTGAAAACGGTACTGGCTAGGAAGTGTTAAGCAACCTTAGCTGTGCTGATGTTTCAGCTCTCAGGGTATTATTAGACTAAGGCACAGCCTCTGCTGTAAACATTTCCTAGATGATTTTTCCCTCAGTAAACTCTGAAATCTGGCTGTTGTTTGCAAGATCCAGAGCTGAAAGGCAAGGCAGCAAGTTGCTTCATTGATAGACGTATGTTTGGAGCTTCAACTTCTCCTGTCAGATAAAGCGAGTAGTGTATATGATGGCAGGTCCTGTCACGCAGCAAAGACATCTAAATTCCAGGACAAAAAAGGCACATAGTCCCTATGTTATTTTGTCCCCCTTCAAAGTTCTATATTGATTTTGTCAAGTTCTCCCAAGACAGAAAATTGTGACAAGGACAGAGATGCACTCAGGTAAACATGCATTTTTACAGGAACTTATCCACCTGGGTTTTTTCTATTTTTATGGTTTTTTTCCCACTCCCTCTCCCTCCCCCCGTGTTGTCTGACATTTAACAGATTTCAGTGTTACTGTTTTGTTTGGCACTGGTAAGCAGCAATTGGAGGTTGCTTGATGAGATAGGTCGCCCCAAAACTGACACATGTGATTGAACTGTGAAACTGGCAGGCAGGTAAATAGCTCGTACCTAACTCAAACAGAGTAGGCATTCATATTTTAAAATTCATTGAGCAGTGATATTAGGGAAAAAAAAATATTACATGAGTTTTGCAAATGACTAGGAACTTTGGCAGCTGGCTGTCTTGCATCTTACACACTTAACATTAAAAAAATCTAGTGTGAAATATGCCCTGACATCAATGACCACTGTATGCTCAGCAGTTTATTCTATCATTTGTAATGCAATAAAAGAGGATCAGATATATACTGGCATAACCTCTGCCACAACTGATAAAGTAAAACATCCCTTGTATCATTTGCCTTTCCTTTTGGCAGTATACACAAGACACAGAAATGAACAATTCATGCCTAAACAAAGTGGACCTTGAAAGTGGTGCATGTCAGATGTTTACTCTAGGTCATTGTTAGAGGGCCAAGGGGATTTGCTCATAAACATAAGTTACTTTTTGGGTAGGGAAATGTGAGAGACAAAATGTTTCCAGGAGTAAGATATCTCTTTTAAAGGCACAATGTTGCTTTTTCTAGCATGCACAGTAAGTTTCAGATAATGCTTTTTTTTATGGGATATGAAATGCTCTCTCCTGAGTAGTGTAAAGCATAATGTGCTGTAGAAACAATGCTTTTTTGTCTCCACTTTGTGCAAATACCCTTTTTTCATTACACAGTGAATCTGAGCTTGCCTGGGATTGAAATAAGATCAGAAGAGCCCCTGTGGAGTTTGGATATGCAAATCTCTGATGTGCTGAAGAAAGATCTGCTTGAGACAACTGGAAGGTGTTCCTTTGGTAACTTTCACTTGAATCTAAGTTTAAAAGATGGAATCTTTCAAGAACATTATGTTTGTCAAGAATTTTTTCTTATCCATTTTAACCACTCTTATTCATTGCTGAGTTTGCACCTGGTCCAACCAGAGACAGCAGAAGAAAAATCACCTAAACAAACAGAAAGAGCCTTGGGGATTCAGTAATGGGTACAGAACGTGCAGGCTGTAGTCATTCTTTTGATTTGTGCTCAGATATGTTTTGTATTTCCCTGTCAAAGAAGGCATGCTTTCCCTCTGGATTGCAAATAATCTGAATTTGGATAAAATCATTACAAACTGCCCTTCAAAACACCGAGCCTGCATATGAAATGAACGTGTGGTTGAAAAGCTCAACATGAGCATTAAAAACTTAACCTAAGTGCAGAGGAGCCAGAGAATAGCAGACATCCTGCTGTGGATCTTCTTTACTCCCTTTCCTGACTTGTCAACCCTTCCTTTCCAGTGAGTCACCACCATCTACGAGCTTGAAGGTGCAGTATCTATCTAACCAAACAAAGCCAACACAAGCAACATAACCCCTCCAGAGAGGAAACCTTCTTCCTGGAAATGCCTGCTGTCTGCTCCCAGGGGTCACAGCACACTGTCCTTCCTACACTGCAGCACTTCACAGGTATTCCTGAGAGCCTTTTCTATTCTCCTTGTGGCTCCTGCCACTTTTTGCATGAGTGCTAAGTGAGGCACGTCGTGCAATCAGGTTGCTGTAAGTACACAAGCAGACTGAAATGACCTGATTAACATTGTTGCTCTGCAAATATTCATTACTCCTTGACAGGTATTCTCAGTTAGTGATCTTAGAGGGAACGCAATCATTCCAGTTAAAGGCACAGGAGATTAAAAATAAGAACAGCAGAGGTGGGTTCAACACCCCTCAGTGTTGCAGCTTGGCTCCAGCTCCAGATTGCATGGGCAAACCTCTGACAGCAGCCTCTGAGTAGGATTTGGAAGTGTCACATAACTAGCACTACAAACCACTCTTTTTTTGGTCAAATATACTCATTGAGCCCATAAACCAACATCACAACACTGCTCGCTCTGATCATGCCAGAGGGAAGAGAGGGACTTAGCATCATGCTTGAAATAGTCATCTCAGCCTTGAGGTACTGCAAGACACCCTTCCTCTTTCCAGTTTACAGTGCAAAGAGCAGTGCCCAAGCCATGTTAGCCATCAAGGGGGCCCAGTGCATGGACTACTCTGGTAGTGAGTGGCACAGCTAGTTCCTGGGCATGGCATAAGGGACCATCATCCTAAGAGCACCACAGCCCCTAAAGATGGCTGCAAAGGATCATCTCAAGTATCCCCTTTACAAATGCTGACATGAAGTACCAGGATGAGGAAAGCTGGAAGTGTTACTGAACACATGGGAGGGAGGAGAAAGGTCAATGAGATAGCCCAACTGAGAAAGTAAGATGAAGGTGCAATACATTGCACATGGAGTTTCGTTTGTAGAGCACCCTTACCAGCAGCCATGGAAAAAGTACAAATTTTGAGTCTGTGTTTTGCTCTGAGGTTTTTGTCTCAAGGGCTCCTAAGGAACCCAATTAATACAATTTCAAGGGTTAGAAAACATCTTGTCCTGCAAAACTCATATGTTTGAAAAGTACGATTTATTTGCAGGCCTGTTTCTATTGTTTTTGTGATTAGGTAGCTATTAAATTTGGAATAACAGCTTTCTTCCTGTGTTCATTCTCCAGTAAAGTCTTGTGGCTATAATAGTCTACTAAACATTACAGTCGTGTCCCAAATTCATCTCTACTCTTTCACAACAGGATGTAAACAACAGAGGATAGTGTTAAATAAACCTCTAAATGTTTTCTGCCAAACACTCTCATAACTTTTGATTTCCATGGCTGTTGATAACACTTCCAGCCTTCCCTGGCTTTGGACTTTTTAACTATTCTCCTTGACTCCTGCATAAGGCTGTCCAGTTTCTTTCTCTATTAATCTCCTGCTGTCCCTCGAGAGTTCACCCTTCAGTTAATTTATTCCTATGCTTGTAGTCATTCCTATCTTGCCAAGAGATGTGCTTGTCTTTGGATCAGATTATACCAGTATCACTCATACAACTTGGACAAAGACCTAAATGCATCAGCTGGATGCCCTATTTCCTCCTGGTCCATTCTCATTCACTTCTGTCATCCATCCTATGGAATTCTCATTTGTGCCTTTCAAATATGATCTCACCTTCCTCAAAATAAATCTATCATTGCAGCAGAAATAAACTTAGAACAGAATAATAGTCTTGCTTTGGCTCAGCCAAAGCAACCTGACAGAAGTCAGTGGGACTGGCAGTGTCTTGAAGGAAGAGATAGCACAGGACACAGTTCTGGCACCACTGTGCCACAGTGGGGATTCATGGTGTGCCAGATAAAATCTTCAGGATCTGGTGTCTCATCCAGTTCTCATTAACATGCACTGGGAGTCCTGTCACTAGCTCAGAGAGAACTGGGCCAAGTCTTACACCCTTTCAAAGTTATTTAAAATCTTGTCGCCATCAACATCATTTGCCATGCTTCTAAATGTCAGGATTTAAAGTTGTTTTCCTCAGATGTTAGTCACTAGCTTTCCATGATATATTCCATTTCATACCATTTCTAATTGTGCTGTTCTGTAAGGTTTTATACTCTACAGGATCCATTGTTGTATCCCCTTCTAATGCAACAGAGCACAAAATTCAACAAGATTTTAAAATTCCCTCTGCTAAAAATAAGAATGAAATTCCTCCCACATGCTCCCACTCTAATGTTTCTCTAAAATCTATTTATCTTAGTCACGACCTTACAAGCATGAATAGAATGTGGCAAATATTTCACACTGTAAGAATGTGTCTAAACTTTGGAATAAAGTTGATATGTCTGAAAAGGTATAATTTCCACACAGCATTCTGGTTTTATACAATGATAAAATAATAAAGATGCTAGAGAAGGTATAACTCTGTATTTTACCCTTTGCTTGAAATGACTTCTCTCTGTTTATTTGGATTGAGTACTGCAAGTTACTAAGTGTTTTCAACCCCTCAGTGGACAGTGAATGTCATCAGCCCTTGCTTATCAACATTCAGTAATTTAAAGGACTAAGCCCTTTAAATAAAAATAATTTCCAGCTGACAAAACGGTTCACTTAGGGTAGTTTCCTGCTTATATTCAAGCCAAGTTATTAATTATCTTTAAGAATAACAGGGCGGTACATTCAGAAAATGATAATAAATTGGTGAGAAACACAGAAAAGGAGTGTTCTTAACTGTGATTTGCCATTTTATGAAAAATCTGAATAACAATTAATAGAAAGGACAAAGATGTATCCAACACAAATAGGTTGGTTTAACATTGTCTGACTCTACTAGAATTGATGGGAATTTTCTAGAACATTCTTTACTTTTTCTTGAGGGATGGTCACTAAACAATGAGAATGCTTAGATGATTATATCATCAAGTTTGCACTTAAAACAAAAGTTGAATTGCCCAAGGAAAACAAAAAGACTGTCAACAGAAACATTGGACCATCTCTGTTTATATTTTGGGATAGATCCAAGAACAATGCATTCTGGAGAAAATGGTGATGGGCTCGAGATGTTCACTCCTGGTCAGGCATTCCCTAAACTCTAGAAATGTGCAATCTGAGATACCAAAAATATATCACAGGCAGCTTCAGTATTTATGGATACCATTTAGCAAGCATGAGGTCAGAGGCAAAAAACTTGCTCCATAATCTTGTTCCCTTTATTGCAAATGGCAAAACAGAACTGACTTTTTTCCATACTAAATGGCAATTTCTATTACACTTTATTCAAGTGCTGAACCAAGTAATGATGCCCACTTAGTTTACATTTCTGGTATTAGTCTAGAAGGTGAACCAAGTTACTTGCTTCAAAATAAGAAAGCTATTAATTTACAATTATAATTATAAACCTTTATAATTTATAATTGTCTCTTTGAAGGTCTTTCTCTACAGGGGTCCATATAGAAAGTGATGTGATTCACACTCCATTTAGGAAAACACCACCAGCACATTAAAATCCATTTTGTTGACATGGGTAAGAGAAACAAATGCAAGTCACAAGTTTCTCACTCACTCAAAGCCTGCAGCAGCACGACTCTGCTGAGTCCATGACTCCAAAACATCTGTCTTGAGAAAAGGTGTTTGTTGTACATGAGCTGCAAAAGAGTATCTTGAGAGTGTTTAGAAAGACTCCTTCCAGAACTAGGGATGGCCCTCTAGACTTAAAAACTTCCACTCTGAAATTTGATTCTACAAGACCACTCTCTCCTGAACAGCACCTCAAAGTTTAGTTTTCATTCAGCCATCCATCCTGCAGTAACTCTCATCCTCATATCAATTTTTTTTCTCAGAAAAAAATCCCAAAACAAAGCAGCTGGTATAATCAAATAAATTAAGACACTCCTCAAGAAGTACAGTGAATGTTTCACCCGATAAAAGTTTTACCTCCTGTCTAGGAATGGTATATCTAATCTACTTTTTAAAGGGAAGTTCAGTTCAGCATATTGTGTCTGGTTTTTCAGAGAGTATGTAGATAAGATAGACCTGGCTTTAAAAAAGCTGCCAAGTTTGGTATCAGTGAGGCTAAGGTAGGAAGAAATATAATTAGGCTTAAAATGGAAATTCTGCCTTTGTTTTTCTTTATGAAGTAACTGCTGTCACTGTTTGACATCTTCCTTCTCTCTCTCGAAGCACACAGCTCCACCAGCCAGCAGCTCATAGGGACTGTGTAGGGTGCACAGACATGCATCCCCCTTCTGGGACGGCCTTCCTTATAGCTCAGTCTTTCCGAGTCTCTCTTTTTATGAAATGCTGAAGAGCACAGGACCAAGGATGGAGCCCTGGGGAACCCCCCCAGTGACAGGTCCCCCAGTCTGATGTCACCCCATTCCCTATAACCCTTTGTGCCTGATCCATGAACCTGTTGCTCACCCATCACATGATGTGTTTATCCAGCTGTGGGCTGGACACTCTGTCCAGCAGTTGATGAAGTCTTCCAAAGAATAGTACCTCGCATTTTACATTGGCATTCCATTTTTTCAAAGTATCTTCCCCAGATGTCAGGGTAACACCCAATTTTAGCTTTACTTTCCAAATTATCTGTTCTAATGAGGTGCTTTCAGAAAATCAATAAACATACTTCATTTCCCCCCCTGTAGTTTGTTATTGAAAATATGAAGAGAACTGGACCAAGGACTGCCTGCTGCAGAACCTCATCACCTACAATTTTTTTAGTAGTACCACCCAGATAATATTGCCCCCATTTTAAGGGCTGCCACACCCAAGTCATTCTTACTTAGTCATGCTACAAAAAAGTCACTCGACCTGCCATGAAAATCTCCCCAGTAAAAATATTGAATTATTGCTCTTTCTCTGCCTGAAAACTCTTTATCAAGTGGTCTAAGACTAACAGACATTGTTTACTCTTGACAAATTTAAGCTTTCTTTTATGCACCAATATTTAAAAACCTGTGTTAATTTTTCAACAGTTTCCAAGAACTGAGAACAACTTGTGAGCTTCAAAATTTTGAACTCTTTATTTTAGCCTAGTTCGTAGAGATAGATATTATGCTCTTGTCTGCTCTGATTTTGCTTTTTCCCAGCTCTCTCACATTTTCCAGAGCAGGCTGTTTACTGATACTACCAATAGTACTGAGACTACAGCCAATAGCCCTCTTATTTCTCTGTGAATGAGGGTCACTGAGCTCAGGAAGTGTGAAAACATCTGATTTGCCTGAAAAATCTGAATCTTATTTGCCTTCAAACTCATTGTTCATGAGCATTGCTTCATGTCAATTCTTCATAAGGTGAAACCTGTTGGAGTTATATTGGCTGAGGAAAATAACGTCCTGTGGCAGTCAGTATCAGTTTGCTTTGGTGATTGACAAATTGTGTTACACAGGAGCTCTCTAATACTATCTGTAGTTTGATAATAATCAATAGATACTGTGATATTCCTGTGAAAAGTGCTGTTTGATTACTTTTACATGAAGGCAGTACAAAAATATCTCTTAATTCAAAGTATGAAAATATGAGCCCAGAAGTTGGCAGATAAATTATTAGAATAGAGTCTTTATACTGATAAACTTTTGAACTTTCATTGAACTTGTATATTAAGAATAGGCAGTTTTTCCAAGAAGAAAACTCACTAGACAGCCTACAATTTTTCTTTCATCTATTTAAGAAAGCTGTTCAATCTGGTAAGAAAATAATAGTAATTTATGTCTTTGATAAGGATTGTAGTTCTATAGTCAGAAAGAAGCAGCCATCATCATCATCCCCTGCTCTCTGAGTCACAGTCCTATTAAAGCAGTAGATACCACCTTAACTGGATGAAACCTCAATATTTTGAGTTAGGTGACCAAGAAGCTTCCATCTCCCTGTGAAATGAAAACATCACTCTCAGCCCCTTGCCGAATCACGCCTGCCTGAAGACTTGGCACAAAACCATTAAATCCTCCTTCTCCCTCCTTTTCCTCCTCATATTCCTTAAAATGAGACAGTCATTCCCCTCATGCACATGTAAACAGGCTCTAGGGACAGATAGTTACAAACCCACCTTCCTCAGGCTGGGAAAATCTGTGATCCATCATCCTGCTCTAAGCAAACTGTTATAAACTAACTTTTGCATATAATTCGTGATACAGGTTACTTTTTTACTATCAACCCAGCTGTGAAGGAAGGCTGAATCCATTTAAAAGTATCATCTGTCAGTGCACAGGGCACACACTAAGATTTCCTGACGGTGTTTGTTTTAGCCTACTTAAAGCACAGCACAAGGAAATGAGTCAAGGAAGAGGATATATGCATATGCGAAGGCAGATGTGATTGGCAGGTTAGTCACCTAATCTGGCCATTTGGGTATGAAGTCATGGCTTTTTGACTCTCATGGAGCAATTCCAGTCCCTTAAAATCCTGTAAGCCATGAGATCTACAGCTGGGCAGCAATGTTCAGCTGAAGGTGTCACATGTAGAGGGTATAGCACGGAGTATTGGTTCATCCTGTGAAAACCAGCAGAGACTGTGGAAAAACAGACTGCCAGGAGTTCTGTTTTTCCCACTTCCCCTGGGTCCATCTGACTTACCCAACTCACTGAGGTTAGAGAGAATTTGGGGGAATACAAAAAGCAGTGACTGCTAATCACAGCCCTTTGCTGGTCTCATTGATCCCTTTAGGGAAAAGAGGTGGTGAAAGATCCCAGGCTGGCCACAGCCAAGACTTTCCTATCTCTGCTGAAGTACCATGACTGAGATCTGTTTCTGCAGCTGCCTTGCTCCATTCCCTCTGACCTATCACTTCTCATGTTTTGAACATGAGAATTCTACTGTTAATGCTCTGATGCTCTGAAGCAGACTTCCATGGATCTCTCTCTTCAGGAATGTATCCTTTTCCATCCTCATCTTTCTGGTCAGTTAGTCAGTAATTCCCACCTGTGACCTCAAACTGAACTTTTTCAAAATGAAAATCTCCCACTAGCTTAAACACCATTTGAATCAGTTCTATGTTAACCATTTTTAGGGTGCTGAGGGTTGCCCTACTTAAGCCTTCTGCAACTTAAAGAAGTCCTCTGCAACAAGCTACTTTCCTCTGTAAATAGAAATGAAATTTCATAGTAATTTTCATTCCCATTTTTAATTAGCTTTTAGAAAGAAGTGTTGTATAAGTTTCTGTGGGGTCAGAGGTGTGGAATGATATCAATCTGGCAAAACACTGGTGCATGCAGGTGGATTAGCCATTCTAAGGATGCTCAGCACAGACAGAGAAAGCAGCACTGCCACCATGGGAACACACATATCCTGAAACAGATGTGTAGTTGATGAAGTTAAAACCTTTGAGATGAAACCCATCCCTGATGAAGGTGCTCCCAGGGTGATGGTCTTCCAAAGACCTTTATCCTTTTGTCCCCAAATGATTTCTCTGAGTTCTGATCTGTCTCTGTCTTACCTGTGAGCTGCAGAAAGGGTTCACAGCTGTACTGCTTCTGTGAGTTTCTTGAAAGGGCTCATATCAGGGATCAATCTGGGCTCACCACAGCCCACGTCTAAGCAATCACTCTGACCCACCAGAAGTGGGTGAATGCCTGCAAACCACATGCAGGTAATGGTCCCTGAACAGTGCTGAACACCAGCTGCCCCCTGCTGGGTCCATAGTGAGAACTCTGCTGTGCATAGGATCCCTTCCCAGCAACCAGGAACACTCTCAGGCACAGCTTGTTTGATCCTGCAGCAATGTTTTTCCTCTTTCTCAAAGCTTCATGTTCAATTGCTGGCAACTGCTCCACTCTGGAGCTCCCCAAAAGTGACATCTTTAATAGTTTACTGTGAAACCTGATCACTGGTGGTCAGAGAGAAAGTTGCAAGCTGTACTGAATATTCTCCAAAAAATCATTTTCCCAGTGTTTGCTCTGTGAGTAGGAGACAGGCTGACAGTGCCTTTTCTGTTGTTCTTCTTGCCAACTGTGTTGCTCCAACAGCCTCGTGGCAAGGGTAAAGGCCACAAACACTCATGAAAACTGAAACTTTCCTGCTACATGTAGAGACTGGCACAGATAGCATCTTCCTTCTTCATTCAATCATGAGTTTAAACTTCACTGTCTAGCAACATTTGTCCAAAATGCTCCTGTAGGACAGTTTTTCATTGTAAAACAAGAAGCAGTTGGAATCCAAGCCTTCAGCAAGGCTGTGAGTGGGTGTGCCTTTATGAAAGACAATGCAAGGGAAAATTCAAACCCAGAGGGAAATCTCTCCCCTCTTGATTATATCAGAAATTACATAATTTCTGTCATAAGTAAAATTATATAGAATGAAGTTGAAATAAAATGTTCTTTCAATTTCTCTTAAATTTTACTTTTGAAGCCAAAACAAACAAAAATATTAGACATGCCATCTTTTTTTCCTGGTTGCAGTTCTGTTACAGTGTTCCTGGCACCTGGGCAGTGAAGAATGAAAGCCTGACTGCTCCTTGCATAACAGCTGATGTGCAGAGATGCTCAGGAGCAGCAGTCCTGAGCACTAGGGCACTATATCCTGGGCACTAGGGTGAAGAAGTTTTTATCGTTTTATCTGTAAAGAGTTTGAAGTGAGGCAAGTTTATTAGGCTTGATTTTTCAAATCAAAAACATGTTAATATAAAAGAGTTAATCACATATGACATCTGCCTTACAGAACAACCCTACCAAAGACAGGCTGTGGCCCTCCTCTCCTATTCCCCTCAATTTATTAGAGATTCTCTTTCTCCATTCTCCTTCTTCCAACAGTTTTCCCCAAGGAAATTTGGATTAAGACATTTCTTTCTGCCTTCTTCAAAGTACCCCAAGACTCCAGACCCAAAAGTCTCTTCCCTTTAACAATATTGAGTACTCTAATTGCAATATGTACTATACATGCAAATTTTAGTGATTAGGTTGGAATTAGTTTCTCCTTGAAGGCAAGCAGCAGTGTCCCTTGAAGCAAAAACCAATTTCTTTGTGGCAGATCGATAGCATATGGGAAAGCATTGCTAAATTGAGTACTTACCTTATTGTGTATGATGGCAAACTTAAGTACAGAAGCTTCTAGACAAAGGTATACTGGAGAGAGTGATAATAATGTGGTAAAACCCTCATCTGAGACAGTGACAGCAACTTGTTTTAATCAGATTGTGTGAAAAATCAATTTAAATCCTAAAAAAACATGGAACTTACACTATTTGGTTCTCACTCAAACTGTGTAGTCATCAGTAGGTTTAGGTCATAGCAGAGACTATCTTGAGCTCTTTGAAGTCAGCAAAAGAGACGTGAGAGAAAGAAGATACTAAAAGAAAAAAAATAATCCTTTCCCTCAGAAGATAGCTCTAGTTCACTTTTGCAAATCCATATGCTGAGGCCGAAAATACAGGAATTTTTGTGCTACACTGTATGAGATCAGTGCAGCCTGGAGCCACAGGATGCTAACTAAGGCACCAACAACTCTCTTGGCTTCCTTACATAACACCAGACCAAAGTGGGTGAATCAGACACCAAGTCAGGAGGCTCTTCTATTCTCGGCTCTGTTTGTAACTGTTCTCATGGCTTCTGGCAAGTTCTTCATCTGAAGTGAAGGGTGTCTAGGACCAATGTTTTTAAACAGAGGGGCTAACAGTTATACATTTAATCTTGAGTGATATTACATCTGTGGCACCAAGAAACAGTATACCTCTGAACATCAGTTGCTTATTTTGAAGTTTAAGTATGGATTTATACAGCAAGCTTACACTCCCGAGTGTGGAACTCTGCCTGCTTATCTGCAAATCAGGAGGAATGTATTAAATAACCACAGCCATGCAGCACACACTGCTGGAGCAAATGCCACACCTAATCCTTCTACAGGGCTCCAAACAAGCTTTACAATATTATTGCACGGAATAACTGGAATTGCTGGCTTGGGAGTCTTTCCCAGATCAGCATTCTTTAACCAGTCTGAACAGTCTAGTGATGCTCACCAGAAAAATCACTCTTGCATCCTCTGGTTTGGACAAGTCCTTATCCTCACATGGTGCAATGAATCAAAATGGGCACACATATGGAACCGAAATGAATGTGCCCCATTTCACATGTTCCACTGAAACATATGGAGGACACGATACTACAACCCACAAAATGTAGGAAAAATTCTCCAAAATCTAGGGAATATCTTGAGGCTGATTCACCCTGCAGTTGAGAAATCCAGTTAGAGCAAGGATTACCATATGACTTGCTATTACAGACATATGCAGACATATATTTAGCCTAACTTCTGTAGGATTAGCTGTCCAATGCCCTTTCTCCATTCTGTGTTATATGCAATGTGTGCAGAGAGCAGTAACTTTTCCCTCTTTCAGACAGAATGACAGGAAAAGAGGTATGGTGCTGTCCAGAAGCCTCTCAGTAGAAAGAGAAGTACATAGCATGCAAAATAGATAAGGAATGTCCAACAAAAATTATTTTCATCAGGATCCAGGAAAGACATGATGACCTGCTG
This sequence comes from Lanius collurio, assembly GCA_020086605.1. Classification (NCBI taxonomy): domain Eukaryota; kingdom Metazoa; phylum Chordata; class Aves; order Passeriformes; family Laniidae; genus Lanius; species Lanius collurio. The sequence continues at coordinate 17,635,163 of JACBWW010000008.1, forward strand.
ATTTACAAAATCTCTAGATGTTTGCCAAGTGCCTGCCTTGTTCAAAGTCCAGCTCTTGTAAACTTTTTCTTATTTATAGGAGTGAAACAGCTCCAGCATGAGAATAGTACTTGTAATATCCCTTCAGAGATCTGGGAAAGCTTTGCAAAAATAATAGTTGTAAGCAGGTACATAGTACAAATGATATTAGCATGAAAAAGAAGCAAAGTATCTGCCTTGGAAAAGCTTAGAGAGTATGAAGAAAGTTAAATATGTTCATGTGTTATGATGAAGTCCAGCTTAAGATGCTCAGGGGACAGGCTGAGTTATTATCACTATTCCTGCAGACCCCCAGCTTATGGTGAGGAACCAGAAGCTCCAAAATTACTTTTGAAGAGGGAGAAAAGGAAAGGAGAGACAGGTCTGCTTGGTTTCAGCACCTGCACAAAACACTGTAATGCAACATTTTCAAAGAGGACATGGGCATGATTCAAGCTGGTCTTACCTTGCATGGTAGATGATTTTTAACATTCCCATAAAGAACCAGAACAGACCCTGACAGAAAACTACATGTGTCCCCAGCTTGTACATCAAGGAGAGGCCCTAATAATTCTGCTTGGTCATTGCTGCCTGGGTTTGTTTCCATCCCCTCTGTGCTTTCATTGAGTGTAAGCAGGAAAGTCACTAAACTCTGCAGAGGATAACCTGGAAGGAAATCCTCCAGGAAGCTCCCTGAGTGCATTGCCATCAGCATTCTTGCTGCAGACCTCGGTGCTGGGTGCGGGATCATGCACAGGCATGACAGAGCTGCACCACATGGCATATGTGTTTAATCAAAACAACTCATATTTTGAGTACTAAATATTTAAAACAAGTAACACAAGAACACGTTGTACCTCATGAATCATTCACAGTAGTTTGTGTGTTTCTAAAAGAGAATATTTGATAAACTGGGTCTTGTTCATGGACAATTTGTAATCAGAAAGAAATGAAAACCATCAGCACATCATTAGTTTCAAATTATTTTTTCACTTTTAATATGAGGTTATCTGAGCTCTTTCCTCGCACTTAGAACTCTTCCCCAAAGATGTCCCTTGTGCCATTCCAGAGCCCTGTGCACCCAAGGAAGCCCAGGCCCCATCTCCCACCCGAGGATCCTGGTGAGTCACAGAGCCATCCCCTCTTCCCCACAGCGGGGGCGGTGCTGCGGCACTGACTGCTCCCTCTGCAGACCTGTTCTCCCGGGGCTGATGGGCTGGGGGAGCAGGGCAAGCAAGGGGCAACCGAATGGCAAAACCCCAGGAAGAGGGAACATGAGAGCGACTCCCTTCCCTGCCTTCCCCTCCTCCTCCCCCGAGAGAAAGCAGCCCCAGCCCACCTCCGGGCTGGAAGGCAATTTCGGGCAGTTCTCACAGTCAAGCTCCCCTGCAAGCTGGTGTTTGACCAGTGGTGATGCAGGATGCACTGGACACGTCTTGGCCCTGCTCTTAGCAGCAGAGGGAGGAGTCAGGTCAGCAGGGCAGTGAAGGGGTCTCTTCCTTCCCCCACTTGGTTATTATCTATGAGTCCTACCTGCAGAACCTCCTGTTTGGGTTTTCAAATAACTTTTGGTTGGAAATATACCTGTTTTTCATCATCCATTTTCAGTGGTGAATTGAAAAAGGACAGAATTGTGAAGGAAGAGAGATATTGGAAGAAATTAGATCTGACATTTGAGTTCCTCCTTCTACCTCTAGCCCAATTTTTACAAGGATTGACCTTCACCCAATACTGGAATTGTAAAAACAAACAAACAAACTACAAAAACCCAACCAACCAACCAAACAACCAACCAACCAACCAACCAAACAAACAAAAAAACCTTTCAGAATATCAGTGGAAATCAACTCAGTAGTTTTCTGCAAAAATATCTGGGAACATTTTGATCAACATTTTTTGTCTGCCACAGGCAGGCTCAAAATGATTCTTACAATACATAAAGGAAAACCAGAAAAGTCATGTCGTGATGCCAGTCATAGTATCATCACCTTTCTACTCCTCTCATGGCTATAAAGAGAGTAAGGAGAGGTTTTACTGCAGATTGTCTAGTAAGCTTTCCTCCCTCATCTGCTGGGCCCCACCAAGAGGAATGCAGCAGGGGTGGATTCAAGGTCTCTGACCTGCAGGCATGGAGGAGCAGACAGTCAGCCAGCTGTAGGTTGTCGCCCACCTCCCACGCTGACCACAGTTTGACCACAAGGTTACCTCTGCCCTCATTGCTTCCATTTCCTTTTATGAAAAAAAATGATGGAGATGTCTAATCTACAATTATACAACAACATTACAAATAAAATAATTTGATCATGGCTCAAGCTGCAGCTATGAGGTATTATTTCATCCTCCATACCTGGAAGTATGCAAGGTGGCAGAACAACTCTCTCGCCTCCTCTTGGGCTAGGTTTCCAGCTTTCCCAGCTTCACCTTTTGGAGGCTCTCATGGACTCCACATACTCAGCACATCCTCAGTACCAAGAAGTTTCTTGGAGATTCCCTGAGCCATGGACTTGTTTTTAAGCAACAGGCATTACATATAAAGATACTCTTAGCAACAAACTAGAATAGTTAGGCAGGGTATGTAATACCAGTGACATAATGATAACCTGGTAGCTGAGAGTAAATTAATTAAAATAACCTAATAAATGCACCCATGCTGAGAAGTTTATGAGTGCTTCAGCTCCTAAGATGGATAGGAAAGAAAGGTACCTATTCAGAAATAATGACTCAGTAGCTGTTGCCTTTCTGAATCAATATTCTCCATCAGAAGCTATACAAGAGGCTGCTCCACCACTCTTTGGTACCAGCAAATGTGCCAAGAGAATGTGGTTGGTCATGAATAGTATTTGTCCCTGACAAAGGATAGAGTGAGGGAGGTGAGATAGGATGTATTCAATGGATGGTGACTGTGAAATTTTAGGACTGAGTGTTAGAAAATGCTTTATATGGGAAAAAAAAGGTAGTCATCTCAGATTTGGCAGGTATGCAGGCATTTCTTTCCATAATAATGTATTCTAGAACAATAGGAGGACATATTTAAGAGTTACCTGTGTCTTTCCCAGGCCTCTGTGTGTTTTCTATTACTATCTCTTTGATTGTACAGACCAAAGAATAGCTTTGTGTGCTCAGCCCTCTGTGATTACTAAACAAACCATATGAGTACAGTACCAATAATACTTGGAAAGAGCTTTCATCTAAATTGGATCAGACATGAAATTAAACCATTCACAACAAAATACCACCTGCCGTTGAAATCAAAATATGTATCTAGCAGGTTTGCATATCTCATATATTTCCAGACTTCCACATCAAGTTCTTCCCTAGCACCTATGAGTGTTGGGGTTCTGCTATGGCCACTCAGTTGACAACTGCAGCACCTAACAACATTACAAGTTCATCAGCTCATTATCATTCTTTTGCCACTTGGATGACAGTATTTTTTAATGTGGCATGCTATAATGATAACTATTATTTTATATAGCACAGAAAAGCAGTCTTTTCTAGGGTAGATTAGAGCCAGCATTTTGCACGACTATCTTAGACAGAAATATTATAATCTGCCTAATGTTGTCTAATTATAACCACTTTTGACATCTCTTTTTGTGTTAATATTGTAATTGCATGACATTCAAGCAAAGAAGAAGACTGTGTAAGAATAAGCTGAGCAGGTCTCACTTTACTGAGCATCCATGATGTGGTATCAGGAGCAATCATTGTGCTATTTATTTATTTATCCATCTATCTATCTATCTATCTATCTATCTATCTATCTATCTATCCATCCATCCATCCATCCATCCATCATCTTCAAGATGATTCTATTGGATATTCTGTTGGATGGCTCATCTTTTCATCTGTAGGTAGCTGAAATTTGGCTGGACATACATGTGTGCTCTAAAAGACTTTGAATGAAAATAAGTCAGGAGACATCTCTGGGTCCTGGCATACAAGTATTAGAAAATCAGGCTTAAAAAAAAGAAAAGAAAGAAAACATGACGAGGTGACAATAGGCCAAAACTCCTCAATCTGTGGATAGTCTGGAGAAAATAGTACATAAGTAAAGGGGTAAACATTGGTCAGAGAGGCATTATGATCTGGCACTGGACTGAATTTGTCTGAACTGGTGGATGAGGACATTGAAAACTGAGTAGCTTGTGAGAATTTGATTTATATCAAAGAATCAAATTCCACACTTCTGGAGCAGTACTTTTTGTCAGCTGTCAGGTGGGATGTTATAAGTGGATGAATACCTACAAATTTTCTAGAGAGAGAAACTCTAGCAGGGATGTATTACTTTTTAGTCATTGACTTCCCAAATGTAGATTAAGAAATAAATGAAACAACTTTAATAAATAATGGCACATCTTATTTATTCCTTTACATGAGGGATGACGAATGTCTTGCCAAATAAGCAGCAGACCTATTGTGTCACACTGTACTGACTGATAACACTGTGTCAGATGTGGGTTTGATAGGTACACTGGAAATTATAGTACAGTTGGTCATATAAGATAAACTTGGACTGACTGAAAATGAGAATATAGAGTCTAAATAAAATGGAGAGTTATATAAAAATAGGTCTAGGACACTGTCAATTTAAAAAGAAAATCTGCAAAATAAACTAAAAGAGTTCTTGATAAAGTGTGAAATAATGAAGACATTAAACATGTGAAGTCCAAAAATATTCTTGAATAAAAAATAGAAAAAGTGTTGAAAATTAGAAAAGAAAAAAAAAATTCTGGAAAGAATTTAGAAATGGCTGGATAAGCTGTCATTTTCAAAAATCTATTAGAAGTAAACAAAGAAGAAGAAAAAAGGAAGAAAGATAATAACAGGCACATTTTGGGGCTCAAAAGCTCATGTTTAGCTATACTTTACAGAGAAAATAAGGAATAAACTGTGAAAGTGAAGTAATCATGTAAGCACTAAGGAAAAAAGAATGGACTAGTGGGCTTGCTTTGCAGTTACATAAAGGAGAGACTAGAGAAATAAGACTTCAAATTTAGATAATTTGCTCTAGTTTTAATAGAAAAAAGAAGTTCAGTGGTAAGGTAAGAACAGGATGCACTGGAAATGAAGATTTGGGAACAGAGCTCACCACAGCTGCAAATAAACTAAAATTTATATCATATAATGCATCCAAAACAAGGAGAAGGGGGGTAGCAGGGGCATGGACAATCACCATCCTTTGGAGTAAAAGACTTGGCACATGAAATTGCAGGTCTAGAAATGAGGCCTTTTTATAAATCTTACCAGTAAAAGTAATGCTGCATGACTGCAGAACAACATACATAGACTTTGATATTGAGGACCAAATAAAAGGGGCTTGAATGACAGGACTCTTAGACTCGTTTTAGTATTGTGGAAGGCTTTAGACAGAAGACCATGCAACAGATACTTTCGGAAGGTGAATCATGATTATCCCGCTTTACTAAAACTGTAGATTTTTCTTTTTTAAATAAACTTGATTAAATATTTAGTAAAACAGTAAAATGTGATAATTATATATTATTTAATAATGCACCACATAGGAAGCTGTGCACTACCACAGGAAGCTATCAGAATGGTGAAAATAGGAGTGAGTAAAACTTCAAGGCATGCTTTAAACTAGCCAGAAGGGGGATCTCTACAAAGAAAACTACAGGCTCGTAGATTTGCCAGTGTGGCCTCTTATCAATACATTTCAGAACAGATATTAATTCTTTCTCTTACCATGGCACAGAAAACAGGGTGTGAAATGAATATCAATCAGAGCATTACAGAGGAAAAATTCTGAAAATAAGTAAGATTGATACTACAAAACAGGATTAAAATTAACCATCCCAATGCGAGATCAGGAACCTGGAAATTATGCAAATTTTACTGAAACAGAGAGTTTATCAGCTGGAAATAGTGTAACAGGAGGAAAACTTAGATACCCTGATCTTTCTGGGGATGACAATGTGCTGTTACTGCTACTGTGTGGGGGTCTGTGGAAGAAGAACAGCAAGTACAAACTGAGGTTGTATAAGCAGCAGTGATGCCATAAGACAAGGCCCTGGGGAGACAACCCCCACACACAGTTCTGGCTGCTGTCTTGCAAGGAATTAAAAAGCAGAAACAGGTGTGAGGAAAGACAGTTGGTAGTACTGTACCATTTGGGAAATGGAAGCAACCATGTTCCTAGTGGAGTTACAGAGCCTAATACCATGGCTGATTCAGTGTCAATAATGGGGTTTTTTTATGATTTCTACCTTCTCACAGTCCCTGATCATTCTTTGTGACTGTGTTTACACCTTCATGAGTGCAAACACACGAAACCTACAATTTTCCACACTGGAAAAATGAAACTGATTCAACTAAATTACAGTTTGGTGTGAATACAAACTCCACAGCAATGGATAAGGGTCTCTTGATGTTTTCTGTTTTAATACTCAGGATATCCTGACCTGGCCCCGACCTCTAATGTGTTCACTTTCTGTCAGCCAGCACAGCTCTCTTGTGATTGCGTTGCAGCTCTGCTGGAGAGCTCTGGCATGAGCTTGTGTGTTTCTTCCAGCCCAGGATGGGCAAGTTGACAGCTTATGAAGTGGGTAATGTCTCTTTCACACTTGAAGCATGGCTGGAGTTGGATGTGATGCCTGCACATGGTGACAACAAGCACAACAGTGCATGTGCATTGATGAACAGCATCAGCTGCCTCACCTGTGGCAGTACATTGTCTGAGCTGGAGGGTGAAGTACACATGGACAATGAGCAACCAGCCCCCAGGAGTGTCCCAGTGCAGCTGGAGCTGCACTTGCAGAGGTTACCTTGCACATACTCTGCTGCAAATAGAGGTGTCTACATCTATACATTCAGCATCTTTCTTCAATTCACTTAAATAATTAAACACTGTGGTAGTTCACACAGCCTGCATCCAGAGCAATTCCACCACCCCCTTTCACATGCACAAAACTTTCATTTCTCTCTTGACAGGGAAGAAAGTCTCTTGTCATTGAGTTTGATGTAGTCAAATTGATGTATATTGTTAAATCTTACCTAGCAGCTGACATTAAATTGGAATGTACTAAAGAGAAAATGGCTAGCAATATTGTTTCCTCTGTTTCCACAATAACTTATTTTAAAACAGAATAAATATTAACTGGTTCTGAAACCCTGCAGCTTTCAATTGCCAGAGCATTTCAATACTTTAATTCTTCACAGAAAAATTGTCACTTGCATAATGCTTCTGAGAGGGGGGAAAAATACAGTTTCAATTTTCATATATTGTAGCACTGTAGAGAATTATCTCATTTCTTGTAATGTTGTATTCTGTCCCCAAACCTATAAATATTTAAGCATTTAATGCATTTATCAATTCTTCTGTAAAAAAGTGCAGAAGAACCTGTGCAATTGTGTCAAAGATATCTCATGTATCGAGGGAGTCTGAGCAAACTCTTGGGTGACTCTCCACCTTGAAATTTAACTTTACATCTTACCCAACACAGAGCAAGAAGTGAATCAATGCCCTGTACTCCCAGGAAACTGTGTGTTGGTTTTGCTTGTAGAAATTCAATTCTTCTAGCAGATAGATGCTGTAGTTTTTGCACCATGTGAAATTTCACAGGTTACTCTTATCAACGATATATGAGAAAATGAAAATGCAGAATGAATTTAATAACACAAACACACCTTTAGTTAAATTGGTGCAGACAAACTGGTCTAGACAGATTTAGTCCTTTCCTTACAAGTAGTGGCTTGCACTTATAAATATAAAAGCAATTGCTCCAGTTATCTTCTTTAAGACACTTTGGGGAGAGTAAGGAGGTTGGGTACCTCAGTAATAAAATTTCATAGGACTAAACTGTTTAATTTATAAACTCCACTGAAAAATGCCATCCACTCTGGACTTTTGCACTGGAAATCCTTGTATTATAAAAAAAAAAAAAAAGAAAAAGAAAAAAATGTCTTTTCTTTTTCTATGTACACAGACAAGCGAGCATTTGCACTTGCTCACAGGCATGCACATGCATTGACACACATGATACAAATCTCTAGTATTTCATTAATCAAATCCAACAATATCATTAAGACTGGAGGCATCATCAATACCGATAGGGATCACAAAACCATTCCAGAAGCACTGTATGATGTTGGGGCTGACTGCAATACAATTACCATTAAATGTGTGGTCAGAATGAAGGTCATCTGCTGAGACATCAATGACAGGAACTTTGGCCAGAATGCATAACATTACATTGACTGGGAATGACACGTCAGAAAAGAAAAAAAAAAATTTTTTTGGTATCAGAAAAGCAGAGGTTGAAACTTGTGGGCGTCCAGAATACAAAGAATATTTCCCTACCATATTTAAGACAAAATACCCCCTTGTACACCCCCCCTGTACAACTCTAGTTTTGACCTTTGCCCATGGAGAAAGTTGCCTAGGTTGTGGGAGCATGTAGAAACTACAGAAGTGTGAATTAGATGATGGAATATTATGCAGATTGTTATGGTATGAACATCTCAGAGTTTTTAGGGTTTTTAGTAGATAAAGGGTTTTAGGGTTTAAGTAGATAAAGCAGAAAACACCAAGATGGAGGATTACTGTCCTTTTCTACCTTCTTCCTTCTTCTTCACCTACTCCATATTTTGCAGTGTTGGTAGCATGAAATAATTTGTTAAAAATTGCCTCAGTGGAAGGCTGTTTGTCCAAGTATTCATAAGGCATTGTTAGAAAAATAAAAATAATGTATAATTGGTTGCTGTGTCTATAAAAGGGTGGTGGATTTTTTGTACCATAACTTTTGCATCTCCTCAGCTTCATGCTATGCAGCCAATTTGTACTTTACTGGTAAGACAGCAATAAACAACCTCGAGTCTGAGAAGATTCAGAAGTCCCGTTCATCTCTTATTAGCAGCAAGGATTTACTCCCCCATCCAGGGAGACTGGGGGGTCATCCACCCTCTCAAAACTGAACCACCAGCAATGTTTACACCTCTATGAAATATGGCAGAAAGGAGCTCAATGCCTTTAGCAGAGAAAATGAAGACCAAAGTAGATTTTTTTTATGAACAGAGCATAGAGAAATGATATTTAAGGTAAGGGACAATGCAACAGCAAGAATCAATGTATGTAAGATTGACAGGCATAAATATAAGATAGTAAAAAGAGGGAATCTTCCCCAGGGGAGCAAAGTAGCTAAACAACCCTCTCATATGAATACTGAGGACAAGAGATGAAATATTTCTTGATGGAAAGATCAACTACATTAAATTCAGCAAAATTATGCATCCTTGACAACTGATTTTCAAGAGAAGTCTGAAACAAGTATAATAAAGTTATTGTACATGAGAAGAGAAACCATAAAGATCTGTGAGTAAAATCATAAGATCAATTGTTGTTTAACTTGAGGGAGGATACCTAGAGGTGGAATCTTGAGTTCTCATTTGAAAAAGATTGCTGTAACTTTCTTGCAGGTGTACCCTCTTCCATTGCACATCGTCTGTAATGTCTACTGGTGTCTTTTAGAGGCTGACTTAATAATAGCAATATTTTACCTTTCTAGCTTCCGGTCAGGTTTCTGTCCAGATTGAACAGGAGCTCTAGAAAGTGGAAATCAGAATTTAGTTTTTATTGGTTTTAGTTATTATTCTTAAGTTCAACAGTTAAGGAGTTTTAGCATTTGCTAGGTATCAGATATTAAAAACAAATGTAATTAAATTTAGTCCTCCATTTTTCCTAGTAGTATATCTAGTGGTATTTCCATTATTAGGAACTAATTCCATGGTTCTTTATGTCCTAACTGACTCGGATCCCTTTTGTCATTTTTCTTCCATTCTTTTTTTATTTTGGATATGGCATGAGTTCCTTGTCACTTGTAGCAATCAATCCCTTGCACTGGGGTTATCTAATTCAAAAAGATGTTCAAAATCCTTGAACTCTTCCATATCCATGTTTTTGGCACTGAAGTTCAAGGTTTTGAAGGGATTACAGAGTGGCGAAGGTTCTTCGAGCTACCCTTGCTGTCATAGCAACCCACAAACTTCATAGAGGGACCAAGCATGATGTGAAAGGTCTCTGCAAGAGCCCCCATGAGCTGGGTGGAGAGAATGGAAATCTCCCACTCTGGCACGCAGAAGGTGAAGCTGAGTGCTCTGTCTGATTTGCATAGCCACCGAGGTGCCCTCTCTGTAGCTGGGGACCCTGGCAAGCATTCATTACAATATAATAATCTTGTAAAGAGCTGCTGGTTTTATCTGCTTTTTTCTTCTCTGAAGAACCAGGTGCTTTAATTTATTTAACAGCAGAAATCAAGAAGACATACTTATTTAACCTAGGTTTAATGCATGCTCTACACTCATTATTAAACTCTTAAATGAAGCCAGGAAAGGCTTTTGGGTGCTGTGTCCTGTCAGGCTTGACCTCCACCAGCACAGAAATCTGCCATCACCCATCTTCAGTTTTCACAAAATAAAAACTCAGTAGGAAATAATAAGAAGACACAAAAGAAGAAGAAGGAGAAGGCCCTAAATGAACATATGGCAAAGGTGACTTACTTCAGAAAAAATGCAATAGTACAGGCTGTTGAATAATTTCTAAAGAGACTGCTGCCATCAGCTTTTAATGTTAACCTGCCACATACTTATATATTTTATGTCCTGAAGCTCTGCATCTGGACAATGGCATTTTGCTCCGAATGTTTATCAGATATTGGTGCAACAACCACCACAATAATTAGCTTTACTGGATCATGTTACACAATAAAACACATGTCACTGGGCAAAGCCCTGGAAGATATCCTTTATTTACCTAAATAGGGACTAATCTAGGTGGTAAAATTAGTGATTATTGTCTTATCTCAAAAGCTGTTTAGGTGTGCATCTGCTCTCTGGATGCAGTCACTAGGATTTACTATAACATACTTTAGTTCATCAGGCCATAGTGGGACTTTTTCTCTTGAAGTAGCACTTGATTTATTTTTCAGACACAACAATGAACACTGAGCATCTTCTCCACGTCCCCTGTGCTCAGAAGCATATCTTCCCTTTTGTGCTGATGTGCTCACTTGCCACCTGAGGCTTCTCCCTTATGTCCCTGTTGATGAGTGTATGGGAATAAAGGGAAACTGGGTGCTAAGGAGGGGTGCTTCTGCTTTCCCAATCACATAAACACATTCCTGTTATTTTTATACAGTCCATATATATTGTTTAGGGTGCATGTAAGTAGAAGGATGGGAAGTTCCTTGTTAAAGAAAATTGGAATAAATAATAAATACAACTTCATGAAAATGACCCAGGGGAAGACAGGAGCTCTAGGAAGAAATGCAGTGAACTGCTGCCTGCCAGCCTGTTTCAACCCTTTCTGCCCCTGAAAATCAAATAGCAGAAGGACTGCAGCTCAAAGATCCCCAGGTCCTCTGGGAGCTCTGCAGACTGCTTGTCCAGGGCTCCCACATCCCTGGCAGCCTGACAGCAGCACCACCTACGTTATGAATATTCTCGTTACACACAGTCCTGGCCTTTCTGTCTGCCTTGGCTCCATGGCACAGATGCTTCCTTGTGGAATGCGAGGTCTCATCTCTGCTCCCCTCTCGGCATGGATGGAAGGGAGGAGAGTGGGATTTGGGATCCCTGGGGAGAGACCAGCCTTGCTGGCACAGAGGCATTGCAGTTTTGTGGTGCTGCACCCCTCACCTCTGGGCAGAGAGCCACAGCCTCCCAGCCAGCTCTAGAATTGTCAAATTACTTCATGCAAAGTCATCACAATCCCCCTAAACTCTGATCTTCTCTTTATCAGGTTTAGCTGCAAAATAAAACAAAAAAGTAAAAAATAAAAACACAAGACCTAAGCATTATGTATGCCCTAATTATCTCATTCTAGTGAGTATTTTATTCCTTGTCTGGTCAGAACATTAATTATCTTCATAAATGCAGCAAAAGTGAAATCCTAAATACCCATGACTACAGAAACTGTACAGTGATCAAGCTTAAATGAACATATAAATTTTATTAATGGATGCTTTTAACAACTCCATATATTATAAATCAAACAACCCCCCCCCCCTATTTCCATCTTTGAAAGTTGCAATGAAAACACTTTAACTTTATTGAGGATAATTTTTATTAAGTTTAAAAGTCCTTTTTTGCAGTAATTAGACTGTTACGGGAATAATATTGTCTGGTTTGTCATGAAGCACTTCAGCTTGTTAAGTAAGTTAATAAATGACTATATATTAATCAAAGTGACAAAGCTATGAAGAGCTGAGGAGATGAGACCATTCTGGTGATAATATTAATTAGTATTTAATTAGAAACTTAGAGGCCATAAATAAAAAATCATGGGAGAGATACTTATGCAAATTGCTTTGAGTTGTATTTGCTTTAGGAAAAATCCCTTCCTCCCTTTCACCGTTCTCCCCTTTCTCTTTTTAATTTCTTTCCACATTGTACATAGCAGAGTTGCAGTGATATCACATGGATATAAATAAGCCCACACTGAGTTTCATTTTTCTGAGTTGGGGAGGTCTGCATTTGAATTGTGTTTTTCCCTCTCTAGCTTGAATGGAAGATAATTTTCTTCTGATTCCTAATTTCTAGACAAGTAGAAAGAACCTGAGAATGGCAAAGGGGTGGGACTCCTATTTCTGCTATTTTACTCAAGATACCCAGCACCTTTCTCTAAGGAAGAATTTATGTCCCCATGATACTGCTGCAGCAGTATCTCTGTACACAGTAATGTCTTCTGTTCACAAGCAGGAGACTCATTCATTATCTCACAGACCAGAAGCAGTGGCTGCAATTATAGCTCTTTTGTTTTTTTCTCCACACAAGGTGCTCATTTCTAAAGGGATAATTCCTGATAACAAAAGAGATAATATATCACTTTGGTCGGTATTTCAGGCTGTTTTCTTGCAGAGCAAACTTTATTATTTGTTACACTTACACAAGAACATTACCTGCAGTAAACCTGTTTTTTCTATTCACCAGTCTGCTTCTGTCATGGTTCATTTATGTGTGAACATGACTGACTGAAGCCAATGTTATCCACAACTGACAAGTGCCAGACCTCCAGTTCAATCAGCCCCTTCTTTAAGATAATGTCAAGGGTTTGAATTAATGGGACAATAAAGTGGAGAGAGAGACAATCAGAGTGAAATTGATCCAATTCTTTGAATATTAAAGGGATTCTACCCAGTAACACCCCACTCTTTTTTGCTCTCTGTATTCAATAGAACTTAAACAGATCTAAACCTGGCCTTCAAGGAAATGTGTGACTGACACGAAAATGCTGAAGTTTTACAGTGGTTTCTTCAGGTATTTCCTTCCTAAACATTTCATTGCACTGTAGTGTAAACCCAAGATAAAAAACACCTGGTACCCAGGGTTTTTTGGTTACTCTTAGTGATATTTAGACTGAAGAGCCCAGTGATGGCAAAAATTTGTTCTTGTTTTCATTTTATTTTGTATTTCTTTAACAAGTAATTTGCATCTGTTAATAAAATTAAACCTGATAAATGAATGAGGCAGCTCCTTTCAGTGATGCTCCCAATTCTCATTTCCAATATAGCAAACTGAGTTCCTGAATATATTTCTTTACATTAAATCTCCACAGAACACTGCAGTTAACACAACTACTCCATGAAAATTACCAGCTGCTTCTGTGCTGCAATATATATCAGTTCTGGAATTTATTAACATATTTTACTGAACTTCCAGAAAATAAACAGCTGAGCAGGAGTCACTAAGGGCTAAAAAGAAATTGTAGGTTCTTCAAACATTAAGACAACAAACCTTTATATATTTCCTTTCCTCCATCTCCTAATTAATAAGCCCCAGATTTACATGTGAACATCTATCTAACCTTTTTTTTTTGTTTCTGGTAGATTGAGGACAATCTACATATTTCAGTATTCAGAAAGTGTCAGGGTTTTTTACTTCTATGTCACATTTCCCAGCCACCATTTACTTTACATATGGAATGACCCAAAACCCCCAGATTTATTACCTTCCTTCTCCAGCACAAACTCAAAAGTAGGAGGCCAAGCCTTCAGTGTGGACCATGAGCTGCGTGTTGGCTGGTTCTGTGGTTATTTTAGTATTTTGTAATTCTTCTGTGAACCCAGTAAAAAGAGTAACATGTTCAGTAGCCTCTTTTTTTCCTTGAAGGTGCTGGTCTTCTTGGGGATCTAGCAGCCCTGGCTGGTTTGCCTGGAGCAGCATGGCCACAGAGCTGAGAGATCTGAAAGTGCTCACCACAGTTCTGCAATTTCCACCTTTTCCCATGAAAGAATACGGGGTCTGGAGTACTCTGGAAAAGAAAAAAAACTAGAAGGAAGATAAAAAGTGCTGGAGTAGCTAGCTGTCTTTTGAGGTCAGCCTTGGCACCCTCCCACACATTCCTAGCATAATCTGGGTTTGTGTGCAATGTGGTCAAATACAGGTTAATACAGCGTAGGCCTCAGAAACAAGATTAGAAGAGGATTTGAATGTACTCCACTGAGCCCCTAATATCCCCATGGATGTTGGACTGTAACAGACAGGATTAGATATGCTTCAGTGGTAGGGATTCTTTGTACACATGATATTTTGGAAATTTCCCTCCCCTTTTATGGCTTTTTCTGTAATCTTGTATGATCATGAGAATTCTTATTCTAGAAGACCTGGTGCTGTGTGGTTCTCCACAGATAATGATTTAACTTCTCATATTCTTGCTCAGCTCATGAAAGGCATCTATGATGTAAGTCATCAGAAGCAGGATACTGAGCTGGGTCCTGCAGATCTGTAAGTAGCAAATTTTCTGTCTCCTGGGCTCAGTCTGGGTCTTTCCATCAGCACAGGCAGCCTTCCAGAAGGAAGCATGTTGGTTATGATCAGTGTGGTCATACACTGTGGATCCCTGGAGGTGTTCAAGAAATGACTGGACATGACACTCAGTGCTGTGGTCTAGTTAACAGCTTGGTGGCCAGTCAGAGTTTGGGCCTGATGGTCTTGGAGGTCTTTTCCAATGTAAATGATTCTGTAATTCTATGACTTGTTGTGTACATTCATAGTGTTCTCAGTTAGAGGGGCTCCATGAATTTGGACCTCTTCATAAGCAGCACACATTTAGGGGGTTTATATATTTGGGTACAGAACCTCAGACCACTCTTGTATTATGATTCATTGATTCATTAGTAGGTCTTTCAGAATGGCTGCAATTGAGATAGATACTTAACAAGAAGTAGAAATAGATACTTAACAAATTTAACCCTACTTAATTTTTTGGTGAAGCCACGGTCTATGTCTTTTCAACATAATAGGGAGAAGAAGAAAAGTGAAATCAGAGAAATAACCTATCTTTAGTGTATTACTTAGGTACAGCTGCCTTCAAACAGAACTGAATGTTATGGCACAGCAAGTACCTCCCAATCCCATATGCCTGTGTTAGTAGAACTCCTCTAATTACAAGAGTACAAAATTTTATACAGACAAATAAATTATACCTTTCCTGACTTTATGTATCCACACTGATGTCAAAGATTTGTAATTACCTTTCTGGTTCCAGAAAACATTTCAGTATACAGTGGAATTTGGCAAGCTTCCATGGTTTAAAATCTTATTGGGAGAAAACACCTCGTGTGCAACACATGTAATTGCATAAGAAAGTGCATGTCTTTTCATTTGTTAGTGTTATTTCATGTTTAAGTTTGAGTTTTGTGAGCATGGGAGGATGAAAGCAAAATCTGGAATGCTTCAGAAAAAGGAAATAAACAAGGTAAGCTCTCAAGTCCTTCACTTCTGTTCAGGCAAATGATAGAAGAGATCTGGATACACCACCAAGCAAAACCTGCTTTTCTGCAGCTGCCCTAAAGTTTAAGGTAACCAAGGCTCATTAACCTCACCAGGCGGAAGGTTTGATACACTGATCACTGAGTGATCACACCAGGGCCGGGACAGGGTCTGTTTACATCAGGAACTGCAGAAGCATTTCAACACAGACATCCCTGTGTGCTGTTATGCTGGAGAAATTGAAATACTGAAAATGGACAGTTTCAGTTCCTCTTTGTAGTGTTTCTGCATTTTCCAGGATTTAACCAGTGAACTCTTCTAACACCTCTTAGAAACAGGCAGAAGGCAAAGTCCACACACATGGCTCCCACATCTGAAGGCTCTGTGTGCCCAGCTGCATGCCTTCTTACTCCATTGCTCATCCATGTATGTGTATGTATGTCACAGTTCAGAAAAGTCAGCCTTTATCTCTCTGCTACCAATTCCAATTATATAGTGATGGGCTAAAGTGGCATCCCACTAGTCAGTACGTTGGGATGTTTTGTGTGTTTACTGATTTTTCCTGGTCTGATTTTTACTTGTGCTGTGAACACAGTGAACAGTGTTCGAAGGTTGGGCAAGAGCACATAGAGATGTAGCACAACCACACAGTCCCAGACCTCACCTTGCCTTGATAGGTCCTGGGGGAGGGAGGGGACCCTGGGGGAGAAGTACAGGGTCTCCCTGGTCACATGTACCTTAAACAGGTTCCCCAGTGGTTGTTTGTATTCCCCTGCCTGGGAGAATGGCACAGTGGTTGTCCTGTGACTTGGGTAGTTCTTGAGCAATACCCTGGCCATGCTGCAGGGAGAATAAACATCTCAGAACATCTACCAGATATTGTTCCATTTCCTTCCCACAGGTCTCGCCGTAAATGCTTGTTGCAAGAATTCCCCATTGCAACATCCACTGTCATGTTAGGAGGTATGCCAAGCCTTTGTTATATACACTTTTCCTTGCATTTTTTTTAGTTTTATTTTTACATAATCCTTTTCTATACATGCGCTTGAATTTGCTCCCCATTCCCTGCATATGCACAGAGATGGGAGGAAGAGTTTGTATCCACTCATAAAGATGAATTTCAGGCTCCTGATTTCTTCCTAATCACTGCATTTCACAAGCTGAAGCCTGGTGATTGGCTAGGTAAGACAAAATATAAAGGAAAATGCTGAAAGTGTGAGGTGAAAATTCTGAAGGGTGAGAATGCTTGCTATGGAATAGACTCAGTGGGGGAAAAAAAACAGTGGAAAATGGGCGGTGGAGGCATGTTCCAGGAATACCTCCAAATTGCCTTCTTGGAGGCAGAGGAGCACTTGAGGAAGTCACTAGCAATCTGGAGAAAAACAAGTTCTGAGAGTAGGAAGCACTGGGTATGGTAAGCCTGCTTCCAGTGGCTGGCTGGTGGTCCTGAGAGATGCGAGCTGGTAGCAAAGGTCTCTGCCCAGGTGCCCAGTGCCCATCCAGCCATGTGAGGATGTTGAAGAGACTCTCCACATCCACCTCGTCTTCGCCTGTTGCAGGCAGCACCACGTGCCAAGGATGAGCTGGGGGTGCTGCCTGACTCCAGTCCTGCCCATGTGATTTGATATGACATGCATTTAAAATCACTGCAATGATATGCAGTCTAACCCCAGGTTAGGGTATGTCTGTGGTGGAGTCACCATGAAATATTTTACATTTCTGAAGACAGCATTAATAAGAAAGTAGAGGGCAAGTTATTAGCTCTTTAAAGTTCAAATAAAGCTTTTCTAAACCACATCAGATAGAGATGGGCTTGAGTAACACTATTTGTACTTTTTAATTTTTTGTGAACTCCCAAGGTATCTTGTTCTGGGCTTCTCTACCCTAACGGGTCATCTGAGACCCAGACACCCCTTCAATTTGAAGAATAATCTCTTAAAGAAGACTAAGAGTGTCTTCCTTTTCTAAATATTATTATGAATTCTATTTCTTTAGTTTCTTCATCTATAAAAGAGTAGTATTATTTTCTTCACAACCTATTAGGGTTCATTAAGGCATGAGCGTGCATGTATTTAGCTATACAGTGCAAGGCCATATTAATATTAAACTAATTCCTGATCCATTTTTAGGTGTGAAAACTCCCCCTTTTGCTCCACTAGGGTTGCCCAAAGTTGAACAAAGGTGAACAAACACAGCTCATTCTCACAGTAAGTCGGGACCTTGGTACTAAATTCAGCAGGGTTATGGCAGACTGTGGCTGTGTGCCTTTGCAAGGTCTAATACCCACCTTTGTTTGGAAAAGTTGCCTGTAACTAACAGAGCTGAGGTCTGTAGGAATCCAAACAAATAATTCAAAACCACAGTAGCTTTCATAAGGAATAATCTTCTTTCTCTACATTTTAAGAGACCTATGAAACCCCAGAGAAGCCTAGGAGATGTTTCCTCAATAAACTGAACTATTCTAGAACAATTCTGAAGCTTTTCAGTTTTGACTCAACTCTGACCCTTATTTGCCAGCACTGCAGGACACTGATCTTGCTCACAATGAGAGAGATTTCTTTTTCTGGTGTGAGGAACCATCACACCATAGCAACTACTTTTCTCCTCCAAAAGAATGATTGCAATAAGGCAAAGCTTATAATCATTTGCAGCAGCCTAAGTGCAAACCATTTCTAAATTTTCAAGAGCAATCACTGCATCTTGCAGGATTGCTGGCTGTTAGTTTAAATACCAGAGATGTTCACTGAGAAGGTGGCTGTGAAAGCGCTGCAGTAAAACATTCTTTTTCTAAAATCTTTCATGTTGGTGAGAGGAACCACTTTAAGACACTCAGGTCTTTCTGCACATTGATCCCTATTCTGAGACCATCACCAAGGCTTTGAATGCTCTGGCAGAATTTTATTGATGGTCAAGATAAGTAGGTTGAAATATCAGTGTATTTCTCTTACTAGCATTAGGAGGGCTGATATTATCATCCCAAGGGTTGGAGCCAGATTTGGACCCTGAAAAGAGAAAATATACAAAGCAAAAACTCCCGTGCTTTGGGAATTAATCCTTGGAGGACTGTCTCAGCTACTGAGTCTAGCTGAGCTGCAGGCAGGCTTTTCATAGAGGATTCCCAGTTCTGACTCATGGCTGTGGTGCTCATGAACGTGTGAGCTTTACCTAACCAGAAAATGTAGTACTCTCTCCTCTGCAGGCTTAGGCTTGACCCTTTGCCTAAATGACCTATGATCCTTTGCCTAAATGACCTCATGACCACATGAACCCTCTCTCAGTGTCTTGAGGGAGGGATTCACAGTGACAAAGGCTGTCACATACAAACCAGTAACTGCCACCTCTCTGGGTATGGCTTAGATGAAATACGTTACCATGAAGTTACATGTGGTACCCAGCCAGCTGCAGAGTCTGGCAGTGCTGGGGAGAAGCTTCATGTCAACTCAGAGTTGCCCAACACTGTGAGATTTGAAGGCTTTCTAGCTGCAAATGTTGATAAATATATACATATACTTTGATAAAATAGTTCTTGGCAGAGACTCTTAGCAAATATGATTGATTATTGTCAATCTGGCATTGAGTAAGGGACTGTCTCTTATGGTATGAGATGAATACATATTCCAGCTCTTAAGGTTCTGGCTTACACATATAAGAAGCTGACTCCATAGCAGATCTGCTCAAAGCATTACTGAAACTAAAGCCTCCAATGAATACAGCTTTCTTGGAAAACAAAGCTGGAAGCAACAAGGAGATCAGACTCTGCTGCCTCAGGCAAATGCATCAAATTTATTGGTTCATAAACAGATTAAGCAAGTTGTAAAAACAGGTATATGTCCCAAACAGAATGAATAGATATCAGAATACTTCAAAAATCACAACAAAAATATGCTGCTAATTCCTTGCTCAATTTTTTTCCCAGGTATTGTTACCAGGCATTTGTTTTAATGTCAGTATTTTCTCTTTGTTGACACTGTTTTCCATCTTGGCATTAAACCACTCTGCTTCCCAAGATATTTGGCCCTGTCCCTTTCTCCACTAGCAAAAGGCAAGAAGCTGGGAGTCTGGCCCTTAGCATAGGTTACCACTGCCCTGGCAGTCCCAGGAGCCCCCCTCTGCCAAGCTCCCATCTGAACTCCTTCCTAAACAGAGAACTTATGTACTCATTTCCAGATGGGAGTTCTGCAGTATTGCACCCTCTGACATTTAAAAGATATTTCATTGTAATGACACCACTAGGCTAAGGTTGCATGCTTTTTTTCACAGGCCTGTTATATTATTTTATGCTCAGCTGAGGGTCTTAGGACTTTCTTTTGTCACAGCCAACAATCTTATAGCAGAAATGTTTGTGAGTGAGATGCAACAGCAAATCAAACACCACATCTGTTAGTTCCAACCACAATTTCATCTGGTCCCTCCTCTGAGATCCTGCTACTGCCAGCAGTGCTTCCTACACCTCCAGCAGCCCCCAGCCAGCCCACTGTAATTTCTCATTCCTAATTTGGACAAAGAATGTCTTCACAAAAATAGCAAGAGGAAGCCTAGATTACTGACTGCATTTTTACACTCCTTTCATTACCATTTGCAACCTTTTCACCACACACACCTCCCCTACCTCCTCCTTTGCCACATTAACATGCATTCCATTCCTCCCCACATCTCCCACTCAAAAATACTTTTGTCACCAAACTGATGGCTATTACCACAACTTGGAATTTGTATTTTTATTGTATAATCAAAGTTCATAAGTAACCTCACACAAACCATTCAGCATATACTAGATCTAGGGAAAAATGTTTCTCCTATGCCACAGAAATTTAAAAAAAAATAACCCAACAAAAAACCCTATACCCAGCCTGCCTCCTCAGATTTCCATTTCAAATATATATTTTAAAACCCAAAAGCACAAAAAACCCCCACCACACAAACACCCCTACAAAATAATAGAAGAATGTCTGCTGCTGAAGACGTTGAGCCACACTCAGCTGGAAAGTTGTTTCCAAAAATTTTTGAGTCCACTAGGAATGAAGTAGCCCCTGGAAAGAATAAGGTTAGGATCTCAATTATCAGGGGCAGCTTTTCTCTTCCATCCAGTGTCAGCCTCATGGCTCAGAGCAGAGCAGAAAGAGAGAGGGATGGGGCTCCTCACAAGGGTAAAGAAAAGGTAAAGGCAAGGAAAATAGACATCTGGAAACTTTAACAGATACTATAAAAATGAGTCTAGAATCACTCTGCTTAGGGCTGCCTCCTGCATGTTATGTTTTTTTGACAGAAATGTGAGAGGAAGGCAGAGTCCTGCAGCACTGGGATGACAGGCACTGTCAGCAAGGAAGCATTGGAAAGTCCCACCTGCACCACCTTGTCCCAGCCCTGCCAGCAGCAGCAGGGCTCTCACCACCTGCCAGCAAACCTCAGCTATGTCTCTTGCTCTGTGGGCCCTCAGGCAAGAGCTGCATCAGGGTTTGCCATCAGCTGCATCTCTGGTGGTGGCTGTACCCATGGCATCCACCCTGGAGCTCACAGGTTTCATGTCAGTGTCACATTGCAACATTGCCACAGGAGCCTTGTGTGGGCACACAGGAATTAAATCACTGCAGAGGCTTATATGCATTGGCCTATGACACCTCTGCAGACATAGACTGATGTTCAACCAGAGTGCCCCAGAGGCACAGACATTCCCTGATGCCTGTTGGGACCCCTGCCTGCTCTTTCAGAGACACTTCATCACCCAAGAAAGCTCCCTCAGCACCAGTATCCCCTCAGAGAGTCACACACATACAAGCCATACCTTCACCTGGAGGATCAGGGCTTCCCTCTAGGATCAATATCTCCCTTCAAGATGATGGTGGTGGGTGTGTGCTGTCTGCCTCTTTGCTGAACAAGCCAGCAGAGTGGGCTCCAAGCAAGAAGCCTATCTCTCTGGGGATTCACCTGCTAAACACAGGTCAGGGGTAGCTGACACCCCGGGCAGGGACTTGTGACAAGCTTGGTGTCATTAAATACAGGTGCATGACTGTATGTAGCAGCATGCCTTCGGCCCTGTGGCCTGAGGTGTCAAGTGGGGCCTTCATTAGTTTACAAGGGATTGCTGCTGAAAAACATATCAGCATCAGCCCTGTTCCCAGCATAGCTTCATTGCTTCTTCCTTGCTTTGATGTGTTGAGAAACCTGACATGAAAAAAATCAAAGAGCAAATTGTCACACTGTAAAAGCAGGAGGACTTCTGGGCTGTCTAGTCTCCTCTGGGTAACACAGACTGTTATGTTTCCTCTAGATGTTGTTTCAGCTCTGAAATCAGGACATATTATGCATCCAAGTGCACAGTGCCTGGTGCATGGGGTACAGGGGCNAAGCTGTTTTCTTCTTAATATCTTCACACACCATTGACAAACAGCTTATCACAGGCTAAGCTTAAATGAGAGCAAACAGGATGCTGTCAGCTGCTCTGGGTAGGCACCCATGGGGATGCTGTTACTCTGGGGCAGATATGTGTCTCCCTGCTTGGGGAAGGAGGTGCTCCACATAGTCCATAGGCAAGAGCATGCTCACAGCTTATAATCAAGAAACAGCTGATGTGGTCTATCTGCATGCCCAAAATTGCTCCAGAAGAGCTTAGTACTGGAACTGTATTCCAGGCAGAGATTTACCCTGGCGCCAGGGGGGATTTAATTTCTCTTTTTGTTCCCTGTCTGTTGCCCCTTCGCCCTGCCCTGCACAGTATGAGACTGTATCCAATTCCCCAGTTTCAAACATCCATGAAGGTGAGCACAGCACTGGTAATGCATGAGGCCCAAGCAGCCATGGGGGAGAAGGGATGGAAAGGGAAGGTACCGATGCCTCTTTCTGGCTGAAGATGTGTGCCACTAGCCTTCCCCATCATGTGAGCCACCATGCAAAGGTACAGAATAGCACTCAAAACAAGGTGTGCTTGCATCAGCCCACACACCTTCACAACATATTCACATACAGAGCTATGTTAACACCAGTGTGTCACTAGGTATCTCATAAACACAATACAGACTTTAAAAAGCAGAGATTAAGCTAAATAATTTAGAGCAGTTACATCCTTCTCTGACTGTGCAGGGCTGTTCCTTACAGTTTGGAGCTGAAAAACACCAAATTATGGGCTTCACACATGTTCTTGGCATATTATTCTTCTTTCACAGGCAGGAAATATTTTTCTAATCTTCATCTAAATTTGCTCAGATGCTGTTCCCACACTGCTGATAACAAATCTTTGGAAACTAGTACTCTGCAATAACTGCTTTGTAGAGTTCCCTCTTCAAACTGCAAGCCTGGATTGTGGTGAGGGAAAGATCTTGCCTCAGAAGTGTGCCAGCACTGCAGGGACATTACTATGGCAATCAGTGCTGAGACCAGCCACTCCTGCAGCCACATGTGGGCACAGCAGTCTGACAGCAGTTTGACTTCAGTATAGCCAGCAGGATGCCACAGCAACATGAAACTCAGCATGAAAGCCCTGGGTGAGCAGTGAGGTTCACAGCTAACCTGGTTTTGGTCTAATTGAAATTAGTCAAAGTCATCACAGATACCATCAAAGCAAGAGAAGCACTGAAGAAATGCCCCTAGGAAGGAGGCTAGCCTGTTCCAAATCTGACAGTGATAACTTTCTGGTGAGGAAAAGGATGTTGCTAAGAAACATAGAGAAAAAAATTGCTGATTGCTTCAGCTTAAAAACCCCACAATGAAATAGTGCATTGCTTTGATGTTTACTCTTGTCTTCCCTTCTTCCCAAGATATCATAGCTATTTTGAACTAGAAGATAGAAGAGTTACAAAAGGGAGAGATTTTCTTCACAACTTTTGCCTTTTAGAAAACAGACATTTCTGTATTCTTTTAACACCTTGTTTTAATGTCTGTTTGGTTTAAAAACCTGCTTTTGAAAATGAAAGTAGACTTTTGGAGGGTTAATATTAAGGATTCCATACTTAGTCTCATATTTCCATTGCTGTTAACCCAGACAGAA
Organism: Lanius collurio; assembly: GCA_020086605.1. Taxonomy (NCBI): domain Eukaryota; kingdom Metazoa; phylum Chordata; class Aves; order Passeriformes; family Laniidae; genus Lanius; species Lanius collurio. The sequence goes on from JACBWW010000008.1 coordinate 17,658,888, forward strand.
TGACTTTCATAGTTTCAATAATGGCTGTCCTTCAGCAAGCTAAAATGCAGGTAAAATCCTGCTAAACGTTGAAACTCTGACAGTCTCTCTCCATGTTGAAAGTATAAAGAAAGGATAGATGATGCCTTTGTAATTTTCCTAAATAAACTGGAATAACTTTAAATTTTATTTTTCTTCTCAACCTAAAATTATTCATCTCTCCCATGGAGAAAGGTTGCAAAGGAACCATTTTGGTAAGGAAACAAACTTTAAGGGTAAATGTATGGGATATTTTTTGCACCTTTCTAGAAGACTCATGAGTCCTTTCTGTATTTCTGTGGATTCTTCAGAGTTTGCTGTTTTATTTCTGTTCAGTCCCAAGCTGAATTTCTCCAAGCAAGGACAACTGCCAGAGCTGCTCAGGATACCACATTTTCTAAGAGGTATCTATGCTGTCCACATTTTTAGTGACAGAGCAGCTGAGAATTTTCCAGAACTGGCCATGGGAGCTCTGGCCCAGTCTCCTGGGACAACAATAGTCTTAAAGCCCTACAGTTAAAGGCAGTAGCATAGGTTTTTCCAAAAACCCAAGCTCTTCCCCTCAGACACATTTCTCCCTCCATAAAAATCCAAACTCCCTTCCTTCAGCTATAGCTTTTCAAATAAGGCATTAGTGGCCAGGAGAGTTTCAGTACCAAACCCCAAGTGAAAGTCACACCTACTCTGTAATGCAAATCAAAATACAATTTACAGACACAACTTCTTCATCAAACCACTTGGCAAACAATTCTTCATTCTGACATGCCTCTTACAGGCATGGGCGTAAAAGATCCCACAGTGACTGCATGGCACTGCAGCCTGTGACAACACACATTCAGATAACAAACATAATTTTTTGCAGCAGGAAAAAGATGGAGGGAGGGGAAACAAAATCATCCAGCTTTTCCCATCCAGCTCTGTGGTTCTAGTAAAAACACAACCTGATCCAGATTTCTGAAGTGTTTTGAATAAACCCTAAAAGACATGCAGCCACAGTATTTTGGAGCTCTGTAACAGCTAAGTAAAATAAACTGTGCTTCATGCCACAACATCTCAAAAGTTTGAGGGCTTGCATAAAAATAATCTAGGTACTTTAAAACATCTATGATTTCAGACCACCAAAACCTGAGAAAAGAAAATCTGCAGCAACCTGCCTCTTGCATTTTTCCCATAAAAATAAAAGCCTGTATCAATGCTGAATGCCAGCAGATTGTGCAGGCTAAATATGTGAAAGGAAAACCTTTATTACAGACTTGCACTTCAGAGCTTTTTGGAAGCAGCAACTCAGCAGGGTAGTCAATAAGACTTGTAAATCCATTTACTGCATGTTTTAGATCAATGTCTCTCTGAGCTCTTGTACAGCATTTCAAACCTGCTGAACACCTAAGACGTTCTTCTCCTGTGGCGCCTTTAGAATAAACCTCTCAATCATCAGAAAACATTGTGTATTTTCCTTCAGAGCCATGGCTTGTGACTGGTATTTTAAGCATTATTAAAGCTAAGGAGGTGAATGGTGAAAATAAAGCTGTAAGTAGATCTTTCGCAAGTTCCTTCCTTTCTCTCCATACTGTTGCTTTTTTCTTATTTTCAAACAAATGACTAATTCAATTTCTTGTTATTGTTCTTTTTTCCACTGCCAGGTCTTAATTGCAAGCCAGTAACACACTGACTGCATGGACAAAATTAACAAAGCATCAAAAATCAATAAAAATATGTGCAGCTTTTTACTTCAATTCTCTTACCCATGTTTGGCTTTATGACAAGTGATAGCTTGGCAAACATCTTACCAGGGTCTAGCTTTTCTTGTTTACATATAAATCTGCTGTTATTCCCCACTGTCCTTCAGTAACTTTCCTGAAGTTTTGCCCTGCATCCAGTAGGAATGTTTTGAAAACAACAGGGAAATTTGCTACAACAGCTGTGAGCTTTAGTCCCTCTCCTCTAGATCATAAAATTCCAATAAGGTGTTGGTCATGAGTTATTTTTGCCACAATGGTTTAAGGGTTTTTATTCACATGCTTACTTTGAGGGGTACCTTAAGGGATGAAGGAGTTACTGCTCTGCAGTATTTGAATATGTGCTACAGCTCAGAGTAAAACCACCAAATGCAAGCAAAGCTGTAATGTCCTCAGACTGATACATGTAAGCACCTATAGCTGTCTATATCAGCTGAACTGATTCAGATTATAAACTGTAAGATGCTATTAACTCAAGGCTAGTCTACACACAAAGGCAGTGTGGAGGGGCACAGGCTGCAGCCTGAGAGCCCAAAGCCCGGCAGCCACTGCCAGGGTCACTGCAAGCTGCTGACACCACGTGGGTGCCACGCCAACAGGTTCCCAGCCTGCTGCAGTCAGCTCTCAAGGAGCCCACCAGGAAAATGGAAATCACTCAGAAGGTGACTCTACAGTGAAGGTAGCCTGTGGGTGAAATTAGTGTATTCTGGAAACTGCTTTGTTACTTTGAATGATACCTACCATCCACTAGTGATTACTGGATTTGGATTACTGCTGCTAGCACACAACAAATTCATGTTACGTAGACCCACAGGTCTCTGAACAGCTGGTGCTGGTCTCCACTAGAGCTGGGCCAGCTTCTTCAATTAAATAACATATTTAATTTGGTTCCCCATATTACATCCACACACAGACTTCAGTGTTTTCATTATTTAGAATTCACTGAATAATGTATGGGAACATCTTGCAGACTGTGTACTTATTTGTGAATGCTGTGCCATAGTTACTGCTTGCTCAATAGCTGGACTGTGTGATTGGTCACCAAAGTCAAACAGAGTTTTTTATCCCCAGACCAAGTATTTTCAAGTCGCATGTTTCAAAAATGAGATAATCAGTCACATGTACTTTTTACCAATACCTATAACATTTCCAATTCTTTTGTACATTCTTAAGAAAATAAAATTTATATGTTCACATGTACCATCAATAAAATGTGAAACAAAACTGCAGTTGTAGGCAAATAAGTAAAGTCAGCTCTTAGCCTAGTGTCGGAATGCTTACTTAGGAAATGGGAAATTTGTGTTCAGCTCCTTTTCAGCCTGAAGGCAATGCAGTCAGATCCCTGTAGCTCCTGTAGGTCCATCCCTCCCCAGCTGAATCTTCCAGGTAGGGACATCCTTTGCCCTACACTTTGAAAGTTTTCTTCTTATAAGTCAAAATGATGAGTTTCCTGAAGCTGGAGGATGGCAACAAAAAAAACCCTAAAAACCCACTCAAACAGCAACAAACACAAAAACACACCAAAGAATTAAAAAAAAAAACCCAAAACCAAAAATAAAAACAGACAACAAAACAAACCCAAATCTAAACAAACAAACAAAAATCCAATTACCAAAACCACTAAAAATCAAGAAAATCTGATTTTGTAGCCTTGTGGCCTGTCTGGTGGGAGCTCTAGACCCAAGGCCCTTTTCTGGGGAAACCCCCTGAGCTGCAGCAAGGAGACAGTGGCAGAGGGTAGCACTGGCATGGTGGAAAACACCTTCCAAGCAACAAGACCTGCTCATCCCAGCATAAAGGTGGTCACTACACTCTGTGTCCTGAGGGGATGTAGAACACCCAGAGCACAGCTGTGATTCAGGCACTAGGGAGGAGCAGGGAGAGAGGAGGACATCTGGCATAATTTTTCCTGCCAACTGACTCCTGACTGCTGTTTAGCCAGTGTTATCCTCCCTATTGATTGACCAAGCAGGTCCTGTTTTGACTCTGAAACAGCCTGCCCATGATGGACACCGAGATTTTTAGATAGTATGTGGTCTACACACAAGTCTCATGTGCTGCATCTGGCCTCTTGGCCCTATTTTCAATTTCTTCTCTCTTCTGGAAATAATTCTCCTGTGACTCTCCTTGGCAGCAGAGGGGATGTGCAGCACAATGTGGGGCCTCAGAAGACCTGACAGAAATCTTACCTCCCACCAGCTCTCTGTGTGCTCTGGCTCTGAGTGTATTGAAGGGGACAGGGGAAGACTCCAAGGCCAGACACAAGGAAGGATGTGGGATGGTCTTTCACATTTCCAATGAAGAGTAAGGTTAACTTTGCAACAGATACCTTTCTGAAAGGAGGGAGAGGGTCTTCCAGAGCTGCTATAGAAGCAGAAAAGGCAAAGGTGAAGAAATGCCAGGGAGAAGCTGTGAAGGTAAATGTCTCAAGGAGAGGGAGAAGTATAAGCAATATTTGATGGGTACATTTTTAATATTAAAAAAAGCAACAAAACAGTGGAATGTGACAAAACGCAAATCCTGTGCAAGACCCCATGTTTCTAATAAAAGTTATTGATTTTGTAGATACCAAGGGTTTAGCCTCAAAAAATTACACTGGGTTCTGCACTATATCCTGTGCTTTGTTACCCAAAACATCCAACTGTAAGAGACAGTGATAGAGAGAAACAGATATCGAAAAACATGTTTGCATTTTTTCTCCAAGTGTGCTTGACTTATTTGAACTGCAAGGTACAACATGGTGTGAGTTTTTGTGTCTTGAATAACTGAACTCATACATACTTTCCACTGTCTATCTTCACCTGTGATATCCACTGAAAAAGAAATACTAAACATGAGGACAACACTGTGCAGCAGAAGGTGCTGTCAGAGGAGCAGAGCTACTGAGTGACTTGCCCTTGCAGCAAATCCATACTCCCAGAGATTTTCCAGTATCGCTCCCTATGTCATTGGGTGGGTTTGTTTTCACAGTCACATCTTTGGTTTATGGCATCTGGTCCCTCCTTCTGCCTCTCTGTTTTTCTCCATCTTTTTTTTCCTTCTTCATCTTGGCTTACATCTTTCCTTCTGCACTTTGGATTTCCCTTTGCTTGTTGTCCTTCAGAAGAACAGGAAGTGTCCTGTAGGGAATGGTTCAGCTTGTCTCATTTCTTCCTCAAAGGTGATGGAGGAGTCATCCCTTGGCCAAGCTGCCCTCCCTTATCTCCCAAGAGTCAGGAGAATAAGCTGGATAACCTCAGTTAAATACCTGCTTAACAACATCATTCAAATTTTACAAGACTAAATGGATTTTTGTACAGACCCTAAAATCTCAGTGTAATGCAAGCATGGTAGTAGCTGATTCCCTTCTCCAGGGCTGCAACTGAGCAATAGCCAGAAGAGACAGTGGCCACCTCTGAGCTGTTGCTGTGGCCAAGGACCACTTTCAGATGAATGTCTCAGTAAAAATGGGGAGTGAAGGGCAAAGGAAACATCCCAAAACACTCCTCATTCTGCCTCAGAGATAGTGGAAGAAATCCCTTCTCCAGGGGTTCAGCACAATAGTACAATCACAACCTTCATAACTTCTGATGGTGAAGCTACAGTGACATTACAAGGCATATCAAACTTGATGGCAACACAGAGCCCAGATCTCCCTTTAGGTGGAGAAATCCCACCCAGCCACTTGCCACTCTCCCAGGATGCTGAAATGCATTACCTCAAGCACATTCCTCCTTTTTCACTGGCATTGAGATGTGTTTGTAAGTGCATTAAAATGCAAATACCCATCCAGGCCTGGATGGTCTCCAGCTAAGTTGGAGAAATCAGCACTAAGGAGCTTCTTGAGCAGAGCCACTGTTTCCCTTCATTTAGGAAAGTCCTGGAACATGACTCTGTGCACAGAGATACAGATGCTTTTAAATTGTCACCTGCACTTGGTTTTGTGACACAAGTGCACAGGAATGTTCCCAAGTTCAGGCCCCTCAAGACTTTCATTTGAAGACACCTCCTTGTATGTACCCATTTCCCATATGTAGGGCAAAACCCACCAGCTATTGAGAAGCATAGCTGACAACACTATACATTGAAATTAATAAAATTTGGAACTGGAGCAGCAGGTTCCAGCTAGTAATTGAACACAGGGCTCTGTCAAAAGGCAGGCCTGGTTCAGATAACCTTGGGTCATTTGTTCACAGAATCAGTGGGGCTGGGAGCTGAGGTAGTGACCATCACTTTTGGGGAAGAACACCATCCTCACAGCTCACCCACCCCATGGCACAGAAATTAGATGCTGCTGTGGCAGAGCTTAAGATCTGGGTGAGAACAGGCACTGCCAACCACACCTGTGCCTCTGGCATGGCTGGCTGGGCACTTGACGACATCAAGCTGTAGCTGACTCAAATATCCTCTCTCTCCAAGGATCACCAAAGCAAAATGCAGCATCAAGTCAATTTTCCAGTCCTGGACTCAAAGCAGCCTTTCCCTAAAGCTGTGTGCATTATGGATTCAGTCAGTTCACTGGTGACACTGAGAACCTGTTTTTTGTTACAAGTCAATCTAGAACAGTTAATCTTGTTTTTGTTAAGGGAGCACTCACAGTGGATTAAAATGTTTAATTCAACCTTGAAACAAGATGTTTCTTGGGAGGGAGTTGGAGGGGGGGAAGGAGAACTGTGTCTTTTTCTCAAAATTAGGTAAAAAAAGGTAGAGGGGGAGTTGAAAAACTTGCAGTGGCTGCCTTAACATGAAACAAATAAAGTTGCTTTGCAAGTAATTTTCCTTCCCAAATTTAATGCAGTTCCCTATTCAGCATGAGAAGAAAATTACTCTTTCTATGATTCATTCTCATGTGAAATTCAAAGGGTTTAAAAATGTGCTTGATTTTAGAAAGTTTCCTATGTTTCTACATAATTTTACAGCTCAGGCTAGTGTTCAGTCAGAAAGCTCAGCTCCAGAAAAGACTGCTGGGACTTGCTGGGCAAGGAGAGAAATCCTGAGGTACAGAGTGCCCTAACATTAGGGCCAGAGCGCAGCAGGGTGTGCAACCTCAGAATAGCTTGTGCAAGGCTGGAGGGGGGTGAAGAGGTGGAAAGAGAAAGAAAAGGAATGGGGAAGTTTAAAGAAACAAAGGATGTGTGAGAGGCACCACCAGAGATTCAGTGTGATTTTCCAGTAACCAGAATTTGCAGGAAGGGTCAAGAGGTGACACCCACCCACAAACTTCCAGCTCCTGAAACCTTCAGAGAATAGAGGGCTGGTGTGACTCAGGTCACAGATTCAAGGTTAAAGTTCTCATCTCTAAATAGCATGGCCATTTGAAGAATCTGTGTACCGATTTCCTGCCTTGATGATTCAAGAGTCTGTATTTCTGCTCTTTGAGGAGACATGTTCAACCATATGTGCTTCCACACCTAAGAGAAATTATGATTATGCTAAAAAAAAAACCCAACCAACTAAACCAGTTACATTACCTGTTACAGAAAATTACTAGCAATAATAAACATACTACATCACAGTATGCCTTTTAATGGCATACACAGATGTGTGCAGGATGTATCCCTGGTTTCCTCAGTCGTGAATACAATCTAAGAGCAGGAGCAGAGTTCACAGCCTTAGCCAAAACAGCCAACAGGCCTGAGATGGGCCTGAGGGTCAATGGTAACTGAAGAATGGGCAGAATGGCTGTCTCATCTGTGAATGACACTGTAGACACACCTTGTTTTTTACATCTTTGGTGTGTTAGAAATATGAGCTCTTGGACAAAATTTCAGCAGGAGGATGTGGTAAGGATCTGGGAAGGAAATTGTTGAGCAGAAACAGAGGATGAAGTCTGAGCTGCAAAAGCACAGCAGCCCAGTAATGCCAAACAGTGTTGCTAGTCAGGCTGGGCAGCTGCATTTGAGGCTGGGGGAGCCTCTTTCCCTGCTAGCACAAATCAGAAGGAGTACAGCATGAAAACATGATCACTCCCTGGGCCTGCAGTAATGTGAGCTCCATTAGGAATATAATTTTCCTCCAAAATTATATTCCTAAATTCTGTCCTACCTCCTTGACTAAAGTAAAAACTGGTTTGCCAAAGTCCTATTTGCATCACCCTCGCTAAGGGATTCTGTGCAAGTCACTGTGATACAGGTCTATAGCCTAAGTGAAAAACAGATGCAAAATATTTGATGTTGCAGCAGAAGTATAAATTTCAGGCAGTAAGAAATATTTCTTGATCCTATATGTGGACAGTATTTCAGTAGAGTAAACAAGAAAATATCCTGGAAAGTAAAGACTAGAATAAAACATGTCAAAAGCAGGGTCTCAAAAAATTGTTAGTAAATTCTCTGCTTCCAAGCAATAATGGGGAAACTACATCATCCCTCTGCTGTTGCATACAAAGAGTCCCTGTGTGGGATCAATGAATAGGCAAGTGCAGCTAGCCTTCTTGCAACTGCCTGCAGGTTAAGAATTTGGAAGTTGGTGGAAAATTTGAGATTGAGTCTGAACATTCACTTGCATCTGGACTTTAATATAACAACCTAAAGGAAGCATTGCTTTAAATTTTAATTCACGGTGAACTTGATGAAGAACTTGAGATGATCTATAGGAAAAGGTCAAAAAAGCTGTAAATGTTTATTTCCATGAGCTTAAATGAGTGGTTTCAATCCTGCTTTTACACTTTCATTTATGTTTTGACTCAGAGTCCCTGCAGAACCCTTCTAGGGCTTTTCTGTCCTAGGAAATCTTTAGCATACATGCACTGAAAGGCAATGTACTTGGCATATAGCCCATAAGGGACCAGAGTAGTGAAATCTGCAGGCAACTGCATCGTAATTGCTAACTCCAGCAAAACAGCAGAAAAACCAGCTGGGCAAAAAAGGGGAAGCTTGGACCCATTCAGAAACATTAACTCTTTTGGCAGAAAGGCTAAGGGCTATCCCTGCTTTCACTGACGCATAATGAAAGATATCCCAACTGTTGAGAGACTATGAAGAATACAATGGACAACATAACCTCATGTGGTTCATGCTAAAGACTGTGCAAAGGGGTTGTGCATCTGGGAAATCATCACACTGCATTACAACCACCTATAATTTGGGAAGGAAAAATTAAGAGAAGACAATGACAACAGACAAGCCAGATCATTATACGGTTTTCATGGAAAAGATATGTTAGTAGGTTCTGAGTCACTTGTGAACAGTGGCAGAGACTTCAGTGGCAATGGGTAAAAGGGAACATATTATTTGTCATTTGGGCTAGTTGGCTGCACAAATTGCAAAACACAGATGTGCCTGCCCTGCAGCATGTGTAGGAATAACTCACTAGGCATGCCTGAGCTTCAGCTGTGCTCACTCTAGGCTATTAGCAGCACTGCCAAGCTGTGTTTGAATACTGCCTAAATGGCTGGTGATTTCTGTGGCCAAACTACCAGAGTGGGAACCCAGAATCACGTCCAGTGCAGGAATTTGGAACCATTGTGTCTACAGCCAGCTGAAGTGTGCACCTTCATGCTTGAAGCTAGCTGCTAAAATGATCTGGTATGGGAAGAAAAATAATGATCGGTGTGATGATAGGGTCTAATATTAATAATGACATGTACTTGTACATCTGGGAAAGAGACATTTAAAATATATAAACTGCAATATGTTTGAACTACAAGAAGTTGACAAAAACCTCTCACAAAACCTGAGTTTAACCCTGGTCTGTTTGACCCAGCTGTGGGTCAAGTGTGGAGCTACTTCACACTGACATATGGTTCTTGTTCTCCTTACAGTACTATTCCATATTACTTGCTGTGTGCAGTTTCTTGGCTGAACTGAATTTTGGAGTAGTTACATAACATACAGCTACAAACTACCTCTCCAGTGACACCTACTTTTGCCTGAATCCAGCTCTTCCCAGTGGCTTGAGTGCTATTTAAAAGGCCATAGTAAGCATACTTGGAGAGCATGTGCTTTCTGGGGTTTAGACCCATGACAGGTGAATTCTTGGTTTAGTTTTCTCTAAATCCTCATCCTATTTTTTCCACCCATGCTCTAACACATGGAACTCCTGGTCTTTAAAGCAAAGCTAGTAACCTGCAATGCAGCAGGAAGAAGAAAACAGTGAGTGTTCATGCCACAATTGTCAGGCTGAACAGGATCAAGTCCAGGCATGAATGGCTGCATACTTATAATTTGTTAAAGTGACGCTGCTTCTCAGGAGTACTTGCCATTCCCAGTTCAGGAAGGTATACGTTAGCTTATTTAGGCTTGCATACAGAAATGAAGTTAATAGGTAATATTTGGAAAATAACTACCCAAATTGGCTCACTACATTTCCACAATGACTACTGAATATAGGTTACAACTATATTTTTAGGCCATTGAGTACTTTGTTCCATCTGGCTAGTTTCTGTGAAATACTTCTCTTTGTAGTGGCTACTGAAAGTGAATGATGACTGTAGTCTCCCAGGTCAAAAGCAAACCTCACACAATGCCTACTGTGATTTAAAGATGCTCTCATGCTGCAACAACAGCTCCACAAAGCCAAGGTGCTGTGGCTAACACTATTCATCATCCGGGGCATATCCAGTGAAAAGAGGATGGGTCTAGGGCAAAAGAGAATCAGAATGATTTTCAATAAAAGGAAGAAGTTTTTAGTATTACAGTGCTGGACAAGACTAAACTCTCTTGACTTCTAAGAATGAAGAGTTTAATATCTCAAGCATTTAATACCAAATATTTGCCAGGATTTTTGTCTTAGTCTAACTATTTATAGTGGCTCTAATTCTATGTAAAAGACCATAGCAAGACATCCCCAGGGGTTATGTTACTATTTGGCTTTACAGTTCTTTCACTTCTTCAAATAAACCATGAATTTCTTCAGATGTGTGAGAGGCATTCCATTTCCTCAACTGCAAATGACAAATGATGAATAATACACACTGTTTACTTTTTTCCCACTCCAAATTCCTATGTAGCTCTCCAGTGACTCCAGCTGTTGCATTTGGTCTGGTTTTCGGCATGTGCCCTGTACAATGACCATGAATCTCTTGGATTTCACATAGGAAGATTATTCTGTTTCAGTGCTACACATATTGTATTCCATTCATTTACTGTGTGAACGTAAGTGTGAACGTAGAGGTTCTTCTTTCTCATTTGGATGTACAGAAATATGTGAAAATAAGAAAACATTACACGGAAATAATTATTCATTGTTCTGTTGAACTTAGGCACCAAAATAATCATGTGAGTTAGCAATGGAGCAAGATCACTTTGTTGGTAGTTTGTGCCGAAGACTATGATTTCACTCTTGTTTTCCAAGCTAAATAAAGCTAGTGCAAATATGCAATCATTCAAAAATGTTGCAAGCTACATTTGTGGCAGTTCTAAATGAAATATTTTTACTCGTGCTGCATATTAAAAGAACATCAGTGGAGGAGTTGCTTGTATTTTGGGTAGGACTGGCTGGAATAACTGGAGATATACATCAATGATCAAAGAGAGGAGCTATTCATTCTCTTGCATTCAATGGTGGCTATCATGCAAAAACGAGTTATGAAGGCAGTTAGACTGCCCCAATCCTACTACAACTTTTAGCAGCCTGTGTTGACTTTGGTCTTTCTGAGCACAGTTCACATCACTCATCAATCAGTGTAACAAAGTAAAACTACACATTCTCACAGGAACACAGCCTAGGGGTCCTTGGATGTGGTCTTTTGTTGACTTCCTGCTGTGGGAGAAATCTCTTGGATGAAATCAACCTCCTTCCCACTTAAGACCTTGGCTGCTGTGTCATGTATGGGTGACCATAACACCTGCAAGTGACAGAGACACCTCTTTTCCTCATCCTGGAAATTCTTACGAGCTGAAGGTCATGCTAATGGTTCTCTATCTTAAAAAAAGAAACTGCCCAAGGATCACCTAGGAACTGATATGCTTCAGCAAAAACGGCATTAAAAAACCTGTAGCATCCTCTAATTTGTCACCACCTGACTCAGAAAGCATCACTAAGGGCAGCCCCTGCTTGCTCAGGAGAGATTTGCAGAACTCTTTGGAAAAAGTAGAGGCCCCTGTGAGGATCACTTTTGGGAACAGTCCCGTTTGCACATGACTTTAACTGGAAAACTTTTGAATCAGGAATGACAATACATGTTTTAGGTCAACAGACTTTAAAACATTTTGAGTGAACAGACAAGATTCCTCAGTTTTCTCAGGTTTCTGACTTAAAATGCCATATTTAGTACCGAATATAACCTGTAAGAAATTTGCCAAGAGAGTGCATGATGAGGGAAAAATTTCCATTCCAGCCAACCTGTTTAGAAGCCACGTCAAGGTGCTTCTCTCGTGTCCCAATACTGCTGTCACCTGGAAGACTCCTGTCAGCATTCAAGCCAGTGAAATTCCCAAAGCTTAAACCCGAACACTGCCCTGGCTGGCTGCCCTCTGCTATGTCCTGTAGATTACAGAGGGCTACCCTGGAAAAACAAAACAAAACAGCTGATTAAATTATGCTAATTAAAAAGTGTCCATGAAGCAAACCATGGCTTTTTTTGCCCTTTCAGAAAATGCTGCTCGATAGCAGTTAATTCCCACAGCCCTTTCTTCTATGAGTCGAGAGCAGCATACAAATCACCATAGTTTAGGAACAAGACATTAAACTTGTTTTTTCTGGACAGGCACATAAGAAAGGAAAGACTGGTCAAGATCAGCTGACGAAATTACCTCAGGCCATATTTGAGGCAAGTGACTGTAATGTGATCCCAGCAGAAAACAGTTTAGAAGACCAACTAGTCACTCAGTACAGCTTCATCAGAAGCATCACTTAGTTTTACTGAGCCTGGACTATGTTTAAGCTGAATTCCCAGTCTGTGTTTTAACAATAGACCTCAGAGGGCCACAGTCTGGGAATGTGGTCAATGCAGAGGTTGTTCCTATCAATATTACCTGAGTTGTGTGGCAAACATGATAGGATACCAATGTTTTGTAACTATATCCATCATTAGAGCAGTTTCTACAGAGCAGATGAGATCAAAACAAAAGCTCACTGACCCTCTTGTGTTTCAAGATTCCATTATCTTTATTACAGAAATCCCTGAATGCAGCTTACTTCCCATTACATATTTAAGTCCATTCTGTCTCTGACACTCTTTAATTCTCTCAAGATCTGAAAGAACTCTTTCTCTATACTTATTAATTTTACATGGTACTTCGAGACAAGTTAATAATAGGATCCAACTCATCCATTATCCCACTGTTGGGGAACCAAAATGCATGGATGGCAAACCTAGTGCTAACAGCAATGCTACTCAGATAAAGCTGATTTTCTCCAGCTGTGTCAGAACACTAAACAACCTGCTGCTCCTGATCCCTGCAATTTTGTTCTGCTCTGTGGAAGACAGTAATCAAACTCACAAGTATTACAAACTCATATTAACACTTTCAAATGCTACATAAATTACGTTATTTCAATTTCTATCTCAGGTTCATATGCTACCACATGGATACTGTCTGCACAATGGAGACATAGATTAAAAAGCCAGAATATACTGCACAGCAGCAGCCATTCTCCTACCTTGAAAAGGCAACAGGCTTAGGAAGAAAAGGAGACACCAGGGAAGTACCATATAGTTTTGAATAGGATTCTTCTTCTTTCTGTGCCAATTCCAATACTTACTCTGAAGGCATAGGTGGTACAAGGAGACATGGGCCATGTTGTGGTCTTCAGATACCAGTGTAATAACAAGCATTTACCTGACAATTTCAATTCAGGTATTATTAATTATCACAGGGAGCCACAAACCAGTTTGCAACGAGTGGTTTATTCAGTTAACAAACCACTGCTGTATTTGAGATTAGTCTAAAACAAAACAGTATGTTTCTTATCATTATTTTCAGTTCTGAAGTTTACTGAAGTAAACTCCCACCATTCACAAAAGTACAGCCATGTGTAAAGATTGGATTCATTACACAGATTTTGATTTTATTTCTACCTGAATAATATGCTCTAAGTCCCCTTTGGGATAACATTATAGGAAAGAATAGGCCCCTAACCTGAGAAAGTCATCTCTCACTGGGACAAATGAAGAAGAAAGGCAGATTAGAAGCAAACCTAAAAAACCCTGAGTCTTTGGAAATGAAACCTAAGATCATGGAGGTCCAGGATTTTGAGTTAAATGTCCTGGTGCCCTTTTGGAGAAGAAAGAGTATTAGACCCCCACTCATGAACTGAAGACTTTTAGGAAGATAATGACTTTGCAGAGACTGACTAGGTTATGCCCCAGACTACATGCTCTCACCTAACATTTGCACCAGAGCATTTCTCATGCACACAGATATGAAATCACAACTAGATATACTGCAGCTGAGCCCCTGTCTGGCTTATTAAAAGGACAGAGCTGCCACGGTCATGAGCTGAGGGCACCCAAGTTCATGTCACCCTGCACTGTGCTGTCCCAGTTTGCAGCTTGTCCACAAAGCAAAGGTTCTGAAGGTGGCTTTTCTCCCCACTCTGCCTGCTAACTGACTCAGCACTCACCTCCTCTGAGCCTTCTGGGGCATGCTGAAAATTAGGAATTTTCTGGGAGGTTGGCAGGAGGGATTGAATAAAGATATGAAAGGATACTGCACCTTCATCAGAGGGGAAAAGCAGTCCATCTTCTATCAGACTGTTTTCTACCGCCCCAGTTGTAACAACCACTGGTCACACCACAGCTCAGAAGACACAAACAGACAAGTCACAATATTTACTCTATCACTGGGATTTTTAATTATTTTTTAAAAATAGTTTGGTCTGGAAGGGGACCTTGAAAATCATACAGGTTCAACTCCCCTGCTGTGGGCAAGGACACCTTCAAATAAATCAGGTTGCTATGGTCTTGAACACTTCCAGGGATAGGGCATCCACAACTTCCCTGAGTAGCCTGTTCCAGTGCCTCATCACCCTCACAATTTTTTTCCTAATATCTAATCTAAACCACCTTTTCAATTTGAAAGCATTTCTTCAGTATCTTCCTTCCCATCAGCAGCTGGTTGAGCATTTCACCCCAAAGCAATATGGTGCCCTTTTCATTTCCCTGTTAAAGTGTGGCGCCCGAGTCTGACCATGAACACTCCCTGCCTTATCTTCAAGCCTCTTCAGGCATACTGCACAATTTTTCACCCTACAGTCAACATAGTTTCATCCCACATGGTTCACTCGGGGCACCACGCTGCAGCGGGCAGCTGGCACACACCAGGGGACTCTGTGCCAGAGAACATCAAACATCATGTTCTATGAGGAACAACAAGGAAACACAACAAAAGCATCAACAACCAACCACTGAAAAAAATACACTGTTTCTAGGCCTCATGCAAGAGAATGGAAGGACAGCGGTAGTGAGCTCCAGGAAAGGCTCAGCCATGTCCAACAGGGTAGCAGCACTCCTATGTTTAATGCTGCTGTTTGCTGCTTGTGCTGCTTTCCAGAGTGAGTATGTTATCCCCTGGATCACAGCTCAAGCCCAAACTGCATCACTTCACTTGGGCTACACATCTGCTTTGCCATCTCAAGTGTGACAGACAAACTACATGCCCTTGAGCAGCTGTGAAATGTTGCACAGTTTACCTGCTCCAGTCCCAACCTAACTGCAGCTTGCTAGTAAAAGGGAAGGATCCACTCCAAAAGTGCTTACAAGAGCTTGGGTGAAAGGTTTTAGCTACAGCCAGTGCTAAATGTCTACTGTTGCCTATAGGAAAGTCAGAAGCCTACCAAAATCTGTAAGAAAATGAGTAAGACTAAAGTTAATGAGTACAAGATAGGTTTACCATGGGAGGAATTTTAACAAATGCAGGTGTAGTGATTTCACCTGGAACCCAAAAATCTAGAACTGTTGAGATATTGGAATTTATTTCACGACATGAAAAGTAGGGAAGAAGCTGGAAAAAGTATGCACTGCATCACACATACACATAAGAAAAACTACATGTTCTGAAAAGGGCTGTCATGTCCACATTGCAATTGTAAAAACTTTTAGATACCAAACACATTACTTTGCTACATACTGGCACCAACTGAAGTGATAGCACCCAGGGCTTCTTAGATGCCATTGAAAATTCAGTTGGCTTGAAGAACAGAAATTACAAGCTTCACTTCAGGCAGAAGAGCCAGTATATCCTCTTCCAGAAAAAAGACAGATGTATCTTTTAAAACCTTTATGGGTTTATCATGGTGTTGCCTGTTAGCATCAACATACTTAAGGATGTGTTATTATTTTCATTGTAAACCCCTACTTTAAAGTGTTTTATAACTCAGCTGTAAACATATGGCACTTGCAGTGACAGACACAACTCATCTGTTTCTATATCAACACTTTAAAGAAGTGTGCATGCACACACACACCTAAAAAAATGGTGGCATCCTAGTCTTTAATGCAGTTCTGTAGCCCAAAATTACCTAAATGAAATTAAGGAATTGCCTTCATCACAGCTCTTTATTTTTATTGCTCTCGTGTTGTAGCCAGTTATAGTCCATTTTACAAACTTTAAAAGCAACTGCTTCCAGACAGTAACCACTACTTCGGAGGGTGCTAATGTTACAGCTGCAGGAGCTTCACCTAAGGAAGGAGTCTTCCTCCCCATGCATGTTTCTGCAGCGGGCCTCTAGTGAGCTATTTGGCAGGCAAGCAAGCAGTAGTCTGCAAACCTACTTTAGCAGGCACTTACAACAGCTACCTTTAAACAGGAGAATTTTTTTAAGCAATAGGCTGAAAAGAAATTCGATACACTTGCAGAATGTCAGTGAGTCAAACAGAGCTGCAGAGAATCAATTTGTTGAAGTTTTATTTTTCACTCCTGCTCTGCTTTTAAGCTGTTATAATGAAAACAAAGGAAATTAAATTAAAAGTTTCTCCATTTAAGAAAGCCTAGAAGTTTCCTCCCCAGGTGCTCTGGCATAGTCCCTCCTACCCATTTCTGAGATCTGCTGCATCTGACATAGGCATGGGTCTCTCCAGGCAGAGCAGGATCTATCAGTGGAGCTTTGCAGCAAGGGGGGGAAGTGGGGATCACCCCAGCAGCTCTGGGCAGATGTTCCCTAGGGTGATACACTTTTTACAGGTGACCCAGCTCCCACCAGCAGCTGAAGAAACAGGCTGTGCACTCCACTGGGCTTCTAAACCCTCTTGTTAGCGAAGTACTTTACGGAAATTTACCATTGACCTCACAGTGACTGTTCATATACACAAGCTCAGATGTAAGATCCTGCACCTTACTAAAATAGAGCTAAATCCAAAGACTATTCCAGACTTACATCTTGTCTTCATGTTAGGGATCCCTGACACAGGACATCTATTTGTCCAGTACATAGGGTAAGAATTTGTGGAAAAAAACCCCCCAAAATCCAGATGTATTTAGTCTTCTCGAATTACAGCTTCCAGAGATGTGTGTCTTGTATGTGCCTTTTGTAACATGAAGAGGGCTCTGCAGTTATGCTGCTGAACATTAAATAAATATAGCAAGCTGGAAACCACCACCATTTGAAAAAGCAAGACATCAAGGATGCACTGCACTAGGCAAGGAATATTCTTTATAGCAGAATTCCAAAACTCTGTAGTTTCTGAATTTATTCACAAATCCACAGTGTTGCAATTCAGTAAGTGTCCCAGTTCTTACATACAGAAAATCACCAGAACTGCTAGCAAGTTGCAATATCAGCAGAAAGCTGAGAGCTGCAGAGAAGACCATTCACTTCAAACAAAGGCAACAGTCAGGCTCAGGGATGGGATGGGAGAACCCAACACAGGGAGGCTGTAAGGAAGATCTGTGATCTCCCTCAATCATATGCCCTGCACAGGACTCAACCTGCTGCCTAATCCTCACCAGCATTTGTAGAGTAGAGAAGCAATTACTACTAGTGAAAAGAGGGAACAAGCAGTTTCTCCCAGGCTATGTCCATGGCTTATATCAAGGCATGTACTTAAGGACAGAAACAAACAGGCTGACTCATTGGTTTTTTTCCCCTTGCTGCCCCTCTGGCCCAGCAATAGCATCTCCTTGCAGGATGATCATGGATATGGGTATCAGCTAACAACTCAGATGGTCCATGAATTGGTCCACAAGTGCTTCACCCAACTGCAACACCTGAAGAAAAGCTTTGGCCCACGGATAATAGCCATGTTTGGACTTGGACACACTCTCACACACATTGTCCCCACATGAGGTGAGTCTGCTGAACATGATCACCTGTAAGCGCACACTTGAGCAGCTGCAGAAACAAAACCACTGTGAAATTACTGGCAAATTCAGCAGATACTATTGCTCAGGCTTCTGCTCAGAGATCCCAAAGCAGCTGCAATTCTCAAGCACCTGTCCAAATGCTAGAAATATCTTTCATTTTATATCCTATCAGTAGAAAACAGATTTGAAATTGCTGCTGGTAACAGATAACCTTGATGCATTGTAAGTAAAGCAGGGTGAACAATGAGATAGCCCAGGGTAACCACCGATGTGACAAGTGTGCCAGAAACATGTTCTCCAGTTTGGCAGCACAAACAGGTGCATAAACTAGCGTTTTCATACTGGGCTCAACAGAGTCAGTGCCATTTTAGTGCGTCTCCCACACACACTCACAAACTGCACGTGGACCATTTGCATACTATACAACTGGCAACTAAAAGACAAAATCATCCTGCCCGGTTTGTCTGAACTTTTCTAAGAGTGGAGAATTTGTGCCTTGGCAGTGTATACGCTTAGTGATGCACTTCCAACTCTTGCCAGTAATTACAGTTTTCTTGATTTTATTCTCTGATGAAAGACCAAATGTTTTAAGTTATTGCCTTTAAAAAAAAAAAAAAGAGCTTTTTAGCATCTGGCTTTTACTCCGTGGATTTGCTGTGCAAGGAAGTCCAAATGCTCACAAAATGAATGACTCTGATCAAACTCTGACTAGAGCCGTATTACTTCCTCATGAGCAGTGGCCACATCTTCCACAACTGAGGATAGCACATGCAGCCCCCAATTACCTGAGGTGCAGTAACTTACCAGTGTTAGGCTCAAGGCTTCCACGCAAAGTCAAACCGAACCCAATCTGGACAAACTCTACTTGTGAGGAACACAGTATAACATTGTATAGACCATGTGACTGGTGAGATAAAAAAGAAGAATTGCTGAGATATGGAAAAAGCCCTGGATCATTCCAAATGGAGAATACAGTGATAGGTGGGGAAAATGCAGGCTATGAAACCAAAGCCACCATGCAATAGTTAAGTCTTTTTCACATGGACTTAGCTTCACATAACATACTGATAGGTTCAGAGCAGATGAAACCTCTTGAGCAGTCTCCTTCTACAACCACCACTCCATAAATCAATGCTTAAGTTTCTTTTTCAGTATTTTGGTATCATCTCCATATTTCCAAACGTGCCTACTTAGGCTTCTCAGTTTCTCATTATATGATTTAGACAAAGAGTATGAAAGACTGGCCAGCTGAATTACTAAGCAGCAGACAAGCTAAATTGCTCCAAAGAGTATCAAAGGCCTTGTAGGACATAGTGTTTTTAAATTAGACTCCAGATTATCAAGAAAGGTTGGAGGGGCTTATTTTTCAAAATTAAAAGTTCCCAGACCTTGCAGCATGACAGATGTGGAGACAACCTCCTGAAGGATGTAAAAATGGCAGGCTACTGGAGAACAAAGTATGCACTGGGTCAGATATTTGGATTGACACAGAGGATTGGTGGAGCAAACACATCCTCAGTAACCAAGAAGAATCTTCCCATGCTGCATCTACACTATACCTGGAATCAGTCATCAGGTGACTAGGGAAAAAATGGTTTTAAAGTAAAAAATCTAAAAATACTTCCTTACCCTCTCTCCCACCAAAACCAGCTGGAGACTGGTGATGATTGTCACAACGGTGTTAGTAAGAGCTGTCTTTCACACCTTCATCTTCACAGTACAACAGGCAGAGCATGAGTGTGAGGAAATTCCTCTCCAAGTATATTTGTTCATTTCAGGAACAAGTAAAATGTCTTCCACTTTAATGTTGATTTGGGACATTTTTAATTAATCCACGGATCTACTAAACATGTTCAAAGTGTCTATCGGGGGCACAAAAGGCATCATGTTTTCTTCAGAATCCAGAATTTCCATTCATTTAAGTGGCCAACTCCTGTTAAGAGTTTTACAAATGGCATCTTGCTGGGAAAGCATTTCATGAAAATTTCCCTGTTGCAGCCTTGGCCTCCTGAATTGGTTTGGTTGTGCTGCTCAAGCTTCCTCAAGATGCAAGCAAGATAGCCCAAGCAAGCCCAGCCTTTGTCCCAAACCCTGCCTTCTCAGAGGGCACAGAAGGCTTCAGGGACACCATCTGATAAGAGATGAGTTGCCATCTCCCTGATTCTTGCCTGGGCATTGCAAAAGTCAGGCAATACAGTGTTATAAACAAGATATTAGGCTGCTTACTGCAATATAGATTGTCTGGAAATGAAGGCCACAAACCCCAAATGATTTTTCCTGCCCACTAACTAGGCAGAATTTGGCACTACTTCTCTTGCTACTGCTTTTCTTATAACTAACAGGCTTCCCAAAAGTGTCTGCCAACATTAGCCTTGATGTAATTCCAGCAGCTTCACCAGAGGAATATTTAGCTCTGTCCTTAATCACCCTCATCCATTTTTTGACTTTCCAGAATCCTTCTGTGAACAGTGATGTGCCTTGATGCCTGAGACACCAAACCAAGACTTCTCTGTGGTCAGACAAACAAACAATTCCAAGGTCAGAGTGGTGGAAAGGCAGACAGTGCTGGTTTTGCACGTCAGCTGTGGCTGCTCCCTTAGGCCTCATGAACTCATCAGCCCCTGCATCAGCTCACCCTTCTCATTCACTGCTCCATAGATACTTCCAACTTCACAGATCATTGTTACCAAGCAATAGCTCTGTTGCTCATTTTACATCATCAGACCACAAGTACACTACCTTTCATGTAAACATTTTTCTAAATACAAAGCTCTTTAAATTACATACACAAGAGGATGAAGGCTAAAGAGGAAGAAAAAATCGCAACAATGAAAAGCATTTGTCACAAAATTCAGTAAAAGACTCACTGGGTGGCTTCATGATTGTGGTACTTCCTAGCCATAATCGCTGTCTACCTCAAGAGTTATAGAAATTAGTCAAGGTTGCCTTTAGAAATAACTTGTGCTTTGCAGTCGACATATGTTAATAGAAACTTGGATCCTATGACCTTGCAGCCATCTGCAAATACAGAAGCTGATGTAATTTTCTTTAAAGACCTCAGAGCATACAGTTCTCTACTTTTAGTAAAAGGAGTGATACAGATAGTACCACAAAGATGGACTGCAAACACTTCAGCTGACAGGCAAGTGCTACTTGATGCTGACTGCCCAGGGTGTTAGTGGAGGCAAGACATGCTCCATTGCTCCACGCATCCTCCCCATTGCTCCACAGGAGGCAGATCCCAGCAACCTCCTCTCACAAGTAAAGCTGTATCTGACATTTTGCTCTCTCTCCAGTCAAGATCATTACAAAGCTTTTTGTTTCACATTCAGTATAATCTTGCATGTTGCAATGCAAGGGTCCAGCAAAACACTTTGTGGTTATCACTTATCATCGCACCAAGTATAAACTTTAAATGGGGCAAGCATTTAAAAGGATGGAAAAATACTCATCTGTGAATACTTTATCTCAAGCCAAAATTGTAGAGCAAGAGGATACCTGAGGGTATCATACTTCTGAACTCTGTAAAGACCTCAGCTATATTGCTATTTTTCCAAACCATACCGTCCAATAAAGTTAGATGAACTCCTAGAACTCTTGTTTTTAAAGCAGAAATGGGAGGTTATAGGATTTTTTAGTAAATTTTATGAAATTGAAGGCATCTTAGTGAAAAAAAAATTACTGCAAATTCACTCTAACTACAAAATTTCCATGTAAGCAGCACCTCAGTTTTGTTGCACTTGTTACTTACACCCAATTTACATGGAAATCTGAATTGCTAAAAAAAAACCCCAACTCTTGAAAGAAAAAGTTCAAACTAATTTGACAGAACACTAAAGAAATATTAAAGAATGACTTTCAGACTTTTGAAAGCATCTAACAAGAGCCCTCAGGCTCTTCTTTTTTTGGTGAATTCCTCCTGCCTTCATGAGAGCAAGGACATATTGAGACATGAGAGATTGGCCAAGCCTCTACTGGTCCTTGAGGGCTTGTAATGTGGTGTAAATTGCACTGCACAGCACCAGTGCAGGCACAGAAGAGATTTTACTCAGTCATGAAAATAAGCCAAACAAACTTCCATCAGTTTTCCAGGAACAGCCATGCACTTGTCAAAACCAGGTGGCAACCATCAAGACTGCATTTAAATTTAATGCCTGGTCTTCAAAGAGGCTTCAGTTTTGCAATCTACATAATCCACAATCACCCTTACTGTGGCATTATATATAAAATTAAAAAAAAAGTCAACTAGAACAACCACAAAAAAACCCAACCATGCAAACCCTGTTACAGAATGGAGTGAAACTTCCTCTCTTCCTTACTGTACCACTGCCTATGACAGATAATTCATCTAGGACAAAGTAACAACCCAAAAACGTAATGAGAATTCAATACCTGGAAGGAATTGAAGTCACAGAAGGTAACAGAATGTGAGCACTATTAGGTCAAGACATCTCAGCTGTTAAGAAGACTTGGTAAAAGACTCATATTTTACATGACAATTGTACAAAGATTCAGACCTTTTCCTTCTTAATCTTCTGTGGCGAAAGTCTCACTGTCAGAATTCATGGTTACACTGGTGTCTCTGATAGTTGTTTACTGCATACTAATTCTCTTTCCGTCTGAAGATACTAAAAAAAAAGGAATTGAAGGTGTTCAGATCATGTAGTCAAATATGACAAAGTAACATTCCTATGACAATTAAAATGTTGGTAAAGCACCAAGCTCCTCTTCAATTTTCAACCATGTCATATTCCATTACTCTCCGAGGGCTAGAAAATTCACAGATCTCCTATGGAGTACAGGCTCTAAAATGTAAAAGTATCAGCTATCAGCTGGTGAGCAGGAACTTCATGCTGTGTGGAAGGAGCTGCACGACTCAAAATACACAAAACACTTTAGAAAAGCCAATCAATGAACAGAAGAACTATCCTTGAATACTTCTGCAGCACATCTCAACTCTCATGGTCACCCAGATAATCCAGAGTGGAAACACACCCACATATCCCCAGAACCCTACCAGGATGATACGTCAAGGCTTACTGTTTGATGTACAAAACGCACATCTTCAGACACAGGCAGCACATGGCCCCTCCTCTGAAGCACCAGGTCTTCTTCCACCAGCAGCTGTGAACACTACCATTCCTCAACAGATTTTTGAGGAACACAACATTTATTTCCTGGACTCAGTGGTCATATTGCATACCACCACATTGCACTGAAGTTGTAAGATGGGCATTTAGTTCTATGAACTCGCTGTAACACAGTTCAGTTCCAGTAACAGACATCATTAAAGGAGGCAGAATAAACTTTCAAAAAACTAATTTTAATCAAAACAAAAAAATTGTTGATCATTAACAAGTTTATAAAACAGTGATTTAGTTACATAAATAAATTGATATCAGTGTATCAAATCTTAATTACTTTCAACTTCATGAGCATGTTTACATGGGTGATGAAGTACAACCTTTTTACCTATTATAATAAATAAATGGAGAGCATGAAATAGTTTTTCTAAACAAAAATACCTACAAACATACCTCTAGCATGTTCTCTAATGAAGGGAACAAGAGACACTGGACAACTTTTGCACCAAAACATAAAAACTGCTTTAAAAAGCACAAGGATACAGAACCATCAGCTAAAGTAAAGACACTATACTGTAACCAAAGTTGGTACTTAATAATATAATGAACAGTTTGGTAGTTAGATCTCCAGTTTGGTTATTTTAAAGCATTAAGACAAGGCAAGATAGAAGGCTGCTTTTGTTTGAGTAATTCTAGAGAAAATAAAATATATTAAAAAAACAAACCGAAAAGTAGAACAGTCATACCTACACAACTTTCTGTCCTGCACAAAGTCAAAATACCTATGCAGAATATATATATATATAATATATATATGTTATTTGTGCACAAAGGTTAGCTTATTATTAGCTCACTGCAAAGGCGTAACGTATCATGTCAATCATTTTGGAAAACATTTTGCGTTTTGTGTCAAAAAGGATATTCTTTAAGTCTTCTAGGCTAGGAGGCACAACCCCCAATTCTGGCATACTGTATTCTTAATGCTAAGGCTTGCTGCTCTGGCTGTGTGTTTTTTGTTGTCCCTCTTTACTATAGTGCCTGTTACAAGCATGTGTGTATGTGTGTATACATATATATGTATACACAGGTTGTATAAATATATATATATATAAAATTCTCCCCAATAGGTATCAGTCCAACCATGCAATCCAAAAGGTGGCTCTGCATAGATGCCCAGCATATAGTTCACCACCTGAGCCAACCCTGAAGCAAGGCGCACTTTAGTCCTTCTGATAGGCTTTTTTTTTTTGTTTAAAACCAAGCTACTGCAGCTTCAAGTATTTTGCATTACATAGATTTTTTTATAAATTAGTTAATGTTATATTTTTCAATATTCAGACATATACTATAATATATATACAGTACAATAAATGCTCTCATTCTTTTTTTAATTCTTTTGATAAATCCCTGAGAATGTATGTTGACAGTCGCTAAGTTTCCACATGCACAAGCATTGTGTGCCATGCTTCTGGATGAACAGCACTGCAAAGCCACGTGGTCAGCCTTTTAACTACTAGTATTTCATTTGTTGGTTTGTTTAAATATGCTGAAATGTAAGGATGAGTTACAAAGGAGTAAAGCTGAATCCATTCGAGGTACTTATCACAGGATGGAGGTGTTTTGTTTGGTTTTTAAAGCCATTGCAATATATGTTTGTTTTTGAGGCTGTGAACATATACAGAAAGAACAGGAGAGCGATGTGGGCTTTTGCCACTTGACAACATATACTCAGTGTAAACCAAACCTTTTTAACCTCTCTCTCATACAAAACTGAAAAAAAGAAAAAAAAAATTAAACACACAAACTTTCACAACATGACAGTTTAGTTTCCAAACTCAATATAACTATACACATATAATACCGGTGTGGCTCTGTTTCTTTAAGTTAAAAAGGATACAAAGGCAGGCTCAAGTAAAAACAAATCACCCCTCCCCCCCAATCCCCTTTCACTCATTTTCATCAACCAAATCGTTCACGAACTAGCATCATCAGTTTCTTTTTGCCTTTGTAGATTTGTTTTAGGTTGTCAATAAACTGTGTAAACTGGATGTGACCATCATGAGCCATTAGGAAGGTCTCTCGTGCCTTGCTGAGGAACTCTATAAACTCACTATAGTGTCGTGGGCTGATGTGAGTGAGACGTGAATGAGTTGTATTAATGTAGGCTCCGATTGTGGCATCCAAGAGTTGCCGTAAAGGGGCTTTGTCCAGTGACATGAGCTTACCAGAGTTCCTCCTTCCATGAAGTCCCACCATGCCAGGAGTGGTCAAAGTACACCTACGCAAAATGTCCGACAGTACTGTTGCACACTTGACACTTTTGACCACCAGAGGTATTATAGCTGCTAGCTCATTTTTCCCAAGGGAGTGGCTGAGCGCACATGCCCACAGAACGTCATTAATGGCAGGGTGTGTGTCCTGATTGTAACTCAGGTTGAGATGTGCCATGGCCAAAGTGGCCAGCTTGTAGGCCCGCATGGGGTAACCACGGTGCTCCATGTATCGTGCTATGGTAAAAAGCTGCGAGTAGCTCATGCCAGTTGTAGCAGCATCTAGAACGATTTGGTAAGCGGTCTCAAAAGCTATGTGATCCTTTTCACATAGGGTCAGTGCAGAGAGGGCACAGTTTTGAGGATCCTTCATGGCACACTGTAGAGCAAGCGTCCTAGCACTGCCAGCCAGCTTCTCCTGCTGATGGCAGTCCAGATGCAGACGGACGATGGTGCTGTTGGACATCACTGTTGTAGCAACAATACTAGTGGCTTCTGTTGGAGTGAAAAGTGTAAACCAGTTTTGCATGATACTATCCAGTGCATAAACACCTGGAGAGAGAAAGAATGGATTAGCCATACCTGATAAAACCCAGCAGATAGAGATGTTCTGCAGGAGATTATACTTCCCACAAAGTCTAAGAGGTTACCAGTAAATCCCAGCAAGAAGGTCTCACACACAGCATGGCTAGAATAGGACATGAAAACCAAGACTACTGTGAAAACTCTGCAGCAAGCAGATAAATCCAGAAAACAACAAAAACAGCCTGCAAGACAAGCTTTAATCTCCTGGTGTGACAGTTGACCTGTTTTATTTATTATTTAAGACAATTTGGGCAAAATGTTCTGGCTCGTTTGGTCTCATCACCTCACTCAAAACCAGCCCTCACCTTGCACACCAGGGCAATAGCAACCTCTTTTCTCACTGTCAACTGCCAGGCACAGCACATAGGGAAAGTAGGCTAAATTGCTTTCTTAAGCAGAAGCACCATGGCATACTTAAGCAGAAGTTACTAAGCACACCTTAAAGCAATCAAATTCATAGGTACATGATCATCAAGATCCTTATTAGGGAAATACAATGAGCAATACGAGCTACTGGATACTATATTCTCACTGCCACTGTATTCCCAGTGTGTTTGGCAGGAGAAGGAAAAACTGACTGACTGGTTCCATAAATTGAACCTACAGTTTACTGGAGTACCTTATTGCTAGGGCCAGTTTACACACATTTGTGAGCCCACCTAAAAAACACACAGAACTCTTCATCTTCTCTGCAGGACTCTGATGCTTCCCATGCACCCCTTCACTCATTTGCAACAATACAGCATAGTAGAAAATACCACATCTTCATTTAAATAAACAGATTCCTATTGTCATCATATTGATTCTTTACTGTGTTGATAAGTCTCAAGAGTACTTTGCACAACATTATAGGTTCTTTATGGAACACTTCTATTAGAATATATAAACCAATTTAAAGCAATATTAAACCCAGTATTTTATTTGCTGGGATGCAACTGCACAAAATCATACTCAGGCACTAATATCTGCAAGATAGCCTCAGCAAAAATTATCTTAGCAAAGATATAAAAGCAATAAAACAAGAGCATTGCATGAATATTTGCAGGTACAAACTACTTTCTGGTTGAGGGCATACAAAGGCAAGCTCTATTTCCTGCTATTGACAACAATATATTCCCAGCTAAGCATAAAGCAAAGAACTAACTAATCCAGAGAGAATAAGCAGCAGCAACCCTCTGAAGTTCTGAAACTCAAGAAGCATCTGTGCAATACAATCCAACCCAGATATATGAAGAAGGAAGAAATAAACCAGAAAAACCTGCTCTCCAGAAATACCTTTACTGACGATTAAAATGGCTCCATTATCTTAATTGTACAATCTTAGATTGTTCCTATTAGCATTGCTGCTGATTTTTGATTTATTTTAACAACTATACAGCTTTTAATACACTCATCTTCATTTTCAGACTTTGTATCCTCACCTTATCTGTATTAAGGTAAACCTTAATACAGAAGGTTTATGGGATGCCTCATGAAGACACACAGGAAATCTATTGAAAAGCCCAAAAATGATCAGAACATGCTACTTGAGAGAGCACTGTTCTCCCACTTCTGTACTGAGTATTTGTATATGAGTACTTCCCAAAGGTTATGCACACACCCACCTTATGGGGGAAAAAAATTACACTGCACTACTCAACTATTGTCTCATTTGCTTTGTGCCTAAAAACACCCACTAAATCACTGCCATAATGTGTTCTCGCCAAAGGAATTTTAGAGATGAACATGAAGTGGGAGGCATTTCCAGAACTTGGGTGTTGACAAGAAAGATTAAGCCCTGTAAGAGTAGCTGACAAGAGAAACATACCTACTTCTGTTGCACATGTTACCAACCACCTCACCATTTCCCGCCGTCGCCAATTCAGCGTTGACAGCGTCATCCGCATCACCTGTTAAAAGAACACAAACAAAATAAAAATTAATTACAGTGCAAACCAAGGCCATAGAACAACAGATAGGAATTTCAAGGTACTCAAATACACTGCAGTTAAAAATGGCAGCCTCTCATCCTCTCCAGTCCATTACCTCTTCTACAGCTGGTATGTCAAACAAGTTGAAAAACACTATTCAGATATTTTTGAACAGCATTACCGAGAGTAATGCCAATTGAAGATCCTTCAAGAATAGAGAACAGAGATTGTTTTATCTGTGGGGAAGAAAAAATTCTACTCTATAAAAAGGCCTTCTCCCAAATAACAAAAACTAACAATGAATTACCAATTACTGAAATTAAATTACATAATGGTCTCCTCACTCTATGCACAAGTGTATCGATAATCATTGTGTAACATTCCAGGGCCTATCTAGTCAGGTATTAGGTACTGAATACAGACAACCTAAGTACAATTAAGTTGAGGGGAAAAGAAGGTGGAATCATCTGTAGACCACTAGAGACAGTGCTGATACTGTTTCTTGCAGGAAAGGCATTACTGTAGGTAACTACACGGCTGAGAATTACTACCAGAAAACTGCTATGCATCTTCCCTCTGGAAAATGAAGCATTTTAGATTCTTAAAACACCTTTGGAAAGCTTGGAACAGAACAGTGGGCAAATTCTACAACAGTTCCAGTTTATTCAAAATCCTGGGATTGAGAACAAAGTACGAGTCTGTGATATTACTTTCACTAGACCTTGCTGAAGATATTCTGATGACACTGCCAACCACAAAAGAGTATCCATGAAATCAGTAATATTCAAAACATGCTGTTTTCATCGAATGATACTTGATGAAACCTTGAGGTGACCCACAGGTCAATTGTAAGGATTTTTCTCTCTCTCAAGTAAACATTTAAAGCAAATGAAACAAGCAGATTTCCACAGTGACCATGGAAATATGAAAGTCTAACAAAGCATACAGAAACCTCAGCTTTTTGATTAAGATTTTAGTACCTTTCTTCAGCATGAGAAGCAACTGGGAAAATATCCTTTCCCCAGAAGTGTTTGGAGCTTTATTTACTGAAGCAAAGTAATAAATGATTTTCTGATCTTTGCATGTTTTGTTTAAGAATTTCCCGAAGAGGGATGGAGATACTTATTTTTGTTGAAATGAACTGCGTAAACACTCAGATTCTGAAGTGTCAGGTAATATTACTACTTGGTGGTCTCCTTCTAGCTTGCAAAGTTTTTCCTCAGAGCCTGAAAACTGATCAGTTTCATGCACCAACACTGCCTGAAATTTATTCCTTCTATTATAATAACAACAAATGACAAAAATACCTGAAGGCCCAACTCCAGAGAAACTTTCAGAAGAGTTATGTCTGGCAAGCTGTCCATGAGTGTTGCTATTTTAAATGCATCCTGGGCAAGTTTGAAGATATGTGATGAGGAGTGGATATTTTTCTGGATGGATTCTAACACTGTTTCCAGTCTCCGAACATCACCTGCAAGGTGTAAACAGAATCATCAAAACAGAACAAGCTTCCAAAACGCCCAGAGATCCATTATAACTGAACCTGACACCGCTATGCAAGAATATGATGTTTCAGTTATACACACTTTGTTTTTAGAAACCTTCCATAATAAAACCACATATGAATCAAAGATACAACAGAGCACACAAACTCCTCTGTCTGAAGGTGTCAATGCAGTGCAGGGCCAAAAGTCATTCTGATTTGTGAATTTTCTAAGTGATTTGTCCACTCCTGAGTCTTGTAGTCCATGCCATGTGTCAGGAGAATAAAAAAGCTGGTACCAGCTAACTAAATTAACTACTTTGCTAGAAAATTACATGACAAATTAATGGCAGTTCAGTTTGTCACACCCATTTCAAACTCATGTCAGACTGTGATCTGGATTCCCAAATGCAAGTATCATGATCTGTTTACCCATGCAATATTAAAAGCATACATTTAGTTGAGTACATAACTGACAGCAACGTACCTTTGGCTGCTGTTAGCATGGTTGATGCCAGCTCACACTGCTGGGATTCGATGTGACTTAGGGTGAACCAGCGGGGATACCGGTTTGGAACAACGGATGCAATGTGGTGAGGGCGGGACAGGTCTCCTGAAGGAGCTGTGGATTCCAGTACCAGCAACCTGAAATAAGTACGAAATCCTCTTTCTTTAAACCACTCATATCTGGTTGCTCACAAGCTAACCTAAAGCTGCAAGAATACTTGGCACTGTCTATATGAAATATACTTTTTCAGTTTCAGAAAAAAATACTGGAAAACCACTTCTCTTCTTAGGGAATCTCAAAAGTCCATTTGCAAAACTTGCCTACATCAATAGGCATTTTTAACCTACCAATATTTTATAATGTGCCATAAACGGATGTTAGAGTCCCAGACAGCAGTGACAAGAGAAGTTTCCTTTAAAATTATTTTCAGACTCCATTTCCTCATCAAGTATTCACCAATCAGCAACAGTCTTATCACCAAACAAATATTCATACTTTAAAAATTTAAATTAATGTGTTGTTGACTACTACAATCCAAGTGACAGCCCACAGCAAAGACTCAATTGATAGCCCTTGCAATACACTAGATACAGACAGTATACCAGATACTCTATAAATGTCAGAACAAAAAACCGGAGTGAACAAAACCAGGCATTTTTATTCAGTACAATTAAGCACAATTTCAGTATATGAAAGGTTAAAGAAATAGTAATAAGGTAATGTCCAGAAGAAAAGCTTTTCCAGTGCTTAGCTTCCTGATGCCTCCTAGCATCTGAGGTCTAACAGCTTTCACATGCAAGTGATTTTCTAGAAGAAAGACATCTGTGAGGATCAAGTGTGGGGTCTGACAAGCCCCTGTCCTGGCAGGAAGGCCTGGAGATAAGGAGGTTCCACAATCCCCCTGCAGTCTCCTCTTTGGGAAAGCCAGAATCTTTTTTGGTTTCAGCGAGAGAAGACAGACCCATGATCCTCTAGGAAACTGTATGTAAAATACCCTAATACCCATTGGCCTTTCACCCTTTCACACCCACCTCTGTACCCCCATAAAAGAGACCCCTCTATCCCATATTTGGGGGAGGATCCATCTCTGGTCACCCTTCGAGGAAGATGGAAGAATAAAGCTGCTTCTGTGGAACCACCAGCAGGACCTCTCCTCTCTCTATCCGGGCCTGGCCAGGGGGGTTTGCCTTGCAGAGCAGAGCTGAAATCACTCCCTGAATCACTAAGAGCTGATGGCTGCTGAGCCAGGCACCTCTGCAGGCACCCCTGGCCGAGGGCTGAGAGAAGCCACGACCCCCTGGGAGACGGTTCCTGACGGGATCACCTCTGCAGACGGTTCCTCACGGGATCACCTCTGCAGACGGTTCCTCACGGGATCACCTCTGCAGACGGTTCCTCACGGGATCACCTCTGCGGGTTGGCCACGGCTTCTTGGGTCTGAGCCTCAGACCCCAGCCAGCACCAGCCGACCCCTGGCATTAATCAAGGAAGTTGCATCTCTTTTGTCAACAAAATTGCAACTATCCAACATTGAAAAATCCAATGCACTGTGTTTTCAAGTGGTAGAGTAAGCTCATTTAAACGAAAGTTATAATTTCTTATACTTAAATAAATACCTAAGCAGCGTGGAGTATGTCTTTTTTTTTTTTGCAGTACGATGGATTTAAGTGCCATCAGTTTTTTTTTTAGATTCCTGAAACACATGATATATTAGGATAATAATAATATAGTATAAAAGTATATTTAAGAATTCACTGAGAAAAGTAATTTTGAATATTTGGGAAAGCATCCAGTAGGCATAGAAAAATACAACACACCACCTAAATAACTATTAGACACATGTACCTGCATAAAAATATGAAAAAACCTTGAAGCCTTCCATTTTCACTTGTACTGAGTCAAATCTATTCTCTAGCACCACTAAGACACCTCTTTATTATACATATAAACTCTAAAGCTTATTTTTCCCAAGTATAGAGTGAGGTTGCCTAAGTGCATTATAACATAGTTTCAGAGAACAGAAAAAATCCTAACTATTAAATAAAGAAAGGTATTAGTAGGTTATGAGTAACAGTAAATAGACAAAAAGCATGAAAGAAAGGTTGTTTTGGAGAAATCTTTTGTCACTTTGAATTTCACTGCTGGTTTCTGTGCTCTTTTACTGTGAAAAGAAATGTGGTTGTGAATCGGTGGCTTTCATGCAATTTTGGCAAGGTTAGCAAACACCAGAAAAGCACAAGCAGATTTAGCATCCTTGACTTTTTTCCCCCTCTTTGAAACATCAATTATTTAGCCGGGTTTTAGCAAAGCTACCTTGTGATTAAACATCACCATAAAAGTCTGGCTCCCAAAGCCTGGGTGAAATTCAGGCTTAACAGGGGATCAGCAAAACTAAGCCAAATATTCAAGTTCAGATTCCAAGTGAGCAGTCAACTAGGTCACTGCAGATCCACATTCTCCAAGGCTGTGCTCCATATGTTTCAGTGCTGCAAGCAGAAAACTGGAGATAGAAGTGACCATCAAGGACTGCACAATCCTGTCCTTTCAGACCTGAGGTGCATGCATGAAAGGCTTTGTGGTCTCAGTTTCCACCTATTTCATGTTAAGTGTTCCACACACTAAAATAGGTCTCAAAAAATTACACAGTGTTTTCGAATACTCTTGAGCTGCCACCATGGGTAACTGACCCATGTAGACTCATAGGCAGACTGACATTAAACATTTCTATCTGAAGAGCAACTAGCTGGGATCTTGGGAAATTAACTTTTTTAATAAATGTTTAAGTGAGAAAAGAAGTATGATTCACTTCTAAAAGCATGAGCATCTTCAGAGAATTCCAAGCAGCACCTTTACTAACTTCCACATGAGACCTCTGTCCTTGCCACAGCCATTTCTTCCCTCCCAAGGAAGACAAGATGGTCAAGTTTTCATCCTCTGACCCATTCAACCTCTCAGCCATGAGACAGATATTCAATCTTCATGTCTGCTTTATTCTTGTGCTCTCAAGGTATTACATTACTTTTTCATTTGGTTTGTATTGGGAGTCCTTTATTCACTGAACTAACACTTTGGTGTGAATTGAAAGAATAATCATCCTTCTTCAGAAGAATTTAAGAAGTGCAGAAGAATGCAGAGATGGAATAGAAAGTGTCTAAATCAGCCATCAACACAGTTCAAGACAGCAGTCTACATTTCTGAAGGGTGCCAAGTATCAAACTACAAAAAGAATTATTACTATCTAGGGCTGAACTTTCATCTGTCTTGTAAAGTGATGAAAAAATGACTGTGGATGGAAAACAGCCCTGATTGCACTGACGTCTCCTGTGATTTTACCAGATGGAAACAAAAAGACAACTCTTTCTTTTACTGGTCTTTTTGAGAAGTAACTTCTTTGGTTGAGATAACAGCTTTATAGCAAATGAGGGCTGAAGCTACGCAAGACTAACTGGAGATTTCATCATTTGGATCTTTCAGTGTCTTGCTTATTTTTCCTAGTTGAGAAAGGAAACTTCCAAAAAAGAAGTTTTCAGCTATGACTGGTTTCTGGGTAAATCTTTGTTGAAGTGAAACTGCATACTGACATGATGTTCACTGGGGAATTCAGGAAAGCTGCTGATGGATGACTACTCCAGCCTGGGAGGATCATTTCAATGCCTTAGTTTAAGAAGGAAAAATCCATAAAAACTACCTCTTAAGAAACACTTCAAGGTAGTAAACTGAAAGTAAATACAAGACACAAGTATGTTTTATAAAATAATCAACCTTTTTTTCTTAACAAAAACCCAACCCAAACACAACCAAACCAACCAAAGAAACAATAAAAAAACAAAACCAAGCCAACCAAAAAACCCCTATCTACCAAATTTTGTACTATCTTCCTGTTGTGATATAATCTGTTATTGATGTACTTACCTTGACATAGAAGAAGACTAGCAAACTCATGTGGCCCAGATAGCTATCTGATAATACATTTGAGTGTTCTCAATAGTTCATCAGTAATGGACTTTTGTCTTCTCAATCTGTTTCCTAAAATGCTAATTATAACCAGCAAGCATTCAAGGTAACTCTTCATATTTTTTAGACTGTTCCCATAACATCCATTACTAGACACTTGTGGAGGCAGGAAAATTCTCAACAGGCTAAGTAGACTTTTGGCCTGAACTAATAGCAGTTATATTTTGTTCTTTTGCATGGCCTCCAGTTCTTTGAATACAGGAATTATTTTCTCCTTATTTAGCTTTCTGGAGGGAGTAGCTCCAGAACAAACATCTCCAAACCATACAGACACAACCTGTTTGATGAAGCTAAATACTCTTCATGTGGATAGGAGGTCCTTCAATCACTGCGCAATCATGCTTGGTGATAATGACCGGGAAAATGCAACATTTTTTCTTTTCTATAATCTAGGACTCAACTTCTCTTAGTATTCAGCTGTGGCTATTCTTAGTCAATCAGCATCTACTAGGCTCTTGATAGTGAGCAGACATTCAGATGAGACTACTTTCTTCCCTGCACTCTGTGGACAACAGATTTATCACTCATCATTTAGGTCCTTGAAAATTCATTCAAAAGTCTTAGATATCATTGCCAATCAGAGACAGCATAGAGTGAGCACTGCCTGAGAAACATGTTTTTCCTGATTACTGAAGACAAATGGGATGCAAATCAGAAATTTTGCTTGTCAAACATTGGACGCACTTCATTTAAATCCCAACATTCACCCAAAAGAAGCCAAGATGTTATGACGCACTAAAAAATGTACAGGCTCTGACCACACCACATGGTTTCAAACCTATCATTGAGAATCAATTTATAAAGAAGGCCAGGGAAACAAATTGTCCTGCTGAGCAGACTAAGCAGCAGACAATGCTGAGATTTATGGTGAAATACCTCTTTCCTTATTTCATTACCAATACCAATGTACACACACACAACCACATTGGTGGGAGAATGAATGTGCTAAAGTGGCTGTAAAACACAAAATCTTGTGCCCCAGGTGTGGGATTCTAGAAGTATTTGAAACAGAAAATCCTGTTTTACAAATCTAAATAAACACTAATTGTACATTTATAAATTACTATAATATAGTTACTACAGATACCATTTACTTTTACAGATGACAGAACAAAAATAGTACCTCCTTGAATGGAAGAATGCATATTTTAGAAACAGAGACTAGGTGTTGATTACCAAACCTTTTCCCCCTTCCACATTCACTACTCATGCTGTTTCTAGACAGCTCATGAATACGTACCGCATGGCTCTCAGTGCAGTTTTGTATGCCAATTCAGCATCATGAGGTAGGAGAGAGGTGAAGAGATACTTGGCAAATGTGTGCATTGGAACACTCTCTCGATGGATGACTTCACCTAAGCCACTATATGGTCCCCCTGCAGGAAAAAAGAAACAGAATGTCAATCTTTACAAACTGCTAAACCCCAACTTCTGAATCTTTAAAAGCATTCACTACACCTTCAGCAAGAAGTGGTATTCAAAGATAGAGCCTGCTGTACAAAAGGAGAAGCTACATTGCTATTTTCAGTGAAATATATAACATATCATATATATACGCATTACTTGTATATTAAATGTATTATACCGTGTATTATTTAGGAAAACAAAACAGACTGCATATTGTACCATACTAAACACACTACCAGTGCCTATATAAATGACAGAATGGTTACAGTACTCCATGGGGCTAATTCAACACACCTGGTATGCAAAAGCAGTAAGTCATAACCCTAGCTTTGCCTCCACATAATTATGCACATCAATACCCATGCACCCCCATCAGTGTGCCACTTTATCACAAATTCACCAGGAGAAAAAGAACGATGACAGTAGAAAAATGCATATCTTTAATTAAAGTTACATGAACAATCACCACAGCAGCACCTGATCCCTCAAATGTCTCACCTGACATTAGAATTTAAATAACCCACCAGGTCTGGACTTGGTCATGACTCAAGTTCCAGGTCCTGCCCTTGGGTCACAGCAACTCCAGGCAGCTCCACAGGCTGTGGACAGAGTAACTGGAAAGCTGCTCAGTGGAAAAGGACGTGGGGGTGCTGGTCAACAGCAGATCAACATGAGCCAGGGTATGCCCAGACAGCCAGGAAGTCCAATGGCATCCTGGCCTAGATCAGCAATAGCAGGACCAGGGCAGGGATTGTCCCCTGTACTGGGCACTGGTGAGGCCACACCTCGAGTGCTGTGTCCAGTTCTGGGCCCCTCACTGCAAGAAAGACATTGAGGTGCTGGAGGGAGTCCAGAGAAGGAGCTGGGGAAGGGTCTGGAGCACAGGTCCTGTGAGGAACAGCTGAGGGAGCTGGGGGTGTTTAGCCTGGAGAAAAGGAAGCCCAGGGGAGACCTTATCGCTCTCTACATCTGCCTGAAAGGAAGCTGGGGCCAGCTCTTCTCCCAGGTATCCAGAGACAGGACGAGAAGAAAGGGCCTCAGGTTGTGCCAGGGGAGATTTAGACTGGATATCAGGAAAAAACTTCTTAACTGAAAGGTTGGTCAGGAATTGGAATAGGCTGCCCAGGGCAGTGGTAGAATTATCATCTTTGAAAGTGCTCAAATAAAGCGCAGGCATGTCACTTACGGACATGGTTTAGTAGTAAACACAGTGGTGGCTGGCTTAATGGCTGGACTCAACAATCTTGTTAGTCTTTTCCAACCTGAACAATTCTATGATGATGAACACTAGGTCAGATCATGCACTAAAACTGGCTCTGTTAGTCATTATACCCACATGATTTTAAAAATTCAATTTTTTATGCGCAAACCATCCCCATTATTGGGGCAATGAATTTTATTCATTCAGTAAAGTGTAGATTTCAACTTGATAACAGCAGCATCATGATCAACAACAACAACAACAAAGTTAAATGTAACTATTTACTTGCTGAGTTTCAAATATTCACAGTGCATATGAATACTATTTCTACATTTTTCCTGCATACTTAAGACTGTTATTCCTGTTAACAGGAAAACTGTCAAATAGTTTTCTGACTTTAGTGACAAAAGGATCAGGAATTAAATGTTGCAAGATACAGAAGAATCTTATATTAAATATTAC
Source organism: Lanius collurio (assembly GCA_020086605.1). Taxonomy (NCBI): domain Eukaryota; kingdom Metazoa; phylum Chordata; class Aves; order Passeriformes; family Laniidae; genus Lanius; species Lanius collurio. Next base: position 17,695,726 of record JACBWW010000008.1, read on the forward strand.
TGGACTAGTAATGCACAGATAGCACCCAGTACTTCCAGAAACTACTACTACTTCTGCTGGAGTCTACATCATGGATGGATGGATGGATGGATGGATGGATGGATGGATGGATGGATGGATGGATGGATGGATGGATGGATGGATGGATGGATGGATGGGAAGCTGTGTGAGTTCACTTCTGTTTCAGCAACGTTTTTGACTGGTGCTTTAGCACAACATGCAAGCATAGAAATCACTAGGCACGAAAAAATTCTGAGCTCCATAGGTGGGCGTTTCTAAAGAGTGGGGCTGATTGCAAAGGAAATGTCAATGAAGATTTAGTAGGTGACAGTGTGTCTCATAATCATTTAAAATGAAGTTGAAAGCCATTCAAAACTAGCTGGCACTGCTTAAATGAAAGAAGCCATTTCATGTATGTCTGCTGGTTGGTGGTCCAGTCAAAAACTCAGTCAGGACACAAAGAATACACGACAAAGCATTTATACGAAAATATATTCTGCTATTGACTTAACAGACAAGCAAAAAATCAGAACAGCTCCTGCACAACAGTCTTCCACTCTGCTTTCCCACATACTCAAATGGTAGCTACATACAGCATGCATTTATCTGCATTAACAGCATAGAAGTCAGCCTAATATTGGACTAAGTTTTCTTTATTGTATCCACAGAATTTTAACTAAAAACTCACAATTGGTATGATTAGCACCTTAAATCACTGTACAGCTTTTCCTTCATGTAAGCAGGCAGTTTCTGCCTAATGTAGAGTTTTCTGCCTAACTGAAACTATTGCAGGAAAGCCAGATTCCTCATCTCACACTAATGCAAGACAATTGTTGCACATTGTTCACGATGGGAATTCTTTAGGCAGTTTTATTAGCAAACTTCCTGCTATGATCAATTCTTTACTACTCTAAGAAAACATTAAAAATTTCAGTGATCAAAGCAGTAAACTAAATTATCAGAAAATATGTCAGAGAAATCCTGCCTGCTCCTCATAAAGCAGCCTTACCAGTAAACAGATGTAGCAAACTGATTTTATAATCCAGAGGAATCCTTCATGTTAATAGCTAGATCTAGACAGTAGCTTTTCTTGTCCAAAGGCCATAAAGCAGCAGTATAGTCACACCATGATGGAAACTCTCCCTATGTTGCAGCTTCTCTGCAGTTTCAAATCTGGGTAAAAACAGTGACTTAGAGCTGGAAACCCTAAGCAACATATTGTGCACCTCTTCCATAATACACAAAGTTTTAAAAGACTAACATATTACAAAAAGAGAGCAAAACCTGACTGTTGTGTAACAATTTCACAACTAACCTAGGGCAGTACCACACTCCCTTCAAGCCAAGTGCATGCACTCAAAACCTGGACTATGCCTTTGGCTAATTTGCTCCCCTGAAGTTTTTTCTTCCATTCAAAAAGAATAAAAACCAGAAAGATAACCTTGGAACCCACGACACCACTCTCTGAACATGATGTTTAAGTGCAACATGTTAACCCTTTTTAAAAGTTAAGGTAAAAGTACACCCTTCTGTGTACAGATTCTGTTTCAACACTGCCTAATTCTAAAACACAAATTGTGTGTCATGGTCAGAACACAGGCACAAGGCCAGACCTTAAGCCATAATATTTGATCAAATATTTTAATTTCCACCTATGATATAAACTTCAAAGGAAAGTGATTTTCACAAATAAAATGTTACATTTCTGCCTCAGCAATTAAAGGTGAATTTTCTGAGCTCTTCACCAGGGAACAGTGGTCAAAATCTTCACACATTTATAAAGCTGCCAGTATAGTTCCTTTTGCAGAATACAAGGAATACTTACAATTTAAGATACCTAGGAGCTGTTGGTAACTGATGTCTGTATAATATAATAGTTAGCCTGGAGTGCATAATCAGGATATTGAGATTATGATATGCAACAAATGTAAAGAATGAAGTGTATTCAAAATTAAAACAAAAGGTTTACAGGTCAATATATGCCTTATCTCTACAGTATTAAGATACCTAAAGTATGCTGATTTTTTAAGAGATTTGACAAAAACTTTCATGGAATTCTAAGTAAAAATGCCATCTGAAGCATGTAAGGCAGTTTCTACAGGAATACTAGTTCTGTGTGCTTGTGTAAGAGGAGACAGTTTAGAGAAGTGGTTAGCATCTATATTCAGCTACCTTCTAATAAGAAGACTGCTTGTTTTCGAAAAATCTTCACCAGAGTATCATCCAATTCAATTTCCTGTAGCTTAGAAATGAGCTGCTCCTCATTTCGACAAACCTTCTCTTGTGCATACAAGCCATCTGGCATTATTCGCTGCTGTCCCAGCCCTATCAATGCTACTTCCACAGCCAGTGTTAAGTAAGAATCCCCTTCTTCTAAGAATTTGTGTGCAGGCAGGTGCTGGTACTCCAGAGATTTGCATTGTCCCAGGTTCTCTGTAAGGGGTGACACAGAAAGAAAAACACATCAGCAAACCATTTTAACCCATAACCTGCCTACAATGCCACATACACAAAAGCTTCCACTGTTAGTATGAATGTTTTAAAATTATTTAAATTATTAGCTAGTCTCAAAATATGACACTCTAATCTAAAATATGTCATCTAATTCCACATAGTAGAAATACTCAAAAAGAATTTGGTTTTAAATAATCCACTCAAGTAAAAAAAAATCTTTGTTTTTAAACTCCACAATTTTAAAAAAGGCAGTTCCTCCAGCTTTGTGTTTATGAGGCCAAAATTGCAACATACATTCCAATTTCTTTCCCCACCCATTTCTGTATTTCCTTAAAGCTCTGATGCGCAAGAGGAAGGGAAAAGTGCTTATACAACTACATAGATTTCAGTTGAAGCTATTAGAACTGTGCAAATAAAACAGGCCTGGGAACTCCACACTTTTAATATATGCTCTGTTTGCTAGCACTCTTTTCAGGCTTCTAATTTGTTACATTTGTGTTTTCGATAAAAATGCATATTGTTAACATTAGAAGCCCTACTTTCAGTAACAACTACAAGCAAATTCCACACAGGTCAAGCCATCAACTGCTTTAAAGAGTGCTACCAATTCATTCGGCAGACACAACATATGACAAAATGCTGTTCCAGCGTGTAGCATTTTTCAGTCTAATTTGGGAACAAAACATTGCAATTGTCAGATGTAAGGAGATGGGCAACTGCAACAAATGGAAAAGTTGAATGCACTTGGAAGACTGCATATGCGTGTGCAGAAGGAAGTTACTTTTCAACACACAATGTTTTTATTTCATGGGGTTGTTTTGGTTTTTTAGTAACAGCAGAGAATCTGATTTTCAAATTTTTTATTTAAAGTTCTTCCAGAAGCGGTGGGGAGGAGAGTAGAAATTTTTTGAAGAAAATCTAATTGAATAAAAGGAGTTTTAAGGCAAAGCCCCAAGAAGACTGTGGATGTGTATATAAGAAAGTTCCAGGTAAACAAAATAATCCAATTTCTGTCCACACTATTGGTGTTAAGAAGCTACCCCAAACGTGGAAAGAGACTAAGTAATTAATCAGGTAAACTCCTGGGGAGCAAATACTGAAACTGAAATGGCTGTACCTATCCTATCTCTATCCTAAATTATGTATTGATATAGCAACAGTACCTTCCAACTCCTAACAGATTATGTATGTTACCAATTTTAAGTGTTTTGCCATTGTTTTGGAGTGTTATGTACACTGTAGCTAAGTAATCCAATAACATCCAGGGCTGTATTAGGAGTGTTGCCAGCAGGTCGAGGGAAGTGATCTTGCCCATCTGCTCAGCACTAGAGAGCTCACACCTGGAGCGCTGTGTCCAGTTGTGGGCTCCCCAGCACATGGGCACGCTGTAGTACATCCAGTGTGGGAACAGAGACGATTAAGGGACTGCAGCATCTCTCATATAATGAGAGTGAGAGAAGTGAGATTATTTAGCCTGGAAAAGAGAGGGCTCAGGAGGATCTTACCAAAATGTATAAATATCTGATGGGAGAATGTAAAGAAGACAGTGCCAGACTCTTCTCAGTGGTATCCTGTGACAGGACAAGAGGCAATGGGCACAAACTGAAATACAGGAAATTCCATCTGAGCATAAGAAAACACTTTTTAACTATGAGGGTGGTTGAACATTGCAGGAAGTTGCCCTGGAAGGCTGTACAGTCTTCACTCTTGGAAGTTATTCAAAACCCAAATGGACACAGACCTGAGCAACATGCTGCTCTAGATGACCCTCCTACAAGCAGACCAGGTGGACTAGATCATCTCCAGAGGCGCCTTCCAACCTTAGCAACTCTGTGCTCCTGTGATTTCCTACAATTTCTCAGAAAGAGGATAGTGCAATGTATGTGGAGAAGACTGCTGCTATGAAGTTGTATTGGGTTAAATTTCAAATGTGAAATACGGAATTTTCTTCAAGAATGAGTAACTGGTAATTTTTACTTTCTTACTTTAAACATTTTCTCCCCCTTCTGTTTCCCTAAGGGATGCAAATGCGAGTTCTTATACTATAAAAACAGTGGCTTTGAAACTGATTCAAAAAGGCAATACAGAAAAATACCTCCAGTAAATGAAAAAATGTACCAGACTGCTGCCTTTGCTTGGTCTTACCCGTGAAATCGGAGAAACCATGGAAGCTGTCATCATCCACCCTGCAGGCTTCCATCAGGCTACCAAAAAGGGTGCCAATGGGGTCCAAAGGGTGTCCCACCCAGCCTTCAAGATTCGTTATTGAGGTTGCTCCCCTGTGGAGAAGTTCTGTAGCAAAAAACGCACACAGAGGAGGGAGGGAGGGAGGGAAAGAGAGCTCACGTTAGTCCATCAAAACAATTACACAAGTAAAACTGCTTAAAATGCTCTCAGTACAGAATTCAAAGTATTTCCAGTAGCTTCTGCATAGAAAGAGAAAATGTTTCAGGGTGAATTCACTGCCCTTGGTGAATATGTAAATGAGGAATAAGAAAAGAGAAAGAACGGAAGCCAAACTTTTTGAGCACTAGCAAGGTGTATTATGGGTCAAAAATTTCATTAGCAAAGTCTTTTCAAATCTCTTCTTTGATACTGCTACTAGAACTCTTCTAAAAACGTCTGCTTGAAGAATTATAACAAAGACTTTTTTGGTAGAATATTTACAATGATTTCCTCAATCAAAAAGACACAGTACCCTTTTTTACATTTTTAAGTTAATCTGATGGAACTGAAATAAACAAAAATATTCCAAAATACGTTCCAATTTCATAAATTGTGAGCTTATCCAGCACCTCTCTCTGCACTAAACGCAGGATGACGGTTACTTTAACAAAAAAAAAAAATTAAATGTTTAAATGAGGTATACAAGTAAAAATTGTCTTTTAATAGAATCAAGTGTATTTTTGCTCATTCCAAGATTTCAGTTCACAAATACCTTCACCAGTTTTTTTCTGTACCCATTACTTGGTTAGAATACAGAAAAAAATCTTAAATGCAATGAATTTGAAGGAGTGTGATTGTGATAACAGGTATTAGAGATTCCCCAAATCTGAGTCATACAGCAACAACTCCCCTTTGACTCTCCCAGCTTTCTTCCTCCTAGACACACAGACACAACAGAAGTATTAGAGATCAGATGCATTATTGGTGACCCTTTAAAAACTGTATACAAGCCATTACTGCTGCTCTGCTTCTCTGCCTGCCACACTAACTTGTACCTCCCTTCACTCTCCCTTGTTCACAAAGCATCATATAGCTGAGTAACCATATACATTAAACTTTTAAGTCCTGCTTCCTCCTATTTAAATGTGTGGTACTACATACTGAATCAGAGACACACTGCCAGGATGGTAGGGTTTTTTTTAAAGAATCCATTGATATGCAATATGAAAAAACTCAAGTAAATAATTGTATTTCTAATGGTATGTACTAAAGACAATAAGCAGAAGGAAAGAATATTACCAAGAGGGATTCATCAGAGTGACTTCTTACTGATTCACTTTGTTCTACTTATTCTGTTGTGCCTACTTATGAGCTTCTCTTGTGTCATGTCAACCAAAGGCTTCAATTGTCAGAGACATTTAACTTAACATCACACAAGTGGCTCCATGGACATCAGACCAGTCACATGAATAAAAGCTAAGTAGAAGCATGTGGTGTTTGCTGAGCTAAAGCCTAAAGCTGGGCTATAGCTGCTGTTTTCCTCTGGTAATAGAGAGCAGCACACTTTATGGTATGAAAAGAGAGTCTTTTAAATATTCCCCATGAGAGTGAAAAATAAAAAAAAGTAGTGAGTGACAACACAGAAACAACAAACTACTTTGTTTAAGGGCAGGATGGAAACTGCTCACAAGGAAAGGAAATTAAAAGAGGTACTGAATGTGTACACGCTGCACTAGCAACTGAAAAGGAAAAGGAGCACTATTACAACCAGCCCACTCACAACAGACTCCTCACACCTGCCAGTGGTACAAACACACACTGACACAGCCACCTCCCTTCTTAATAACAGTGTTCAAAAAAACTCATATTCCTTGGTTCCATGGGAAAAAAATACTGAGGAACACAGGAACTGCAGAAAAATTCTTTTCAGCTAGGTGTATCTTGTCTTCTAAATGCTCATTTCTGGGAAAACACCTAAACACACACTTGAAAAATGTACACGTATGATTTCACACTGGTATTTTTGACTACAATGCATGAGGATACACACAATTTAGAGTAACAGATGATCTAAAATAAAATTTGAATGAAAGGATTAGCATAGCAGTTCAGAAAGTTATTCCAGTTTGTCCACATACATTCTACCACAAAGCCATCCCCTTCTTCCACTTCCTCTTCAAACTCAAAAGACTCAGAGCAGAATTTATGTTGCAAAGATCACATGACATAGAAACCATATCTGAAGGAGAACACTCCTTAAAAAAAAAAAAAAAGGTACTGCTCACTGGAATACCACAAAATATCTTATAAAATCGTTAAAAAAAAATAAACAAAAAAAACCCCCAGCCAATCAAACAACAACAACAACAAAAAAAAAAAAAAAGAAAAAAAAAAATCCAAAAACTCTGTCCCCCTCTATTCAAAAAAACTAACATTTTAAGCATTATTAGAGATTCTCTTGGAACACACTGCCAAATGTGATGAGTTTTTGTAGTTCAGACTTTGTCTCATTGTTATCCTCAACATCAACTTCAGTCTTACACCTCAGAATATAAAGCTCAGCAAAATTATACATAGAGGAAAAAAAAAAAAAACCCTTGCACGCCAAACGCAAAGTTCTGTTCAAAAACCTTTAAATTACATAGGGTGACTACTTTTGTTGTGTAACCAAAACCTCTGATTGGAATAAAGGCCCTATCATGCCAGTTATATTGCAGAAGGCTGGTAAGAGCCCTGCTCAGCTCACAACAGAGTTTACAGAAAACCCCTAACATCCAGAATGTGAAATTAGCACTATCCAGACTGAAGAGTTAGAAGTCATCTCTTTCACTTTAGTTTCAAAACCAGTTTCCTCATGCAATGTTCCTAGTGTTACTGTCAACTTGCATGCCATTTGCGCTCCTCTTCTCCACATTTACCTTTCTTCTGAGCCCGGAACATTTCCAGCTGTTTCTGCTGCTGCCTCCTTAGTGTATTAACAATAGCTATTGCTAGCCTCAGTGCTTCTCGTGGGTATCCATGAGATCGTAATGCATCCACCCTCGCACAGGCTGTAGGAACATGTTCTATAACAGAAAAAATAATTGAAGAATAGCAGTGCTTCCATAACTGCCATGGCCTGTTTTGCTAGGTTACTCCAAAGGGCTTTTTTAAAATTTTTTTTCTGTTTTGTTTTGTTTTTAAAACTATGCAAGAGAGACTTAAAGGACTACTTCTGAGCCAACATTTCAAGGGAGTCTCTGTTCTTTTTGCCAGGTTTTTCATCCATCTGCCCATCACCTCCCCCCTCAAAATAATGCCATAGAAAATGAACAAAGCACCAAGCCATGGAAAGATCTTTCCGGTTTAGCCACTTACCATGCCAGAGGGGCCACCCCTGAGAGTCAAAGAGCAAGTTTTCAGTGTCGTCATGGTAACAGTAGTTGGTGTATAGGTCACTGCTGATAATGTGCTGTAAGTGGCTGTCCTGCCAGTGCAGATCGCATGCCTCAATGGCTCGAGTGAACACTGTCCGATGTGGCCTGTTCGATGAATCTGTCATTTTCACAGGTTTAGAAAGCTGCATCAGCTTTTACTTGTTCATACTTGAATCACTTATAGTATTCCTGTCTTTCGCCTATTCACCAGCCCTCATCCGATGGCAGTCTGCCTCACATCCTCTCCACCAAGCAGATCACATTTCGCATCCTATTATTACCCAAGAGCTCAGATGAAGTATGTGCCATTCATCTTGCACTCAGAGAGTGATCTAGAAACCAGCATGGCTGATGGTAGACAGGACTTTGCACAGAGAACTACAAGAGGTGAAGGACATTCAACAGCAAGTACAAACTCCCTTAAAACAAACTGGAAACTCTATGGCACTCAAGCATTCCCAGCATCCCTCCTTAGTTCTAGAGTTGTCAGAATGAAGGAGGGATAAACTGCATAAAAGATTTTTAATTTTTCTTTTTGAGAAGTGACATTAACTTTAAGCACTTGTATAACTTTGTTGGTCATGAACACATACAAATACCATTGATAAACAGAGGTACTGAAGTCATGGGAGCAACATAATCCTCACTGGACATCTTCCTATGGCAAAATTTCTCTATTGACATGGCACTACATCTGCCAATGTTCAGAAGCCATGCCAGAGCTACCAATACCCTGCCCAGGTTGGTCTGAACATCATAGCAAGCAAAATACCTCCATAAGGAGTTATGTGCTGAAAGAACTTATCTCCCTGGCTAGCTGTGAAATTTAATAATGAACCAAGTTTTTTCCTTCCAAGGTAATCTTCCAAGAAAAAGAAGCAACAAAAAAACCCAACTACGTGCAGATCTAACATCTACCAAGAAATTTAATTTTAACTTTATTGCAATTATATGCAAATGTATCATTACTGATGGTTTGAGGATTATGAGCAGTTTTACCTGCATAAATATCCTGCGCTTTGCCTAGTTATTAGCAAAGTAGTCATCTTTGTTTGAAGAGGACTGTACAAAGCTTCTGTCAGATTTAATAATCACATTTTAGATTAGAAAGTATGACATCGAGTACAAAAAGACACCTCCAAGACGACAGCATTACAGCTGCGCCCTCCACAGACCTCGTAATGCAGACAGCACATACAGAGCACATCCCACAGACAGATGCTTTAGTTTTTCAAATTCAAGTTTAATGTAGTTTAAACAGATCTCTCTTTAAAAAGCTATCAAGGCTCTGTAACTGCAAGCAAAATAAAAACCCCAATTACCAGAAGCAATACTAGATTACAGTCAAGCAAAGAAACAACAGGCTTTTACATACTTCAAGGACATCCAACTCTCATGCAACAATATTTAGAAACACCCAGTGAAGAGTTAGAAGACCTAACAAAACACAAAACACTTGCTCTGAAAATGTTATAGCCCCAGTACAATTAAAAAAACACCTATTTGTTCTTCTGCAAACTTAAAGCATTAGTAAAACTGATTTTGGCTGGTCAGTCCTCAGTAAAAAAGTTACTTTTCCCAGGAAAGAGTGCTGAATTTTGCAAGGCTAGAGTATATAAGAAAGAGGTTATGTTGTGTGTGGCAGTCAATGCTTATGTTCAGGCTCACCTTGGTTAGCATTTGCACCCTGAGGCAAAGCATTGGTTAAATTGGGCAGCTCGTTCCCATGGTTTCCATCTTCCCAGGGACAAACATCCACACTGTTCCATTTTTTCAGCTGTTTTAGCCAACTGGACTTCTGCTCCAACTTGCAGTGGGGATTTAAGACTATACACATCCACAGAGCACCTGATTTTAAAAAGATTTCTACATTATATTTTCTATTAAAAATGCAGCAGCTAATGACTAATTGCAAACTTCTATAGCATATGCTTTTTCTCCACTCAAAGGCTACACTGCTTGCTTCCCAGCTACACTTAACACCAGACAGATTGAATTCCTGACACAGGCACTTGGGGCTGGCATGGCCAATCTGAAGCAGCTGAAAGATGGTACCAAGCCAGCCTTCTCAATTAAAAGACATCAGTAGGTCTTTTGTATTAGAAATCCAGAGCTCCCAATGAATGGCTCATCAGACAGGAACATCAGTCAAGGCAAAAAAGAATTCACATAAAAAGTTACTGAAGTTATATTAACCAAGTTTTTATCTGAATTTTTGTATCAGAAGTGAATGTTGTTTTGTATTAATGAGAACTGTGCATCTTTCAGCTCTGCATTACAGGAACCAAAGAAGTGCATTAGTAACATATGCATTTTGTAAATATATACTTTCACACTCAGAACCCATCAGAAGTACTCATGTAACTCATTCCCAAACATGTTTGGGTCTCAAATAACCAGTAAACACTAGTTTTGTGCAGTCTGACGGGAATAAGACATTTTTACGGTAACTACTTCAGTAATTTGGTTACTCTAGAAAATTTGTTTTATATTTTCTGCTTAGGGAGTTCTATGGGAAAGCCAATTTGTGCTGACATATCACACATACCACCACTTTGGAAACTGCTCCCTCAGACTATATAGCACAGCAGGAATAAATGCATCTAGGTGTCTAGTGGCAAAGGTTTTTCTCTAATCAGCTGTCCTTGCACCAGCTTGAACTTTGACAGAAGTATGAAGACATCTACAAATACTGTTTAGCAACAGTTCATTCGCTCATTAAGAATGTGCCTTATATACTGAAAGAGATGGCAAGAATATGCTTAGACTATGCAATGTTCACGACAGGTTGTGAAAAAAAAAGAATAAAAATGCAGCTGGTTCTTCTAGGATGATAGAAGTCTCACATTCTAGGATTCCTTTGCTAACTAAAAATGCAAAATGGATACCCAGGGCACAGCACATCACATCACATTAATTCCCAAAGTAACTCAGGCATGCCACAGCACAGGAGCCAGTGGAGACATAGCATGATTCCTAAGGTTAAGTTTCCTGCTATTCAAGACCAACATGTTATGGGAAGTAATACCAAAAAGTCTGAAAACCAAAACAAAATATTGTATGTTACTATTCAGAACACCAGAGAGACAATGAACTGCTGCAGTTTACTACTGCACAGTAGATAAAGTACAACAAGTGTTTTGAGTTTGGGGAAGTGCCTGAAACTTGCCATGGGGGTGAATAAGGCCAATATTTTTTTTAAAAACTTCTCTTGAAATCATGTCATTTTCTTTAGACACACTTGCCAGCACACTTCACGCTCCAAAAACAGTCAAATTACAACTGGTTCTTATTATTAATCATCAATGATTCAGTACTGCCCAAAACAGAATCACTACATTTCTTGCAATCTGCTAAACAAAACACAAGATGCAGCACATTGGAAAGCCTTGGAGAACAGTAATTGTGGGCTTGCTTATTTATTTTCAAAATCAAGTATCCCCTGAGGGCATTACACATTACAAGTCAGCATCTAACAAAGAGAAAAAAAAAAAATCCAACCAACCAAAAATAAACCCCGAAACACCAATGTAATACTCTGTAATCAGATTCCCAGTGTTTTCAGACTGAAGCAAAAGCAAAGTGTCTTAACCACATTTGGTAAGTACTTCAATCATCTACCAAGGCAGAACACACACCACTGTGTCACACCATGCCCCTACAGAGTAAGTGGCATTTTTTTTCCACATCTGAGAAATACCACTAGAGGCAAGAGAATTCACCAAGCTCCTAAGGAAATTCCACGTCGTACATCTATGAGGCAGGAGAGGGCAAAGATAACTCAAAGTACCAAAATTCTTTAAAAACATCTGTGGTTTCAAGTGGGAAACTATGCCAAGGCTAACTACATTGTAAGCAGTCATTGTCTCAGAAAGCCAGGCTATTTTATGTAGAGAAGTGTATTTCCAATAACCCCCTCACAAACAACTTAAAATTTCACTAGAACCCAACTGCAGACTGCTCCCTATGACTTCAGAGAAAGCTGCATGCATATCTGAGATCACAAAACAGCTTTGACAGCTGTTGATTCCCTGCAGGAAGAGGAGTGTGAGACAAAACTCCTCACCAGATGAAGAAAAGGGAATAGGAAAAGCTCCTAGAGTGCCACAAAGCCTACCATCTGGAAGCAAGATGTATTATGCCAAATGACTCCATGCTCTTCAACCTATTTGGATTCCTAGGTGGTTTTGGTCAGTTTGGGTTTTGGTGGAGTTTTTTTCTTAGGTATGATTTTTTTCTTCTCCCCTCTCTTCCTCCCCACCCCAAGTGTGTGCATTTACCTCTCCATATTTCTTCCTACTTCTGCTATCTAAACACCTCCCCCCCCCAGCCCCCACCCCTTGACATCTGCTCCATTCTGGCTCTTTCAATTCACTGATTCCTGCCCTGTTCCTAATGCTGGAAAGCCTGAGGAAAAATGTTCACTTGTGTCTAGACTTTATCACATGCCAAGTGGCAGAAGCCTGGAGGACGTTCTCCTTATTCACTCTGATGCTGCTGCTCAGTAGAAGCCCTTTGAGCTAGCCCTTAAATGTCACCACCAACCTGAAAGTCTACCCTGCTCTCAAACAAGTTTTCTGCCTAATGGCTCCCATATGGGGAAACTGCTGATCAAGCTTAACCCCTTTACTACAGATAAGGCCTATGAAAAAAACGAAGGACAGCTACTTGTAATTTTCAAGAAAGGCGTCAGAATCAATTTCCAGTGACTTCAGCCTAGAAACTGCAGGTGGCAACAGCTTATACTCCAAAGAAGTTATGCAAAATACATTCCTAGCATTCTCAGGTTTACATGTTCGATTACATTTAATGATGTCACCAATGCCAACCACAATATGAGCCTCATTAAATAATTACAGTAATTTTAAAAAAAGAGACACCAAAATCTCAGAAAATATTTGTGTTTACAGACGGCTTTTCTCTCTAACACAGCTCTCTCTCCTTCCTATTTCCTTTTCCCCAGATATTTTTCCATACTGGTTCTCAGCAGGCTGACACATCTTCCTCCCAACCCCAAACTGCATGCTACTAAAACATAACTAAAGTTCTTATTTAAATCTCTGGACTCTAACCTATGTCTTTTCAATACGAAACTCCTCACACAGTACAGTGGCAAAACAATCACAAATCAATATACAAGAAGTTTTCCCCAGAAAATAACTGGAAAAAATGACCTGTTGCAACTACAATTTAATAATAATTTCAGAAGGGAAAGGTTATTAGAACTGTCACACTGCAATGAGGGATTGCCTATTTTGATTCAACACTAATCTCTTTACCTGAAAAAAGGGCAGCTTTGCCAAATCAGACCTTTGGTTCAGACACCTTTTGAAAATGCATAGTTATTACTCATCTTTATTGTCTGTCACACCACCAAAAAAAAAAAAAAGAAAACAAAAAGAAAAATTTACATGCAGGCTTTCCTTGTACACACAAGGGAACATCAGTACTTTTGCGTTTTTCTGTAGACATCCATACCTTTGAATTTATGGGGTAGATAGGGACAGTCTTTATACTGATCCAGATTTAAATACTCAAGAAATAGGTGCTGTAACATTTCTTTGCCCTTTCCATTAATGCACAACTTTATCTTAAAAATAAGCTACAAGAGCACCATCTGACCATTTCAAAGAAAATGGAGCCAGGTAATCAAGATCATTCCCTTCGCACAACAGACAAAACAGCTTCAATACTTGCTGCAAACTTGCTGCTGTGTCCCACTTGAGACGAACCAATTCTATTACAAAAGCATAATTTCCAGAATTGAAAGTGCCAAAAGAAAAACAACACTAGCAGACAGAACCTATGAACACTTTGAAGTGTTCACAAAGGAGTTTAAAGTGGTTTACACCTGTATTTTAAACACACACCCACTTTCACTGGGACAGCCACTTGGAAACCTCAAAGAAAGTACTGTGTGGCGTTTATAGCTTCTGAATGAGAAGCACAAGTGCCTTCAGAACAACGGGCAAAGCTGCTGCCCTTCTCCAGGCATGGAGAGATCTCAAATAAAACAAAGCATAACCAAAAGTCCTGCTAGAGACTGCTACAACTAAACAGTTGCTTTTATAAAAATAGTAAAGATAGGCGAAGCACTTCCCCTTCAATTACAACATCAAGGAAAATTACTCTCAGCACTGAGTTGCACCCAAGCTGCAATTTTATTCATAAAAATTCCTTAATGCATTCTAGTACCTCTGTTTAGCCTTCAGAAAAAAAGGCTTTCTATAGATGCTGTGTTTCTTGGAGAACAGAATGTTTCATTTTGCTCTAATTCATTCTATTACTGAATTAAACTTTGATGTATTGGTCTTGACAAGCGCTTCATGCTGATTGTATTGTGTATGATGGTACAATCACCCCCCATGCATTTCACACGAGCTGGCTGATTAATGCAACAGATTACCTGCAGCACTGATGGCACGAGGGAATCACTGCTCTTCTGCAGGCTAACCTCCAAGCACGCACTTCAGAGAGCGGGAGTGTAGAACAGAGACAAAATAAAATGCCTAACTCCTTAAATTTTCCTTTCTTGCTGCCTGCTGCTGCTCCAAGGGTTAAAGGCATATACGTATTTGGCTGAAACAGGTATTTAGATACTGAAATTCTATTCTAAGCTATCAGCAACCACATGCTCTAATCTCTGTGTCACAAACCTCTGCTTTCCCTTTCTATGTTTTCAACTTTTAGCACTTATTAGGAATAAGGAACTAACCACACACTTCTGACATTTTGCATGAGCCTGTTTTTCTGGGTTATAACCTTTTAAATGTTTTTAAAACTGCTGCATCTTTGCAGACACTCTGCCATTCAAACAAAAGGTTTCATATAAGAACAGGAATTTGCTTGAAAGGTGCAGTTTACAGTGTGTCAGTAGACTATGATCTCCCGAAGAGAACACTTAGGATCAGTCACACAGTCATTGGACAGCCCTCTATGTCTCTATAGTACCCCATATCCCTACCACTGCAGCAAGGCATGGCCTACTAATCTACAAAGCTAAAGGAAAGTGTAAAGAAACTGCAAATGAACTTCACTGATTAACTTCCCTCATATTTAGAAAACTATTTAATAATTTGTTTACAATCAGTCAACTGAAGGCAAAAGCACTGCTAACATTAACAAAAATAGTAAAAAATAGTCCTTTATCAACTATTGCCAATATTTACAGCTAGGTGGTGAACACAAAGTATGCTCCTGCCCAAAATATGTATCAGATATTTTACCAATTACTTTAACTAGCAATATACTCTCAATAGTCATGGTCTGTCTTCAGAGACTTCAAGAATTTTCAGAAGAAAAGTTAATGTGACTATGAACTATAAGTGTATTAAGCTACCTCTGTATAAATTTATCCTTGAGATGAATTAATTTCTCTCACAGTTAATTTTTTTAGGAAGAGGCAAAACAGGAGATGCTTGTCCATCAAAACAAGCTATTAATAAAAGAGAGGGATGAAAATACCTCTCCTTTAAAAAAAAAACCAAAAAAAAAAAAAAATGAAGCAAGTGCTAACACTCCCTTGCATACTGGGAATTACAATTGCCACAGCTAGGCTCACAGAATGTAAATAATGCACTGTAACTGACTGGAGGAATACATTCTGATTGTCTAGACTGAATTGCTTCCTACACTACCATTTCCCAAGTCACTTTTATCTACCAGTCCAAACATGATTGCTGAGATTTTACAAAAACAACATACTTTAATTACAACTTCTAAGACAAGAATCTAGCACAGCATCTGGTTACAGTCTACTGGCTACCTATCACTCTTCAAAATTCTAATGTTATTTCTAGTTTTCTTGTTAAACTTCTCCAGCTCCAACTACAATTTTCAGCTACCTTCTGTGGGTTTAGGAGAACTGTCTTTCCTATCAAATTTTTGGTCTATGTAATAGGTATCTTAAATTATAAAGGATTTCCTCTGTCATGATTTGACATACTCAAGCAGATTGAAATTCTTGCACCTCTCACTTCCAATTTTTGATGTTTTTTTCTAGTATTCATTCAAAACAGAAAAATGGAAAATAGCGCAAGACTAGATGGCTAACTGGCAAGTAAAGCTCAAAGAAATTAGTGAAGATTCAGTAAGTCCTCCCCATGAATCTATCACTTCTCTCTAGCTCTGGTATTTACTAGAAGTGGCATTGGAAAATTAAATGGCAGGCTAATGTTACTTAAGTATGAAAAATAAAGAGTGAGAGGAAGGAAAAAAATAACACTTGGTATCAGCTTGGCTTATAGTAAAGCTCTGTCCTTATTCTTGGCATACATGATTCCACAGTTAGGGCTGCAATGAGTTGTGCACCAGCTTCAATATGCAACATTTTTTAAGACATTTATAAGTAATTCAGTTCAACATCACAGGAATAAAACCAGCTGCTTTAATGTGGCTACTTAAAAAAAATCTGAAGTACTTTCCATACAACTGAACAGAATGGAAATGCAGCTTTCTGTACAGCATTAAAAATATTAAATAAACCCCTTAAGCTATGCTTACACATTGAAAGTCATTACTGTGACCATTATTTCTGAAATCTTATAAATGCCACAGGATTATCTCAGATGGTTAAAGCATAGTGCTAACAACACAAGGTTGTGGGTTTGATCCTCATATGGGCCATTCACTTATGAGATGGATTCAGTGATCCTTCTGGGTCCTTTCCAACTCAGAATATTCTGTGAACTTACCAAAAAATAAAATTTACTGTCATACTCCAGCTACACACACTTCCTCATTTCACATACTATTATGGCAATGTCAGTAATGGAGGAAGAAGGAAATGAACCTCAGAGAAGGTGGACAAAACCCATCTTTGCAGAACAGCAGCCTGGCTTCATTCACTGAGGAAATGAAGGTGACAGCATCAACCAAGACACTGTAGGGCCAGGACAGCAATTTAAGATGTCATCCATAACTCAGGTCTTAGAACAGCAAAACTGTCTTGTGATGCTAATTCTGACCTACTGTTAATTTAGCACCTCCAACAACACAAATCATTCAGACATTAATTAAAAGCTTGTTCTGTGAAAAAGCAGGTGTAACCTTAAGTGCATGAACTGAGGGTACATTTGTTTCATAAGACCATGACAACTGAGACTAAACAATATTAATGTAACCACCACTTAAGTGAAGACAGCCTATTGAATATGATACAGTCTAAGACACAAATATTTGTTAAGATACCACTCTAGCTAGAAAGTCCACAATGAAAGACCATGGGAAATGGTGCATCCAATCTCCTTTCAAACACAGGGCTTCCTACAGCTTTCATTTCAAGGCCAGAAATGCCCTATATGTAACTGACTAATCTATACTTAGAAATTTGAAGTTAACTTTATTTTCTACAGGTGCAGGGCATAGGTACTTTCTTTAGTTCTAAGGCAATATATAATGCAATTATAAGTGGGGATATTCAACAATATAAAGACAACATGAATACAAAATTGGAAGTCAAATTCAAAATTTAGAGTCTTGCTGTACTGTTTTATAAATACCATAAAATACAAGGGAAACCTAATATCTCTACTATATGGGTGACCCTAAAAGGGACTGCATCAAGTATGCAGCTCCAAAAAAATGGTACTAGAGCACCAAAATTGTAGTTAATTATTAACTTTATCGATTTTTTTTCATGGCTGCCCTGGAGTAACCATCAAATCGGACACCAAGAAGGAATTTCTCTAGGGGCATACTGGCAACAACCATAGCTGCTTTTGTCCTTTTCCCCACTCCACTTAAGCACTAAGCACAGACAATCTGCTTAGAACAGCTGGCATGTCCCATTCAAATAAGTTTGTCTCTAACTGCAAAAGGAAGGAATGCCTGACACAGAAATATAGATGGAAAATAGCTTCATTCAGTTAAGGACAAAAGAATCTAACTTGCTGTTTTCAAGAGATGACTATAAATTTTTATCAGAAAAATTCAAAGTGGTTTCCAAATTAAAATAAATAAAAGAAGACATTATTTAACATTTGATCATTAGTTTGCTCATGGCAAAATGGTAATTAAATCTCTCAAGTCTATAATGATTCCTTTCTTAATCTCGAGATTTAGAATTAATGTTTAGATGAGGACCAAAGTGTTACTAATAAAGGTCCATGCATGATCCATCAGAAAATATATTGCACTATTTCTCTGCAGCACATGATCTTGTAAAATGGTATTTTAGTTTAAATTTAAACACAAAAATATATCTAATCTAGAAAATGCCCAAAATATCAGTAAGCGTGAAACTGAAACAGACTGCCAGCCTGATCCAACATTTAAAATGTGGCATACAGCAGACCAAAGTACTAGTGAAAACTTACTAATACTTTTAGAACTACTGTGGCAAAGTCATGTTATTCCACTGTAGAAATACCTTTATAGCAATAGTCCATTTAATATGCTAGGATATATTCAGTATATAATAGAAAGGATTCTAAGAATGTCACTGAGAGCTTTATCACATGAATGAGGTTCATTTCAATACTGTAAGAGGTTCCCACACTTGAAAACTTTAGACTCCAATAGGTGGTTGAGGCAGACAGGAGAGGATTATGCATTAAAATGTGGAAGGAATGGCTGAACACAGAGAGTACCATTCTCCTCAACACTGTAAAATAAGATGACTAAGAGAGACCCAGACCAGCATTATGCAAAACCACAACACATTCACCAATTCTATTCACTGCTCTGCCTTGCCAAAGACCTCTTTGGACACAACCTCTTCCCCATGACACTGCCACCATATTTCTACTTCACAAGAAACTAATCTTGACTTATAAAAAAAAAACCCAAAACTTTTCTCCCCCTTTAAGAGTTCTTAAATACCACAATGGAGGAAATCTACTAGAAATGTTTATTTCTTCACCATGAAGACAAGCAACAGGATATGAACATACTGAAAACAGTACTTCACAGGAAAAAAATCTGATTCTGTAATCTACATGTTGACAAGGTGTTGGTCTCCATCATTCCATCAAGCCATAGATACTTAGATTCTTCTACTTGACTGCTTTCATCAGATTAAGTGACTGCTTTCATCAGATTAAGCATCTAGGATTTAATTCAACAGTTTCAGTTTTATTAATCTGTCACAATAGCAGCTCTACTTTGATAACGGTAGCTGCTCCAATTATGGCCTGGTTTAGGGTTGACAAGTATAATGATTCATTCATGGCATATGAGAAGCAATAAAAAATTGTTTTGCATTGCAGCTTTAAAATTGTGGGCACTTTTTTAATTTAATTTGTCACTTAGTTTTTGCTAAGAGGACTTTTAAATTGCAGTAAGAAGCAAATGGGGCTTTTAGTTTAAATGTAATCCCCATATTTAAATGATCTGTAATGGCACAATGTTTGAGTAGGAACACTATTGTTTCACAGTGGGCTCTGATGGTGACATGTGACATTTGTATTCAGGTCCTGTATTATCCATGTGGCTAAAGGACTTCCAATTTCATTTCACAGCCAGAAGCCTGCAGAAAACACCAATTAACTTGCAGATCCCATTTGCCGACAAAACAATCTCTTCCCAGTGTCTAGCATCTGGCAGTGCTCAACCCTGATTTTCAAAGCAGAGCGTCACAGCCATCATGATCCCTGAGCTGGGGTAAAAAGTCAATTTTTCTTCCATTTTTAAGGAAATATTTTCATTTTTTATGAGAACAAGCAACTTTTACTGAATTTTTCATGGATGAATATTAACAACTTACTCATCTACTAAGATTATACAGTCCATTTTTTCTCCTCTATACCACAAAGAAGGTTAACTGACCTTTCCTTCATATCAGAGATCTCAGCTCAACAGGCATCACCAGGTATTTACCATGCATTTCCATTTCCACATCCATTTTAGCAATGCAATTTAATTAAAAGGCAAACCAAGGGGCTTCAGATAACTAATCCTTATGACATCCCAAATTCCTCAACCATGGTCACCACATGTCAAACACCTAAAGATCAGCATGTGAAATTTATGTGCCGAGATACCATTTAAACAGTAATGTGAAGAATTCCAACTCTGCTTTTAACTCTGCAAATTGGAATTCATTTATTACTGTGGTGAGTTGAAGTGATCACCAGTGCATCACTGAAATTGCATCTGAATTCTTCTAGTTCGAGAAGTATCTGAGCAAGCCTTAGAGCTCTGACCTGTAACCTTTCCAACAGTATACCTCTGACATTTCATAAGTAGCACATAGCTCATCCCATTCCTTGATGTACAACAGGGGAATCTGCTGAGCAGGGTTATTATATTCTTACTTCCAATCTAGAGGCTTTAAAAAACAACTGCATAGTTATGTGCAAGGCTTTTTGTGTTTACATGATGCTTCTCAATTGTAAATTGCTCAGGAAATTAGGATTTTGTACTAAAAAATGACCAGATTCATATATAGGCCTAAAGTATTTTATCTGGGGGTCTTAAGCGAAGGTTTTGGTGGTTTTATTTTTAGGGTTTTTTTTTCATTGTTATTTTAGGTGTGGGGGGCTTTGCTGCTGTTGTTGTTTTTAAATCAGCATCTTCAAACATCCAAACCCAATCTGACTTCTACTGCAATCAGCACTTTACCATGAATTTCAACAGGAACTCTGATCAAAGCTCAGTGTGTCCTTCCAGTACCCTTGCCAATACCCAATGCCAGGCAGGAAGCATCACTTAAATTCTAATGAAAGGCTCAAATGACCCAGTCAAGGAGCAAAGCTGGTTATTTAAGTATGCTTAAAAGTCTATGCCAAGATGGAACTGACAAAGTGGCCATATGCCTAGCAGTTGGCAGACAGCATACCAAGGCAAGCCACAGAGCCTTTATTAAGCAGAGTCTATATTTACTTACTTTCTATGCCCTAAAATTCTCCTTAACTCCATTAAATTGCTACCTACCTGTGACATAAATGAGTGTAGCTAAAAAATTTTTTTTAAAAGACATACATACATGCCTCCCCCAGATTACTCTGAACAGGTAATAAAGAACCCAGAGGCCTGTGTCTCACTCCCTCCCCTGATATTTTGGTTCTCTGACATCCTAGAAGATAACAAGCCAACATTACTTTGTAACATAATGATAGCATGACTCCTTTAAACTCAGTGTCTGAGTTACATCTACTTGCACAGATCTTATGTTGCCAGGGCCATCCTGCTTTTCCCTCTGCAGTTTGCTATTTTAACTCTGGTCTCCCTTAAAATCTACTTGAATATTTTGTACATTCACTTCTTTTTTTGAGATGTAAGTTTCACACGGAAAAAGCAATGTTTAATGTGAAAACTCAAGCAAAGTAAAATCCTAGCAAAAACACTGCAGAAGCCTGTAGCCTTCACACCACGCAGAAGTTACTCTGGAGAGATTCACCTAATTAACAGCATTTTGGAGAGAACTTGCTAAGCACCAGTGGAAGGAACTAAGGAATCCTATCAGTGGGGAGAAGAAATAGAGCGTTTAGAAACATAAACACTATCTGGAGATGGAAGAACTAAGTTAAGCTCTACCTTTTCCTACTGCCCACCTGATGTGATTGAAATGTATTTGCAACGGAAAGCATGGTACATGCATGACAAACAGAATTTGATACTTAAGAGGAGTCAGAGAAGTCAGAGCAGTTAAGGATTGAAACAATGTGGTCTGCCTCAGACTGCAAACATAGCAGCTCAGGTAGCGGTGAAGCTGCTTTTGGGGAGTGACATCTAGAATTCTGATTAAATAGATATAAACTAAATTCAATTAGTCCAAAAGTATTTGCTATTTGATGCTGTAGGCAGATTCCGCCTCCTTTATGTTCAGACAGGTGCTGTCAAGAAAATGATGTTAATACAAAACTGATGAAACAACAGGAGCTGCTACAAAGATTTAACAAAACCTTTTTTTGTTTATTGACAGCATGTGGCAAGACTGCTACAGGTAACAGATGGAGAATGCATTTCTGCTTCTCCCACCACCTACCAGCTCAACCCACATATGCAATGAAGCATGAGACCCTCCAGTTTTCAGTATGGTGGGATACAATTCTGTTCTATGTACATCCAGATAGGCATGTGCCTTGCTTAGGAAACACTGTTATTCCCCAACAAGACAAAGGATCATAAAAATGGCATACTGAAATGGTTGTTACACTTGTAGTTGTTTCTAGACTCTGACAGAGCTTTGTCTTCTATAGTATTAAGGATTTTTACCACAGAAGTCTGTAATCTCAACTACATACATAGCAGTTTACTAGCCTAGTGCTTCATTTAAAATGAACATAATTTTTGCTATACAGGTTATATCCAATTGTATCCCATCAGTTAGAATGCAATTCAACCATGGTCATCTTTGACCTCTAAGAGTGCAAAAGTTAAGTTTTGCATTTGACACTTCTAAATGAATGTTACTCTTACTTGGAGTTGATTTCATTTAGCTTGATTTTCGACCTTTAAATTACTTAAAGAGCATTATATTTGCTCCATTCTTTTCATTACTTACATAATGTCTCATAGGACATCATCTTAACTTTTGCTTGTTATTAAATGGTTATTTATGTGTTTTCTGCCACATAAGTCAGGCTCAGCCACAAACAAGAGCACATCAAAACAGACTTCTTTAAGTCTAGACTTGAAATTACTTTCCAGAGTGACAACACAGGTTTCCACTCCAAGTTCCATGAATCACAAGGCAATTTCATTTAGGCTGTGTGCGTATCTTCAGCTTGCTTTAGGAAAGCCTCCAAGACAGCTGTAAGTAAGGTTTGGAATGCTAAAACAGACACATTAATCCCTTCCCTCATAAACTCAGTGAATTACCTTTCAGAGAAATATATTAGGTTTACCACTATATTTTAAATAATTCAGGTTGTTTTTTATCTTCCACACACTTGCATATCTATTAGTCAGTAGTTTGTTACAGTACCTTATACCTAGAAAATAATGCTTGTGGTTACTTTTTATCTTTATTCTCACCTCTCCATCTTTAAATACCATTGACATTCACATTCAATTTGTATTGATTTTCCCTTCAGATAACACCCTGTATCAATGCAGGGTGGGAGGGATTTAGTTCAGCTCTGCCCAGAAGGACTTGGGGGTGCTGGTGGGTGAGAGGCTGGACATGACCCAGCCATGGGCACTCCCAGCCCAGAGAGCCAGATGTGTCCTGGGCTGCATCCAAAGCAGCGTGGCCAGCGGGGCCAGGGAGGGGATTCTGCCCCTCTGCTCTGCTGAGACCCCACGTGCAGTGCTGCATCCAGCTCTGGGGTCCCAGCACAGGAAGGACATGGAGGAGGTCCAGAGAAGGGCCACAGAGATGACCAGAGGAATGGAGCACCAGCCATACAAGAAAGGCTGAGAGAGTTCAGGTTACTGAAGACGAGAAGGCTGTGGGGAGACCTCAAAGCATCTTCCAGTACCTAAAGCGGACCTACAAGATGGCTGAAGAGGGACTGTTTACCAGGCATGTAGTGATCAGACAAAGGGGAATGGCTTTATACTTAAAGGAGGAAGGTTTTAATTAGTTATTAGGAAAAAAATTCTTGACTGTGAGAGTGGTCATGTCTCATCTGCCCAGAAAAACTGTGGATGCCCCATCCGTGGAAGTGTTTCAAGGCCAGGTAAAATGAAGCTCTGAGCAATCTGCTCTAGTGAAAATTGTCCCTGCCTATGTCAGAGGAGTCGGCAATAGATGATCTCCAAGGTCCTTTCCAACCCAAGTAATTTTTTGATTCTATGATGAAATTCTTATAGATTTTGAAAATCTCTTAGTAGTAGTTCAAAACTGTATTAGTGAGTTCCTAAACACTTTACAGCAAGTGCCCTCAGACCTCACCAGTTCAAACATTCCTTTCCCATTTCAGCCTGTGTTATTCTCTTAATTGCATAACTAAGTCATGCATCAGGTAACCTTTCCTGTAAAGCAATGTTAATTGTTAGACCTGTTATTTCATCTCCTTTTTTGCTCAGTAATTGCCTGCTGTAATTGTGAATTAGTTTTTTCCTTAACAATTTAGCACTAGAGACTTGTATATTTCACCTCAGCTGTGTAGCTACATTTCCACTTTCTGCTTTACTCTTTTTAGATCCTCTAATACTTACAAACTATTGGAATTGTACTTCTTTCACACCATGTTCCCTCTCCTTTAACTGCAACTGTCTCATTCTACAGATCAGAAATTCGATTTCACCCAAACTTAAATGAACAAAGAAAACTGCACAAAACTCTAATCTGCTTTGCCTAGAACCACAATAAAAGTTTTTCTCAACTCCAAATATGAAATTGTTTCTTTATTATACATATGAACACCTAAGTGAGTCTGTGAATTTACCCAGTTCATCCCAGAGCTGCCTATACTTGTCAGTCATTGTAGTTCCTTGTTGTCTCCAAAGCGACAGACGAGGGTCAGCCATGAACTGTTCTGTTATCAACGTCAACATGCGAGCTCCATTTGAATCTCTCATTTTTAGCATCTCTCGCACCTAGGAAAGGAGTCTTTTAATACAAACTTGAAAAAAGCAGAGAAATTGCAGTACAGACAATATGCTGCAGTGTTAAATATTCCACTTCTGTGAAGCTATAAATGCAATTTATATATGTGATGGGAAATTTTTAAGTAGCAAAAACAGTCTGCCTTCCCAATTTTAAACAAAATTTTGGTTTCAGTATCCAATTACAATTCTTCAGAGAATTTTACCACAAGCAACCCACAGGTGTATTATACAAACTGCTGTAAGGTTTTCCAATATTTTGGGGGTGGGAAGGGAGAAGAGAACAGCAAAGCTGTAGATGCTTGAAATGTTATTTCACATCCTTACACTGATCAAGACTCATCAGATTGTAGTCCACTGCTGTACAACTCATTATCAAGTTGCCATTGTGTTCCCAAAGCTTTATATTTTAGAACCGTAGAATCTAGAATTTTGAGTAAGATGCAAACAAATACAGACTGGCTTGGAGAACAGGGGAAAGAAAAAAGGTTCAGAGTACTCAACACACCTTTGCAAAAAGCAAATTGAGCTGCTTCCCTGATCCATGGTATCCACCCTGGGAAAGGAAGAGTTTAACCTGTTCTTGAACTTGTTCCTCATCCAAATGCCAGCAATTTTCATCATCTATGCTAGCACCTGCTGTTGGGTCAGGAGCACCTGCAAACAGCAAGAAAAGAAATCATTATGTTCTATATGAAGAAGAGAGGTTCTTGAGTCCAGGGGAGAGGACTACTGTATAGGTTTTTGGAGTTGTGTCTTCTGTATTGGATGCCTTGTTTTTAATCTAAACAGTCTTTAAAATAGACTTAAATTTCTCCTCAGTAGTCTTAAACACTTAGAAATTATAGCCTACGAAAAGGTATTTAAATACATAATACTATCTAACAAAACTTAAGAATAAAGGTGAGGGTTTTTTTTTTTCTCCCCATCTCAGCAGCTACACTAGAATAATTTTACAAGGAAAATTAAGACTTTAAATAATCTAGAATTGTGATGTTAGAACCATTCTCCCCAAAACACCTGTGTAATTCCTGTACCTTCAGCAATCTTGCTCAGGTTTAAGTGACTGCTAGTGAGCGCTGCTATTGATGAACATGAGGAGAATCATCACCTTGGTGCCTCTGAGCTGTGATGGCTCTGCAAAGCTAAACAAAGAGTAAAAAAAATCCCCAAACAAATCCAAAGTCTTAAAGTACTAAAGGTATTTCCATCATACGTAAGAGCTACAGATATTTAAGACCATGCTGCTTTCAAAGGAAGCATTTTAACATAGGCAATATCATCTACAGAGTCAGTTTAGAGCAACTCTACTTGAATTAGCCTAGTGTCAACTGAAATGACTAGATTCACATCTGGCAGTGCTTTGGCCACAGACTGCTGTACCTCAGTTTTTGCAGATCAGACCAGTGACTTTCTCGCTCTTAAAGGACAACAAAATTAACCAAAGCAACTTCTTGCACCATCAAGTAAACTTTATTTTTCTGAAGAACACTGCACCTCCACTGGGCATTTTCTAAAAGGCCTTCAAACTGAAAAGGTTGAAAAGTATTTATCTGGAGACTCAGCTCAAGGTATGGCATCACCCTACCAGGTGATGGTATTTTAAGCATGGCTGAGACTCAAGCTGACTTAACATTTTTATTTTGGACTTATCACAACTGCATCATCTCTATCTCTGTTACATTTTGCAAAAGCAAAGATGTTAGGAATTGGATCACATTATCCAATCTCTTTCCTTGAAATCTGTATCCGTGTTACCTCTGTAGAAAAACAAATACTGCCAGAGAAGGAAAATTACATAAATTTCTAAGAAGCTGGTTTTTTTTATAGAAATCCTGATAACTTGAAAAACCAAAATAGCTACACCTCTACAATGTATAAGAAAAACCCCTACTTGAATCTATTGATTCAAGCCTGTTTCACAATTGCAGCTCTGCCATGGAGGTGAAGGCTTTAAGTGGTCACAGGAAATGCTGAACTCTTAATTAAATGAAAACACAAACAGAAGATTTAGAAGGTCAGAGGAATATCCTATTTACAAATTGCTGAGACGGTAAACAAAAAGATGTTCCAGCTCAGCAACTTCCTAAACTGCCTCCTTTTTCAGAGCCTAAAGCTGGGAACACTGCACTGCTGTATACACACACACACACACACATATGTATATATTTAATTAAGAAGAAATTGTGTCTTTGTAGATGTGAATGAACTCTCCCACCTTCCACAGGAACCACAAAAGTGTCTCAGAAGACAGTAATCAAGCCCAAAACAGCATAAAAACCAAGGAAGGAAAAACCTGCTCTTCTGCAAATGCTTCCATTTTTAATGTATTAGTTTAAAAGGGCTTTCAGTTCTGCCAGCTACATGAAACACATACTGGAAAGTCTTTGGTTGCAAAGAACAAGATAAAAAGGAAAATCAAGCCACACAAGAATAAACAGTGCAGCTGTTTCACAGACCCAGGTTTGCAGTATCACCTTGCAAATAGTTTAAATATTTCATTGCTCTAAAACACAAAGAGGGTGAAGAGGAACTATATAAAAGCAACAGTATACAAAATACACTTATATTTGTTCCTAACTTCAATGGAGAGTTATCTTTAAATAATCTTGGTACGGTTCCTTTCAAACTAAATTAATAATAGCCCAGTATTCCTCAGCTAAGCATCCCTATTTAGGGGGTGAAAAAAATTCCTGCAACTGTTTATATTTTATCAAAAGCTCACCTGTCATTTTGGGTTACAAGGTTAGAAAAGCCATACAGCTACCACAGATTCTTTAACAACAGGGTTCCTTTACAAAAACAAGCGTGCCTGCTACCCAGGGCCACCAACGTTGCCCCCACCAAGGCTACTTCTGCCAGTACAATCCCAAATATATCTTACCCAGGAGCTCAGTATCACTATACTGCCACGAATGTTACTTGAAAGCAGTTAGGCCAGAAGACTGTAAAAGCTGAAGATGCCAAGCCAAGGGTCTGAACTCTACCATGCTCTTCAGCACAGTATACAGATACATTGACTCAATGATTTTTTTCTTGTAAGATCTTATACAGGCTACACTCAGTATAATTAAAATTTTTAATTCTAAAGAAATTTCAGCATACATATAACCAGCACCAGCTACAGCTGCAATTCATTCATCTTTCAACCCTGTTGACAGTCTTCAGCAACAGCCATTGACTAACAAGGCATGGGGACACTGTGTCTGACCAGGCACAAGCCAGCCACCTTCCCACCAAGGCAGCAGCCAGACATTCTAGTGATGCTGCTGGAGAAGCCTCAGATTTTGCTGCCCATGACTCTTGTTTTGGGCTCAAGACATGACCATCTTCCACGTCTCTCAACTAGGCACTTTTCAAGTTCACTAGATTCACCTACAGTCAGGTGACTGATCTAGCCTGTTTGCTCTCCCACTCAAACAGATCATGGATGAAATTTTTACACTGTCACTTCTCTTCTGAAAACATACGACTGGGTGAACAAGTAAGGAACTATCTGAACAAGCAAGAGGAGGAAGATGCCATGGGGCCTATGAGAAGCCTTAGCAGAAGCTGTCAGGATGGCTCAGGCTCAATATTGAACAGGCAGAACCAAAGGCTCAATCCAAAGGTAGTAGCTTCGCTCAGGGTGCAGCACAGCACTGCGAGGCTTTGGCAGCAGGACAGTTTGGATGCAGAGAGGGACATGGACAGCCCTGAATTTAAACTTTGTGGGGCAATTTGGTACCAAGGCTAAATAAGTGTTACTTATGTGCTTTAGAGAGATGTCATGAAGATAAATGAGTTCACACTTGAACTATGAAAGTGAAAAGTACTGTATAATTATACTAATATTAAAACCTGTAATTAAACTGTGTCAGTTTACAGACATTAAACTAACATATTAATCTCTATGGCTTTTTTAATTTCTGTCATTACTGGCCTTTGAAATACGCTTTACATCATGCACATACAGTTAAATACAATAAATATTTATAACCAGTATATAGATAAAGCCATATATACTTACTCATGTTCTTTTACTATAATTACTAAATTGCAATCTTAGCAATCAAAGCAAGAACATTGTGCACAACTGCTGTGACACTGAACACCCAAATAATATTTGAAAACAGGGTAGCAGTCTTTTATATTTAGGGTCATAGCAGGTTGCATGTTAAATATAATCAACTCCCAAGTTCCAAGAAGCAGAAGCATTTAAAAAAATAAACACTTTGTTCACTTACACAGCAATTTGAAAGCAACTACTTTCACAAGAGCAACCACATCCAAGAACAGGTGCTGTACATGGAGAACTTAACCTCACAAAATAGAAACAAGCAAGGGACACTGAATAAAAAAGGACTAAGAAGTTCTTATATTGCCAGCTACTCAGGTTGTGAAGGGTTCTGTTCAAAACCAGGCAGAAACACCAATTCAAGTGTAGTGGTTTTGTTCAAATTATTCATCACTTACTCACTTAACCTCTGTGAGATAAGAATTAGGAGAAAGCAAAGCAGGCACAAACTTAAAAGACTATAATAAGTTTATTAACAGACCTAAAAGAAGGAAACAAAAGTTAGAATCAGACTAAATCCTTAGAACACTTTTCCTCCCCCCATTTTTCTTTTTCATGCTGATAATGTAGAAACAACTCTTGAGATTTCAGTCAGTTTACCACCTTTATAATCTTTTCAGTTCACATAAAGAGATAGGAGTCTCTGAGTCTTTCTTGATGACCTTATGGAGACATTCCCACTTGAGACAACTCTCTTATGGGTTCAATATCACAGCAAAACAGCCGCCCAGAAGGTTTCTGCTTGCAGTGAAAAAGTCCCTAATCTTGAATCATCGCTTTCTCCACAGCTGCTTTTCAAGGGTTTCAATTTCAGCTAACATGGGGTGTCAATTTAAGGCTGAGCCGTTCAGGAGCAAGGTGTTCTTTACTCATCTCCAGGAGCAATCTTCATTTCTAGGAACTGGGGTCATCTTTGCATTCACCCCTTCTAGTTCCTTTCTACAGTAGGTTCGATCGGTGGATCGATCCACATCAAAGGGTGAGACAGTGGCCCCCCCACTCACTAAGCAGCCAAAGATTCTAAGTGTCAGTCTATATCAGATGGTGAGACCAAGCCCCCCCCTCACTGGGCAGAATCAACTTCAGGTGTACTGCACACCCCTCCAGGTGAAGGTAAACTGAGTCCAAACACTCTGAAGCCAAAAGAATAAAGAGAGAAAAATGCAGAGGTACCTTAGCTCCCAATTGCTCTACCCACTCTGATGCTCTATGAAATTACAGCAGGGACTCCATTGTCCAGTTCATCTCCAAAGGGTTTTTGCAACAGAATTCAGCTTCTAGGTTTGAAGCATCTCCCCTTTCTCTTCCCTCAAGGTTTTAGCCCTTCCATCTTTACTGACTTACACCTTAGGGTGTCTCTTCATGTCCTTCCACCTTTCTCTCTGGGAGAGGATCAGCATTTTCAGGCCCATCTGCTCTGGAGAAATCTTAACAGCACTAAGAGGGTTAATCTCACCCGAGCTTGCAGGTTGCAGCTGGAATCGATTATCAGCGATGGTCACATGAGGCCAGAGCTCAGACTGCAGAGGTAGAGAAGCCAGCCATGCTGTCCAGCCACCTGCATAAAGTGCAGCTGGGGAGGCCAGGCCACACTGGCTGCAGATGGAACAGGGCCAAGGAGGGGCGGCTGCCTCCTGTTCGGGCCAGGCCAAGCAGGGCCCGGGGGCCCAAGTTGCCTCTTTGATGGCCGGAAGTCCAGAGAGCTTTCCCGGGCTCTATCTTAACATGTGATTCGCAGTGGGGCATCAAACTCCTAAGTGGCTTAAAACTTGCCAATACTCAAGCCAGTAAATTGATTGGTTCTGAGCAGAACTAGAAGGACCTTTCTGCAAAACCCCACTTCCATGTCAAACCACAACACAGGTGCAGATCAACAGGGAGATGCGGATATAACAAGAGAAACTGCTTCCCTGATCCTTATTTCTGAAGTATCATAAGAACAGACTTCAAATAAAACCATGCAAAATTATTCACGTGTAGCCATCCACATTGATATTATCTTTAACTTTTTAATAAAAACACAATTAAGTATACAAATGAACTGTAGATTAGTTACATTTTATTAAATGTCATCCCACAGCAGCATTAAGGAGAAGATACGGACAAATTATTACAAATAAAAAGCAAGACTGAGTACTATATGAAGAGCAAATTAAAGAACATTAGCTAGAAACCAATACTGCTGTATACAACAGAATAGTGGTTGATTTTATAAACTTAGTATGCTCAGAATTATTATAAAATTAAACACAATTTAAACCAAAGATCATTAAAATAATGATTCAGAAATATTATTATGCTTTCAATTCCCCAAATGATTCCAAGTTTTGATATAAGTCACTTAACTTCACAACTCTTGGATAAACTGTAACACCTGTTCAGCAGCTCACAGCATCAAAGGAAAACACCAATTGCTATGAAGCTGTCAGTGATAACACCACAAAATGTGAAGACAGGACAGGCTGTGCTAAGTTGTTGAGGAAAGTTAATAAAATCCCAACAAGGTTTTTAACTTCAAAAAATTCTGTGTTCCCTCTGTACCTACAGCAAAATGTGCTAAATTATCTACTGACAGTATCTAACCTCTCCTGCTCAAACCCACATCTCACAAACATCTTAAGTTTCAAAAAGTTTCAAAATTTATTTGTGCATGGCAAATAAATAACTTTATCAGTATAGATAAGCATACTTTTTTAAAATTAATTTTTATCTTCCATGTCTTTTAACAAAAACTCACTATATTTATGTTTTGTGTATCTGAAAAACCTTTCCTAAAAATATGAGTTTCATAAATTATTTTTACATGTTACTTTGCAGCTACCAGTCTTTTCTTTATCTCTTTTTTACATTTTACTACTTATTTACCTTTACTTGGGTTTTTTAAACTTCTCCAGTTTTGGCTATTCTTACTTTTACTTCCTTCCAAGATCTGGTTCACTGAAAAATTCTCATACTAAGCACTGAAGCACATCACTTTCATTCTTTTTGAAAGGAAATTCACGTGCCATCTCTGACATTCTTCTTTTGCAACTAGACTCTCCAGCAATTTTGCAGTTTAGTCAGGGCCATGTAAAAGATTCCCTAATTTTAAAAATAATTTATCTTCTTAAACATTACAGATTCCCCTTACTGGCAGATCAGTAATACACTGTATTCAGGTGTACAGCCCTACCCTACCCTGCAATTTCCCACTAAAACCCCTGTCATTTAGGTTAAATACATTAAGTACATCTAAACACATATTAACATGTACCTCCAGGTTGCCCTTTTGAACTTAATAGTTATAGGAACAGTATTAGATATTCTGAATTTTCTTTGAAAGCTTTTTTTAATTGAAGTTTCCTTCTTCAATGCCTCCTCCAGCACTACTAATATACATTACAAATTAACATTTATTGAGTATGTACCCACATTTGCCTGGACAAATGCAGATAAAAATAGAGAAACAAGGCACCTCTCCTTCTCAGAAGATGAATGTACTTCAGCTGCTTTCTTCCAAATCCTCCCTCTTAATTCTCCTCCCGAGAATTTCTTTTGGTTATTTTTCATAGGATTTTTTGTTAACTTTATTATTTTTAATCTAAGGCATTTTATTAAGGATCAAAAGAACAGAATGACAGTATGAAATACTGGCAAGTGACTTTTAGTGCAAGTTAGAGAATCAGAAGATGGCAGAAAGTCTGGAGAAATCCATACAGTTCCTCCAAGACCAGAGACTGTAAAAGCAGCAGTAAACACTCAGGAAAAGAAAAGTACAGCTTAAAAATTAAAAGAGTTTGCTATACTGTCCTTAAATCAAAACCAGCAGACCCCTTTTCACTATGCACATTATAAAAAAAATAATGCTAATATGAGATTAATATGAAAACAGACCTTCCCTCTCTCCCTCCACCCATCCTGCAGTTACTTTGCTATTTCTACACTAATTCTCATTAATAGAGTTTGGTCTTCCAAATAATTTACTGAAATGGAAGTTTCATACCTATGAGAAGACAAACCTAAGATGACAAATCCAGCTGACAACCTGTTGGCATCCTGACTGGTCTCTTCCTAGCCTACACACCTGACAGGTTTCTCTGTATAATGGTACAAAAATTAATAGAGAGGAAAAAGCCTCAGCTAGGCACAAGCCAAAGTTGTGTCCAGCCTCCTGTGAGAGCATATCCAAACCAAAATCCAATTTGAACCCAACCGTCCTGTAGTACAAACACCAGAGAGGGTATCAGTATTAACACCTGTAGTTGTCTTCAGTACAGATTACACACCACGAAACTCCAGTTTTAAGATCATTAGGAACATGAACAGCTGTCGCAGTGTCACATGAGACAATAATACCACAACAAAACTTCTCAAAAGGTGCTTTGTGCTCTAAAAATATGCAGAGCACTCTTGTAATCACCACCATGTGAAAATAGCATGGCAAATACAGGAAAAGATTCCCAATAAATCACTTGTCTTTCCTGAAGAAGTTAGTGACTAACCAACACATTCCTGTGCTTCTAACATCTTCTTACTTCTTCCTGCAGTGAGGCTCAGTCATGAAGCCAGAAAAGATACTGCATTATTTGTGTCCACGAAGAAACTCAAAGGAATTGGGTATTATAAACCTATGTCAATATAAGTCACTTCACTAATTCCCCCAGTAACTTCCTGAAAAGTGGCCAAAGACAGTCACTGAACATAACACAGAGTTTTGAGCAAACGAACAATTATCCAATAAGCCTTTTGTTACAGGAAAGCACTGAAGTGATCGAATCACCTCTCTTATGAGCCAGTTTATAAGGAAGACAACAAGATAATTGGTACCAGACCATTCAAACATACAAATAAATACTATTCAAGAGCTTTTTTTTTGCATATCATTAAAATATATGAAAATTAGAACTAGTACAGTGACCATAGAGAAAAAAAAAAATTGAAGTCTCATATAGAAAACACTGAAATCAAACCACCTCTAGGCAACAGCGAAAGTCATTTCCTCTTCTGACTCTAGATTCAGAATTTCTCTTAATCAAAGCTGTTTCAGGTATTTCTGTGCCAGGTCTCTTCTACTTTCAATAAACAAGTTTTTCCATGTTTTTCTTCTCACTTACCTGTGACTTCAAATGGAATTTAATATAATTTCTCTTCAAACACCAGTTCACTAAGGTCAAATTGTTCAAAGTAAGAGAAGTCTAGAAGGCAGTTTTGCACTGCAAACTCAACATCTGCAGCATAGCAGGTATGACAGTAAATGGTGGTCTTACATTCATTGCTTTATGATATCAGAACGAGAATTTCTTTTGGTTATTTTTCATAGGATTTTTTGTTAACTTTATTATTTTTAATCTAAGGCATTTTATTAAGGATCAAAAGAACAGAATGACAGTATGAATCCCAGAAGAACACTACCATGCTAAGTAAGCAGAAGAGCTCACTTTTTCCTTAAAACAACTATGTAATCTTTTAGTATTGTGAACAAAAAAAGAAATTCAGATGATGGGTTTGTGTGAGTCAGAGAAAAAGCAGGAAACTATGTAAAGTCTTCTAGAACCCAGCCTCCTTAGGTAACAGCAGTTCATCTTCCTATGCTGTGTGCACTTTCTACTTTGGCTTTAGGCATTTTAGTGGAAAACAGTGAGAGCCAATAAAGACGTGGAGCAATCTCTCTCACAAGGAAGTCAGCAACTTATGTAAGAAACATTTCAGTTTTATGAATAATTTTCAACTAACCTATTCAAATTCATTGCAAAATGCTGTAACTGATCATCAACTTAGAATAGGACAAAAAAAACTTCTTGCTATTTTCAGTGATACAAATCTCAAATCTTTCTCCAAAAATACATTATACAATAACGAGAAATGAGACATTCTCACAATGAGAAAATAGCTGGCAAAGACTAACATTCCTATGATTAATTTAATTATAGGCTTCACATTTATCAAGTCCGTAACAACTTGTCATTTCTCTTGCACTAGCCATCATATAGCTAATACAGACATTTATATCACCTGTCCTTCATGTCTCCACTCCTGCCTTCCCCTCTTCTAATCATCCTTGACTGTCTGAATTTTCTGAGCCTCCCTCTTACCCTAATTCTTCCTTAACAATTAGCTTATTAATGTTCAGGTTGTTAACAACTCTTGTATGATACATGCCTTCAGCTCGTAACACCTGAGCATCTTCCTCTATTGCTTATTGTCCTGCCTCTCCTTTTGTTTCACTTCCTTTCCACTGTCACCATTACATTCAAAAGCCACAGCAACTGCCTTACCTCTGGCCACACCCCCATAGCCCCCAAAGCCAAAAAAGACCACTGCTCCTGAAATTCACCTTCTTGCACTATCACCGCTCTGGGCCTGTCAGGGTCACAGCAGCACAAGCAGGGAGTCTAGCTGCAGAGGAGTCCTGTTATTGAAAATACTTGTTTTTTTCTGCCTACACTGTAACTAACACACATGGTTTTCTTTATCTTAATATTAAGCATCTTGGTTCTGTTTGTATTTCAAGTTCTTTGAATAATGGTCATGCCTCAGATATTCAACAAAAGACCTACTATCTGTTCCTGTCAATGAAAAAACAAAAAAGAAAAGAAGGTATTTTTAGATATTAGGTAACTTATTCTTCCCCACTAAGTTGCCCTTATACTTACAGTGCTGGTGACCTGAGAAGACATTTCTACCAGGTAACTTTACATGAACACAGGACTGTAATAAACTAGCTGGGTCACCTCAAACCCACAGCTACCTGCTCTCACTTCAGCAGGGTTCATAGAAATACCGTGTCAGAAGACTCAAGTCAGACCCAGCACCCTTTAACAAACTCAAGTTTTTCACAGCAAAAACCAGCCATTAAAATCATGTGCAGCTGAGAAAGCAGGAAAGATCAAGACCTCTGCTGTGCTATAACTGCTGCAGCACTAACAGGAAATACAGTTCTTATGTTTCTCCTGACTTCATATAGAAACCAAATCCCAAAGGTTAACCGAAGTGTATTGAATGAATGAAAAAACAGTAACACCTACTTGCTTCTCTCTTTGTCATTAAAACAAAACTCCACACTTAAAATATCAGAAAACTAGGACAAAGAACAAAATAAGAAAAAGACACCAGTGGTAAGCTGCCAAAGAGTTCCTTTAAGCAGTATGGTTATACAAAGAACACCACTACTCAGTTTTCACTAGCTGGAAAATACAAGCATGAAGCAGACCAGGTCACATATTAACAGTACCGGAGATATCAAGCTCATTGCTTATAAATTCTTTTCCCTATTCCAAAGAGTACCATTTTCTAGACGTCTTAAAACAAAGGTTCAATAGCAGAATCCCATTTAGTAAACACCATGTGTCACAGGATAATTCAGTGTGGAAGACAACTAAGCAAATCTCACTCCTGAGTGTACAAAAAAGCTCAAAACCTATGAAATGAAGCAAAAGGAAGAACAAGTATCAAACTCACCATGGACTTGATTGATTTCTGAATTCTGAGAAAGAATTTCATCTGCTAATTTTTGAGCAGTTGGCAAAACTTCTGTGTGGTGTACTGTGATCAAATACTGCACAAATTTCTGTAGTTGGTCTCTGTTCATTTGAAAGAGTGTCTCTGAAATGGGAAGATGCAGTTTGACCTGATCTGGCTTGCGGATCCGGTATAAAGAGAGTGCCACAACGTGGGCACAGTAAAATATGTCCTTGTTTCCACAGCTACAGGTCACTGAGGTAATCTTGCAACGATCAAAGCTGATAGCTACATTGCAAACAGTTTCTGGCTCCGATTGCATTGCAGGCTCTGTTACTGTGCCACTCAAGTGGAAACCTGTGCAGGGAAAAAGAGAGCTTAATGATATATGTAAAGTATTATCTTTCATTATCAAGAAAGTTTTGTTAGTAAAGATTGTGGCTACTTCTGAAAAATGATACATCTCAAAGAACTTGCTTTAATTAAAAATACAATTAATCTTTTCTTCCATACATACCTTTTTCATCTCCAATAAAATCAAATGGGGAATAAAAAGTTCGATTACAAGCCCTATGCCATTCCATCACAACATTCATTGAAGTTTGACAGCAAAAGAAATATTTATTTGGTAAGTGACAGCTGCAGAAGCAGAGCAGCATCCCATAAAGACCGTGAACGTGAAACTACTACTCATTAAATTTGCAGCAATTTTCCAAACCCCCCACCAGGGAGCCTGCAGCACCTACCGGCAAATTTA
Organism: Lanius collurio; assembly: GCA_020086605.1. Taxonomy (NCBI): domain Eukaryota; kingdom Metazoa; phylum Chordata; class Aves; order Passeriformes; family Laniidae; genus Lanius; species Lanius collurio. The sequence continues at coordinate 17,732,450 of JACBWW010000008.1, forward strand.
AGCATTCTCTCAGTAAGTAAGAAGGAAGTAGTGCACTCTAGTGGCATGAACTCAGGTCCTAGACTCAACTGATTCACTGACAAGTCTCACATACTCTTTGCTTTCACCTCTTCCACCACTGAGCTCATGCTAAAGCTCACCTTCACCCAAGTGATCCAGTAGAACAGATAAGTTTGTGCAGCATTTTGGACACGGAAACTGCTATTTACCAATACACAAGATGTCAGATTTATAGCACTGACACCTAGGCACAGTTCTAGATGTCTATGTAATGGTCCTGTTTTTCAATCAGCATAATAAGCACAAGTTGGAAGAGCTAGGTTTGTGTGGACCGTAAGGAGGCGTGGAAGCCCTAAGCAAGGTGTTTCCTTCAGCAAATATGCCATGTGTAAACACAGCACAAGATCTCAAATGCTGAAGATTCAAAGAAAGCCCACCTGTCTCCCCAACACGAACACCCAAGTTTGACTCTCAACGCTTTATCACTGAATAGCAGAATAAGGGAGTTTCTTTTCGATTTTACATAAGCATGATATTGATTTCAACTCAAGCATTAGGTCAGGGACACAGATACAGGGCAATAAATATGCCATACCAGCATTAAATTTGGACAGTACATATTAAATCTGAGATGGATACAAGTAAGGTGTTATACAACAAGTACTTACAACGGAAATAATATAAACCCACACTCCCCAAAGTCAAAAACTGAGCTAATATTCTTGAAATACAAAAGAAGTGTACTGCAGGAAGCATTATCACATGCAAATGAGATGGGGGGGAGGGCAGCGTCGGGCAGGGCAATATATACATAACTCTAATCCAAAATGCTGTACCACAAGAAATTTTTAAAAAGCTCTTCATCTTAAAGGAAAAAAAAGGAAAATCCCTTATTTTTTTCCATTTCTTTACATTGTATGTTTCTGAGCAGGTTATGCAGTCAGCATCACTGCAGTACTCTGCTACTATACCCTAAAGAAGTTCATATGCACACACTCACCTTGACTTTGCAAGGGGATGTTTCCCAGGTAGTTACAAGCCACGGCTGAAGAGCTGGTCAGTGTAAAGTGCACAGAGAGGAGAGGGAGTGGATGAACACACTTAGGCACAAGCAGTATTCTTGCTCCCACTCACCCCTTGTTGAAAGAAAGGGAATGGAAGTGCCCCCCACATCCTGACCTCCTTCCTCTGTCTTTCCCTTTGGTTTTTAAGTAGTCACAGCATGTTCCTTCAAGTGTCTTCTCGCAAAAAGAAATGTGAAAATTTAACCGGTTTTGTTACAATTTAACCAGCTCCATTTATTTCTGGTTCATTCCCAGTAAGTGGAAGTTGAATTGGTTGTCCCAAAGAAACTGCATAGGAAATTATTTTTTTAATTCCACCTTCCTGCAAAGCATACATAAAATCTGTCTACAATCCATGAGCTAACAAAGTCTAATATTCGAACACAGAAGGAGCCTGATCCTACCCTTTCCTACTCCTTGTAAGTATCTGAACTCCTATTAATTACAGCAGAAAAACACCTAATGAAAGATTTTCTATTAAACTGATGCAAAATAATAATAAACCAGACCAACCAGCTAGTCTAACAATATTACCACTTTTAATTTGCCAGTACATTGTTCAAGCATTCAAAAAAGTTAAAATACTCCTGGAAACATGAAGGTCTCCAGAAATACAGTTAAGAGCAGGCCTGCCCTGCACTGCTCATATATAAACACAGATTATGGCTCCCTCTCCACTGAGGTGATTCTATTAAGAATTCACAAGCACCAAATTTAGAAACATTTAGAAACACCCATACTGGTCTAAACAATGACAGCATTAATATAGTCACCTTACCTAACCTACTCTTCTTAACTTATGTAGAGTTTAAACAAAAACGCCTGCTGCTCTTGCAGGCTAAAGACATAGAAGCTCTGTACTAACTATCCCACCAGGATATGGCTCCTTATTATGAAACACTGTTTTCCTCCTCCTTTTTCTGTTTCACTTTTTAAAGAAATAAATTTTTGTTAGTAAATATGACCTTTAAAAAGTTTTAACGATATCAGAAAAAAACAATTCAGGAAATTTCAGCTCAGAAGCACTGGCAGGGCTGTTATAATTTAACCTACCAGAAATCAAATGACACTTTCACTACTCACTTTCAACACTGAACAGGGAGAGCTATCCCATCCCACTTCTGAAGACATAGCTTAAACATTTTGTTAACCTACCCATCTAATATTCTCCAACTAAAATGTGAAATGTTTGTAGCAGGTAAAAGGTTGATGCACTGTGATTTGCTAGAAAGTGTTCATCAGCAGTAATTTATAGCCTGTCAAGAAGCAGGATGTTACACGCTCCTGGAAAAAGACAAAAGGAATCACCTGTGTGGGGACTCGAAGAAAACGATATTTCACTAACAGATCCAAAGGAGAAGAAAAAGTCTCTTCAGCTAAAACCTACAAGGCCTTACCCTAAACAAGTATTTCCCTTCATAGGGAAAATTTCGCTTTTACCTAAAGTTATAGAACCTTTGCAAGAAATATTTGTCCCTTCCAAACAACTCCAAGAACACTGAAGTTCCACTTCTTACTTTAAGAGCTCATTCATTATTAGTTAAAGACAACAAAAGAGTTGCAGGCAGAAAAGTGTGCGCTCACGACAGAAGCTATTTATAGAACAGGTATGTTTCACCTTTTCTTTCAGCAGGAACAGTTTGAAATGTCTGTTTTCAAACCTGCATGTGACCAGTAACTCAAGCTCAGCTGAGTTCAGTGCACAGAAGCTTTGCTCACTGCAAAAATGTGGTTATAAAAGCAGCTGAAGCATTAAGACAACATATAAAATAAGGCTCTTTTGCAACATTACCTTGCTTCTGTTGGACATGCACTTCAAACACACCTCAAATGTTATTGAGCAGCCAATAAAATAGTGTTCTCAGCTGTCATACTTCTGGAAGGGGACTATGCCAAAGTGCCATCAGGAAGAAAGTATTTAAAAGTCTCTGAATTTTACAAAGCAACTTTTGCCAAAATTGGCTAGACAGCGTCCAATCTGTAGACTAAAAGCTTTCTGGGACTTTAAAACCACCTGATAATTGAAAATTCACATTATTGCAATGAATTATTTGCCAGCACAAGTACATATGCTTGTCATAAAAAAAATTAACACTTTAGAGTAAAACAAAAGCAAGTTCAAACCAAAGCACACTAGGGGGTCGAAAAAAAACAGTGGCATGTGGAGAAGCTGCAGCAGATAGGTTTTTAGTTACTCAAGTCGGAGCAAATTTTGAAATAGTGAGTTTCACTATCTAATAGGATAAGCAGCAAAGTTACTGCACCAAATAAGCATCATTTATGACACCTCATGAGCATAATTCATCTCTAATGTCAGTGTTAAAAAGCATGATCCTCAATGTGTCCAAGTCCAAAGAGGCATTTTGAAAACAAGCAGACCAAAATGAACAAGAACTATCAGAAGTAGCCATGTAAAATGCTGGGGGTGGTATGGTCCATGTCTCTGTCTCTGTGAATGTGCAGTCATAATTCCAGTGGATTAAAAAAAAACAAACCAACAAAAAATTACTGAGTTTACATTTGCAATTGAAGGATTTGATTGAAATACATCCATACATCACCACTGGGTATTGTTTTTCCTTTACAGAAAATATAAAAATGTCAGAACTAGATTACAGTAATACCCTAAAGCTTTAAAAATGGTGTTCTTGACTAGCTTTCTGTCATGTGCCTTTTGAGAACATTGTCCACGCCTCAGCCACTGTGCACGCATTCTCCTAAAATCAGGAAGTATACTACCAGCTGTATTTGGAAATGAATGTTCTCCTTAACATTGATCCACTGACCCTTTTCCCATGTATACATACTGCTTGCTAGTCAGGAACACACAGGAGCAGTTTTACTTTCACAGAAGAGGCCAGCAGATTGAATTACTTACTGAGAAAAAAATGGAAGAGTTTGTTCTGGGAGCTGGATAATTCACCATGAAATACCTATGCAGGTACCTCCCTCGCATATAACTTTCCACTGGTTATCAGAATTGTACTCTGTCTCTAGCAATCTTTAAAATAACTTGCAGGCCTAGTAGCTAGCATTTATTCAGACTACTACATTACTTGGCAAACACATAATCACCGCGTAAACTGTAAACACCTGTTTCATCTTGCCTACCTAACAACAACAGACAGAAATGCTTCTCCAAAGTAGCTTCCAATCATGCCCATTAGTTATTTTTTTCATATTTATATCAGTGGTTGCATTTTTGTTTTCCCAAGACAAGTAAAAGTCTAAACCATGTTTACCTTGTTCAAATTTTGTCTTTTTAGAAGTGGTTTTCCTTTGCAATGGTAAAGTAGCATCCTACATTCAATTCTGTCTGAACTTTGGAACACTCTAAAAACAGATCAACAACACGCTATGAAATTATTATGAAGTCAAAACTCTGCATGCCACACTTGGCCTGAAGCTAATTTTAACAGCTTCTTCATAAACCAGATAAAACATTGATTTAAAATAAAATACATTCACCCATCATATCTTAAACATTCCAATACAAAGACATTAAGTTGGAAAAGAAATTAAGAGCAGTACATAAGATGTTTACTATTTCTGATCAATGCACAGGGTATAGACAAACTTATACTTTGAGATCACTGCCTCTTAAAAAAAAAAACTAGCATTGCCCCTGCACCCAAACACTAACAGAGGATGTGTCACAACTAACCACCTGGATTCTACAACTCCCCTTCATAAGAATAATAGTCATAATTTGGTCTTTCAGTACATTTGGAAGACAGTGGGAGTAGCATTAAGTCCTCACACAGAGGACACTGACAACTTGAAAGTTCACTAGCACTGGCACACTTCCAAGAATGTGCACATTGCAACAGAGGCAGCTGTAGTGACTTGAACAACAAGATTTATTTGTCCCAACACTGAGTTCAACAGTTTCCTTTAAAAACACCAATCTTCCAGGTCTACCAGCCCAAACCTTCAAGTCTGACAACTGGTCAACTAATTATGTCTGTTAGACAAAGGTCTCCACTAAACCCCCAAGTCAAGTTTGATCCTATCTCTACTGCTCAAAAGTAGAGCAGCCCACGCATGGATGACTGAATACATCCATCCAGACTACTCTTCCCTAAAAAGAAGGAAAGGCTGTCCAAACAGCAAATTACACAGGAAAATGCCTTCTGCTGCCCAACAGCTGTATCAGATCTGGACTGGGTTAAGAAAGATACAGACTGCAGCAGCTCATGCTGTCTAGAACAAAACACACAGCAAATGAGCCTCAAGGGTCCGTCAAGGTTTCACTGCTATCCCCATGGTTAAACAATTTGCAACCCAGCCCATAGGAACACCATGCAAACTACAGAACAGCATTTTCATCAGCACTGCTCACAGCCTCAGATCACATCTCTGCAAAACCTGAAAGTTGTCTTCACTTCAACTTATTTAATACTGATACAGTCAAGCCCATTTTAGGTGTTTGTAGCATTAGGTTTTGTAGATGAAGGGAAAGCAGAAAAATCTTGGTATAAGAAAGAGATACATTTAGAATGGTGCTTTCCAGACAGCAATAACAGAGCTTTCCTCCAGCACAGTGATGCTCAAACTGTGATCTAGGATGTGCCAAATGATGCTTACAGCTCACAAAGCAGAAGTAGAGCTGAAGCAGACAAGTTTCTTCAGTTAAAGGCTAAACACAGTTCCAAGAATCACTAAAACTGTGGATGCTGATAGTCTTGTGAAGTCACAAGGCTAGCAATGCAGGTCAGCCTCTCTCAGGTATACAAATCAAGCCTTCTTGTTGGTTTGCTGTTTGTTCCTTCTTTTGGTTTTGCCATGTTTTTTTTGCTTTCAAAGGGCATCAGTTTAAAACAAACTATGCTCCTCTACACTACAAGTTTAGCAGCTCCTTTCTCAGTACCACATATCCTGAGAGCACCAGCAAACAAAAAAAAAAATCTCAGTGTGAGCTTGGAAACCCCAAAGCTGATGGATAGCAAAGTATAGTTTATTGTGAGAAACCAGCAGATAAGAGATTTAGATATATACATGACATTTTTTCTAATAATATAACCCACAGAGATCATGGGATAGCAATTTACAAAAACAAGAATGCAAAGAAATCATAACCTTTGTAGAATGTGGGCAAATTAACATTTTGTGACTTACAATGCACGGAATATTGCAATCCTCTAACTTTTCAGGGAGACTTCATGGGCTAGCTGAGGTGAGAGCAACTGTCTGCAATTGCCATACAGAAGCTTGCTTCAGCTAAACTGAAATCAGAGTCATCAAAACTACTCTGACACTGAACAAAAACGGGAAATAAATTTAAAATTAGGGCAGGGGTGAAGAGAAGAGTAATAAGGGTAACTAATACTCAAGAAAGTTGCTAGAAGTGTAAGCTTTTAATGCACCATGCATCAGATCATCTACCTAATGTACTGAAATGTTTATAAGTAAATTTTAATAGAACATGAATGTAGGCCAGCATCACACTCAAGCTTACATTTATCCATAATGAAGGAAACAAGAGGTTAAGAGAGATTACTAATCTACATTTAAATTCTGATAAACAAACCTTCACTCTCCTGGCAAACTTCACAAGCCCAAGTTTATTGCAAAGGGAAACGCTTGAGACGGGAGGATGTGCGAACAGTCTGCAAGGAGCTGCAACCTAAGAATACACTGAGAGTGCCCAAAAACAAAGACCGCACAAAGATAGTTGTTACTAAGCTTTTGAGGAGGAATTCAACTCCTGCTGTGGTGGGAAGATGCTGACATCTTTCCTGCAAGAACCGGGCAGCAGAGATTCCTCCCATAGCCCAAGGTACCTATCTCCCTAGGTGATACTATTTCAGCTTTAACTACAACTTTGGATGTTAATCACATTTGCAGGGAGAAACTATTATTGCTTGCTACAGTACAAATAAAATATCACAAATGAGAAAGTGACTGTAAATGAGTAAGAGCAACAAAACTAAGCAGATTAAACCTCCCATTAAAATATCCTTAAAGCCATACAAGAAATACTCCTGCATTCAAAATGGTAAATATCCAGAAACTCTCAAGTTTTTTTAAACAACTCAGAAGATGCCTTGCCTGACAAATAGATAAAATATGATTCTTTTTCAAAGTTACTATTTACAGCCTTATTGCTAAGAGCAGAAGTTTTCGGTATTGTATGTCAACAGTTAAGGTTTATCTTCAACAATGAATCACCTGTCTCCACCAAAAGAAAGTAACAGAAGTTAAATTACCTGAGACTGAAGAAAACTGTCAACAATACCTGCTTATTTTAAAGGGGGAGAAAGAGGACAAACCCAGCCTGACAACTTTTTTTTTTTTTTAAATTCCCCTCTGCCAGTTCAACCACATCTCTACCCTATCCACATTCTTTACTGCTGCTACCACACGTTCTTTGCTTATGTTACACAGGATATATCAGCTTCACTTCACTATCCAAAGTCAGAGTTCATTCTAACTAGTAAAGCATTAGCAGCTGTTGTCTATATGGCTTTTCAAGCACAAACTGAATTTGACTAACAGAGGCCACAGAACAGCACAAACTTCAACAGAAGATGTGTGAAAGTGAGATGGAAAAACCTTTAAAATTACATCCTGCTTGACTCATTCCTTTACTACTAGGAAGAACTGCTTTTTTCTTACCCACTTGCTAAGGACTTAATCAAACTTGTATTTTTTAATCAGAAGTAATAAAATCCTAAAAAGGAAGATGACAGAAATCACTGATGTAAACTTGGGAAGAAATTTTTTAAATATTAGAAAATTACCCCTTACTGGAAAGAATGTGTCTGGATTTCCACAGCCATACTTCTAGTTTAGAAAACCCAGGATGTCTGAAACACAGGCACCTTGCAGTACTTAGGTCATTCCAACAAGAGAAAACATTTAACTGATTGAGTAATTTAAGACTGCACTCAAACAGTTCAAATCTAGGCTATGCAAAAACACAAGCCAATATAATTTTGAATCTAAACTGACCTTCCATCAGGAAATGTTATAGTTTGCCTAAAAGAGGAAACTGCCACTCCCGTTTCCATTACTAACTGTGGAATAAATAATTTTCTTTTGTTTAAAAAAGGGGAGGGGAAAAAAAAGAACTCAATGCTGCACTTGTGCCAAATGAAAAACAGCACTAAAAGTTACACAATGTAAAGGAAACCCTTTCTTTATGGCCATGATTCTATTCTTGCAATTGTACACTAAATATTCACAATGAAAAACATTCACAATATTTTACTGCTTTATTTTGTTCAATAAATGCTTATAAATGACTGCAGGAATCACATTGTTCACTAAACTGCTACTTTATCCATAATCAAAGCAGAGGTGAAAAGAGAAAAATAGGCTTTTAAGTGTGAAAACAACAGTTGCTATGTAGGACTTTTGGAAGGTCTCAGTTCATTTTGGACTATAAATTTTACAAGAGAAATGTTTTCAGCAACTTCCTCTGGTCACCAGAGCATTACAAAGGACTCCAGAGAAAATAATGAAGCACAACATAGTATTTCCTAACAAAGCAAAAGAGACCAAGCCACAAAAACCATAGTGTTGAAAGAGTTCCAGAACTGAAGTCTAAAAATCCACCAATATCACAAGTGAGTCACCCTTCCACGGCTGAAGCCAGCATTGACGAAAGTATTTTCTTCCTAGCTCTCCAGGGCCAACTACAGTAGAGTCACAAATGAGGACTGGAATCCCCAAAATACTACTATAATAACAACAAAAGTGTTTTAAAGAAAAGGTCAGAAAAGGTCACTTTTATTACAAACCAGAACATCCTTGACAACACTGGCACACAGCCTAAACCCACACAGACATCCCATACGAAATCAGGTTCTTGTGGTTCACAGTTTTTCCATACTGTTGCTATGTTAGATCCTAATCTATTTCTCACCATTTCAATTATTATGCAATAAAATCAAATCAGTATACAGTAGCCACAGCAAGTGCACCCCATTGCCAAAGCTGGTAATTCTTGCCATAGAAATATTCCTCCATACAGACATGCACTGCCTTTCTCTAGACATCAGATGACAAATTAATAGGTTTCATGTAAGAAAAACTAATTTCCAAAGGCACCAATTTTGAGTGTATGCAATTTTCTTAAAGAAAGTCAATTTTCTTTAAGAGAAATTTGAGAAGCCCACTCTCCTTCCTCTAAAGCCACACACTACTTCCTTGAACTAGCAAGGCATATCATTCATCTTTTCAAAAGCCAAGAAGTTTTGAGTAGTATTTAACTCCAACCTGCAGCCCTCAGAAGTTTAAAATGTTACACTTATTCTATTAATTAAAGGTTCCACACAGTACATCAGCATGTAACATGCTATTCAAGCCTCCATTAACATGCACAGGATTTAACAATAAAATACAACATAAGACTTTTTTTTTCCTAATTCTTGCCTCACATACATAAAACTTTCCAGACACCAACAAGGTGATAGCAAAAAATTTGAAAAAGGAGGATGACAAAGAAAAACAGAACTGAACAAACAAGGAAGCAAAACTTCCATGATAAATTAAAGAGCGCAATCTAAGAAAGGAAAACAAATTTATACAGCAAAATACTATGTAATTTTTCATTTATTAAGCAAGTTACTGGAATTTTGCATTTTGTATTTCAGCCTAAAGACCAGCTTTTATAGTACATAAACTACCAGAATGACAGAAACGAAAAAGCATGTCTGGTAACATACATAATTTCTAACTTTCATTGACAATCCAACAAATACCTTACAACTACCTTTTGACAGAGAAAAACAAAATTATAACACCACTACCATTTATTTCACTTTTATAGTGCAATGCAGGGTGACTTAAAAAACAAAACAACAGAAAGGATGGCAAGCGTCTCTACCAGTAAGCCAAGCAAGAAGATGCCTTCATGAGACCTCTACTTTTCCCTGGTGGTAATTTTTTCCTGGGCTTCAGCTTCTGATAACCTATCTATACTACAAGTATTTGCATTTGTGGTAAGCTGGCAGGTGGTATACTTCTGGAGGTGTGGTTGATGCCTCATTTTGTTAGCTTTGGTTGCCCACTGAAGTAGTGAAGAGTTGGAGTTGCCAACAAACATGAAACTCAAACCATAACACTAAGAACACTGCTGAATAATTTTGTGACTCAATGTTGTGTGTTGATTTTACTTGTCTCAAAGCAGACACTACTCTTGTAGGGGTACTAAATATCCTTTTAGATGCAAGTTTCATGCGTACAGGGCCACCTTGTGTGATAATGAAAGGCTCTCTGACTATGCTCTTAACTTTTATCATAACCTACATCTAAATATAATTGGGAGGGGGGGAAAAAAGAAAGACATTCCAAGTTCTTGAAGAAAAGTATGTCTACTTGAACTGTGAAACAGATGCAAGAGAGTGTCAAAAAACCTTAACAGGAATCGGACCTCTAACATCAGTTGTTGATATTATTACATTAAAGATCATTTACTAGCTTACAGTAAAGTCAGACAAAATTCAGTGAGGTACTAGATTACTACACAACATCACTGTCACCTACCCAAGGCTGTGTTGTCACACTGCATTTAAACAGCAAGACACTGACAAGATTACTTATGAATTAGTTTTCAGTGTTGCTCAGTATACTTGGATCGAGATACTTACTACTATCTGAAGTAGTTCTCTGTCGCAATAGGAGAGACAGTAAGAGCAAAAAATAGTTAAATTCACTATCCAGCCTCTCTGACAATGACAAAGAACCCTAAGCTGAAAACTTGGTTAGCAAAATAAAACTCAAAATACTTTAAAAGTCAGGCTCCTTACATAAAAGCAGATAGATTTTTTTTCTTCGTACTTGAAATGATTCAAAAGAAATTTCAAGTATCTAGAAAGAATGTTTTCATCTTGTCCCCTGCAACAACCCCCATTCCGTTCTGTGAATGTCTCCTACTTTCTCTGAGCAGAGTAACTTGAAGGAAAGGAATTGGGTACTGTGTCAGAATTGTCCAGATTTTAAAATTATAGTAATGCCCAAAAGAAGTCCACCCACACCCTCTTTAGACAAATGGGAAAGAAAAGAACTGTTTAACTGTGCTTCTAGAAAGTCAACCATGATTTAGATTATTTATCTGTTGAGAAATGATTAAGATAGATCATTCACTATACCATCACAGACTGTGTAGCAAGGATTACTATTCCCTACATCTGGCTTTTCTTGTTTACTTAGTCAAACAGGAGGCTTCCCCCTCTGATAAGAAACGATACCAAAATCAGGAGCTACAAGCATTATCAGCAACTTCTGCAGAGATCTGTCTTTTCTCTCAGCAGTCAGAATCTCTGTGTGAGAGATACCCTATATGGTATCTCCTCCCTTCTTAAATTCTCCAAGCAAACTTAAGATTCACAGACCTAGCTTGGTCCTAACAAGCAATGTTGATATTTTGTGATTAAATGATGTCAGTTTCCTACCTAAATATTTGACCATTAGATGGACTGTTTTTTAAATACTTTAAAAACATGTAACAATGTCAGCAACGAACCTGGAATACCCAGCTTGTTGGCCTCTGCTTACTCAGCAAGAAAATCCTGTCTCTCAGCAAGAAAACTCCTAGTTCTTACTCCTCACAATGCTCATGAGATGTGGAAGTGCTAGCTGAATCTTCCAATCTGTGACCTACATTAATCAGACCTAAAAGCACTCTCACATGCTCTGAAAGAGGAATGGGGGAATTAATTGCTCACCTTTTCACTGTCAATTCTCATGTATGTTGTTGTACACATGAAAAGAAGACAAAAAGACATCTAACCATCCCTGATGGTCATCCAGAGCAATCACAACGTCATCCCTGAAACAGGTACTTCACATGCCCACTTCTCCCTTTGCCACAACAATTCCTCAATCTGAATACAAACAACTAATCATCTCTGCTGGTTTTGGCAGAGTTAATTTTCGTAAGAGAATTGGGCTTGCATGGGCTATTATTTTGGATTTTCACTGGAAACAGCATTGATAACACAGGGATATTTTACCCAAGTTGTTGAGCAGTGCTTATACAGTGTCAAGGCCCTTTCTGCTCCTCACCCTACCAGCAAGGATGCTGAGGGGCACTAGCTGTGAAGGGACACAGCCAGGACAGCTGACTCCCACTGAGTACAGGAATATCCCATCCCACATGGCATGATGCTCTGCATACAAAGAGATGGGAAGAAGGAAGGAGGAGCCAGGTGCAGTGATAGTATTTGTCTTCCCAAGTCACAGTTACATGTGATTTACTCCTGCTTTCCTGGAGATGGCTGAACGTGTACCTGCCCATGGGAAGTGGTGAATGAATTCCTTTTTTGCTTTGTTTGGCTGATTGGCTTTTACTTTACCTACACTGTCTGTGCCTCAGTTCGTGAGTTCTCACGTTTACTGTTCTGATTCTCTTCCCTATCCCACGGAGAGCAAGTGAGCAGGCAGCTTGACTGTGTGGGGCTTAGTTGCCAGCTAAGGCTAAACCGTGACAGCATCCCTCTTTATGAATTTACCCCCAAGAGCTCAGAAATGTTGCTCCATTAAAAGCACATCTCAGCACATCCTGCTGGTTAAGGCTGCTGGAAAACTCTACCCCTCCCTGATCCCCTCTGGTCTCTGATGGACTATTGAGCTGAAATTAGCTATTCATTACATGTGAAGGAGTCTCACATAGAGCAGCGTCCTGCTGCTAAACACTGCTATTTTACATGGCAATTTTGCAACTACAGCATCTGCTACCTTACTAATATGTATATTTAATGCTACTGCATAATATGCAGAATTTTATGCTATTCATTGCCTGTTTGTTCAGATATTACATGCTTGTAAGTAGCACTATTTCATTCGAAAAACACTGTACTTTTTTCATTAGGTCCTTTCCCAGGTGTTCCTTGTAACAGAGCCCCAAACAAACAGCTCACGCACTATTCTAGACCGAAAACCCCCATGACAAGGGGTGAGACAAGCTTCTGGCATTAACCTAATTCAGTTTATTTCCTGGGTCACTCCCCAGGCTATAATTTTAAACTGTTCTAATATGAAGGGAACTGGAAAGGGAATCATATCTTGACAACTGGTCACATATGCACTCCAGGCTACTCTTGCAACTGGAAACATGAATACACAGAGCAGCGGCCTTTGCAACAGATTTTGGTCTTTCTACTAGAAGACACTCAAAGAAGTAAGATTAAGTTCTATCACATGCAGTTATTAATAATTTTGTTCATAGAGCAAACTACCTCAGAGGAAAAAAAAAAAAATCAAAGTTTTAAACTAGAGGGTTTAGGAATCAAATATGGGACCAACACATGCATGTCACGTGTTTCATGGCCTTCAGGAAAAACTTTAGTATGCTCCTACACCAAATGTAATCTTAAGAGAGTCCAACTAATCCTGCCCTACACCTAATTCAGGGAAAAATGATTATGAACAAGGTTATTCCAGGTGGCAAAATGACTGTCCATCTAGTCTAGAAGGCAGTAGGCACTAGCATGTATAGCTGCCAGCTCAGATTTCTACTCGAATTACATACTTCCAAAGCAACCAAAGTACAAGAAATGAATCTACTCTGCATAACTGAAGTGATGCCCTCTGGGAAATACTACTTTAAATCTGATTTCGAGTAAGTGATAATCTGCTCTCTGTTGGAGGGCAAACATAAATTCAAAGCAAAAGAGATTCCATTATTCTGAGCTAAAATAAGCTCAACTAGACACATAGGGGTTTGCAGGTAGACATTTGCTCTAGAATTAGTTTTCAGACCATTTCAATGTTACAAAGATTTGGGAGCTATAACAACACTTAATTGTCCCCACAGAATACCCTCAGGATGTTAGGAACAAGATTCTAACTGGTCCATTCTCCTTGTTCCAAGCTACAAATAAATCTGTAGATGAGTAAGGAGAGGCAGAGACAGCTCTTACTGGCCAGGCAGAGCCTCGGTGTAGTCATCTCTTTTCTGCTGTGAGCATTCAATAGTCAAATAGCCTGCGGTTTCGATATGAAAGGATGCCCAAGGCTCCATCAGTTACAAAGCAGACAGGTTTCATTCCTAAAGACAAAAAGGACTTCCAGTGGACTGGGCCTCTCTACTCACCCAATGCACATGATGCATAACTCAAACTCTGCCCTGAGAATTTTGTAGAGCTAACCATCATCCCAATTCTTGAGAGCATAAAGGTACCAGGAGGCTGACATAGGTTGCTGCCTGCAATGCATTGCTGATGGGAGTAAGGACAGCAGAGAAGACTGTACCTGAAAGCAACTGCAGAAGGAAAGACCAACATCTGCTCCTTACACACATACGCATGGTTTGTATGCAACCAGAACAATGGGAAAATTCTCAGTTATTGGCCTACATTTTGGATCTACTTCAGACATTACATAAAGCAGAAAGAATATTTTAATTTCGTATTGTGGAGTATATAAAGTTTCTCTTTTTAAAGCAGTAAGCTATTTGAACAACCCATCAGTACCTCTCAAGATGAGGCAATGATTTTCCGATCAGTGAGGAAGGACCATCACAGCTTGACATTTATAAAGCATAGGAGGACGACCAGAGTAATTCCTCAAATTAATTGCGCCAGATTCAGAACAAACAAAACCAACAAAATCTACTTTTTCCACCACAGGCACATATCTACACAAAATTCATAAAGCAGAAAATGGACCTGTTATATTCTGGCATGGAAAATTTACTATGATTTTAAAATATGCCTGTCAGTGATAAAACTGGTCAGAAAAAGAATTAATTTCCTTTTTAAGAGTAAGCATGTCAATGTCTGAACACTTTGTTTTGAAAGGTGATGTTTACTTTTTACACTAGAGCCCAATGCAAATTACAAACCTCTTAGACCATGAAAAACAAGACAGCTAAAGAAACAACCTTTTAAATTTCTGGGAAAATGCTGAATATAAAAAATAACTTGTCCAGTTGTCCAGGATATTAAGGGAAGTAACCTTTGTATTTTCCTTTCAGTCTGTCTTCCAAATAAATGAACACTAGAAAAGCCACAAGCATTATTCCTATTTCAGGTGAGTTTCAAGGATTTTGTTTCTCATCTAGCTGTCCCTGCAACCTGATTGTTTACCACATGTGGACACGGAATTTTTATATGATCTCATTTTCACAGTCAAGCCAAGTATTACTGAAGACATTTGTAGTATCTATTGCTGCAATAAAATGGTGGCTAATTAAGTAACTAAATTATTACTTTTAAAACAGTCTACAATCTGACTGACCAGGATGAAACAAATACTACTATACTATACCACTTGTAGCTATTATTTCAGAGATAATAATTGAAATCAGCAGCACACTGACCTGAAAACAAAATACTTAACCGATTTCCCTCGTGTAATTACTTTAAACAAGTAAAAAAGCATTAATAAAGAGAGAACATTAGTTTGAATTTAGAGCTCCTGACTGAAGAGCTCCAGTAAGAAAACATGTTTTCTTGAAATATCTTTCCTTCTAACTGTATTTTAAGGGTAAAGAAGAAACAGAAAACTACTGCAATATCACTAAGTATGTGTGACTTCATTGACCTCCTGAAGTTTCTTTTGCTGTCTTTTCCTCAGAACTCGAAAGGTTTTGCAGTAAGGAAGCCTCTCATTCCCACATTTGGATGCTGCACACCATTAGTCACTACCACTTCAAAGGCCAGAGAAAAAGCTTCCAACACACATGGGGCAGTTTGCTAATGTTTGCAGCATCAGAGTATTACTTCTACTATTCTATCCACAAAAATCATCTGCACAGGGTGGGGAGAGAGATATATTTCTTCCTCTGTCATGGATTGCACAGCATCCTGTTGAAAAACGACGGTGAAAAGGCTCGACAGCAGAGTGGGCTAAGACACAGCCAGGCTAACAGCTATATTGATGGAATGCCTGCGCTCCTAGGCCCAGACAGGATCAGGCTGCAGCTGCCAAAAAACCTACTTCCTATCTGCTGCACTCTGAAAAGCAGAAGTTTGCATGGAAATAGTTTGCAGGGCAGACTGACCCACCTCAGATGGAGGATGTCTAACACAGCAGAAGGTGAACTAGCTAACAAAGAGAGGAAAAGAGCCCAAGCTGTCACTCACAGAGGAGAAAGCAGCACAACTTGTGAGTAATGTCTGCCCCAACGAAGAGCAGTGCATGAGGAACAGGCAGTCTAGACAGGATGGGGGACGGGGGGGTGTGCGGCTTGTTTGCTTCGACTGTTCCACAATGCAGACTTTTCCCACATCAAAAGGAGGGGAAGGGAGGAGAAAGAGACAGCCAGCCTTGCAGGAAGACCTACCCCACTTTTTTAAAAGACAGAAAGAAGGCTACCACCATTTTTTCATTACACTTACTTCATGTCTTAGAAAAGGTGATTTGCTGCTAAATAACTCAAGGATTGTATTTTTCCATACATGGGTCACCAAGAACTGAATCTGATTCACTATCTCCCAGTAAGTCCGACTGTGTCTAAGTTGATGCCAAGAATCTTCCAGTCTATAGCTTACTTTTAGAAACTAGACAAAACCACTAAGCTGACTGCTTTAATGCATCATGGTAAACAATTTCCCAACAGATTACAAGTACAAGAAGAACAGCAAACTTCCCTAAGCATCCATACCCTGCCCTCTCAAGAGCAGTTCTCCGGTCATACAGCAGTTAGACAAATGTACCAAGTCTCAACCTTTCAAGCAGGAAAATGGAACAGCGTAGGGGTGAAGAAAGGACATAATAAAACATTTAAATCTTTACAAACCCAGAAATTATTTGAAACATAGTATTTAACAGTTGTTTAAAATATGCGTAACTAGGTTTGGAATAGTTATACTTATTTAGAGCACAAGCACATCTGTTTATGTGTAAGTAAATACAGTATGACAGCAGTTTGGATCACCTATCAGAATGAATCAACCGTAAGTTTACTAAGCATTATTTGTATTCTGCATAATAGTCTATGTGTTCTTTCAAGCTACTGCAGTGATAACACATTTAAAGTCTTTCACTGTGTATTAAATCTAAGGTACCTAGCAAAACACAGCATATTCCAGTTGGATGCTTCCCAAACCATATCGCTCAACTTTTTGAATATTACTGCCATCTGGCTACTAGGCTTTGTTTACCAAAACAGTAGCTGTGCACACATTTCTACAGGAGCTGTAGTCAAAAAATTAAGTAATGCCATTTGGTAATTCACATTAAAAAATGGAAAATTCTAGAACTATTTTATCAAGCCAGTTACTATTGTATCTAGAAAAATTAAATCTAGGTAGCTTTGTGTTTTGCTGTATTTTCCATTTCAGTGCTTTAATGTTCTTCACCAACTCATTTCCCACTGGCACACCCACAGTCCAGAAGTAACAGTGACTGAAGAATGTGTAAAGAGCAAGCAAGGAGTACGTCTTATCTGATCTGTAATTCCGTTCTGTGTAAGTACCAGTGCTGCAGAAATTCAACATGGAAATGATGTCATAATAGTACCTCTGGTTGTTCTTAAGGTACATAGTAAATCATACAACCTTCTCAAAGAGACCCCAAAACGATGCTGAAGGCTCTGATTAATTTCAGGGGCTCTTTCCAATGTCCGGGCCATAGTAAATATAACAAATATTTAAATTATGACTAATCTGAAACAATGCACAATGAAAGCTGGTGAAGTCCTGGGAGCAGTGGAAATATTTAAATTGGAAAAGAGCCTGTGGGTATTTTTTTTAATTACAGTACATTGTATTAATCAGGCCTGGAAGCCACAAATCCACAGTTTTTTGTGACTGAGTTGTCAAGGCAGAACTAAGCACACTCAAGGTGAAGAAGCATTTTCTGCAGCTTACTTTGTGGATCTCTTACACATGTATGGCTGAATTTAATCTTTTAATAAAGTCTGTGGCCTCGGAGAGTAGATAAGCTTTGGCTGGATAAAAGCCAGTGATGGTGTAATTACAGCAAGATTTTCTTCCAGGTTTTGCTGTGCTTAAAACATCATCTAACGCTCTGTCCAGATACTTACTCACTTCAGTACTCAAATAACCAAATATAAGAGAATCTAACAGTTGCTTGAAGTATGCATAACTAAAACTGAAATAGTTGCACCGATTTAAAGCAAAATCACATGGGTTTGTGTGCAAGAAAATATCATCTGACATCAATCTGGATCAACTATCAGAATCAACTGCAAACTTAATAAGCTATAGGATAATTAAGAAGAGTTTTTCATACTTATGTCAAAAAGTTATGTTTTGGCCCAAGTTTTCCACCAGGACCTCTGTACTGTTTGGTACATGCATACACACTCCTTGTGGTAGTAACAGCTTGCTCCTACATCTGAATGAACACAGCAGATTGATCAAGCACTTTACAGCCCGGAACAACTCTGCAGGCTGATCTTGCAAGGACTGTAGTAGAAGAGTCTCTTTGCTCTCTTCCAGAAAGCAGTACTTGGTGACCTATAAAAATTGTTTACATGTTGATGTTTTAGAAAGTATTCAGTATTTTTGGAAGCAATAGTTGGACTTACACTTTTTTTCTCCTCTCTCTCAAGTCACAGGCACTGAGGTTATCTGAGAAGTGGCATGGTCCAATCCACCCTGACTGAAACAAGTACAGCATCTGGCCAAGTTTTAGCCTGATCTGACTTGAGTGCTTTATAAAAAGATTTCAAGCCATAAGTACAGATGTTTCTTGCTAGGGATCAAACTGGAAAGAACTATGAACCATAAACAACCAAAAACCCCAACATCACACAATTTTATGATAAGATCACACAATAAGCATGGAAATCACTGAGTCTGTCAAAGTTAAACATCTTCATTAATGGAACCTAAGGTGTCAGGAAAGCTACCATTAGAGATTATATAGGAACCATCTACTAGGCCACGGAAAGAAAGCAACAAGGTAATTGCTTCTCATCTTATACAAAACAGCTTTCAAAAGTCCTTAAAAAATGAAAAAAATGAAGGAACCACATTAACTTTCCTCACATTCTTTCACAACACACTGCGCTTTTCATCCATAAGATAAAGTAAAACCTAACATAAAAGAGACAAGCAACCAAATATTAATGAACAGTACTGACGTGATCCTGAGATGTCATGATACTGCTCACCTGCTGAGTACTTGAAAATGACAAGTGCTGCATTCTCACATCTGTCTGTGACTCTTACAGCAGGATCCTGCTGTAGATACAAAAAAGCCAATACAGCTTATACAGCAGAGCATGCCAGGTAAATCTGTGAACAGATAACTAATGGGAAAAAATGGTGAACAATTAAGTGATATATTTCAATTTCTGAAGTCAGAAAAAATTCAGTAATTAGTAACACCCCCCCCCCTTTTTTTTTTTGGATGCAGATCACTGTTAGAAACAGCAAAAAGTATAGATAAGCAAAACCAGACAAGCTGTAAGAACGGCAACACCAGACTTCAACTCTAGTCCTAGAGAAAAAGCTTATACTGTGGTGGTGCTTGCTTCAGAAACATGTCACTCTTTCAAGAGATTACTTTCAGTTGTTACAAACACAGCTGGCAGAGAAGAATGTTATTCAAGTACAAAATTCCATTTATCTTCTTTTTGGACAGAGGTAGAAGAGAGGAAACATTACCTTCTATAATATCTTCATTTATTTTTTATATTGCCTTATATCTTCCGCCTTGACCTTTTCTGTATTTCTTTTATCTGATAAAACTGATAACGACAGAGAATTGCCATTGATGCACCAAGTGTTTTTCCTGTTTGTACAGTATACACTTAAATCACAAGTACAGTCTCAATGAAATCCCTAGAAGTTAAGAAACCTTTATATTTAGTTTTTAAATCTGACCTCCAAGGTGTATACAGCAATGTAAACACTTAAATGAAACATTTCAAGAAACAGTGGTGGTTTTATTTCTCTTTTCCTCCCTTTCTTCAGCTCTCCTTAGTTCTGAAACAAGAAGAAATCCGCTTTTAATCCTTTCCTCAGCTTCTCACACACACACCTAACTGCTTTTCCAGTGCTAAGTAATACCAGCTGGGGTAGCTGTGGATGAAAGCATTATTCACTCGCCCTGGGTTTCAGGAGGTGAAATCCACAGACAAATTTGCACAGGCTGTCTAGATTCCTTCACCCCTCTCCAACAAAGTATACACATCTAAATTCAAATTTAGCAAAGGACAAAGTTTAATTTAATGTAGTTGAGAAGAGGTAGGCAGAATTGTTTAGAAGTTCTTCCTGAAAAGCAGCCTGTTGTATTAGAACAAAGCAGCTTATTTCTATCGTTTCTTTGTTTGACAAGATTGGTCTGGTTAAAAAGGTCATTTATGCCTCAAAGCACCAAATTAACATTTGAGGACGTGGATTTTAAAAATGGCTATTTCCTTCTCCTCTCTAAATAGCTAATGAAATTTTCTTTAACATGGGGGAAAAGGAATGGAAAGGCGAAAGGAAAAAGAGGGAAGGCAAAAGACACAACCAAACCTCCAAAAGAAAAACAGCCTGCTCCTCAGGCAAATTAGCCACATCAGTACAAGGTAACTCCAATTACACCTCAGAAATTATACAGATAGTTCAAACGGTGTAAAGAAAAACTAATTTTTCATTATTTAATATTTTTGGCATATCATATACAACTTTCTCCCTCCTGTTCACAGAGACAAACTCCAATAATCACAATGTGAAATCCCCACTAGCAGAAACAGCTTCTTAGTATGCTTTGCACAGACACAATACTGCTCGTCTTGCAAGTCATGATTCTAATAAATTACATCATAACTCATAACACAAATACAATTATTTATACAATAAATAAGTGTTGGAGTTTTTTAAAGAAATAAACAAATCCTATGTGCTTTCAAACTAGGTAACTGGAAGTATTTGGGACCAGGTTCTCTAATACTAGACTTTCCACTCTGAAAGCACCTGTGGTTTTTATGAACTTCTCACAACTAGCATCAACCTAACTATGAATTGCATTTCTGTGAAAGCCTTACAAGCTAAAAAGCCATTCACAAAGCCACAAAAATTCTTCACAAAAAACCCATACTGAACTCAAATTATGTTCATCAGATACAGTTTGAGCAAAAGCTCATACCTTGTCATTTGCTTTCTCTAGTTCTCCAAAAACCTGTTTGGCTGTCTTGCATTCATGTCCCCTTTCCAGCAGATGGAAGCAGGACAACAACCTGCAGATAATGTTCCCTGCCACACGGAGGTCTTGCTGGCTAAAGAGACTCTAATTTTAGACAGTAATTCCCAAACAGTAGCAGCACTAGTCCAACTCCAGCAGCTTAAACAATAGTGGCTGACAAAGTCAGTGCCAACGTAGTTGTACCAAAGAAACAGAAGAAGCTCATGGTAGCACACACACAAAGTGTTTATATTGGCAATCTCTCTGGGATACTTCCCTGCTTGCCAAAAAAGTATTACCCAGAATTCACTAGGAAATGGGTTCTGATGCTTACTTCAATGGATAATTTTTATTTAAGGAGAACAATCAACATTCACCATTCAGAACTGTCCAAACCTTACAGCCAAAAAAGAACTACCTGTTCTTTGACAGTGAGAGTTTTTTCAGACTCATGAACAGTTCAAGTATCCATTACCAAATATAACAATTTACTTCCAGCCAGGGTAAGATTCACAGAAACCCAAATACTCCCCCGTATCTTAAACAGTGCTGCTTTGCCTAACAGTCAGATTGTAGTAAACACTCTGTGACAGAGTAATCTGTAGGAGCAAAAGCACAGGCTGAATGCTGCTAAGCACTAGTTCACATTAAAAAATGTAAATTGGTAATACAAAACACAGCTGTTGTTTTGAAGGCAACAAAAAATTTCAGACAACAGATCCTTATACAGGCAGGTGAAGGCAAAAACGTTCCTACCTGTCAGTGTGAAGAGTACCTCTCAAAGAGCAGCAAGCAAAGAAAAAACTCGGCCTGCATAAAGCTGCTTATAAAATGGTGCTTTGTCACTTCTCTTCTGTGATTGTTTTCTGTGTTATTTGTTGAAACATCAGTGCACGGAAAAGAGAGTATTATCACATAAATATCCACAGAAGTTGTTTCTAAACAGAGAGGAATTATTCTTTTTTGTGCCATTATCAGCATAAAAAAAACAGATATTGTACTTTTTTACATTACTCAATTTGCAGCTAATAGGTTTTTAATAGACTCTTACTAAAACCACCATGTAATTTCAGACAGGCACAAGCAACTCTGTCAAAACTTGTGAATATTTTTTCTTATTTTTATTAATTTCAGTTAGCTTTACAACATGGCAATTATAAGGATCTGTGCAGCAACTGTCACTTCAAAGAGCATAACTTCAACGAGCCTCAAGAAAAAACTTCCAAAATGCCATTAAGCCAGTTGAAACCAAGTCTGTACTCTTCCAGTCTGCTCCTAGAGATATAACAAATCTCAAAGCACTAGAGAAATGCAGAGGATGCTGTATCTTGATGTATTATTACAGTATCTCTGTGACACAAGTACCACACTGTATTACAAGAATTTGCCAGCTACCACAAAACAGCTCTGTGATATGCTTCAAGGCTAGAACAAGATTATATTTCATGGTATAACCAAATTCTTTCTAACTGAACAGGATCCAGCTTTTTCTGCCTCTAGGCCTCTTACTAGCACAGGCCAGCCACATCCAAACCACACCAACTGGTGTCTTGATTTGGTAGGCACACAAAAGATACATTCAGCACCTGTGCCATTTACAGACTAAAGAAAATGAAATGCAGTTTATATTATATAGAGCAATGTAAAAGAGTGGAATATGGTCAAATAAAAATTCAAACTAAAAAGGTACAAGATTCACAACAAGTTTTGAATCAAAAAGATACAAGAGTTCAAAGTTAACAAATTTTTTATGTGCACTGAAAAGATATTTCAACGTAAGTTTGAGAAAAATACTCCTTTTACACATTTAGCCACAGTTGCCTGGGGGATAGATGCTTTACTGTTACTCAAATAGAGAAAAATATACATAATTTATGATAGTCAAGCCAATTACTTGCATCAAGTCTAAACTGTGCAACAGAGTTCTTCTCTGAGCTACAAGTTGCATTTTGTAAAGGGTTTTCAGAGACATTAACATTCCATTTCTCCTTGTTGCTGCTCACTTGAGACTCCCTTAACCCCCCAGAATGTCCTGGCAGAGGGCACCAGTAATTCTGTCACACACAATGGCTCTCATCCCTGGTGTAGGGACAATATGGGATGCTGGGCAGACAGACCTGAAGAGAAAGCTGTCAAGCATCTGGGGAAGGAGGCGTGGAAAGGGAAATGATACACAGCAAATAGGACAAGACAGAAAAATTGCTTATTTGTTACCACTACCATAGCCAAATCCCATCAAAGCAATCATCAAGAGATATTTTCATTCTCTTGATTCACCAAACCAGAAAGGAGAGAGGGGGGGCAAAAAACAAACAACACCACCAACCAACCAAAATATTTTGATATTTTAAAGCTAGAAGTGCATTTTCATTCCCACTCCATGCAAATCAAAAAACAGCCGCAAAACAAAAGCCAGTTTTGGGCTATGGCACATGAAGAAAAGGGGGGGGACAATGGGGAGGAGACACTTAGAAAACTTTTACACTCATCTTCTGAAAAAGGTTCTCCTCAGAATCTTTAGAAATGCCTTTGCTGCACTTAAGAACTATCACTTTTGGCTACTTGTAATACTCAGGAAATTGTTTCTGTTGGGTGTTATTTTCTCACCTAATAGTTGCGTAGTTTATTATTCCTAATTTATCTCCCAGCTGTGAGAATATTCTACTGTCATCTCTCTGGGTTCAGGAGTTCACCAGATGGGATGTCCCCAAAAACCGATACAGCGGGGGAAAAGCAGCTGAACAAGAAGTGGTATCTTAATCATAGCCCTTGCAAAAGTAGTTTCTGTAGAAGCTACATGTGAAGTTGTGTTCTGGTTAATGCCTCTAGAAAAGAAGTGAGGTAAGAACATGTTGAGCTTCTAATTTCTTTAGGTATTAAAACTTAAAGACACAAATTCACCCCAATAATGCCTTTGCCAAAATAACTGATACAAGAAAAAAATCCAGCATGGCACTTAATACTCTATCAGGGAAATAAGGAAAAGCGGTTAGCGTACACATGGCATTTACTGGACATTTGATTTCTTTTGACTATTACTCTCTGCCATTATCAGAGGGACACAATACCTATAACTGCAAAGGGGTTGCTACTATATGATTTTAGCTCTTTTAGAAGCCTTTTGCCATTTTCTTCGTGCACACTTAATACTGGTATTATACTGAACTGCTAATACTGCTCCAGTATGGATGGAAGAAAATCTATACAGGACAGGACTATCGGCCAGTAGAGCAAAAAGGGAAAAGTGGGCCACTTGGGCACCAGTGCTGCATGTTCCATAGTTCCATAGACGCACTGCTCCATAGTTCTGGGCTTTAGTTGGTTGGTTTTATTGGTTTATTTGTGGATTTGAAGTTTGGGGTTTTTTTGGTTAGGTGTTTGTTTGTGGGGATTTTGTTTGTTTTCTGTTTGGGGGGGTATTTGTTTTGGTTTTGTTTCTTTTTTTTTTTTTAATTATAGTAAATGCACAGGATTTCTTAGTGGATACAGCACTGGGTTCACTTCCCTTCTTTACAAGAAAAGGACCTCTCAGAACTGCTTCTAAGTTTCTTTCATCATGAGTCACGATGACAAGACACTTCAGGGAACATGAGTACTGAACATAAAAACAGACTCTGAAGAGATGTGAAACATCAATAGAGGAACATATATACCATAACATCAATGAAAACCAACTACATAATAGTATTGCTTCTGCCACATTAATTCACAAGTTTAAAAAAAAACATGCTTACATAGGCATTCTAGCAAAATCCATCTCCATACATCAAATTAAACCTCTGACAGTGAATTTCAGAACTAATATGTTAAGCTTTATGTGGCGCCTATTCTTTCTAGAAAGGCAGAACTACAGTGAGTCTCTTAGGGCTCAAACCCAATGTAGGCAATTTCTATTAAAGAGCCTGCAATATTTAGAAGGCTTGAAAGATCCAAACTCCTGTTTTATATGGTTTATGCTGCATTTAACTAGACTTAGTCATTTCATAGCTCAAGAGGAAATCCCAGATTGTGCTCGCTGGAATGAGAGGTATAAACTAGTCTGATTCACAGTGGCAACCCAGAGGCTTCCTCATAGTCACACTGTGTCACTACTGCCCTGATGCTCCAGACAGAACTTGAGGCACCACCGTGGTATGCATGGTCCAGCAACAGTTATAAAATTTAATAATAATGATCTGCAACAGACAAGACAGGAAAAGGACAGTGGAGAAAGCAACACACTTAAGCAGAGTGACTCACCCAGAGTCATGCAACACCACAACAGTACAGAAGAAATTTACTACTTCTGACTCCTAAAATACCAACCACTGACTAGATAATGTCTTAAATTTTAAAAGACATTTTCCATACAAGTACTTCTGGTCTTTTTTGGCTCTGGTTAAGACTTGGCCCAAATACCATTTGACAGTGAATATCATTAAATAGACCTACCTTGCAAAAACAAGTTGCTGTATCAGGAACTGGTCTATACCAGCACTGCAATATATATATATATATATATATACTGCAATATCTGCAGTATCATTAGCAGGACAGAAAGAATGGGAGAAGAAAAAGAAAAGAGCTTCTCTTGAAGTTTTTTTTCACCTCACCTCTCCTTTACAGAACTACTAGTTAAAAAATTCCACCATGTATTTCTACTTAAACTCTGAAAGGAGTCCTGTAACCTGTATCTCTAATTTAAATAAAAGCATTACACCACTGTGACAAGTGCACACTGACCACAGACCTGTGACGAGAAACAAAGACTACAAGCAGCAAGACTGGTTATAGGAGAGAAAGGTAGACCCCAAAAAACTGAATTAAAAAAACCCAAACATACAAACGTGAGAGCATCTTCAAAAAAGCTGCCTGGACCTGCTTAGCAAGTATCCAGGCAGCCAAGAAGTTTCTGCAAAATCCTTTTAGTAAGAGAAACATCTAAGTAATGTTCCATTTACCTACACTGCCAGTAAGGCTGATAGCGAAACATGCTTTCTGTCACTCTTGTGCAAGCCTGGATATTTTCCAGGTAAGAATTTTTTTGCATTTGTTTCATAATAGTATTTCAAAAGCATAGATCCACCCTGAAATCTGATTATAGAGCTGAAGAGAGAATCACCCAGAAAGACGAATCACCCAATCAAACCCAAAACCTGAGTAATTTTCTTCATTTTTAATTGAAAAGCTTAACACCTTGCCACCCTCAAAATACCTTCCTACATAAGCTCTCCCCTAATTTAAGAAACAAGGGGCTGTGATGGCAGCATTGTGCTTTACTGTTGCGGTATTTCTGTCACCCGGCGGACAGCAGGGGCAATCCGCAGCGCCAGCGGTGCCTCGCAGAACTCCTAACCCTGGAACCCCGAGAGCTCAGAGCTCTTCACCGGCTCACCTGGAGCACCGAACACGAAGTACAAAAGGGCCTGGGGGGGGTGCGTGCGTGTGGCACTTGTCTTTTCCCGTTAACCAGCACCTCGTCCTTCCCGCCCGAGGCCGGTGTGACGCAGCCGGCGGGGCGCGGCCGGGCTCGCCCGCCTGTCCCCCGGCTGAACCGCCGGGCCGCCCTGACGTCAGCCGGCGGCGGCATTCCTCAACAGCGCCGCGGGCCCGCGCCGCCAGCCAACGCGCACCGAGCCCTCAGCTGTGCCGAGGCAGGCGAGGGCTTGGCCGGGAGCCAGGCTACTGAGCTCAGCATTTTGCAATGCACTTCCTTTTTACTTCGTGGCTTTGCATAATGCCGCGGCCCCGCCGCCCTTAACCCCTGCGGCACCGGGGTCGCGGCCCCGCTCCGCGGGCACACCGGGACAAGAACGGGGAGGCTGTCCCGAGTAGGCAGTCGCCGTCTGGGTCGCCCATGACTGCGGGTTGGAGAGTGAGGAGCCAGCCCCAGCACCGCCCAGCAGATGCAAACTGGGCCGCAACACTCACAGCCCTAATTTTCTCCGGTTCTACCCAAGACCTCATGGTGACAGCCAGGCACGAGATTGTATATATAGCAGCTCTGATTTTAATTACGTTCTCATACACGATATATGCGAAGCCTGAAGGTGCCACCGGCAGCACAGGTTGATTCACACGAGCACAGAACGGGCAGAGCACTGCCTGTGTCTGCTCTGAGGCTCGGCACAGGGCGAACGTGGAAAGATGCACCCACGTCACACCGAGGTGGCCTGAGAGAAGGCTCAGAATAAGCGTATCTAAAACCTGAGGTGGAAAGGAGGCTAAGAATAGCTGCGCTTATTACAGCTTGCTACATCTTCTGTGCAAATGTTTTCCAATTACCTCTACAATTCTGATGAAAATTAATGAAGCTTTCTGAAGGTCATGACACTTTGATTTTCATCTTCTATTCACAATAGTCCTCCATCTTTTGAGAGGGTTCCTATTCTAGAGCTGTGAAGGCAGTATAGTAAATTCCTTCCCACCACTCCACCCACACTGTTCTGGGACTCCCTGAAGATAACAACCCATTTTCAGACTTCTGCTCCCAGACTGCAGCTCTGTTACATCCATGAACTATTGCTGCCCAAACACACACCAGTTGTTCTGCAAGTAAAACCAAGAATAATGACAGGCATAAAAGATCCCTGAATCTCTTTTTCAAAACACATTTTAAGAGTGAAATTAAACACAAGACCTCAAGCTAGTTTAACACTGACAAGTACAAGTATCACAAACAGCATGCAACAATTCCCAAATAAAGAATCCTGTCATGTTCTCCTATTCAGATTACTATTCTACTTGATGAAGTTAAGCTCTGGTTTTCAGAGAGCATGCCATGCAAAAATACTTTTCTAGAACATACAGTGATTTTTAAGTTTTAGGTGAACATCTACCCAGTATGTGCTGTCTTACCTAACAAGAGGCACACCTTTTAAAATAGTGGTCACCCTAAGAAATATTGTATAGAAGTTTTTCCTCTGACTGTCAGCATGACCTCAGTACCATAGCATTACAGATACTGCACACCTGAATCAACTAATCAGATAATAAAACTATAGTTTTTAATTCAGTCAGCAAGTAGATTGCTGACAATGTACAACTATCACAAAAAAATGTTTACAAACCAGGAAACCTTTTCTCAGGTGTTTTCATCAGATGTTTCCAGCTCTCCAGAGTCATTTACAATATAAGTAATCATATTTCTGTAACAATGTCAGATGTCCCCAGTTCATAGAAAAAAGAAAAAAGTCTCTGTACTTCCTGAAGTAGGGCAACTACAGCATTGGCAAGGACTCCTAAGCTTACAGTTAAATTTTTTTCAATTACAAACTAAATTTCCTAAAATGGATGTTCATGTCCTTAATCAGAAAAAGAAGTTTTGATTTTTGAAGTTCCGTACTTTAAGAAAACAGAGCAGGGAGATAGCCATTTCATCTAGCATTCCTCAGATAAAGACTGCTCAGGGACAGTTTAAAGGAAAACAAAAAAGCTTTGACTTCTGTGCTGTAGTAAAATGTAGTAGCTACATTTTAATTTGAAAGACTATAATATCAAGCTGAGCTTCTAAATTCAATGAGCAGTTAGGACAGGTGTAAAGAAAAGGTATCTCTTTCTCACACTCCCTCCATGCCACGTATGCAGTTTAAAGCATGATTATGAGAAGAGTCCCTCTCATGAATTTCTGTAATCACCACTTTTAGGAAGTGTAGAAGCTCCAGCCATCAAAATAGAGCATAAACTTTACAATGTTACTAGACTGCAACACGTGGCATACACAATTTTAATGGGTGGCATGAAGGATTTTAAATATTAACGAATACCACCTATCTCTTCTGCAATTCCTTTTATATTAAGTCTTATAAATCTTGTCCAGACTGCATGTAGTGGCAAGCTGGACAAATTGAGGAGTTAATTACAACAAGTAAAAGCATTTATCTGAATACATAACTGACACCAGTGTCTAAATGCATGGACTAAATAAATCAGTTCAATACCTTCAAAGCACCAGGACACTTACTTGAATAAAAAGTTCCCCATAGCTACTATAACTGCCACAACATACAT
Organism: Lanius collurio; assembly: GCA_020086605.1. Lineage (NCBI taxonomy): Eukaryota > Metazoa > Chordata > Aves > Passeriformes > Laniidae > Lanius > Lanius collurio. The sequence goes on from JACBWW010000008.1 coordinate 17,761,537, forward strand.
ATTTTAAGGAAAGATTTTATCAGCATATAAAAAAACTTGGGCATACTAGGGGATGACTTAATACTTGCTGTTGAGGCCATGACTTTTCGGTTTTTTGATGATTACAGATTTGGTCTCTGCTTTAAACATATGAGACCTGTACCTCTTTTACATTTAATAAACAACTGAATTGGACAGGATCTGTTGCTGTATCTGATCTATTCTACCACTGCAGTATACAATTCACAGATTTACTGAGACATTAATCTTCCTGAAATCATCCTAACAATGCCAACTCCAACAACTGACAAAAATATTCCACTGGGTAACTGACAGCAGCATTGAAAGGATTTCTATCACCAAACTTCCATCTTCCTAGTTTAAGGTTTTCATCTGTGGTACTTGCATGAACTCTTAGAAATACCGTCTCATGAACCTCCCATTTCTTTTGTTCCAGCAATGCCCCTAAATCATCTTTGCTGATAAACACAGCCTAAGACACTACAGAGTGTTACAAAATTGAAGCAACAATTACTTCTGAATGTAGTAGTGGACAGATATCATCCATTTAGGCTTAACTTTTCACCATGTTTATATTTCCTCCTCATGGTGATTCCAGGTAGTGCTGTCATTGAAAATTATGTCCTTTGGGTGGTTTTTACTGTATCACCATTTTAATTATCTCAGTAGCTCTCAAAAAAGGTCATCAGAGAAGCCAACCACATCATGTGCTGCTTCTGGCTGCTCTCTGGTATTTGAAAACAGGAAAATGACTGATTCTAGCAGCATTTAGTACCACCAGGTTTGCGTTTCACTACTAGCTTACTATTTGAAAAAGCCGAACATCTTGACAGTAACATGGGCAGCCGCTGGTATTTTCTAAAGTCTTCTTAAAAAAATCAATTCCTAAATTTCTCATGGTTTACAACTTTCCATTTCTCTCATTTAAAACAATAAACTTTACTTCTGTCTGCTTTTTATCCCTTGGATTGTTTTAAGCTTCTATTTTTAGTTGTAGAGAACAGTTTGAAAACTGCAAACCCCTAAGCATTAAAAAAAGCAAGTAAGTATGAAATTTCAAAATTACCTTCTAAAGCTTTTTCCAATTAGTTTTTAAGCCTTTTGATTTTAGACATTAATCATATTTTTTTGAAAACTTTAGTTGCTAATTACACAATACTATAATTATGTACCTATTTATTCTCTGAAAGAAACCACATGTTCACATCTTTTTTTCTCATTCACTTTTTGCATCATAATTTAAGAATAAAGTTTTCAGAGCTGGGACTGATTGAGTTTATACAAGATCTTGCACAAAGCAGACAAAATAATAAATACTGCAGACTACATACAGTACAGGTGGGTAAGGGCAGAGATGAATGGCAAGTACTGGAGTGACAGTGTACTCAAGCATTGAAAAAATCCCATAGTCATCTACTGACATCTCCTCTACCATCAGCCACAGATGATGACTTCATAAAGTCTAAATAAATCATTATTTTAAGACAGATAAGAATGATTATAGAAAGCTTCTCATCGGAAAAGGAAATCTAGAGGGAGAAAAACATCTCTAACACATGAACAAGGAAGTGAAGGTAGCAAAATTTAGCTTAGGACAATTTAGCTTAAAGATCATATAGTTAAAATCTCTAAACCCCTCAATTTATGAGCTCCATTCTCACCTCTCTCATCTCGTCAAAGAGAAACACTAAAGCAGCTCTTATAATCAACAAATATCTTCTGTTTTTATTGTCATTAAATATAAATCACTATCCTTGCAAATATTTTTAAAGAAACTCCTGTGCTGAACTGCACTCTTTATATATCTGGCAACTCTTTCCAAATTCTATTTAAGAACAAACTGAAGTCTTGCATTTCATTTTTGCAGACGAAGACATGGTTTTCTTCTGTGAGCTCTGCACTTTAGAAAGACCTCCTTTTTAATCATATCTATAAAACCAATTTTCATTCATAAGTAGTCTAAAAAAGTGAGCTTCAAAAAACTTTGATATGTCCCTTTCCTACTTTTACAGGTATCCTGCAGTAGGTAGTTAAGTACACAAATACTGAGTGATTTCAGCCAAGGTTACCAGCTTGCATTGTGGTGTATCAAAGCTTTAAGCATCATGCTATTTCATGAATGCTACTTAGGAGTGACAGATACTACAGAGGGAACATTTTCCAGCCAACTTGAATATATTTCGGGAAGCAGAGCAGCATACATTCATTTCTTTTTTCTACCAGCAAAAGACAAGAATAGGAAGAAGCTTGTCCACTAAGGCTTTTACATGGTCTTCTTTACATGCAGAACTATACCAGCTAAATCAAATCCCTGAAGGAGTCACCTGAAGGAAAGGGATGCTTGGCTGTCAGGTATTTCTATACTTCCTCTTAGTTCTGGGGGGCAGGAGATGGTTAGTTCTTCCTCCTTCCATCTTGTCTTGCAGAAAAGCTTCATCAGCCAGCCCTAGTGTAATTTAAGAGTCGGCTAGGAGAAACTGATAAGCCAGACACAAAGGGGACTCCCCACTCCTCCTTGGATGAAGATTTAGCATAAGCATAGGTTAGAAGACATAAGGTAATAAAATGTTTTATTAACAGTTTACGATTACGATTGGGAAATCCATAGCACCTCAGGCTAACAAACCTATAGGCATGACCTCATCTGCATTACTTTCAGCATTAGGGAAGAGGCAGAAGATGGTACCAGCCACTGACACTTGGTTTTGTCCCCATTCTGCCTCATCAAGTACCAAAACTCCTCTCTGTGGTCTTACATACTGAACTGATCAATAAATGGACCCAGCTAGGAGGGGTAAAAAAAACACCTCACCCCAATTAAAAAAAAAGATAAAAGCCTCACCATCTTTCACTGGTGAATTTCCCTGATCTACATCACCATGCCAAGATACACATTGAAAAAAACCAAACCAAACCATAAACACTTCTGCATTCCACTTCAGTTGAAGGAATAGCACTAAGACAGAAGACAGCAGCTGAGAGTAACTCCAGCTTAGAGTGACATTGAGAAAATTTAAGTGAAACTACATTGAGTCCCATGGCCCATGGTGAAGTGCACTTGAAAACATTTACCACATCTTGGCCATTTTAAAAGGTTTTCACTAGTTTAAAATGTAAATTTCAAATAAAACTGGCTAAACTAAAAATGCAACAGCTTCTGTACAAAGACAGCAGGTGAAAACACAGAGTCCAGGAACATTCATTCTCTCTCTACTGCATCTCAAAGTAAAAAGCCCAGAGCCTACATGCTTGTAAATTACTCACCTGACAAGAAAACATCTGTCCCTAAACAGTTTTTAGTCTCATGACTATCTTCAGCTAACAAGACGCCACCGTGTACTGACCAGGAACACTCCCACAGACCACAGATTTTCTGAATACACAACTCTACTCCTTGCAATTTCAACTGAAAACCACCAAGTTTCAACCTCTGCATTTCATTATGACATGGTTCATAGTAAATACTGCTAGTTACTCTCTTTCAGAACAGTTTTGCAAGTCTCTAACAAGGATTAAACCTGTCTTCTTGAGATGTCAAGCATCCACAAGAGACACAAACCCCACTGATGCAATCTGGTGGAGCTTACTTCTGTCCCTTGCAAAAAGTTGTCCTAGTTCAAACTACAAACTTTGTTGTATTTTCTACCTAAATAGAGTTCTCATGATAAAGAGCATCATCAGCTACATGTGAGAAAGCATCATCAGCTACTAGGAACTGTAACTATTGCAACTGAAAGAGTGTCATCAACACAGGGTTAAAAAAAAGTCAAAATACTTTGACAGTCTATTATGCTCCAGTAGTACAGTCCTAAAATTGTGTATCAAACAACAAACTTACACAAATAAGGAATTTCCAATACTTAACATAAACACAGCACATAAGCTGCTAGACAACTACTGTTTAAAACAAGACTCTTCTGAGCAATTACCCCTTCTTAATGACATTCTAATGGTTCACAAAACATTGGAAACATTCCTGCCATGCACCAACATAGAAAATCCAGTTTTTGAAACAATAGTATTGCTGAGACAAAACATAAAATTAATGAACAGTGAATCAAGTGCATTGAAGGATAACGTTCATACAGCAAAATTAGGAGGCATTAGTGACTCAATGCCCATTCAACAAATGGCAAAAATATGGATAACATATTTACTATCCAAGAAAAGCTACCATTACAGAAAAAAAAGGGACAATAGTAAAATGCAAAACTTGCAGAATGTCATCACAGCAACACCACCACCTATAGTGGCAATGTTCAGTTAATAAAAAGCACTGAAATTCCATTTCCATTGACAGAATGCTGGGTTAGGGTGTGGGGAAGAAGGGTCATTTGTATCCTGGCACACTAAAGGCTTTTGTCCCAAGCTAAGGATAGGATGTTAAAAACAGAAAGGACCATCAAAGCTAATGACAAAAGTACTAAGATCTTGGGGAGTTTGATTGAGACTGCCTTTGTGAATGGGCCATTTCACTGAGAAAATAAGAGTGAAGTACAGAGCACACTAGTGGTTACCCACTCTCTTAAGTTACCTCAAAATAGCATCTCTTGGGAAGCCTCTTGAAGCTTCTCAACAGACAAAACGTCAGAAACCGGGCATGCAAAATTGAGAAGCAGAAATCAACCCATCCTTGTGTAAGTTACCTTCTCCAAAGATCTTTAGGGGAAAAAAAATGGGCCCCAGGCAGTGCCTATTTTCTCAGAACAGCCAACTTCCCCGGAGGAAAGTATCCTGCATTTTAATACAAAGAATTTAGCAACAATGAAATACAAACAACATTTACACAGAATTTGCTTCTTGCTGCTCCTAAACTACCATATTTCTCACAGATTAAGTCATAATCAAAATTCTCTACTTGAAACCCTCACTGCTATCACTTCAGAGAATGCAACTTTTTAAAAGTATTTTTCAAAGAGCAGCCTTTCAAGTCTGCTTGAAAAAAAGGTGGTGGTTTTATCTAGCATCATACTTAAGTCAGTATGTAAGGACATAAATCATAACATCTAAGCCAAAGCAATGCCAAAACTCATGAGAATCCACTCCATCTCTAATGTTCCAGGCCTCCTGATTGAAGGGGCAAGTTTAGTAATTACCATAGAAGGTGAAGACATGAATGGTTTACAGGTGAAACCAAAATATTTAACTGTGACATATTTGGTTGCAGTGACAATGACAGATTTGGCTGCAGTAATATCTACTTCTAAGGTGAAAAATCCTTCCCTAAGTTATTTAATCGTCTCTCTCCAGGAGGATGCTGGCTAGAACAAGAGTGTCACTTCCCTGTCAAATGAAATTGTCTAGGTAGAATTCACTGATGTACACAAACCAGTTTCTCCTGCTGCTTCACTGCCTGGCACGGAATGAGAGAATTGGGAAGGAAATAATATCTTCATCATAGCTGCCCCAGTAGACATGGTCTAACCTATGGGCAAAATAACTTCTTTACCTACAGACACTGAAGTAAAGACAGGGACTCTGCTCTGGCTAAACAAACAAATCTGCTCAACAAAGCCTGAACCTCACCAAGCTCTATGCTGTCTTCCAAAAATTTCAGGAAAAAGCAAGAAGTTAGCCCATCCTGTCACTCTTACTTAGAGAAAATTATCCGAAGTACATACAGCCAGAACAACAGACTGATGTGCCTACTTACATCTTCTGATGATAAGAACCCTTGTGCCACTGTCATCCTGACAGATCTTTAAACACAAAACTATATAAAGTGTACGGACCTTCTAAAGATGACCTGGAACATCCCAATATTGTCTCAATTATACTGCTCTCTAGTGACAATGACAGCATCCTGTAGAGGCACAGGACTAGAACAGAAGTAGCCGAGTTTAATTTTATTAGTTAGTAATTAATCAGTGGAGGAAAAAAAAGAAAACAAAACCTCCACAGACATACTAGCACAAACAGCCCTGTCAAAGCATGTTTCTTAGACCTAAATAACTTTGTGTTTTGGATAACAAAACATTGGCCTCATTTGGTTGGGTATTTAAATTCAAACCCATTAACATGCTCTGTGGAACTCCAAACTCTCCTTAATCAATTCTTACTTGAAAGAATCTACTTTGCTGTAGCTGCCTTGTACTCGGATATTTTCTTAACAATTTTGACTACTGAATTAAAATAATTTGAAGGAAGATGCAAGGCAAAATTTTAGTGTTGATGGGATGGGTGAAATAAATACTTTGTTGAATATGTTCACAGCATGAAGGGAACATGAATGAACAAAGCTCACCTGTCACTAATGTAATAATTATGAGTCCTCTGCTGTACTTGAGATACTTTCCTGTGTCTGGCATGATACTATGCATTTTACCTTTTTACCTAGTTTCACATCTTGAATGATTCATTACACAATATATGAACTTATCTTCAAATACCATGAATTCTTTGTATTACATTCAAGAACAATGCAGCACCCATTTCTATTAGTATTTCTGCAGTGTATTCTAAACAAAACACGTAGAGTCAGCCATGACATATCTAGCATGACCTTTTCCTTCAAGTTTATCTCCACCTGCTCAAAGACCTTCTAGAGTATGTAGGAAGACTGCAGCTTTACAAGTTCCAAGTCAGTTCAGGTCCACCTAAATGAATACACCCAACAAGTACTTGACAATTAGGCTGTGGCTATGATTTCATCCTTACACATCCAGAGGCAATGGCATAACATGCGTGAGGCTTTCCACAGAACATTCAAAGACATAAGGAGATCTTCGTTGTTGGGGCAGGGAGTAGAAAATAAAACCTAAGCTCCCCCAAAGGAAGACCATTTTAAAACATGAGGATTTGCATATATTAGAATTCTGAGACAGGGTCAATCACATAAACTGGAGTTGTAAGTCCACTGCTTACTTATTTCCAGAACATGTTCTTGCTTCCTTCTTTTTGTTTTATTTAGGAGGAATTACCTGCCAACATCTGTGATGCTCTATCATTAATGCACTTCAAATTTTTTTCTGAGAGCATGGACTAAAACTTCAACTGCAAGGTGGTATCTGTATCTGTTTTATCCCTACTTTCTGGACTTCCAACCATGCACTTCTGAAACACAACCTGAATTTCTTAAGCATAATCAAAAAACAGAAAGAACAAAGCTGTTTATTATAAGAACAACAAACAATAGCACAACCTAAACCTGAACTTTAGGAAGCAAACCTTTTTTTTTTTTTTCCCTCTAAACTCTACTGCACTGTTTATCTTCTGCAAAGATAAGTGACTTCTCAAACTGCATGGAAGGAAAAATAGAAGGTGGCACAGGTCAGTCATCTGCTGCTCCAGTTGAAAACAAGCTTCTAGGTTGAAGCAAAACAGAAAACCCAACTTTTCTTTATAAAAGGGAAAAAAAAGTCATCAGTACACAGCTGGTATTTAGTTACCCCTTCACCTGCATGAAATTGCTTATTCTGCAAGTCTTGCTGTACATGGAAGTCACACAAACTGAAAACTGAGAGCCTCTTGGGTCACTTGCAAGAAAAGATTTGCTGCTGAGAAACTTTTATTAATTTCACTTTTCAAATATAATTTTGCATTTATTTTTCTTGCTTGTCATTTTCTCTGTGATAAACTGCACCAGTACAAATTATACTTATTAAGAACAAATAATCACGGACTTGAAAACTACTTTATTCACACAGCATTCTCTGTTCTACACTGAAACATTTTTCAGCATTTGGCCAGAAAGTAGCAACTCATGTGTTTTTGCAGCTATAATTTTTGAGTTTAGGTATTATCTAGTTGTAGGAGATTCCTTGTAACATTTATTTACATTTTGGAATAGTGAGGGTTATCTTGACATTTGCTGGTGAAACGGAGACAAGGAAAGAAAGGGCAAGGAATAGATCCTGAAAGATAGCTTTCCCCACCTACACCACTGTTTCCATTTCAGCTGAGGCTAGTAATGAAGCCAGAAGGTTAAACCACTATGGAGTTCTTCTTCTTCTATTAAAAGTATGTAATAAAAAGTGAAACAAGTTATTTTATTGCATAGAGAAGATATAAATAGCTAAAATTTCTCCAAGAGATAGCTTCAATTCCTCTTTACCCACACTTTGCTCTATTCAAGATAATCTGAGGGAACCAGATAAGTGGGGAAAAGAGGCAATCCAGGTAAAGTTTACATGAGTACCCTCATGCCTCAAGAGTCTTGTCTGTGTGAACTAAAGCAACCAAGTTCTAGTAAGCAGAAATCCAAGAAAATCATACAAACAGCTGTAATTACTGGCAGGAAAACATTAGGCTAACAGAGAATATGCAATTCATTAATTAATTTTGTAGCTCGTCACAAATAAAAGCAGCATCAATTCCGATCTCTACCCACTAACAGAATGGTGTTGATGCTGGTATTAAAAATTCAAGCTTGAAAACTATCTCTTGTTAGGAAAGAAATTGTTCCAATTACACCAGCAGGGTAAATGAGGAGTTGTGATTGCTTTTTAAGTGTTTTTGTTTTGCTTTTGTTTTGGTTTAAGGGTAGTCTGAAACCAAAACCAGTTAAAATGCTCTCTTTTGATTGTTATTTGAAGCAAAAGCAGCTAGTGGTATCCTGGGCTGCAGGAGAAGGAGTGTTGCCAGCTGGTCAAGGAATGTGATCCTCCCCCTCTGCTTAGCACGACTGAGGCCACATCTGAAGCGCTGCATCCAGAGCTGGGCTCCCCATTACAAGACACACATGGATTACTCAAGTGAGTCCCGCACAGGGCCACAAAGGCGATGTGGGAGCTGAAGCACCTCACATAGAAAGAAAAGGCTGCGAATGGTCTGGTCAGCCTGGGGAAGAGAAGGCTCAGGGAGGTCTCATCAATTTGTACAAATACCTAAAGGAAGAGCATAAAGAAAACTGAGCCACACTCTTATCCATGGTGGCCAGTGACAAGATAAAGTAAAACAAACTAAGTTCCTCCTGAGCATAAGGAAACACTCTTTACTGTCACAGTGACTTCCTTACCATTTTGCCAGGCCATGTCTTTAAACTAGATAGAAATCTTGGGAAGGAGTCAAATAAAATTACTGACTCCTAAGGACCTTGCATTTATTGCCATATCAGTTTCATAAGCACGCCTAGTCAATATTGTTCAGTCTTGACTGAGAGTTCAAAATCCCAGAAACAGAACTAGCTTTCTACCTGGATTAATTCTGCCAAAAAAAAAAATTAAAAAAGAGTTTCAATTCTCACCTAGTTATTTTTGAAAGAGAGAAAAAAGACAGGAAAAAAAAACCAAAGAAAACCCAAAATATCCACAGCGCAACACAACCCAAGGAGATAACAGGACTAAGCTATATTGTCAAAAAAACTCTAAAGCTTAAATTCAACTGCCAGTAAACACAATCACAAGTGGTTAATGCCTGCCAAAAGATTTGAAAAGCTCAAAAGAAAAAGGGTAGTGATGTTTTTGTTTAAGAATCTTATTCTTCATGGAGCAGTAAATTCTTTAAAGAAACCAGTGAGGACCTGTTTTTATGGTGTTTTTTAAAAGACATTTTAGTGCCAACGAATACAAACATGCACAAAGTTATTAGCTGCATAACTGCTGCTGTGCTGTACACTTGTGCACAAACTTAAGATACAAAATACTCTACAAATCCGACTTCACCATTTTGAAAATCAGATTTAAGTTCTGCACTTAATCAACTTTCAGTATGTTCCCTATTAGTAGCAGATGCCTTACAGCGCATGTAATTCTTGCAAACTCAATTTAAGACCCATCAACACTGCAAGGTTTCATGCTCTTCAACTGCAGCTGCAGTCAAAGCTATGTTAGTAGCAGGAATGTCTAGTTACATACTATAAGGACACAGCAGAGTTCAACCATCCCCCAATCTTTCTACAGAGACAATCAAATTGCAAAAGCAAAGCAAACTATAGCTTTTAGTATGCCTTACTGCATACAGATCTTCTCTGAATGAACCACATTTCAACACTAGCAGATTCCCCCTTTTATACAAAGTTTAGAAACTAATCCATAATAAATGCAGTAAGAACGATCTAAGCATCAAACTGAAAAGAACCCAAAGCTTTCAAATTGCATGAGTTATGAAAAACTGTAACAGTGAGGGTCATGGACAAGAAACTTCATTCCACTATTTATTTGTAGCAGATGAAGAACACAGCACAAACCAATAATTTGGAAAGAAGGCTAGAAAAGCAGGAAAGGGAACATCATGACACCAATATCTAGCCAAACTGAACCCAAAGTTATCCTAAAGTTCCAGATATGCTGCTCTATATAATCCAAAAAGTGCCTTAAGTAGCTGACATTTTGCCACAAGCAAGATTGCAAAAAAGGAAACAAAAGAGTGTTAAGTCTACAATTAGAGATAAGTCATTTTGACTTAGTGGGATGATCAGTGATTGCCATCCATTATCTTCCTATGTCAAGAGTTGGCTCTGCATTGTCACTAACACAGAACATTCTGAATAGTACAAATCACTGTATCATTTAGTATTGAGCCTGCTGTGCTTTGATAACCCTGTACATGTCAGTGACCTGTTCTAAGCAGTTTTCAAAAATGCATTACTACATCCAAGAATCCTAAATTCTGTAAGGAGCTTTTGCTCCTTACAGGCAATGTAAGGAGTACATTGAGTAATAGCAAAGAGATTTAAAAACCGTGTAAGACACCTAGAAAATGGTGGCTGTAACCAGTTTTAAATTGTTTTCTATTTTCAGTGAACACACTTGTCCTCTGTAAAACCAGCCTTAACACTCAAGTCTGCTGTAACTAAGTTCAATGTCTTCTATACGCAAGACAGAACTTAGAACCGTAACATTTTTAAGACCTCATGACAGGGACAGAATGTAACAAGATAAAAAAATGTAGTTTAACTAATGAAGTATAATAACTCATTCTAATTTGTGAATTTGAGTCGTTTTGGTTTTAATATTAAGTATCAGTTGCTTTCTTTGAGATCACAACTCAGCTAAGTTTTAACCTCTTTTCTCAAAGCTGACTCCCAAAGCATTCAATAGCACATATTTTAAAAGTAGTAGCATGTCATGCCTTTTTTTAGACTGGCAGATTTGTAACAGTTTATAAACCAAAGAACAAAAACAACAGTTGGCCAATTACAAAGACTGAGATAAAAACTTTTTTGTTTTGTTTCTAAAGAATTTCTGAAGGATGTGATAATTTTTTTGTTTTGTTCTTCAACAAATTTTGAAGGTTGTGGTAACTTTTTTGTTTTGCTCATCAGGAATTTTTGAAGGTTGTGATAAAAATTTTTTGTTTTGTTTTTCAAGGCAAAGTAATTTACATTTAGGAAACAAACAAGCTGAATGTGCAACACTACTTGGTCCATCTGTGGAAGATTATTTTCTGTATGTCATTTATCTGGTACACTGCAATTGGGCTGCCTTCTTGTTATCATGCTCTTGCATTCAAATTCCTTTTCTCTGTGCATGAAGAACCTGATTTGATTTAGTAAAGGCTACCCTTCAAAAGGGAAGGAGCATTTCTCCCTAACAAAGTTCTCTCCAAACACTGTTGCAAGTTAGAGAGTTAAATGGCAGAATAAACAAAACACTGGAGCTAAAGTGGTCACATAGCTAGATCAAGACTTTGCGGTAATGGTTTAGGCACACAGAAAAATTAAGGAGGAGGCGAGTAGCCTCCTTTTAAGGTTATCTAAGTAATAACACATATGCAAAATAAGTGGTATCATGTCTATGGAAGGAGATTACAAAAGCAAGCACATCAGATACTGGTTTACAAACAATAAGGGTTGCTTATTTTGAATGACTATTTCCATTACACTCCCACATAATGCTGAATACAGGAAAACCCAAGGGCTCCAGGACTAACAGGGTTTACTAATTTAATCTAGTTTAACCCAAATGACTCCTGTACTCCTCACCACAAGACAAATCACACCACTTGTGCAAGCATGTCCATTCCTCCATTTTAGCAATTATTCTCTGGGCGTTAAAGCTTTTTATACAATCCAAAGGCAACATCCAAAAGCATACAATTTTATTTGCTAAATAATAAAATCCCTAAAGACAGTAAGACAAAAAATAAGTCCTTGTACTCCAGTTACACCACAATCGGGGAAATTAAGTTTCCAGATACGTTTCCGATTTGCACTCATGCTGCCAGCTGCCTTTACATTTGTGTTCTGGGAGTGGGGGGGGAGGGGAAGGTATTTCCTACCCTGCCAAAGGTCTTTGTTCTACCCAGAAGCCAGATCACCTTACCTCTGAAAGTGTGAGCTTTTGTCAGCTGTTCATACAGTAACTGTGGATGTATGAGAAACCTATTACCATTGGCAAAACCCAAAAGCTAGTAAGTAGTTTCTGTATTTACAATGGACAAAAGACTTCAAAACACATAGTTATTCAAATATATTCTGGAAGACTTTTTTCCCCCTTCCTCTCTCACCTAATTTTATAAACCTTCAAAATTAGCCTGTGCAGATAGCACAGTAAATGTAATTAACTTCAGAATGCCAAAAAATAGTCAATCTCCCTGCTAATGCAAAATGAGAAGAACAGCGCAGTCATCATCAGCACAGAGGCTTAATGAAGGTTTTCCTAGAGGTCTTGCTGCTGCTTTAAGAGGACTAGGCAGACCAATATAAATCTAACAGGGTAAATGTACATCAACTCTGAACAAGGTCAAGAGAAGAAATACATTACTCTACTTTTCAGGCATGTTCAAGAACTTAATAACTTTCTGTGAACTGTTGAAAGTCAGAGATTCCATTCACCTGTTATGTTGTTTCCCTCTTGAATAACCTCCCAATTATAGTCCAGCTCCCAATGTGATATATCATTTCAGGTATAAACTTCCAATGGTGACCAAGATACAGTACGCATACTTTATCCACTCTTCTGAGACAATACATTTTTTGCTAAGTGACCAGGCTGAATGAAGCTACTCCAGTCTTCAGCAGAGATTCCTACTTGCATTCCGTTCACTCTCTCTGTATGAATCAATTTAAAAACAGGCTTAATAAAGATGTGTCAAATTGTATTCATAATAATCAGAATGCAAAGAGATAAAAAAGCTTGCAGTAATCAGGAAAATATTTCAAGTTTTTAGCAATTAAGAACTGAAGGATTTCAGAAGATTCCCAACCATTGCATCTCTGGAGATCAATGTCAATTTTGCTTACAAATAGGTGATTTAAATTATAACTGTCTTTTCATAATAAACTGCTTTGGATTCAGGTTTATCTTTGTCTTTCCATCTCTTCATTACTGCATGGAGGGGGAAAGAAGACGCAGAAATTAACTGAAACTATCACGAAGCTCAATAAGAAACACGGCATGAACCTGCATATTCACCACAATTCATCATTCAATATATATTTTTCCTTCATTGAGGGATGCCAGTATTTCCAAAACTGACACTCTGCTTTTAATGTCTCAATTTACCTTTAACAATGGTCTAAGTCAAGAACAGACACTCGTATCTAAAAGCAAGTTTTCATACATGTGATTTGGATGACCTTAATGTTCTCAGCCGTCCCAACAGCAAAGGTTTCAATCATTATGTGCAAAACATTGTCTATTTTCTTTATTACCCCGGGCTGCACTATTCTTGGGAAGATAATACTAAAGGACATCTCTCAGAGATCCAGATTAATTAATTTTGTGCCTGTTGTTTCTGCCCAAGTATTGTGAGCTTGAACAGATCCAGTACTTACATCCTGACTCTGTGACAGATTCTTCTTGATGGAAGCTTATCAAATCACTGCACACACTAAGTTTTTCTGGGATGCATTTAGCAGAAATTGTGTGCTAAAAGTAATTTCATGAGTCTCAGGTCCTAGTTTGCACACAATTTTATCTTTAAAGATGAACACATTTAAGGAGACTACTAGATGAACTAAACATACTATCTGCACAGCATAAGTCACAGAAACTCTAGCCTATATTCAAACAGCACTGAAGGGGACAAAACCATACAAATTTTAGAAATGGCAGAAATCTGAATACAGTAGGAGTGCCTCCTCATATCTTCAAATTTAAAATCCAAGAGTTGTTTTAAACTTCTCCACTAGGTCAAACAGCCTTGCATAACTTCACACCTTCTGCAGAAACAAAAGAAACTATGCACAAGTACACTTGGTGGCACATTCATTGATTCATGGAAATTGCCCTGTGGATAATGTCCCAACAGGACTTTAGCCCTTGGTGGAAAGACATCAGGTGTCTTCCAGGAAGGGGAAAGATAAAGGTCTGAAGAAAGAAAATTACAGTGAGCAGCTGAAACACAGCAGCTTCTGGCCATGCACCCACAGGCAGCATTCTCACCTCTGGCTGGTGTGAGGGTATTTACATAATGCTTCTGGAGGGCTTTGGCAAGGATGACAAGTGAGAATCAAGATTCCTGAATTAGTTCCACAAAATTCTGAACCTGTGAGCAAATCTGTATGCAAAGACCTAAGTGCATGGGTTTAGTGGTAGACTCTTTCACTCAACCCCAGAGCTGTGATGAGAAAATTCACTTGGACCTGTCTGTTCCATCAAGAAATACCATCCAAGTAAGTTTTACACTTACCAGAATTACAGAGACTCACTCAACTGCAGCACATAAAAATTGCAAGTTTTTAACCCTAATTTGCGTTTCCAGTAAAACAAATGCAAAAAAGGTTTTCTCCAGATTAAAGATAAAACATACTCAATTATGAGAAAAATGAAAAAAATACTTTCTCTAGAATTACATGAATTACAATCCTGCATTTGTGCAAATATAGAAATTAAAGTACAGGAAATAACTTCAGAATTTAATTAAGGTAAAGGACATCTACAAGCTCTGCTCCACTCCTCTTCCCTCACCCAAGTCCCATCCTTCCTGGGATTATGCTTTTCATGCTGAATATAATTTACCCAGGCTTCAAAATTGAACACTTTTGTTGTATTTGAGTGTGTTTAAAGAACCTCCTGCACTACCCAGGGGGATTGTTCTTTTGCTTATTTGTTAGCTTCATGTGAGCAACAGCACTCTGGATAGCTCAAAACCCTGTTCTGAACAGCCAGTTTCCCCCAATTGTATTTATCTTCAAAATAGCAAAGCAGAAGTAGGAACAGAGGTGGAGGGGTCAAAAACAAGACAACCATGAAACCACAGTAATTGGCACAAAAACTGAAAGACTGATACACCTGAGTGCTTTCCATTCTCCTAAGCAGGCAAGAGTTCAAGCTGGTACTTCTTTAACAAATCTGGCTTGCAGAAGTCATGGTCAGCTTCCAAAGTATCACATTAAACATCTTTGATGAGCCTAAAACAAGGTATGACAGGAAGTAGATATCTAATTTTATAATACCATTGGCAGTGTAGCTGTAGTGCAGGAAAGATACCAGACTGTGTAACTTCACTTTCCTCAAATAAGGAATGTTTATCTTAGGAGCCTAGATAAATATGCACAATAAACACCACCCGCAGAGGTTTGGAAGGATCTGGACATTCTGTTTGGGGTTGGAGGTCACGCAGGCTCCCTTCCACCAGGAGACAACCCAGAGAGGTAAAGAACCCGGCTTAAGCTTTGCACAACTTAAGGATCCTGTCTCACTCACAAATGCCTGTAACAAACAGTCTGACAGCCACAACTGTCTAGGCAGAACTGTAGGAAGCCTCTAGGAAGTGAGCAACCTAAATGATCCTTCCTCACTGAAGCAGGCTACAAGTAAGCCAGAAATAAGCTTTGATGTCCCACCGTGCAAGCAGTTGAGAAAGCCAAGGCACCCTCACCCAGACAGGCAAGTCCCACAACAATACTCATTATGGTAAACGAAAGCCATTACTACCCTAGAATTGCCTCATCTGCACTGCGAAGTGTGCAACAGGGCTTTCATGCACTTCTTCCCTCCACCAGTTATGGGCAAACAAAGCTCTGCATTAGTTAGTTCTATCTAACTAATAGATTATACATTGGCTTTGAGTCCTGAAAACAGATCATTTCAGTAAACATACCCCACTTACTGAAGCAGCTGTCTGTCATTTAGCTTCCAGACTACAGGAGTTATACAAAAGCACCATTCTGCTCAATTACTGTTCTACTTGGGGAAGCAGTAATGATACTGGAACACCACAAAGCTGTTTCAGACTCTCTGTAAAGTCCATATTGAAAATACTTCTTTTACAAGCAGTAAGGATTCATCTTACCTACAAGCCAGTCCTAAAAACTCAGCTTGAAATCTCCACATTGTATTCCATCAGTTCTTTCTCAAGCATTACTACCAGTAAAAAAAGACCATGCTAGACACCTAAAGTCTCTGCTACACTACCACAATCCTGCAATCTCCAGTGACTCTTGAGCAGCAACAGATCAAAGTTCAAGAAATAAGAGTCATTTTTAGCTATGTTGGCTCAGCAGGTCTAGTCATGCAAAAAGCTGTGAACACTTACTTTAGCAACAGCTGTGATGAAAATAAACAGATCAACAGCTATGGTGAAAATAAACCCAAACCACACAATTTGGTCACCAAAAACCAGCATAATAAGGAGAAAAATTAAATTTGAAAGTCTCTGTTATAAGTGTGCTGAAGTTCAGCACTGCCACAAAAGAAGAGGAAATGTATGAACTTTGAAGGCAAAAAGTACCTTTTGCAACAGCTATGCAAATACAGACAGATATGACTGCACAATTGGACTAAATGGTTAGGTATTTCCTTCCCCTCTCCTGTACTCTTAAAGTAAATATTTGTCTGGCTTTCTTTTAACCACTGGCGGAGTGTAGGAGGGGTACTCATCACTTAGCCAAGGTTTTGTGCCACAAAAAAAACCCCAGTGTGGATGAAGTGATATGGAAAATGGCTCACTCGTATATGCCTAACAGAGAACCTGTGCTCAGGAAACAGCTGTGCTGGTGGCTGCCTTTCGTCACAGGTAAACTCCCAGCTACTTCCTTTCCCCTGGCAGCAGTTAGAGCTTCAAGACCACTTTAGGCCAGTCTAAGGGCGACTGACACAGAAAGGAACCCTGCCCTTCTCAGTGTACCCTCTTGCAATCTTCTGTTCCTTGCATTAAGAGTAGCATTTTCTTGGCCAATAAACCAGGTGAAACTCACCTAGCAAGATCTAAATTCACATGCAGGCCAGTCCCCTGGCTCACCACATAGCTCCATAAGCCCTGGCACAAGCTGAAAGCTTGAGAACTGCAGTGCTCTTTTGACAGCAGCCTGCATTTAAGGCAGCCTAAAGCAATCATGTAACTTCAGGGCGAGTAACACAACGGTCTCCACAGTGGGTGAAGTTTGCAAATGGCTATCACAGAAAACCTTTCCAAAATACAAGTTATAAGCACAGCAATGTGCATTTTCTGTTCTAAGAGTTACACAATGAGGCACAAAGAAGCAAATGAGTCATGGCACAGCAAATGAGTCAGTTCTTTCATTTACCATATTCATGACAAGTATTTCACCATGAAAAACAATTATTTTGATAGGCCTGTTTTGTAGTCTGTCCTTGGAGAAGTTCACTGAGTGACAAGAGATTGCAAGTCTGCTGGAGCAGGCTCTTGGAGAACTCCCGTGCTCACAGCCACACTGTGCTTCTGTATCAGCAGCTTTCCTTAGGGCAGCAGGCTTGGTCAACCAGGAATGTGCCCCCTCCCTAAGAAAAGGGAGGGGCAAGAGTGGTAACTGCTGAAATTATAACTGGAAATATAGTTAAAACTTCTATCAGAGTTTAAGGCCTTTGTCATTTATGATCTTTGTCAGGCAACCTAAGGTGACCAGCCTTAAGAAGAAGGCAGGCATCAGCCCTGCAGCTGAGCTTGAAATTCATATTTGCAAAGACCAGAGACAACCAATCTTAGCCTTTGCTCAGCACACCACATTACCCAGGTTTTGCAGGCTGGTACAGGAGCCTCCAAACAGCTAAAACACATCGCTCAAGTCAGTGGAGGCCCTCTGCTGCTGCATGACATCAGAGCCTGTGAGCTGTCACCACCACACTGGACACCACTGTTAGACACTTAACAGCACATATTGCCCACAAACATCCCAACAGCCCCCTGCTGGCAAATATATCCATTCCTGACAGAAGACAGCTGACCAAAGCTGTTTTTACCTGTGGAAGAGGAGCTGGTCAATGCAGAGAGTGTGGTGTATGGGCAGTCTGCTCTGCAGCACATAAGCCATCAAAGGTCCCTCTAGCCTGCATTGAACATGCTGCTGCTGATTCACATTACTTGTACCCAGCTACTGATGGAAGATTAAATCCTCTTCTGCAGCAGTCCCACCTCCAGCCCACCATACAAATACAGCATTCCCACTCTGCTTCTGATACTTCAAACCAGCATCAACTGCAACAGAAGTGGATCTGTTCTGACTTTGTCATATTCAAATATCACACATCCCAATCCCCAGGATCATTACACTTACTGCCTCACCAAGGCTGCATGACATGCTTTATCTCCTGGGCTCTTGGAGGAAAACATAGCTATAGAAAACCCCCCATGCCTACCAATCAACCTCCATGTATGCCAGGCACTCCTTGCACTCTAATGCTGCAGACTCTCCCACTTCATTCACCCATTAACTTTTTTGCCTGAGGTGGTTTCATTATAGCACATCACCATCTTGGCCCACATCACCCTCTCACTCCCACAACGAAGTCATTGAGTACACCAAGGCCCTTGCCTGGAATGTGGTTCTGCCATTGGGCCCTTGGTGGTTCCAGTACAGTGCATCACACTGGGATGGCTCTCACCATGGTCCCTAGTGATGATGTCTTCTGGATTCAGATTCCTGTACTTTTCAGCACTTCCAGACAATGTTGATTCCACTCCCAGAACTTTAAGCTTTTACAGATTTTTGTGCTTCTCCTGTTACTTCCTAAAATCGCAGCTTAGTGTCTCACTGTTTAGTCATCTTCCTCTGCTTCCTCCTTTCAGTAGATGTTTCTCAACACTTGATCTCTACTTAACTTCCTTTTGTTATTCAATGAGGGAGGGAACGATGGACCTCATAACAGGCACTGAAGCGCATGTCCATGATTCATGTCTCTTTCCACTCATCCATTCTAATATTTCACTAGCTATCATTTCACACTTTGAGTATCAGGAAGGAGTAGCTTTGATCTTACTGACATCTTGCTCCCTTAAGCTTATTCTACATACTGGGAGTATTCAGCTTTCTGACAATATCAGCACCCTTCCCTGTCCTGATGAGCAGACACAAGTCCTTCCTTTCAAGTGCAACAAGACTTTGGATCTCTTAGATACTGAGATTACAGTGCTCACATCTGACCTATGTTTTCAGTCTTCACCACTTATCTTACACCCCTACCAATGTTAAGTCTGACTTCCAGATGCCCTCTTATCAGCAGGAGAAATTTCTTTCCAGATGCCCTCTTATCAGCAGGAAAAAATTCTCTAGTCCTTCTGATCACCACTGTAGCAACTCCTACAGTTGTCTTCCTCTTCCCCCTTCCTACTTCCTACTTTTGTCAGAAGAACAACTGTCCAATGAAGCTGTGTATTACTCTTCATCAGATTCTTGTTGGCACTCCCCATCCCACGTCACAACAATTTATAGGTTCTGGGGAAAAAAAAAAAAAAAATGCTGTTCACAAGTTTGGGCACCATAAATATTCACTCAGGGGAAGGCGGGGTGGCGGGGGAACAGGACACCAAAATAAGAAAACAATCTCTTTTTGCAACATACAATGCTATAAAACTAAGCCATTTAATGTCTCTTCAGAAAATTAACTACAGTTTGGCTATGGCTTATAGTGAATGAAATTCAGTTACAATCTACAATTTTATCAATGAATGATTAATGCTATGAAAAAATCTCCTTCAAACAGTTGCACGAGATAAAGTCAATGGTTTTGTTATCCTACCAGTCAAGCTTCCACCATTACTTAACAGAAATAGCTTCTGCTAAAGGAAAATCTGACAAACAGCCTTCCAATACACAGAAAGTCAGCATAATCTGAAAAATCAGAGCATTACTTTTGTGCATCAGATACATCTTATTTATAAAACTGAATTTGGAACAAAAGATTGAAAAGAGTGAGAGAACACCCACTTCATAACTTAAAACTATTTTACAATTTCAAAAGCTACAAAACAGCCAAGTTACTGTTTGCTAATGTATTTTCCGTCTTGAAAGACGTGTTTCATATCGTAGGAAAAAGTCTATCAGCTTCCATGCTTTTGCTAATACTCATTAAAAGTAGAGCATGGAGAAGGAACAGTCATTAAGACTACATCCTCCTTAAATATACCTCATCAGGTATCTAGTGAGATGTTTACCTTATCTCAGGCAGCACCACTTCCCCACTTTTCTTCTTAGCCCCTCATCTATAAAGCATTTTACCACCCATCTTCTCTTCAAGCATATATTATTCAGTAAGACAAACTGTTGTTAACTCCTAAACACATCTTTGCTCCCTGCTACTAAAAAGTCATTTACATCTATCATCTACAACATTATCTAGAAATCAAACCTGTAAACTATTGCCAGGATACACGACAATGTAAAAACCGATCACTGGAAACTGTCAGTAAAACGAAGTGGTATGCTGCTTCTACAATTTATACACAGGACTAAATAAATTTTTTCACAGCTTCCTTATCCCATCAGACTTTCACAGCATCTGTTACATCATGTCCCAGTCCTAGTCACTGCCTGTCATTCATGCGTTACCACACTGAGCTGAAGTCACCTCTATTAATTCATGCATTCTTATCTGATCAGGAAAGCTGCATGATGGTGCTCTCACATATCATGGCTTGCAGTAATAAAAAGATAAAAAAACAGCTCTGCATTTTATGTCACGCTCATCCCCCTGCTCTGGAGGAAGCAAAATTGAAGTTCTGGGCTTCTGTATAATATAACTACACTAAATCCAGAAACAGAATATAATGGACTTGATATTTTATCTCTAAGACACTAACTGTGGACTATTTGCAAGGTTTCAGTTTACAATCTAAATCAGTGTAAGAACTGAGACTCATTTTGCATGTACTACAGCAGCAGCACATCCAGTTGTCCCAGCTATCATTAATAATAATAGTATTTCAAAATAAAAGTGTTCTGTTTTTTCTCTTTTTTTAGCTAATATATTAAACAATTCATTTAAACAACTGATTCTTCCCTGTTCTTAAACTCTTAATATCAGCAGACACTGAAGAATTGTCCCAAAGAAGAACAAGCCATATTTAATCCACTAAGCATGGTCACTAAATCCAGCTTTGTAAACACGCAAATGAGTCCTTTACTAAGACTACTTCCACCCTCCCAACACACTGCATTGTATTCCACCAATAGCAAAAGTAAAGTCTGATGGAACTGCTAACTTCTGTGGAAGCAACCAACAGCTTACAGTACTTCCACTCAATTAATTTCCTCACATTTTCCAGAAGATCCCAGGAAGATTATCTGTAGGTGTATTTGGTAAGGAATTCTTAACACTGCTTTTATCAGCTATCCTTTCATAGCCACAGCTGCACAGAAGTGGAAGAAAGAACCAACAATCAGACATATGAAACTCTGAACACCACATTACCTGTATTTATTTGTAGTATTGATAAATATACTATCATTTCAATTAATGACTGAATATGGATAGGCATTTCATGCACTTCAGCCTAATCAAAATACCGAAGTAGAATGTAGAAATTAAAAATACGTAATTAAGATCAGAAGCCACTTTTGACAAGGGTAAGCTAGAGGCTAAAGTGTTTGAGTTTAAAAAGTTTGTGCTGCCCCTAGGCCCTGCACACATAGTAGAACACTGCTCTTCAGAAAGGAGGAAAACCACTAGCATTAAAGAGGAGTCAAACTTTAAGCACACAGAAACAAATCTGAGAGCCACTACTGAAGCCTTTAACCCAAAGCCAAGCTCTTAACACAAGCTTAAAAACACTTAAATAATTAGAATACATGCAAACTTGATCCTCTACTCAGTAACAGACTATACATTTGTTTCACACTCTGTAAGAGTTTATCCAATTTTAAATGCCTCAATGGTCCAACGTTTTTTATTTCATTAGTCAGTGTAAATTAAACATTGCAGTCAGCTGCAGAATTCCTGCATAGTTCCTGCACTGCCACTGCATTACTACCGGCTGTCAGTAACCAGTTAGCAGTTAAACTTGGCACACATACAACAAAGTGTCTCATTTCCTAGAAGTCATACAGCTATGCAACAGTTGATTTTCCAGGCCTTTAAAACAATCATTTGAATGCAATTAACTTTTGTGAAAAAGTAAAGTAAAAAAAGACATGATAAAGATATATATTAACACATACTTCTGCAAAATACCTTACTATGCCATTTCACCCATTATTTTTCCAACAGTGCCAAAATGTATTAAAGGTCTGACACCAATTAACAATGAAAGATGACTTATATAAACAGGTGGATTGTAAAAATAAGCTAGGATAAAAGGTAAGTCACCTGAATTTTTAGCACATTAATTCCATAAATGAGCTTCCTATTTATCTGATCAGCTAGCTCTACCAGTGCAAATTTAAACTTACTGACAGGTTTTACCACATCCTTCCAATTAGCGTCAGACTTTCTCAGCTATTACCCATGCATTTCCAACGCAAAATTTTCAGGTATTTCAAGACTGTCAAATACACTCACTTGCAAAGAGGAATGGGGGCTTAGAGTGAAAAAATAATAAATAAATAAATAAATCATCTTTAAAGCCACAAATAAAAAAACATACTCTCCTTTTTACAGCACGTGATGATGTGCATCACAATTACTTTAAAATGTACTTCAAACACTGCTGAAATTTCTCCTCTTTGATAATCTGTTTTTCACTTTTCAGAAGTGAAAACACTTTAATAAAGTGTTGGTAAAAATTCCACATTAGGAGACTCTTCAGTCTATACTGAATTGTGCCACATCAGAAAAAGTCTTCTGTATGCCCACCCAGCTCTTACATCAGGCCTTTTATCAGTTCTGACTTAACCACAAAGGAATTCTCTACACTCTAGTTACTATTAGAAGGCTAGACTCCTCCAATCTGTTTCCACATTTGCAGAATTCAGTCGGAAAACAACTATTTTAAGATGGTGATTTATATCTCAGGTTTTCCAGACGTTCTGGCCCTCTACAGCAGGGCCAAAGCAACAAAGACTGAATGCATGTTGCTGCTTCAGAGGACAGCAGGGTAACGTGCCACAAGGCCATCACATAAATCATGGTAATTGGCATGTAGCTGGAAGGAGAATGCAAACCAGTGTACAGCACCAGCCAACATTGCCAATGATACAGGTCACAGAAGGTTAGGAAGCCACGTCAAGGGTTGCACACATACCTAGCTGAGAACTTTTTACATACGTAGTCTTGGACAGTGAACCAAGAGGAAAAACTGGAAGTTCAAGGAGACAGATCTCTCAGAACAAGTGCAGATGTTGGACAGCACTCAAGTGTTCATATGCTGTCAGGCTGACTGCATTCCAGGCAACTAGAATTCACATTAAATCTGTATCCTTGCTGCACATGAAAGCTTTTAAGGATTTCAAATTAGTTCATGTCACAGACAGCATATCCATAAATTAGGATAGCTTTTGTCAGTTAAAACGGTATGGTCCTTTTTTGACTTGATTTGGGTTTTTTTTTAAAGATGCAGTAAATTCTCCAACCTAACCCCCAAGAAAATAAGCTAAAGCAAGTAAAAGGATGTCAGCTGCTTTCCTATACTACCGTAACTTTGCACTCATATTTACACTACTACAAAACTTCACATTTTATCTTGACATCACTAGATTACCCAGACAGCAGGTGACACTTAAATTGAACTCATGCAGACGTATCTTAGAGCGTGCCATCTAATGTATTTCATCCTTCCACAGTCAGAACTGCTCAGCACACTTTCTCACTTGATTTTTTTTAATTAGAAAGTTAGCAGAGTCTTAAGTAGTAGTTTGATTTTAACAGGTTCATTTATAAAACCAAATGATACAGCAAAATGCAGCAACTAGCTACTGATTTTTAAGGAAACCAGTTTGTCTGATACTGACTTTTTAAAAGCCCCAGTCTACACAGATTTTGCTTTTAATTAATTGTTCACCTCTGAAAGTTAGCATACAGGGAGAGAGAGCATATGCAGGCATCAGGCGCTGGCATGACAAGTGGCTCAAATTCAAACATTGCTACATACCAAAACATCAGATCATATACAAAGATGGAATCACTTTCTAAAAGGAATAGCAGATTTAAAAATAAAATTGTTTTCTTGGATGTGAGGAAAGCCTTGAAATTAAGGGGAAAATGGAATATATGAAACATGAAAACTGACCTAAAACAAACACTGAAAAATTTTGTTCCATAAACCAAATACAACACTCCTGTAGAAAAGAAGATTCCTCATTTTAAAAATTGTGATGGCAAGTGATTACCAATTATTTTCCTAAAAAAATTTGAATTCTAGAGCAGTATTGACACTGTCCTATTACATTTATCCTACTATTCACAATTACATACAAAGATAGTATAAAGTTTTATTTTCACATTTTGAAATCACTCTAAAATACTTACATTCTCTTGAAATCCAGATCAGATATTTTTAGAAAGCCTGAATTAAAGGCAAGAACTGATCTACAAAGCTTTTCCACTTTCAGTGATCCGGTCTTGAACAACAGCTTTTCTTACTTCTTTTTCGCTATCTTTTTTTTCAGAGTTTCCAAAGAAATTACTCAAGGTCAAGGACAGTGTATTAGAGCACAGAAAACAGCCTGCATATCCCCCAATTAATGCTTTGCACTCCAAATCTAACAAGGAAACTGAAGTGCATTAGATGTCTCCCTTTAAAAATTAGCTTACTAGTTTCTGTTTTGCTCTTGGAAATATTGGTAGTTATTTCTTCGAGCAAACTGAAACTGGAATTGATGAAGGCATTTTTGCAAGAATCTGCTAGTCTTGGAGCAAAGAAAAAAGTCCAGCAAAAAGTCAGACATCATTTGTTTATGTCCATGCCACAATATTGTATTAACAAATTCTGGATGACTTGTTTTACTCATACATTCCTAACCAAACCCCAACTTAGGCTGACAGTGGAAGAACGCAATTGTTCCACCAGCATGACGGCACACAAAATACCCCTCTTCAAACAGGCAGAGTTTAACACAACCTCTTCCTCTTGGAAAAAGGTCACTATACATACCAGAACAATTTGGTATCACAGGTCAAAAAAAGTTAATACTAAACACAGTACCTGCATTCCCACTAATGACAGCCTTAGTTTTGTCAAACAACTCAGTATTACTTCCATTAAGTAAATCCTTTTATTAAATACATCTGTCCCACAGGTTTCATCAACAATTACATACACATTGCACACATCAGTAAGGATCACCACATCTGCTAAAAGTCGCAGTTCAGCTGACAGCACAGTATAACATTTGTGCCAGCTCTGTCATGAGGGAAGAGAAATTACTTTTGTTTTACATGCTTTTCAATTTCACAAGTTTTGGGGTTTTTTTTTCAGTAAAGATGGCTAGGAAGAACCAAAATTTAACTCGAATCATTGTCCACCAAAAGGGTCTGAAATCTGCTGATGACAATACACATTCCACCAGAACTACATGCAGCTACCAATATTGTCTTCTAAAGCCTTCTCTCGTTCCCACTGAAAAAAATGGCTTCTCCTGGTTTCAAAAGCAAAACAAATCTCCAGTCTTTAACTTAGTAACAAATGAAAGAAACATCAGTGATCTTCAACCACTATTTAACAAAGGAGAAATTTTACTTTGCTTTCCTCTAAGAAGCATTTTGGTTACATCTTGCAACCAGGTATCTCTGAGGGGCTTCCAAAACATGAGCCTGCAGCTCCATGGTAATGATGCTCTTCAGCTGAGTCTCCTTCCACAGACAAGGCAGCTTTCTAGTTTATAACACCAACATCATATTCTAGAGCTGTGGCAAGTGCCAGTCAATGAATTCTTTATATTTTCCTCCCCTAGGAGTCTCTTCCCTCCAGCTCACTCCCTTGCCATTCATACCTAAAAGGCATGACCCACCACAGTTACAGAGCCTTATGCTACCATGGAAAGGGCTGTAACTCCTTTAAGGAAGGCCTGTACGAGCAAGCATGGTCTATGCAACAAAGACAAACCTGCCTCAAATTACCAAAAGACAAGGATACTGTAGGAGTACTAGTATGATATATCACGAAATTTTCCAGCACTTCTAATGCAGATGCAGCAGTAGCAGTGAAGCTGAGTTTTACAGCACTACAGCCAAGGCAACCTCTGTCTTTCCTCAAGCAAGAGTCACACCAGCGGAGGCACAGGGGTTTATTTCTTCTCCTAGAATAGCTGCATTAAGGGCTCTAGCCAGGTCAGCTGTGCTATTGAGGGATCACACCTCTTCCTAACCTTGACAGCCACAGCTGTGACGACAATACAGTACTGTGTACTAATTCAGGACTAACCTCAGAAACCAAATATACACTTCGCCATCTAAAACTGTCTGCTTGCTCCTGGCATCTTCACAAATTTGGCCAAATGAAACACGGTCAATTTCTAATTTTCCTTCCAGATTGTCATATTTACTCACAAAGCGCTTTCTTGTTTAGACTGTAATTTTTACTAAAAATACTTAGTTTGAAATAAGTTAAAAACATGCATGGTAAAAGAGCTGTTTCATGCAGCTGGGAAGGTTTGCTTTAGGAGCCTGCATTCTCTGGCTTTTTCTAAATAAACTAAAAAAGAAAAACCTTCATGTCTAGTTGAAGGATATCAAAAAGCTATAAATACATCAATAAATTAGATGCAAATTGAATTCTGAAGCCATCTTCTTTGGAGAAAAATCCCTCAAAATTAAGTGATGCTAATTATTATGCTAGGACAGCACCATTAAACTACAAAATAGGCTCACAGACAACCTTACTGCCCGATCACCAAGAACATTATTTGTGTGTATCACTAACACATCAGCTTCATTTTAATTTGGATTTTCTTTACAAGACACCACACAAGAGATTAAGCTAGTAGGCATCAAGCAGGATCATATCAAGATTTTTATAGAACCTTAGATACAGCATTTCTGAAATCCTCCTGCTTGAAATTATTTACCAAGATAAAATTGTCAGGATCTTTATTCTGGGATAGAATGAAAAATTTAAAACTTAAAAGCCAGAAGCAAATGATGCCATTTAACTACCACTGAAGCAAAATTTATGTGTCTCTCAATTCAAGTCTTGCATTCCCTGTTTATAGTAATACTTCAGGTAACAAGTATAGCTGTTAGAACTGATATGTAATAAAATGTATTTTGTCCAATAACTGCACTTTTCCATAGTTCAACAGTAAACATTTACAGAGTTTCCATTACTCATACTGCAAAGAACGCAAGTTCACATTTATATGGTCACTAAGCATGCACTTATATAAACTTAATTCTAAGTTTTCATCAATGCTACATATTCAGCTGCATTATATGGAACCAATTCCATTCTCTGCCCAATATAACTCACTCTAGAGCTGAATTGCCTTTTAACAGTTGCACCTTTCTGCTTCACAACGAATATCTTGTCGGCAAGATCTGGTCTTAATGACACAGCTACCTACCCAGATTACACAAGAACTTTCCTACAGCAGGGCCCAGCCTAACCAAGTCCTCCACAACTCCCTCGCTAAAGGCCTCTGTCAGAACAACTGACATCTTTCATATCACCAGTTTCCACTACTATTTTTGCACAGAATTTCAAAGGAGGCTCACATAAGGTTGGGGGGAAGGGAGAGGAGGAACAGGGAATACAACAAAGCAAATGTATTTTCAGCAGTAGACACAGTATTTGTTTGAAATGCATTTAAGGGTTCCAGAAGAAGCAGTCAACACTTCAGTTCTATTTATGCTTATTTTCTTTCTTCACATTGACCCTTGCCAACATTACTCAATGCGCCCCCCCACTTTGAAAACACACAAAAAGTTACTTTTTTGCTTTCACAACTGTTCACTGAGGCCTATTCCACTGCTGAAAGCAAGCAAAGCAAAGTCCATGCTGGGTGTCTGCCTCCTAGAGAAGATTGCATCTTTTATTTATTGCCCCTTGGCTTTATTTTCACAGTGAATTCCTGGCTTAAATGCAATCAGCCAAGAAACCCTCCCTATGTGCACTCCTGTCATTCCTAATCGCTTGCAAACAGAATCAAGTGCAAGCAAAAGGGAAAAAAAAAAATCTCAGCACTGCCAACCAAACCAAAAAAGCCTTACTTCTGGTTTTGCCAGTCCTGAGGAATCACAGATGCACCTCAGACCCTTGGAAACAGAAAGTCAGAAGATGAAACTTATAAGAAAGTTAATTAGATTTTAAAAAGAACAAGCAAACAGAGAAAAAAAAAAAAAAAAAAAAAAAAAAAAAAAAGTAAGTCCTCTAGGCAGAAGAGAAGGGCACTGAGCCTAAGAGCGGGGACACGTTTTCCCTTCGGGAAAAAACTGACGGCACGTTTGCAAGGTGCCCGCCAAGTCAAACCCGCAGCGGGCAGAACCGAGGTTTTGGGGGAGGGTGAAGGGGGGAATCCCGGTGCCCCACACACACAAATACACACACCCCCCTAGCCGCCGCCGTCAACAAAAGGCGAGCAGCAGCCTCTTTTGTCTGTCTTCCCCTTTTCAGGGGAGGAGAAGGGGAAACGACAGAAAACTGAGAGGGGAAAAAAAAAAAAAAAAAAAAGAAAGAAAAAAAAAGACGCAAATAAACACAAAAATGAGAACAAAGTGCCCGGGTCACACAAAGAGCATCACCACCGGCGGAGGGGACTGTCTGCCGGGGGCGGCTCCCCTTCTACTCCCTGAATGAACGAGGAGCCGCCCACGGCAGATAGTCCCCCAAAAGTGGGGGAATACCCACCTCTGCAGCCCTTTAAACACTGGCAGGGAGGAGTTAACCAAGGGAGCCCGCAGCGGGTGAAGAACAGCGGCAGGCGGCTGGGCTGGGGATGAGGAAGAGGAGGGGGGTATTGTTCCAGGAGGAGGAAGAGCTGCGCTTTCCCCCCCTTGTCACGAAGCCGTTCAACCCAAAGCAACCCCCCCAGCCATACCACCCCCGTCGGGGCGGATCGCGCCCCCTCCCTCCGGCTCGTCGCTGCTGCCCTAGAAATGCCTTTGTTCGCGGATCCCCCCCCGCACTCCCGCTGCCGGGGTCTCGCACCGCTTTTATGTCTTTATTTTGGACGGCGGCGCATCCCGCCCCCCCCACCCCTTTCCCCCGCCGGCCGCCCTTCTGCTGATTCATTTCCACCGGCGGTCCCCCTCGGGATGGGGGGGGCGGCATCTCCTCGCTATTGTGGCTCGGGGTAAAGCGATGACCCGGATTACCGGGGGTGGACGCTAGTACGGGGGCAGAGCCAAACGGGATTACACGGGCTGGATTACCGGGAGCGGGCACGGCGCGGTGCGGGGCTGTGAATTAAAGGGACAAGCGGCAGCCGTGTCCGTGTCACGGAGCCACCGCGCGTCCCGGGCACGAGGGGGAGGAGACCGGCGGAGGAAGTTGCCCGGCCCGCGGTATAGCCGGGGAGTGAAGGGCTCGCACGGGCCGGGCCGCGGGCGGGGAAGCTGCCGGCGGAGAGAGAGACGGATTGCAAGTGGGTGACACCCAGGGGGAGACCCGCGGCCCCGAGCGGCGGCGGCCTGGCCCCGGAGCGGAACCGGCCGGTGACTCACCGACTTGCAGGACGTTATCGACGCAGCCGCCGTCGAGTAGAGCGATGCCCCTGCGGAAGGGCAGCCGGTTCTCGTCGGCGGCAGCGGCGGCGGCGTCCATAGCCCCGCCGGGCGCGGCGGCGCCCCCGGGGCCGGCGGCAGGATCCTCGGCGCCGGTGTTGAACGAGGAGTACATACAGATCTCCCTCTCGCTACGGGGGAAGGACCAGTAGACAATCCTGCGCTGCACCGGCTCCGGGATCCGTTCGAACCGCTCCTCCACCCGCTGGAAGGGCCACTTCTCCGCCACCTTGCGAGCCGCGATGTCCAGAAGGGACTCGGGGCTCTGGGTCTTGCCGAGCGGTAGCAGCCCCAGGGCGGCGGCGGCAGCTGCGGAGGAGGGTCCGGCGCAGAGCGCGCCGCCGCCGGGCCCGGAGCCGCCCGCCCGCTGCCCCGGCCTGCAGCCCGAACCATAGCCGGGTCTGCAGCAGAGGCGCTTGGCGGGGTGGGGGAGCTGACCGCGCTCCGCCATGATCGCGCCGCTTCTAAGCCGACAGCGGAAGTGGCTGTACCCTATAAACGGCTCCAGGAAGGCAGCGAGCGCCCGCGAGCCCCCGGGGACACGCCCCCCTCTGCCCTTATGTGGCAAGGGGGTGGGTCCGCGCGTCCTCGCCCGCCGCGGGTGGGCGGGGCCTTATGCAAATCGGCGTCACAAACGTAAATAGAACGGCGGGGGGTGGGTGGAGGGGGAAGCGCGAGGGGATGGCGCGTGCACCCTCCCCCCTCCCGGCCTCTTCTCCCTTGATGTCACGCGCGCAAGCCCGGGCGCGCCCTCGCGCGCGTGGTGGGAAAAGGGGGGCGTGGCCGGCGGCGCCCCCCTCTCCGCCGCCATATAGGGAATGGAATGCGGGGGCGGGGCCGCCGCCGCAGCTGAACCCGGTCACCCCTGCCGGGAAAGCCGGAGGGGCGGAGCGAGACTAGGCGCGCCGCGCTTCGCGGAGGGGAAATACGGTATCGGCTGCGGCCGAGGCGAGGGAAGGACCTACGCTCCTGCTTCAGAGGCGGGCCGCAACGGGCGAAGCCCTTTCCGTCCGCTTCTGGAGCAGGAGCTCAGGTGCGTGCATATAACAAGCTCTTGAGCTGCACGAGTGAGGCCCGCCCCAAGATGTGTTGTTGTTGGGTTTTGTTAGGGGGTTAGGTTCCCCTTCTATTAGAGGTAGTACGGTAAAGGCCGTCATCCCGGTGCCAGCACCCGGTTGGCTCTGCTGATGTCCGGGCTTGGAAGCGCTTCGGGAGGCCCGAGGTGCAGGGCTGGGCGGCACGGACCCCCAGGGAGTACGTTGGACGGGATGAAGGCACCGTGTTTGCCCAGGTGGGTCGTGAGAATGTCGCGACACAAGCAGAGGGTCGGGATGTTTTCGGCGATCTGTCAAAACCGCGCCGTTCGGGTCCGCGCCGGCGCCTCACATTAAGTGTCCTTCCTGTGGAAAAAAATTAAAAGTACATATATTTGTGTACGTATGTGTATATACGGTGAGGGTCCCGAGATGCTGCGTGGCGCCACGGCTGCCCGCAGCACGGAGCGCTGCTCCCGCCGCCGCTCCTGGAACACCGACTGCACGGAAATGCCGCACGGCAGGGACGGAGCGAGCACGGCGCCTTTCTGCGCACAGCGGCTGTGCGCTGTGTGCCATTGCAGAGCAACCGACGCCTCTGCTTCGCTAATTAAATAAAAGTAAATATTTTTGATATTTACGAATTTTATGTCGGAAATGGGATTACGCTTTGATGCGTCGGGGTAGACCACTCATCTTTTTTTTTTTTATTATTTTTAGTAACCGAATTTAAAACCAAATACATTAATTACATAATTTGGAACTATAGTTTATAAGCGGCATTTTTTGGCGGCTTGCAGTTTGAAAACAGCACTTACTCGCCTGGCGAGCAGCTCTTTGCTGGCATGCCGTGTCCTGAAGAAGCCGTAATTGGAGCAGCTTCCCTCCGAAGGTTTTCCCAGGCTGGTTTTCCCAGACAGACTACATTTTCCATGATGCAGCGCAAGCCGCCCTCAGCAGGGAGGCGGTTCCGGCAGGGAATGCGGCGGAGGAATGTCGAGTGTGCCGGTCGTAAGATCTAGGAGGTGCAAACAACATCGCCTTGGCTCGAAACCTTGTCGTCTGGTTTTTGTTTCCACCCTCCCCCCTGCCCCGACTGGAGCCGGAGCTTGTTTTGTAGTCGAGCGATTGAAAAGCTTTGCAGAAACTGTATTTTCCATTAAAAGCGGATGGCGAATGGAATGAAACTTATCATACTTGCTGACTGATTGTTAAAGACAGATTGGCAGAAACCCGAGGTGGTTTAGAAGTTGTGCGTATTGGGGAAGAGGTGTGTGGGTTTATGTTTTTAAGGTTCTAAGCAGCAGCACTATTTGGAAATTACACGGGTGGAGAATTTTTTTACATCTAAGTTTAGGGCTGCGCTTTTTTCTTTGGTTTTGTTTTTCTTTTGGTTTTTTCCACCTCTTGCTCATACTAAGAAAATGAAGCATCCTTAACCAAGTAGTTCAAACTGCAGACAGGGCTAGAATTATTTTCTGCTTAGGTTTTTAGGTTTGTTTTTTTGGTTTTGTGTTTTGTTTTTTTTTGTTTTGTTTTGTTTTGTTTTGGGTTTTTGGGGGGTTTTTTGGTGTTTTTTTGGTTTTTTTGGGTTTTTTTTTGTTTTTTTTAATAAAAAATAAATTTGGGGATTTTCCCTTTGGGATCAGGGAAGAGACCTTCTGTGTAAGAAATGAGTTTAAACTCTTGTGTTTCTGGCTATGGACTTCACAAAATAGTTATTCTTGAGATGCCAGCTTCATAAATTCATAGATAGCTTGCTGGAATATTAATTGTCTTGTTTCTCATCGTAGGCATATTTTACAAATATTCTATTGGATTTATAAGCTTAAATGCAAGAAAATTTTGGAAGTGTTAGGGAGCCTGAATGCTGCAGGCCAGAGATGAGCTCACAGTACTTTCTTTTACTATTAATATGGTTTTCGTCTCAGCATTTCTGAGAGCAGAGAAATGAAATGTGTAGAAGGTAGAAAAAAAATATCTTCATGGTTGCATGTGTGTGAGAGGAGAGGAAAATTATTTTTCACTCTATCACTTATTCTTGAGTAATGATTGTTCACATGCCAAAGCAATTTTTCTTCTCTGTTCTACCACTGTTTCTGCTTTAAGTAAGCATCTAGCAAGTCAGCAAAAATACTCTTCCAAATTGGGTAATGACTGTTCTTTACCAGGTCTTAGCCACCTGCTGCAATAAAAATAACACTAATGCCGCTGGAAGAATTCTTCTCATCATAGTAGAGAAACTTTACAATAAAAACCAAGAAGAGTGAGAAGAATGTCACTGAACAACAAATCATCCATAATAAGCAGATTAGCCTATGTGTCAGTTATCTCAACTTAATCTTTCTTCTTTCTTTCCAGATCTGGACAGAAATTCTTAAATTCACTAAAGAAATCCCAGAGAAAAGCAAGTGGAAAAGCTCACAGATCCGCCTCTTTCATCTGTCTACTACTCATCAGGAGTAGCTACTTCCCATTGAGTCTATGAATATTAACAGATACACAGGATACTGGTGAATCTTTTTGGTTTCTGGGCTAGGGAGCAGACGAAGAAGCAAGAGGCATCTTTGTTCTTGTCATTCTGCCACAGGCAGCAAATGTGTTCCACTTTGGGCTGCAGCTGCACTGGTGTAGCACTTGAACAGCTTGGAGGTTGTCATCTGAGGCTTAGCTTCTTTTGTCCTGCAGGGTTTGCCTTCTGAGTTCCCTTCACTTTCTGAAACCAAGTGGGAAGATGTGTTAACTCCAGAGAAGAAATTAGAATGTGTTGAAGCCATACCTGAGCTGTATTTTAATTGCTAGTTAGTTTTTCTTTCAGCGGATATTCTTGAGGAAAGACTTTACCGAGCTGAGCATTTCTTTCCTGTTTCTGTCTTACCATTTTGGGAAGTTTCTATTCCAGAGCTACACAGAGAGGAAGGAATGGCTGCAAAACAGCAAGCTTAACTTGGCTAACTTCCTGCATGTAATCAAAGGCTATTCTGTGAGCTGCTTGGAAAAACACCCTTGGCCACCATGCAGTGAAATTCCTTCCTAATAATCTTTTCAAAGCATTAGGCCAGTTGCAGTCGGTTTTGCTCATTCCAGTAAAGTATACAAGGCTTGGGCATTCTACCAGTTGTGCTAATTTAAAAGGAGGGTCACATACAACTGCATGGTTGTCTTTGTATGAAACTCACAATGGTCTAAATGTAGAAGAATGATGGCAGACAGCATAATGCTGGCCCACATAAGTCACCCCAGTGGTTAAATCTTATCGAGAAAGATGAGATTTGGCATTGAAGCTGAACAAAAGTCTGGATTCATGCACTGCATAAAGTATTTCTGAAGTCTCAGAGGGTAGAGGGTCAAATATAGAGAGGGAGACTTGGGAGTGGAGGCTGGAAGGTTCTTGGAGCTAAAGCTGTAACGAAAAAAAAAGCAGGGAAAATTACACTAAAATAATCAAAAAAGGAAGAATGATAAGCCTACTGAAACAACTGGATTTATAATGTTAAACCAGATCTTTTTTAACCTGTTACTGTGTGCCTTTTTAGTTAACTGGGCACTTAATTTCTTGGAAGAAATTGATAGATTTTACAGATACCAAATGTATTCTGACATCATGTGAATTCTTGAAAAAACACTGCTGTGTGTAAAGATAGTGAATATCACTGCGGCTTGCAGTGTTGTGAAACTGGGAATTCAAATGCAGGAAAAGCTGACTGAACTGATGAGTGTTGATGAAATTACTATTTTAAGATTGGTTGGTGAAGACAATAGTGTAGTTGGACACTGTCTTCAGTTTTGCAATGTTTTCGTGAAACAATTTCTTTCATTAGGTTCAGAAGCTATTTTTAATTTAAGGCGTAATAAAAGAACTTTGTCTTTTATTTGCCTTTTAAATCAAATACTCTAGGATA
Source organism: Lanius collurio (assembly GCA_020086605.1). Classification (NCBI taxonomy): domain Eukaryota; kingdom Metazoa; phylum Chordata; class Aves; order Passeriformes; family Laniidae; genus Lanius; species Lanius collurio. The sequence goes on from JACBWW010000008.1 coordinate 17,796,127, forward strand.
AATATTGCCAGCTCTTTGGAGTTCCTCTGTTAAAGAGAAAACAAACTAACAGCACCAGATGAACCCTTTCAAAGTGCAGCTTTTTATTTTGAATGAATTCCATGATGATTCTAAAACTGGAGTCAGAGACTAGAATGTAAAAGCATTTAGGAAAATCTACTTAAAACACTAAGTGTGCTTTACAAGTATTCTAGAATAATTTAAAAAAACATTTAAAACTGAGCTAAGTCTTCTTGACCTTCATTTCTGTGTCCTCTGCCTTTTTGTGGCTTAATACTTGACGTATGAAGTCATTCTCAGATGGACTGAAGGGGAAGGCATTGTTTGTGCCATAGTCTCAGAGCTATGTGAACTAATGCTGCTCTGAATTTCCTCAAGAAATGAGCACATTCAGTTTACATTTATTGAGAATAGGCCCTGGGAATTAATTATTTCTTCCTTATAAGGAGTCTTGTGTTGGGATATCTGTTGGGACAGTTTAGCTCACTGCTAAGTTACTAGGGATAAAAGCATCACTGTTACAAGTAAAATGATAATGTACAAGTGACCTCTTAAAATTAAATGTGTTGCAGTGATTTAGATGGTCCAAGATGAAATCTAGGAATAGAGGGATAAGAGTGTCTCACCTTTCTTCCAAGTGTTAACTTAGCATTTGCAAAAAGTCAAAAGGAGGAAGTCTTGTCTCTGAGAGAACTCTAGATTTAATGTCTCTCTGGGTTTGTTGTGACTTGAGTTGCAAAATTTGTGAGTACTCAAAGTAAAAAGAGTAAATTCCTCTCGCAAGTCTTTCTAAAAGTTGTTTTAAAAGGGTTATTTTTTTCCTACTCTTGAAATAAAAGAATTTGATGAAAATTTCTTAAAATGTCTTTCTTCATTTATTCCCTCTCTTTACTGCAAATACATACACTTAATTGTGATAAAGTGGTTTAAAAAAAAAAAAGAAGATTTCTTGGAGCTTTGTCCTCTTCTGGTCGGACATTCTCCACCAAAAATGGGATAGACTGGTCTAGAAGTTACCAGGTGCAAAATGCCACTGCTCTGTCTACCAGCATGTGTAGGAATACACATATACTGAAAGTGAAATGGGCTGGTGGTTTAAAAGGAAATATTAGGGCACTGCCTTCTTGTGGATAAGCACCCTACACAAACAGCTCCCCTTTTTATCTTTTTGAGCTTTCTCCCTTTAAACTGCATGCACTTTGCATTGGACTGAGTAATAACCTTGCAATGTCAGGCCCAATAATGTATGGGCAGAAACTCTGAATGAAGGACATGAAAACTTTAATCTGCTATTGTCACAAAAAAAAGGGCATTGCTTACCTAAGTTTTAACCTATGGCAAAGGAAGAGAAATGACGTAAACTAAAATTTTTGGAAGAGCACTTTCTAGCATGCCAAGTGCTGGTAGAATGATTTTTGAAATGGCTTTTAATAAAAAAAAAGAAAAAAAAAAGACAAAAAGAAAAAGAAATGACAAAACCCTTCCTTCTCCCATTTAAAGGATCTCAGAATCATTTAATTTGGAAATGAGTTCCAAGGTGATCAAGTCCACCCTTTTGAATGATCATTGCATGGTCAACTAGATCATAGCATTAGGTCATAGCACTAAGCCACATCCAGTCATTTCTTGAACACTTCTGTGGATGTTGACTCCACCACTTTCCTGAGCAGTCCATTCCAATGTTTAATAGGCCTTTCAGTGATGAAATCCTTCCTGATGTCCAACCTAAACCTCCCCTGGTGTAGCTTAAGACTGAGTGGTCTTGTCCCGTGACTGGTTGACTGGGAGAAGAGCCTGACCCCACCTGGCTACAGCTTCATTTCAGGCAGTTGTAAAGAGTGATAAGGTTCCCCCTGATCTCCTTTCCTCCAGGCTAAACACTTCCAGCTCCCTCAGCCACTCCTCATATGACTTGTGCTCAGAACCTTCCCCACCTCTGTTCCCTTTCTCTGGATCTGCTCCAGCACCTCAGTGTCCTTCCTGAATTGAGTGGCCCAGAATAGGATTTCAGGTGTGGCCTCACCAGGGCCAAGTACAGGGGACAATCCCTGCCCTGGTCCTGCTGGCCGCACTATCACTGATCCAGGCCAGGATGCCGTTTGCCCTCTTGGCCACCTGGGCACACCCTGGCTCATGTTCAGCTGCTGTCACCCCCAGGTCCTTTTCCACTGGGTAACTTTCCAGCCCCTCTGCCCCAGCCTGTGGCGCTGCCTGGGGTTGTTGGGACCCAAGGGCAGGACCTGGCATTTGGCCTTGTTGAACCTCACACTCTTGGCCTCAGCCCATGACCCAGCCAGTCCAGATCCCTGTGCAAAGCCATCCTACCCTCCAGCAGATCAATACTTACACACTATTTGTTATTCATGGATTTACTGAGGATTCACTCAACCCCCTCATCCAGATCATCAAAAGACATATGAGACAGAACTGGCCCCAATACTGAGTCTTGGAGGATCCCACTGCTGGCCATATGCCAGTTGGATGCAGCTTCATTCCACACCACTCTCTGGGCCTGGCCAATCCGGCAAAGAGTGCACCTGTCCGTTTCATGGGCTGCCAGCTTTTCCAGGAGAGTGCTGTGGGAGACAGTATCAAAGGCTTTGCTGAAGTCCAGGTAGGCTACCTCCACAGCCTTTTCCTTATCCACCAGGCAGGTCACATGGTCATAAATGGAGATCAGTTTGGTCAGGCAGGACCTGCCTTTCCTAAACCTATTCTAGGTGGGCCTGATCCCTTGGTTATTCTGTGTATCCTGTGTGATCATATCTAAAATAATCTGTTCCATAATCTTGCTGGACTCTGAGGTCAGGCTGACAGGTTGTAGTTGCCTGGATCCTACTTCCAGCCCTTCTTGTGGATGGACGTCACATTGGCCAACCTCCAGTCATCTCAGACCTCCCTGGTTAGCCAGGACTAACTAAGAATTCCGAGTCCAGATTAGTGTGTGATGGCAAAAGAGCTGTTTTTACAAGGGAACAGCTCAAATATGCCAAACACGAAGGTCCTGCCTGTATGCTATAGAACTGGGGTGCCTTTCAGTAGGATCCTTGGTGTGCTGGTGCACCCTTGTCTCCAGCAGCACAGCCAAGTCAGCAGTCCTAGGAAGATAAAAGTATAGCTAACTGGACAGCAATTTCTTCAGGTGCCAATCTTCTGTGAACTTCTCAGCCTTCATGAATTATAACTGAGGGCCTGCAGAAAGTATGGGGACAAAGAAGAGGCTGAGATAGCTAAACAACACTATAATGGTTCCTGTTGAAACAACTGTCATTCTTTTTAAAAGCACAGGTACAATACAATACCTGCTCCCTCTTACTTGGTCCCTAGTGATTGCATTTAGCAAGCTGGGAAAACTGAGCTGGAGTATAATTTTTTTCTTCATGATCTCTGTGTAAAATTTGGTTCCAGCTGATACTTAAATTCTTAGTTTATGGGTATTTGAACAATATTGCAAACCTGTCTCTAGCTTTGCTGTGGCTGAAACACCCATTCAAGATTAACAGACAACTCTTTTCTTGGGCTGTATCAGAGACAAACTTACAAGGTGGGGCTCCATATACAAGGACTTCTGTATAGTTAAGACACCCTATGAAATTAACAGACTAAGGTTTTTCTTTCTGACAAAAAAAATATGCTCTGCTGTCTCATCATTCATACACTAAGGAATAGTTAATAGAGATCAAATGCAAGAGTATTACATATTGAAGGGTTGTTCTCCCAATTCTTTTTTTCCCATCCCAAATTTTATCTTCTATTTCTAAAACCTGGGCATTTGTCCCAAAACCTTAGAACGTATTTGGAATTTTGTAGCCCAAATCTAATTAGAGTACTGTGTACTTGTTTTGCCAAGCTGTCCCTGCAACACTGAGCTGTGGAATACTGCATCTGTTCAGAGCAGTCAGCTTTCAAGGTTAAACACAGCTTACTAACATGTATCTTGGGTGACACTGATATATTTTCACCTTTATTTTGTATCCCAACTGAAAGTATTTTCATTGTCTGGTTGCCTGTTTCTATGCCTTCTTTTTCTTTCCCATCTTCCTTTGACTGTACTTAGCTGTTGCCAGTCCATTGTATGCTCTGTCCTATTAAAGAGCTAAAATGGGTAAATTCTCCAACTACTTACCTTTCTTCTTCCTATTCTTCCTGTCCTGGAGTCTTGGAAATTGTACCAGAGCTAATATTTCAAGCTAAGCCTTATAATCAAATTCAGAAATAGAGATAAGCTATGGTTAGAGCCTGCAGTAAAATTTTGTCAGAGAAACCAGTACTTCCTTCTACTTCACTACCTTCAAAGGCTTTGCTGGAATCCCTTTCTTAGAGCAGGGATTTAATTTTTTTCTACTGGTCTGTGACTAGACAACATCTAACTTTTGAAGTTGCTCTGAATAAAAGCATCTAATTTTTGAAGTTGGTTTGAATAGAAAGGGAGAACATTCTTCTTTTTTTTTCTCTTTTCTGCTCCAGGGATTAAGATGAGCTGAGAGATACACCTCTGCTGCACATCAATACTTGGAATAATACTTGGCACAATATGGTATTACATTTCTGGAAACTTAGTGCTTCGAGGCTCTTCTAGGGGGCTATTAGGAGTTCCAAGAATTTAGCAGGGTTACCACTCAAAAGGAAAGGACCCCTTGATATTTAATATGTTCCCATGCTTCTTTGCTGTGATAAATTTTTCAGGACTCATGGGACAGCTGTCATATTGCTAGACACTGTCCTCTGCTGGGCTGCATTGGGGTCCTTCATGGGGGAATAGATGTGTGTGGTGTGGTTCAAACACTGCAGGAAATACTGAGTCAGTGACTGCAAGCTCAGGCTGATGTCACCATCAGTCATCCTGCAGATGTTATGATCCATAGCAGGAGGGGTAGAAATCTCTTCTGGTATTTCATGTAAAATGCATTTTCTAGTGGTTCCAAAAGTGGAGCCTCTGGGCAAGGACAGGCACACAAAGCTTCCAAATTCCTTGTAGTAAAGGTCCAGTGTCATGTTATGGTTCCCCCAGCCTAAGAAGACAGAAGAATATGTCTAGAAAGAACATTCTCCTAACTCAGAATTGCTTCCCAGACAGTAATTTTAATATGTAATTCTGAGAGCTTTGTTACAGATAGCACAAAAATAATTTTGTTCTTGTGACATCAGTGGTTCTGAGAAGCAACAGTAGCACAGCCTGAGCACAGTTTTCACCTTGCTCAGGACAGCAGCCCAGGCACCAAAGCTTGACATGTGTGCACTTGGATGACCAAGCTTGCACCCTGCTCTGATTTTCAATTTATCTCTGCAAGCATAAAGTCTTTGATTTTTTTAAAACAAAAATTTGCCTGCTGCAGTTGAATGGCTGCTTTTGAAGCTCACTAGGAGAGCTAGAGGTCTTTAAAACGAAAACAAGAAATCACTAGGATATGAGGAGTGGAATAACTGAGGAAGAGAAGGGCAGAGCTAAAGTGAGTAAGATTTGAGGGATAAATGTAAAAACATAATTCCTTGCCAGCTCCACCCTCTGAATGGTATTTACCACCAGGGAAATTGGATCCACTCTGGACTGATTCTGGCATCAGGAAAATCCTCCATAAATAACTCTGAGCCTTGCAAAAGTTGCAATTTTCTCTCCCAATAATTGATATTGTGGTGAGAGCTTCCACCTAATACTCATGAGTCTCAGTCACCACATCTGATAAGGGGAAGAAGGCAACTTTTTCCATTTGCTCAGAATGTCTTGTATTGTCTGCAGTGGTGGTCCTAGGACTGAAAAATTGCTACGAAGTTTGAGCACTTCTTAGAAGGTGTGGTGTCCCCTGTACTGACAATTTGGAAACGAAACCTGAAATCTCTGCTTACTCAGAGTTTAAGAAGTGTAAATTAAGAGGAACCACTTTAAGAGTACCTGGGGATTGGTGTAAGTTTCATTATTGCCAATGAATGAGGGTCTATTCCATACTGTTTACTAAATGAAGAGTATAATCATGGCAACATTTAGTACATGTTCTGTAAGGATCTGCTAACATAATTCTGAAATTAGCATTCAGAAGGCAACTGTTTAAAAGTAGCTTGAGAACAGAAAAATAATGTTTCAGACTACAGTCCATATGAGTATACACTTCAGTATCTGCAGCATGAAAAATATGCAAAATTTTCCACTTCAGCTTATGCTGATCTCAGCAAGAGTATTTGTGGTATCATTTGTATAGATCTTACTTTGATAAGTGAAAACATAATGGAATAAATACTAATATCCAGTGGTGAGGAAGACCACATAACTATAATTCTGTGTGAAGTATACCTAAAAATACAAATTCTACTAGCTTTTTATGATCAACAATAGTGCAAAAATAGTTAAAATCTTTTTTTCCAAGTTTACTTGGGAAAAAAAGTAAAGAATGACAATTCTTAGACAAGATGAAGGTTCTACTGTCTGCATATAAAGAAGAAAATTGTGGGGCAAATAAGGGGCAAATGGGAAATAAGGAGAGGAATATAAAAGGAAGTTCTAGATCTGAGTTAGTCCCTTGCTATCCCAGTTAAACTGTTAATAAACTTTGTCTAATTAATACTTTTAGTTGTTGCATGTTGTGATTTTCTTGCAGAAATCCTTTATACAGGAAGTTGTGGTCTGGCAGAATGAAGTTTGATTGAATTATAGCACTTCTTCGGGTCTCTCCACAGGTCACTGCTTTCTGGAAGAAGTAGAGTCAACAATGCACCTTTGTCATTGAGTCATGCCAGCTCTTGCAAATAATTCTCTCGTTACTCTGTCTGCACTTTTATCAGTGGGTAACTTGACTGTTTAAGTCTGTCTCTTCTTTTGTGTGCATCTGTCACCTAGCAGGAAAGACATGTTTATTTAAGTAAGTTTCACAAATCACTTAGGAGATGTGTAGGACAATGCAGAACTGCTTTTAACTAACTTCTGAAAGCTGGCTAGATTTTAAACTGACTGTGCCCTCTCAACAGATGCTCAGAACAGTGACAGCTCCCTATTGCTATAACACACCATCTTGGGATAACACATCAGCTAGTCTGGAAATTTGGGATATTTCATGTAGGGTTGCTACTTCATGTAAGACAGTGCTGATGGCAGTTATATCTGCAAAGAGCACAGCATTATTCCTGTCCCTTGCTACCCTCCCAGGTAAATGTGGTACATTTAGGAAGGGTTAAGTTAATCTTCAGAATTATGGATCTGTAGAAATTATGGAAATGCTGCTAGTGAAAAATCTGGCCTGATCCCTGCCTGCTCAGACAATTTGTACACATTTCTCCCAGGGCACCTGTCCTTCATTTCACCCTCAGCAGGCTGCCTTTTGTGTTTGGGTTTGTCCAGGAGCAACCTGTTCATCCATGCAGGTCTCCCAGTACTTTTGTCCAATTTCCTTTTTATTGGGAATTGCTCCTGAATTGGAGGACCTTGACCCTTGAAGATTAACCTGCTTTCTTGGGCCCCTCTTCCCAAAAGGATTCTATCCCATAGTACTTTACCAAGCAGATCTCTGAAGAGGCCAAAGTCTGCTCTCCTGGAGTCCAGGGCATTGAACTTCCTGTGTGTCTTTCTCACTCAAACTCCACCTTTTCATGGTCACTACTGCCCAAGCTGTGCTTGAGCTTCACATTCCCCACCAGTCCATTCTTGTCAGCGAGAACAAGGTCCAGCATGGCCCCTCTCTCATTGGTTCCTCTATCATTTGGAGAAGGAAGTGATTATCAGTGCATCACAGGAACCTCCTGTATTGCCTGTGCCTGGCTTTATTGTTCCTCCAGCCAATATTGGGGTGGTTGGAGTCCCCATAGAGACGGGGGCTTTTGAATGCCCTGGTGTGTTTGAAGCATCAGGAGAAACTCCAAGATTTTATCACTTCACAAAGTGAGAAAATACATTCAATTCCAGCAATAACTCAGGAGTGTGTTAGCCATCAAAACTATTTTTAAAGTAACACATTCAGATAACTTCAATTCAGAGTTTATACTAAAACTGAACCAACAGCTATCTGTATTGCTACAGTTTGTTTTCAATAATTTGACACTGGGAAAGACAATCCAGAAGATTTGTTCAAAGTATTAGCATTAAGAAGGATAAAGAGGATAATCTGGATTATTATTGGGTAGCATTTATGTAGGCAAAAAAAAATTACAATTGATATGTAAGCTCTTAAAGGAAATCAGTAGAACTAATATTGGTCAATAGTGTTATAGGAGAAACAAGTCTGACTACAATTTTACTAACACACTAACCAAAAAATATAGTGTTTACAAAACAATACTGTAATATGTAGTATTTAGATTTATTGAAAATTTTCCAACTTACAGCTGCATGACACTTTTTGTATGTCATGCTAATTGGATCAATAGGACCTGCAAATTGGTAGAGTATTGAATAACTGGCAGCCAAAAACTGAACAGTAAATGCAGGATTCTAACTGAGCAAGTATATTCATGTTGCAGTTATTCTAGGAATTATTTTTTGCTATGTGTTATTTAATGCTTGTTTTAAATTGCATCAAGATTGTATAAAATTATTAATGATGCTTACAGTTCACCCAAAAGATTGGGAATTTAAAAAATAACAAAGTCATTGATACAGACCAGATGATTTTATTAAGTTGGGGCCAAACAGACAAGTGTTTTGTGGATAACTCTTACAGTAAAACATTTGTGAACAAAGAAAGCAGCATGTCATTTTTATTCTTATATTTATGACCTTTTCATTTAGTCTTCCCATCAAATTCTAAATCCTCAGAACAAAGACACCCAAATATGGAGCCATTGAAGGCCAGTTGAACAAGAGGTTCTCAAAGTAAAATTCTCTAGCCTTTTGTTTTAGGTGAGTCTAAGCCTCTAATTTGTTGTCCTGGGCTTCACTGTATGTTTTAGCTCTGGTCATCTCTAAAGTGTTCTGTTATGTTACATGCTGTTGTAGTGCGGGGAATCCTTACAAGTATATGACAGCGATAGACTTGGAAGGAAAGATGAAGCGACATTTCTTTAGATGTTCAGGGATGATTTATTCCCCCAGCCACATGAATGGAGTTCCCAGGCAGACCCCAGTCATGGGACCCTGCTCTCTTCCCCGGCGCAGGCACCCAAACCAAGCAATCAGGAACAGGGATGGGGCACAGGTGACATGGGGACAGGGACAGACCCGTACCCTGCAGGGTCCCTCCCCCCCGGATTTCAGGGGACGGCACCTCCACAACATACTTACACAATTTTATTTTGGCATCACAGAGTAATGCTAAAACATCCCCGTGCTATAAATTGACCCTACTTTTGAAGTTTGAGCCAGTATTTTTAAATTTATCTTGTACCTTAGATTCACCACTACTTCTGTTACCCTTTCTCTGCCTAGCATGACCAATTGATATGTATTGGTACAGCTGTAACTAAAAATGGGAGTAAAAGCTATGTCTGCAGACAATTCCCTTAGTCTAATCATCAGTCATGTTAGGGCAAAGCTAGTGCTGCCATCGCCTTTCTCATCTTCAGAAATTTGTGTTCTGCTGGACATAGGAAGAACTGAAAATGCTGATTTTCTTTTTTTTTTTTTTCTGTTAATGAGTTATTATTTGGGGATTTGGTGGAGGAATGAAGAGATGCAGAGAGATTGGTCAAGGTATGGATGAATTCTTAAATATGGTGCTTTGGTCAAAATGCCTTGTGTAATTCTTGGCTACACTAAAAAATTTCTAGAGATTGCATAGACAATACTAGTTACACGTTTTGCACTGAAACTTTTTTTAATTTCCTTTTTTCAGTTTAGGATTCAAGAATACTTAGTAGAAAGGAAAGGTTGAGAGAAAAGCCAGAGAAGATTGATTCATGTGGCATGATACAAGGAAATTTTTCCTCTTTTTTTTATCAAACAAAACCACATATTGACTGGAGTCCAAAAGTATCTGCAGTGAAATAGGAACTTGATACCTGGCTTCTCCATCTAGTTGACATAAAAGAATCTGGTTGCTGAATTTTGGAAGCTGAACAAAATCAGACTGAGTAGTGCAATTTTCCCTAAGTACAGATCTGTTAACTATTGAAACAGTTTAAAGTGAATTATAATGGGCTTTCCATCTCTAGTTTTAACCTCGAGAGATGTCTGTCTTAAAATATGTATTGTAGCTCAACTCAGCAATAGTTCAGGACAGCACAGAGACTTCTGTGACAAAACAGATCAGCCTGGTGAATGCTCAAAGTGGATGTTCTAGCCTTACCTTTGGCAGGGAGCAAAGTTGTTTTGGTTCTTCCTTCAGCTCATCTGTGTATTTACTTCACAATCCATTTCTTTGCCCATGGAGGCTACCATTTGTACTGGAACTTCAGGGCAGCTGCAGCTGTTTAAGAAAGGACATAATCACTTGTAAATAATGTAGTATGGCAAGGGATCCAGACTGCAGAAGAATCTGTTCTAAAGATGTCTATGGAAGAGAGCCAGTCACACATGGAATTTTAGCACCCCTTTGCTCTGTTTATTCCAGTTTCTCAGCAATAGTCTTCTTTATTAATCAATTTTATCTGGTGATTCTGCATCACTCTATGGCTGTGGTCATATACAGAAGGTGGAATACCATTCTGGATTAACAGTTTAAGCTCGTGTATTAAGTCTCGTATTCCTGTATGATTTTAAATGCAACTAGAGTATGTCGATGTTGATACTTGTTTTTTTAGCTTATCCAAAACTTCTAACTTGTGTTTTGGGGTTTTTTTGTAAAGAGGTATTTAGTCCTTTGAATGAAAGGTGCAGGAGAAATTAGCAGCATTACCTTATCATAATTTACAGCAAATCAGTTCCGTCTTTGTGCACAGAGAACTAAAATTGCGTCCTTCCTTGGATGAAAACCTACTTTCTGCAAGCAATAAAAGATGCAGATATCCCTTACAGTGGCTACTTCAGCTTTCTTGCAGCTTAGGGCAAAACCACATTGGCAGAAGGACAATGTCTTGTCCCTGATTTCTATGAAGCTTCTCTGAAATCAACCTGAATATGAACTTATAAAAAAGGAGCCTCTGTGCAGTGACAAGAACTTGAAAACAGGGTATAATTACATAAGAAATTTGAAATAAGTTGAGGATCATGTTTAAATGAGATCAACATTGCAAATGGTCCCTAACAAGGGTTGAGTATCTGTATCTCTTGTCACTCATTTCTCTTTATGACTGATCATTTGAATTTTTGTGTTAAATTTTTTTTAGGCTGAAACCATATACCTGGTAACAATCCCTGTCCACAGGCTTTTAGTACAAAGTTGGCCTTGGTATCTTATAGAAATCTCCTGACTTCTCTAACTACTTTGATACTGGTAAGAAATGAATGTGCTTAAAAAAAAAATTTTTAAAATTTACAAAAAGGCATCACAAAAGATGTTTTCTTGTCCTGTACAGAAGAAGCTAATAAATTGCATGATCTCAAGAAGTCAAGAGAAGGAAGAACCACAGTAATGTCACTGGAGCACTGCCATATAGGTAAGGATTACTGGTCACCTCCTCATTGCAGCATTGACCCAGGTGGGGGCTGGGCTGATTGCTGCCATTGGTATCAGCACCTCCAGAGCTTAGGCTCTCTTCAGATGAAGCCAGTTTCTCACTAACCTCCTAAATATTATTTACTTCTGAAGAGATTATTTTTTCACTTTTAGCAGTAGTTTTTTCCAATCAGATTGCCTTGCATTGTCATTTCAGTGGTTGACACTCATTGAAGGGTACCTGTGATGTCTAACTCCTTCCTAATCATCTTCACATCAGAGTTGCTGTTTGACTGTACTTAAACTACTCTGAGAATCTGCAGTAAGGGTTGTGGTTTAACCCCAGCCAACAAACAAGGCCCAGGCAGCTGCTCTGTCACTGCCCCACCAGCAGGATAAGGGAGAGAATCAGAAAGATAAAAAAGAGAACTCATGGCCTGAGGTACACACAATTTAATAGGGAAAGCAAAAGCACAAGCAAAGCAAAGCAAGGAATGATTCACTGCTTCCCATGGGCAGGCAGGTGTTCAGCCATCCAGGAGAGCAGGACCTCATCACACACAACGGTGGCTTGGGAAGACAAATGCCATCACTCCAAATGTCCCCCCTCCTCCTTCTCCCCGCTTTATATACTGAGCATGATGCCACGTGGTCTGGAATATCCCTTTGGTCAGTTGGGGTCACCTGTCCTGGCTGTGTCTCCTCCCAACCTCCCAGGCACTCCCAGTCCCTTCACCAGCGAGGCAGCATGCAAAGCAGAAAAGGCCTTGGCTCTGTGTAAGCTCTGCCCAGCAATAACAAAAACATCTCTATATTATCAACAATGTGTTCAGCACAATTCCAAAACACAGCCCTATACCAGCCACTGTGAGGAAAATTAACTCTACCCCAGACAAAACCACCCACCCCAGCACAATGAGCAAATCATCAGATTGTTAAATATTCCTTGTGTCTCATGGATAAAACTCTGGGGTGGGTGGTCCTATGTTTCCATGCCTTGGGAACTCCATTTCTGTATTGAAATGGTTTTAAGATTGAGATGCTTCTAAGAATTACCTTTAACTTTGAATCTCTGTGTGTCTCCTCCCTGGCAAAAACTCTTCCAGGCAACTCTCACTGACACAGGAGGTTCCAAAGCACAACTGTTAGGAGACAATAGCTTAGTATCACACACCTCCAGGCTGATTTTTGCCTTCTCCTACTAGAATCTTGCATCTCAGATGCTATTCTTTTTGTTGCAACAAGGCCACAAGAAGAAATCTCACAAGGCAGCACAACATTTGCTAATCTATTCACAACTGCACTTGACTATCATATCCTCCTTTCTTATGGGCATCAGAAGAAAAAACATTTTATCTGTGGTTTTGAGGAAAGGAGGCAATGCCTTCTCCATCCTCCATTCCCCAGTTTCACTTTCTGTGTTTAGACTGAAGGAGGTTTCTCTTCTGAAAGAGCCCAAGTCTCTTTGACTTGAGATTTTCCTGGGACGCACACCAGACATATCAAAATGCTGTGATAACAGTTGTTTGTAGCAGAAATCAGCTCTTCCAGGCTGAAAGTATTCCTGGCTGAGGTACTCTTGAAGTCTTTTTCTACTCCATAGATATAATCTTGTTCCTGTTACAAAATGGTGAGTCTAATCTGCAGTTTGGATTACAATTAAATCATATCCACAAGTTGTCAGGCATTCCCCAGACTATCACACCTTTCTTTTACTATATGGACTGACTGACACAACCAGATCAAACGTTTTTTCAGGCTTTTTGCTATACCCACTAGGCAGCACTTCTCATTTAATATTCTTGTAGTGAGTCTGTATCTCCAATGATAATTTAGATTCTCATCTTACGTAAATTATCATAGTTCCAGTAGACTTCAATGGATTTGATGATTTATGACATCTGAGGTTCTGCATCTGAAAACTCTATAACAAAAAGCAGCTGCTACTTTTAACTAGTTTGAAAAATTATAAATGTCTAAATCTAGCTATCTTTATGCATGTTACTTAACTGTTAGCACATCGCTTCATACTGGAGCTTTAAAGCCCTTTGCCTTGCATCTGAGTAAGTGGGATTATGTCCATTATTTTGTCAAATATGAAAGTTGAACAGAGACTGCCATAGTATTTGACAGTAGCTTTTTTAGAAAGACCCAAAGGCCTACACCCTATCAGCAAGACATGTGAGTTTGGCTCTGCTAGAAGCTACACATACCTTTGTACTGACCATGAACATTATATATATTATACATACGTGATTTTTACACAGCTGAGTTTTTCACTTTAATGTGTTTTAGTTTTGGTTTCTGTGTTCATCATCAAGGAATATGAACATTACTCAAAGTTTAGTATGAGTTCGAACTTGTAAAGAATACAAGATCACCTGGATATAAACTATTTCCATCAAGATTATGGTAAGAGTTTGTAGTGTTTCATAGAAAACATGATCTGGGACCTAGATCTCTGATTTATTCAACTAAAGGAAGGGATGCCATCCAGAGGGACGTGGACAAGCGTGGAGAGTAAGCCCATGTGAGCATCATGAGGTCCAGCAAGGCCAAGTATAGCCTGCTGCACCTGGGTTGGGGCAATCCCCAATATCAGCACAGGCTGGGGGCCAATGGGACTGAGAGGAGCCCTGCTGGCAAGCACTCATGTGGTGTCATGGATGAGAGGCTGGACATGACCCAGCCATGGGCACTCACAACCCAGAAAGCCAAATGTGTCCTGGGCTGCATCCAGAGCAGTGTGAGCAGCAGGGCCAGGGAGGGGATTCTCCCCCTCTGCTCTGATGTGATCCCAGCTGGAGTGCTGCATCCAGCTCTGGAGTCCCTAGCACCAAATTCTTCTGGACAAAATATCCAACCCACAGCTGGACAAACATGTCACGTGACAGGTTGAACAGCTGGCTCATGGGTTGGGCACGAGGGGTTATGGTGACTGGGGTGACATCAGACTGGGGACTTGTCACTGGTGGGGTTCCCCAGGGCTCCATCCTCAGACCTGAGCTCTTCATCGTCTTCCTAATGACTTGGATGCAGGACCATAAAGGATGCTAAGCAAGTTTGCAGATGATACAAAACTGTGAGGAGCTGTTGACTCCCTCGAGGGCAGAGAGGCCCTGCAGAGAGACCTTGACAAATTTGAGGACTGCCCTAATTGGTGATTAGGGCAATCACCATCCATGTGAAGTTCAACAAGGGAAAGTGCCAGATTCTGCACCTGGGATGGAGCAACCTTGGATGTACAGACAGACTGGGGAATGAGAGGCTGGAGAGCAGTGCCATGGAAAGGGACCTGCAGGTCCTGATTGATGGCAAGTTGAACATGAGCCAGCAGTGCCCTGGCAGCCAGGAGGGCCACCCGTGTCCTGGGGGACATCAGGCACAGCATGGCCAGCTGGGCAAGGGAGGGGATTGTCCTGCTCTGCTCTGCACTGGGGCAGCCTCACCTCCAGTGCTGGGGACAGTTTTGGGTGCCACAATATAAGACATTAAACTATTAGACTCCAAAGGAGAGCAGCAAAGATGGTGAAGGGCCTTGATGGGAACCCTTATGAGCAGCAGCTGAGGTCACTTGGTCTGTTCAGCCTGGAGGAGACTGAGGGGAGACCTCACTGCAGTTACAACTGCCTCATGAGGGGAAGAGGGACAGACACTGATCTCTTCTCTCTGGTGAGCAGTTACAGGACTGAGGGAACGGCCTGAACTTGTGTCAGATGAGGTTTAGATTGGATATCAGCAAAAATTTCTTCACCCAGTGGTGTTTGGGCACTGGAAGAGGCTCCCCAGGTAAGTGGTCACAGCACCAAGCCTGGCAGAATTCAAGAAGTGTTTGGACAATGCTCTCAGGCACATGGTATGACCCTTGGAGATGGTGCTGTACAGGGCAGTTAACTTGATTATCTTTGTGGGTCCCTTCCCACTCAGTTGATCCTGTCATTCTGTGACCTGTTGGATTGGGTCCAGAGGAGGGTCACAAAGATAATCTGAAGAATGGAGGTCCTGTCCTATGATGACAGGCTGAGAAAGTTGGGAGTGTTCAGCATGGAGGAGAAAAGGCTCCAGAAAGACCTTACAGCAACTTTGAGTACCTAAAGAGGGCTACAGGAGAGCCAGAGAGATACTTTTTACAAAGGTGGATAGTGATAGGGCAAGGGTGAATGGGTTTAAGCTACAATTAGAAAGGTTTTGTTGTGGTTTAACCCCAGCCACCAACCATGCTGCTCTCTCCTTGCCTCACCAGTGAGACTGGGGAGAGAATCATGAGGGTAAAATGTGAAAAAACTTGTGGGTTGAGGTTCAGACCATTTAACAGGGAAAGCAAAAGCCATAAATGGAAGCAAAGCAAAAACAAAGCAAAACAAAACAAAAGGAATGAATTCACTGCTTCCCATGGGCAGGCAGGTGTTCAGCCATCCAGGAGAGCAGGACCTCATCACACACAACAGTGACATGGGAAGACAAACGCCATCATTCCAAATGTCCCCTCCTTTTTCCCCCACTTTATACACTGAGCATGATGCCACATGGTCTGGAATATCTCTTTGGTCAGTTGGGGTCACCTGTCCTGGCTGTGTCTCCTCCCAACCTCCCAGGCATCCCTGGTCTCCTTACCAGTGTGGCAGTATGCAAAGCAGAAAAGGCCTTTGCTCTGTGTGAGCTCTGCTCAGAAATAACAAAAACATCTCTATATTATGAACTCTGTGTTCAGCACAATTCCAAAACACAGCCTCATAGCAGCCACTGTGAGGAAAATTAACTCTACCCCCGCATGGGTTTGTATTAAATGTTACAAATAAATTCTTTAGAGTGAGGGTGGTGAGGCGTTGAAACAAGTTGCCTCACCACCTTTTGTGAGTGCCTCATTCCTGGAAGTGTTCGGGTCTGGGCTGGATGGGATTTTGAGCAACCTGATCTAGTGGGCTGCATCCCTGCCCACAGCAGGGGGTTGGAATTAGATGATCTTTACTGTCCCTTCCAACCCAATTCACTCTATCATTCTGTGATTCTATTCCATAACAAGACAATGTAAATGAAGTTTTAAGAAAATATGTCCTTTTTTTATCATTCTTGATTTAACTGTTCACACAGAACAAATCATCCATTTTTTAATGCCTAGAGTGTGTTATGCTCTGTTACCTATAAAGAACTCTTTGTAGCATTAAGCATCAAATTTTCCCTCTTACTTTAAAATTTATATACAGTTATAGTTTTTTCTTTTAGTAGCAAAAAGCACCATCTTTACTGTAAATTACATTTGGTCCTGGCTCAGGCATATTCCATGACTGATACCCCATGGGGTACTTTTACTGCACAACAGAAGTTTCTGTCCCTGCTCAAAACCCATCCTTAATAGGTCAGCAAGAAAAGAAAAAAAACTTATTCCAGCTTGTTCCTCAGAAATCACTGGTCTGACTCTCTTTACATCTTGCAAAGACTTCACATTCATCTAGACTTTAAAGTATCTTTTCCTATTAAGCATGAGGTAGAAGCATTGATGAATGACAGAACACTGGATTTTAGGAGATTAACTTTTTTCCTGCTACCTGAAGGTCATACTTGATGCCTGCAGGGCTAGTTGTTTCATGTTTGCTCTGCATCATCCCCTTTGTTTAATACACTACTACATACTTTATTTATAGCCAGTACTAAACCCCAAACCCTCTAATAATGGTGGCAATGCTGGGGGGAGATCAGAAAAAACATTTTTGCTTTTTCCTCCATTCTCAAATTTTCCAAGAAATGTGTAAACAAGAATGAGTACTTAGGGCATACCAAACAAAGGAAACTAGGTGCTTGCAATCCCAAATTGGGAGAGATATTATGGCAATATGCATCAAGTTCTACTACAGTCATGGGACTTGATAAGGGCATCATGGGTTGGTTGTTTTGGAGAAGAGCTATAGCTGCATCACCCAGTAGAAACAAATACATGTGAAAGGAACATGTTCTCCCTTCAGAAACCTTTGGAGGCACAAACAGAAGCATGATGAAAATTACCCACCTGACCCAAGGTGAAAAATACCATGAAGTGCATCCAAAGTGTCTGTATTTTGGTGGCAAGACTTAAGTAAGGATGTCCCCAGACTTCTCCTATCCTTTCTTTTCTTGCCCTCATATCCTTACTGTCGCTGCTATTTGATCCCTGTCCACATGTTTGTGTGACTATGTCTTACTAGAGAGGGACCTTCCCAAACTGCAGCTGCTTTCCAGCTCTGCTGTCTTGTTCCCACGTGGTGGCAAAGTGTGTAAAGTAATCACTGAGGGTGAGAGAAAGTGCAACAAAGACAAATAAATGTGTTGAGATTATTGTTTCTGAGCCCCTGCAGGAAGCCTGAGGTGTGATTGAACTAGTCTGGTAATGTTCTGCCCTTTGGCACTATTTTATGTACTCAGGGGAAATAATCAGCAGTACAGTCATTTTTTACATTTAGAGTATATAGATAATTTGTAAGTATAATAAATGTTTTGTTTATGCAGCACATGTGTTTGAATACAGGTTTACCTGTTTATGAGAAATGACTTTATTTCACAAGTGCTTCAAAATAAGAGGCTTTTTACAATGCTTCTATGGATAGATAAATAATGTATGATGTGTGTTGAACAAAAATATGGCAACATTTTGTATTGTTTTACATGATGACAAATTGATTTTAACATCTTTGCAGCTAACCAAAGCTCCATATCCAAAACCTTATATTACATATAGATTTTCAGGTTTGCATTTGCTAGAACAAATAGACTGCATCTTATGTCAAAAGTGAGTTTGGATGATAAAATATAAAACAAGGTGCAGTACCTCAAACTCCTCCTCAAGTTTAGACAAAGGATCCCCCAGCTACCAAGTAATCAGCTGGCTCCAGAACAGCAAGGATAAACAGCAGCTGAGGAGAAAGTTCCTGGGCTCCAGGGGAATCTGCAGAGATGTGGATGGGAGTCAGCCTCTCTTACAAAGCTGGTTTTGCAGACAGTTGTCCTGTTTTTATGTAATCAATTGCTTCTTGTTTTGCTGGTGCCATCAACAGTCTTTTGAAAACTTAACCCAAAACATTTCCCTAAGATGAACTGATAGGATTTTCCTTTCAGCTCTGAGAGACTGTTCTTGTTCAAGGCCTCATTCAGGCCAGTAACAGAAATGCAGAAGCTAGGAAAGAGTTCCAAGACCAGACTGCTAGTGAGGGTCTTTGGTTAACTGCAGCCTATGTGGAAAGGACAGATCCCGTGCTCATTTTACTACCTTTCTTCTCCTTTTGAGATTACTTTCATGTCATGTGTTTCTACAAGTCATCTGATTTACTAGGTCTTGTTATTCTATCTAGAAAAATAATTTCCTGTATGAAAATGATTTGCCTCTTGGAAAAATGTATTGCTTGTTTAGCAATAACACAGAGTGTACTGCATTCTTGCTGCATGGTACCTCTACCTTTCTAGAATCAAACCCAGTACAGGCAAGTGCTGACAACCTCCACTAAGTGAAATGCATTCCTCAGATAGTGGCACCTTTGGTATACAGTGGAACTTTGGAACTTTATACACCATGAGAATATCCATGGCTTCCTTTATATATGGGTGTGAATGCATTAATCACTCCTAAAACTTTTAACTTTTGTAGAAATCATGCTAATGTAAAAGAGCTTTTTGCTCCCATCTTGTGGGGGTGAACTCCAACTGTGAACACCTTGCTTTTATGTAGAAGCCATTTCCCTTGATGAGTTTTTTCATATCTCTTTGATAATATCTTGATTTCACAATGATTCTTCTTCTTGTTGTGTTCTAAAATAGTAAATAAAATCACTAAGTTTCTTTGTTATGTTTTCTGCACTGTGTATGAATTTATATAATCTCTCAGGTCTGTCCCCCTTCAAATGCTGAATTGTTGTCTCTTCATACCCAGGCAATGGATACTAATAATTTCCAGATCCTCTGTATTCCTATCAGGTTTTTTTTGTTTTGGTTTGTTGTTTTTTTTTTTTTTTAAGGTAGCTATTGTTTTTCTTTTTATTTTTTTTTCTTTTTTAATCTTAAATGAGGACATTCCTTGACAGAAAAAAAGTCATGAAAACCCTACACACAATATCTGATCAGTGTGTACTGCTAGCCCTTATCTAGGTGGCTTTTTTCTAAAGATCCGTATGACTTCAAACAGGCAGAATTAAATGCTACAGAAATCAATCTGAGTTGACCTCTATACCTTTTTAAAAGCAATTTTAAAGTAGTTGTAGTCTTGCTTGCTAACATTTAAAAATGCATATACATGGATGTGAATCAATATAATAACTGAACACATTTTGAAAAGGTAACAGTATTTCATTTGAATTTAAATGTCTTGTTTTAAATAAGCAGTTATGGTATGGAGACAAATCAGTCAGCTTAACAACAAAGGGCAGTATGCTGATGAATTATGTATGTTATCTTCATTTTCTGCCTGCTGGTAATTGACAGGTATCATGGCACCTTCTACTTACTTCCTGTAATTATATGCCATATATCAAACACCGACGTGTGTAATGGTCCTCCACACACACGCATACACACAAAATGGTTTTATGTTTTATTTAAAGCTTACAGCATTTCTAAATTTTCTGTTTCACTCACTGTTTTCAAGCTGCTTTGCCACTCAGTCCATGTCAACAATGTTAAATTAATAAGATGTCTTCAGTGTTAGTTTGTCAGAGCTGCTCATTCAAGCACTGGCTCAATCCTTTGATTTGTTTTGTTTCTATAAAAATAAGCTAGGCTAAGCCAATACTGGAGAAAATTTACCTGTTGTTTGGCCATGTGTAGTAAAGCAGGTTTCTCAGTCTTTGACATAAAGTTTGTGTCTTTACTAACAGATATATTTTCATCATTATGTAGCAACTTCAGGTGGTATTAGGTTAAAAACCCTAGTGTCTTAACAGAGCTGATTAAATGACTAGTTCCTTCTTGGTAGCTTGCATTTAATTCAGACTAACTCTTCCAAAACAAGGATACATTAATTGAGTACCTCTGCAACTGGGATCATTAGATGCAATGCTTACTGTTTAAATTTAACCACTACTAGGTACCTTAGCACATGATTCAGAATGGTTTTCTTTTAATTCAGTGTTTTGTTTCTTGGAAGGAAATTAATTATGCTGAGAATTATTTTAACAATTTTGTGATAATAAAGTAAATATTCAATTAAAATGAAGTCCTAGTTACCTTCAAGGGCTTTTAACTTATATTGCCCTAAATGTCCAAATAAATATTTTAATCTAAAAACCTATGTTCAGTAAATTTTATGCCTGGTATATGTAAAAAAGCAACACTAGTATATATTGTGGAAGACTTCCTTGCTATCACTATGTCCTTGAAAATATTCTGTACAAGAGAAAGTGGGCCTCAAACAAAGCCCCAGAAATTAAAGAAAGTAATTGTGCAGAAAGAAAATTAGATGATATCTCTTTTGTTCTTATTAATTTCAGCTTGATTTGTCAGCTTCTTCAGAAGCCTATGTTTATATTCTTTTCCTGTATCATTGATTATGTTGGTTCAAGGTTCATACCTTAGTGAAATAAGTCGTCTGATATACTCTCACTGAATTAGAATAAGCTATTAAATATCTTTATAAAGACCCTCTCATCAAAAAACACTTCAGCTCTCAACATGACTAGAAGGTGACAGCCTGTGAGCAGCCAGTGATGGCAAAGGAAAGGAGTGTACTAACACCAGCAAGTAACATCCCTGCTCTTTACTGAACTGAAACACAAAATTTCATAAAGGAAAAAATTCCCAAGAAAATTTTTTCTCTAGGGCATGTTTTTTTTTGGCAAAAGTATCTGGGTATAACACCTCTCTGGCGTGAGAGCTCTAAACACCTGACTGCAGATAAGCAAGGTAAAAAGCAGACTGTGGGGATTTTAGCAGTCATTGGCAAATGCTTATATGAACAACTGTTAATGAGTATACATAAATCCAATTTTCAAAGACTGAGAATTCAACTGAAGTAACTATAAAATTCACGGGACATGCAGAAAGCACTCTGTTGGGCTGCGTGCTAACTTCTGTGTTTCTCCATCTCTGTGTTAAGGATCTATAGCTTATTCTACAGTAAAGAAATATTGCTTGAACTTTTTCAAACATCCCTTTACACAGAAAGTTAGGAAGAGCTGCAACTATGATTTAAATAGAAATCATCATGCTGCCTCTCTTATTTTTACTTTGCATTACCCCCAGTGCACCTAAACATCTAAAGAAAGTTTTGTTTTCTAGCTGCTGCTTCTCTGGCTTAGCCTGAAGGAGCACAGATGTCTCCCAGAAGGCTGTCAGGTTCAGTGGGAGAAGCTTTCCAAATGATCTCAGCTGTATCTGTAACACAGGAGTGTCTTGGGAAAGTGAGCAGACTGGGGTGTTTTGCTCCAGAGGCAGTGTTCCAGGGATGTACAGTAACCAGTCTTCAAAAGGGAAATAGAAAATCAAAGACATTTTCATAAATTGGCTTATTCTACCTGCTAAAATAAAAGTTAGGGAAGGGTTGGATTGCATTTAACAAAAACAAAACGTGAATATCTTCAATTCTGTACATTTATAAAGAATAATTAAAGAAACTTTCAAAACAAAACAAACTCTGTGATCCCTTTTCATCTTTTAATGATCTCCTCACCTATCAATCTGCTTATCATATTCCAATTTGTTTAGGGCTAAATAATATACCACATTTCTCACAAGAGTGATATGTATTTAGGCAAGTAAACTTGTGAAATTAACAGGACTGCTCCTTCAGTTAATGTTGAGTCCTTGGCAGAGACCTTTTTTAATCTGCGAACATTCACATTATAAGCGCTTACAGAAGTTCTTATTATGGTAGAGCAGCAGTTGCTATGTTATCTAATCTTTAGTGGTCATGGGCAGCACTACCTCCTGTTGGGGCACTCACAGACTTTTGCTCCACAGCTTTCATAGATCCAAAAGTCTTCCAAGACAATCAAGTCCAGCCTTTGACTAAACACCACCTTTTCATTATTAAACCATGGCACTAAGTTGCATGTTGAGTCATTTCTTGAACACTGCTGTGGTGACCACCAACTTCTTTGGGCAGCTCATTCCAGTGCTTGACGACCCCTTCCATGAAGAAATTTTTCCTGATGTCCAACCTAAACCTCCCCTGGTGCAGCTTGAGACTCTATGCTCTTGTGCTGTCACTGGTGGCCTGGGAGAAGAGCCTGACCCCACCTGGCTACACTCTCCTGTCAGGCAGGTGTAAAGAGTGATAAGGTCACCCCCATGCCTCTTTTTCTTCAGGCTAAACACCCCCAGCTCCCTCAGCTGCTCTTCACAGGATTTGTGCTCCAGACCCTTCCCCAGCTCCTTCTCTGGACTCCCTCCAGCACCTCAATGTCTTTCTTGCAGTGAGGGGCCCAGAACTGGACACAGCACTCGAGGTGTGGCCTCACCAGTGCCCAGTACAGGGGACAATCCCTGCCCTGGTCCTGCTGGCCACACCATTGCTGATCCAGGCCAGGATGCCATTGGCCTTCTTGGCCACCTGGGCACACCCTGGCTCATGTTCAGCTGCTGTCACCAGCGTGCCCAGGTTCTTTTCTGCTGGGCAGCTTTCCAGCCACTCTGGCCCAGCATTATAATGTGTTCAGGAGAGCATTACACACCCTCTTCCCACAGGTCATCATGGTTATGGGCAGGTAAATTCCCAAGCACCTAGTGGAGGAAGATGCTGTGCCTAAACTAAGCTTTCCCACACAGATGAGCCACAGCTGAAGAAAATGTCTGTCTGCTCCAGGAACTCATGCATGGAGAGTTCCCATGCTGTCCTCTCAGATGCAAGGAGCTTCTGACAGGGCTTACACCTATATGATTTTGTGAGTAAGCCTTCAAATGGTGAATTGAAAAAACACTGCTCTATACTTTCCCCTAGAGAACAAGCACATAATTTCTGCTTGTTTTGGCACTTAACTCTACCAACAAAGAAGTCCTACTGTGGCAAAATAGGCTGTCATTCTCATAGCAGGCCGACTGATTAATATAGTTGCAAAGCTTGTTTTGCAATTCAGACCTTGTCAAACCAAATCCAAAATTGTTTTCCTGTATAAATCCAATTAAAATATAAATACTGAATCAGAACACATTTTCTGTAGTTACCAAGCATTTCTGTGAAAAGGCTATTGAAGTAGGCTAGATTGCCTCTTTTACCCTGCCAGCCCTTCCTGCCCCCCCAGGGACACCTTTCTGAAGCAGTGCTGTGCTTGGCAGGGAGGCAGGAGATCAGCCTGCATCTGCAGAGCTCCCCATTTTGGGCTGGTTTGCAGGCAACTGTGCTCCACTCAGCCCTAGTACTGCTCCAAAGGGAGAAAGGATTTCTGACAAGACAGTGTCTAATGGAAATTGACACCTCTCCTATCCTCTTTTTTTCATTTGAAGTCCTCTCCTAGCTGCATATGCTTCTGTCAGATGAGTCAAGGCATCAACAGGCTTTGCTCTGCATTTGCACAAAGACAGCAATATTTTAAATTGTTAGTCATTTGTCATATGCTTCTATTTAAATTTAAAAACAAAAATTATATAAAAATTTCCATAGGTAAGTGTTGGAAGTTTCCTATTTCTGTAAAGCTGGCAGACATGTTATCAGTGCTACTAATTCTGAGAAATCTGAAGAAAAAATGCAATTTTTTTTTTTTTTTTAACTGCTTTTTTCATTAGCTGGCCACCTTGATGTCTGTAGTAGCTTTGTGTTTGTAGGGTCTGATTTTCTGAGTGGCAGCTTAAATGACTCAAAGAATTCATAACAATCCCCCTCAGTTTTGTGCTGCTATTTTCCCCAATTAAAATCATGGGGCATCAGGCCAGGTGAGGGTTTCACAAAAATCAACCGCTATGAAAAATCCTTTTGAGGCAACAGGGTTGTGTGCAGGAGTGAGTACGTGTTCAGCACAGCAGGTAGAGGCATTACTGAGGAAAGCTCTTTTCCATCTAAAAATGACAGTTGGGTTAACTGAATATTTCCCAGGAATGGCATGGTTTTGACAACAGCAACAAGAACACAGATGTGAAAAACCTAGGCCAGGGCAATTTTGTGGGATGAGAAGGAAGGGCATGTAGCCACACCAGGCAGATGCTTTGGGAAGAAAAGGGTTTCCCACTTCCCTGGACAACATCTGACAGTGGAGCCATTCTCTGTCCTCCTTGCTTTTCTGCTGGAGGTGCTCCATTTCAGAGAAACAATCACAAGTTGGCTGGGCTGGGCTTGCAGGCAGGTGCCACTGTTGAAGCCCCATGGGGCATCTGATCCAGCTTATCCCCCATGCCTGGAAACACCAGTGCTTCTGCAGACCTGGTTATTGCGGGATCATCTCACTACTCTTTCCTGCTTTTATTGGAAAGTGCAATTTTACACTTTAAAATGTGAAATTAATTACTGGTGAATATAGAAATAAAAGACATTGTGAATGTTTTCATAGATGAAATTTTTGTTTTCTAGCCAGACTCCAACATGACAGAAAACTGACAGGCTGTTGACATGACTGGAATTCTCAAAGTTGAGATCGGATCCCCACAGCATTTTTAGTGCTTTATTTCACTTTAACCAAACAAAGAGAAAAATAATTAAATTCTCTATCTCCAAAATGTTTGTACCCATGCCAATAAACATCTTTGTACTGATGATGCTTAGACTAGGAATTTATGTATCATTATATTTCAAAGATGCACTTTGAGGATTTGTGTGTTGTAACTTCCAGAGTAATACAGACTGTACTTGTCCTGAGCTGTTTCTACCTTACATTTTATCAACACACAATTACTCCTAACTTGCCTCAAGATAATTTGTGGAAAATTTTATAAGAACTCCATTTTTACAAGGTATCCTTAGAATCAAATCAAAAATTTGCTATATAAATGTACACTATCTCTACTCCAGTTTTGCATCCTACTGCTTCAATACCATGCACAAGTTTCCCATTTCTGATTCTTCAGTTGTCTCTCTTATTAATAAAACAATAATCTTTAGACTCAAGAAATACATTGAAGTGTGGAAAGTGATGCTAAAGACCTGCGACTTTCACATGAAAAACAGAACAATAAACTTTAAAAATACCGGGAGGAGATCATTAAAAACATCAAATCAATTATTGTATTTCCTTACTTTTGGACTACACAGTATCTCAGTTCTCTGGTGACATAATGGAGGAACATACTATTCTTGACAGACACATTTCAGGTTTATTGTTATTTTTAATGGCAGAAAGGGTGAAAGGACAATGAGGTGAATCTGACAATTGTAATGATGAAAAACATACTGCTGTTCTGGCAAGAATAATGACGTACTCACCAGTGAGAACCTGCAAGTGAAACCAGTCTGCTCTTTCTATTCCAGTGTGACAGACAGAGATGGGACAGAGCCATGCATTTAGGAACAGCAGCACAGCAAGTTCAACAACATTTTAGTATCACTTTTAGAACATGGAAAACCTAAACTAAAGTGTTATCATTGAGAGTCTGTTCAGGTTTTGATGGAAGACAGGCCAGCACTAGTCAAGGGCACAAGTATTAACAGGCCAAACATAGTTTAGAGGGGAAACTGTCAACTGCAGCATAACCTGTCCCAGTTCCTGCAGTAGGGTGG
Organism: Lanius collurio; assembly: GCA_020086605.1. Taxonomy (NCBI): domain Eukaryota; kingdom Metazoa; phylum Chordata; class Aves; order Passeriformes; family Laniidae; genus Lanius; species Lanius collurio. The sequence goes on from JACBWW010000008.1 coordinate 17,822,176, forward strand.
GCACTGAAGAGAAACAAGCATGCAGGGAGAGAAAAGCATGAACAGGAAGGAATGCCCAGAGCAGTGTCACTTAGCGCAAGCTGTCCAGTGAAGGCAAAGACAGTCTGGATCCCACAGCCCAATTGCCTGAGGTGGAACCGTGTTAGATCATATCATAAATGTAGAACATCTACAGGATAGGATAGGAGCTGACATTTTTATTTTGTGCAGTCAGTGACATTCAATTCTGATTTTGACCCACAGATTGCATTGTAGTATATAGCACTGTAGTGACATGGTGGATAGGAATTTGGCTTGTCTGGGGGCTGCAGGATGTAGCTGGTGTTCAGGCATGGCCTTCTTACATTTACTATTGTCTCTAGGCATGAAAATATCTGCAAACTGATTCAAGATAATAATGCTTACGTGTAAGTATCTTCCTTCTCCTTTTGGTTAGTGGTTTTTACAACAAGACTTCTCACAGAAAAAGATGGAATTATATATAGTGTAAAACTAGTGCTGTAAATGAAAAAAGTGTTTCTTTAGTAGTTAAAATAACAAAAAAAAACGCTCAGAATTTAAATTCTTCACAATTTCAGTATTCCCTGCTTTGTCTGCGCTACAGGCATTCATACTACTAAGCAGCAGCATTTACTTAGGATCGCGTACGCTTGGTTTACACGTTCCAAGCACTATCTTCTAGAAATTTTGAAAATTAATTAGAAAAGCTAATATACTCTGTTTCAAATGGAAAAAAAAATGTTTACTTATATCTGCATCTCTGACATATGAGACCCAGCCTAAATACTCCTTCAATAAATGTTTAAATATAGGTGTTCTTGTCTGATCACTTTTCTACACAGAGATTCAGTTCTAGCACATCACCTTACCAACATTTCAGTGTGGAGGTGCCTCTTCCTGAAATCCTGGGGGGAGGGACCCTGCAGGGTATGGGTCTGTCCCTGTCCCTGTCCCTATGTCACGTGTGCCCCATACCTGTTCCTGATTGCTTGGTTTGGGTGCCCAGGGCCCAAGGAGAGAGCAGTGTCCCATGACTGGGGTCTGCCTGGGAACTCCATCCATGTGGCTGGTGGAATAAATCATCTCTGAACATCTACAAAAATATTGCTTCGTCTTTCCTTCTAAATTCATCGCTGTCTTATACTTGTTGTAAGGATTCCCCTCATTACAACAAATGGTGGAGATATGCGGACATTCGATCCCTGAAAATGATTTCTAAAGGTCCGGAGTACACCGATGTGAATTGTGAGTAACTGAACTTTCTTGTTGTCTTGGTTTTGGCTGTACTTTCTGACCAGATGGAGAAATCAGAGGAGTTGTGGCTATCTGAGCCATAGAGAAAAATGTACTTGGAAGTGAAAGACATTCTAGCGAAACAAAATGCAAAACTGGACCCAGGACATTTAGAACACTTCTTTAACTGGCTTTTCAAACATTTCTTTTATGTCACTCAAGACTTAATTTTTGATGTCGGTTTTCCTGTGACGAGAGGGGACAATTTTTGGAAAGAAATCGATGAGTTGATAATGATTCAGTCAAGAAGTGGAATGGTAGTAGAATTGATCCTAGTATCTTTTGCAATTGAAGATGCGTTCATAAAGCACATACTCGTTCCCAGTAACACTGAGGTGCCAGTAACACAGAGGTGCCTGTGGCAGAGGTGCCTGCGGTGGAGGCGCCCAGCCCCCCTAAAAGCACGAGCTGTAGAGCAGATCCCATCCCTGTATCGGAGTGCGCTCCCAAGTGACAGTGGGCGAGAGAGTGACGACAAAGACGCTGGATGTGAGAATGCATTCCTAGAGGTCTCTGAGGTATCCTTACAGTGAATAAAGAAGGAGAGCTGGTAGAAATAGCTGCTGAGAAATGCAAAAAGCGAGCAGCAAGGGCAGAGGCACGAGCAGCGAGGGCAGCAGTGTCAGAGACGCGACTCAGCCATGGCCGCCCCGCGCCGCGTGGTAAGTGACAGTCCGAGCCCGAGCCCCGCACCGAGAAAGGCAGCGGAGATAGCTGCAGTCTCTATGGCGACCAAGGTGAGCCACGCCGAGCCTGGCCAGAGCGGCGTGGGGGCAAGAAGGGAACTGCGCTAGCACCCAGCAGTGACACAGCCGACAGCAGCAGCAGCGGCAGCACCGGCGGCACAAAGCCGCGCACACACGAACGCCTCACAGGGCGCGGCCGTGCAGCCGCGTGAACGCCCAGAAAGCGTGGAGCAGTCACACGGAGCTCCAGAGGAGAAGCGAGCACAGCGCCAAGCGGTGGTGCAGAGGTGGCCAAAGGCAGAGCAGCCGGCAGGGTCAGCGGGCAGCAGCACGGCCAGACCGGACCCGCTCAGCCCCACACGCGATCCCGAGGAGTCTAGACCCCGTGACAGGAACGCGCTGGCGGCCCCGGCCCCGGCGGTCCCGGCTGCAGCAGCTCCAGCGCGAGAACGAGAGAAACTGAAAGTGAAAGCAAGAACAAAGGAACTCAGAAAAATAAAAAGGTTATCGCAGCTAGGGGTTTTGGAACTGTAAAATGGCATAATGTAAAGAAAAATTATGTTTTCTTGTTGAAAAACAATACTGGAGAAGGTATTTTTGTCCATAAATCTGCTATTGTGAAAAATAACCCCAAAAGTGATGTTCCAAGCTTAGAAGAAGGAGAAAGAGTAGAATTTAAAATTGTACAAGGAAGAAAGGGCCCACAGGCCGCATGTGTTACAGCCCTGGGGGTGTCCCTGTCAAAGGCAGTAGATATGCTATACAATGTCCCCATAATCCCTATCCTTTCCCCTATGCCACCTTCCCCTTTTATCCCATGCTCCTTTATCCCCCTTGTATGCCCAGCCCGAATTTCCCTTTCTGGCTCCCCTCACAAAACCAGGCTTTTCCATTTGCCATGAATCCTTTTGCAATGCTGATCGGAGGGATGAAAAGGAGGGAGGGAAGAAATTAACTGTCATTTTCTAAGATTCCAACAGGTACAGAAAGGAAAAACCCACTCCTGACTCAGTTTCCATCTGAAGCATGCTCAAGTCCTGTCTCCCTTCTGATGCTCCAAAGAAAATCTGTTTGGACATTTGGGGACTCAAGATAGTGGCTTCCTTTCCTTTGAAATTGTTTTGTTGTTTATCCAACTGTTTCCAATGTTCTTTTATTTAATAAGAAAGGGTGAATTGTGGAGGTGCCTCTCCCTGATATCCTGGGGGGAGGGACCCTGCAGGGTACGGGTCTGTCCCTGTCCCTGCTCCCATGTCACGTGTGCCCCATACCTGTTCCTGATTGCTTGGTTTGGGTGCCCAGGGCCCAGGAAGAGAGCAGGGTCCCATGACTGGGGTCTGCCTGGGAACTCTATCCATGTGGCTGGTGGAATAAATCATCTCTGAACATCTACAAAAATATCGCTTCATCTTTCCTTCCAAGTCCATCGCTGTCTTATTCGTGTTGTAAGGATTCCCCATTACAAGATTTCAGGAGCAGGTTTTGGCCTAAATCATCAAATAATTTCCATTTGTGAATCATCAACCAGTTTCATTATGCTTAACATAGAGAAAACCTTCTCTTCGGTTTTGTTTTTTTTGGTTTTTTTTTTTTTGAAAGTGAAAAGTTCTTGATTTGGGATGGGATGTGGTAAGTCTTGAGCAAAGATCCAATAGACAATAGATAAAATTATTCTATTAAGGTTTGTTTTTTGTCATCTCCTTTTGTCCTGACAGGGACAAAGAAGAGGAATCAAAATAATTTCCCTTTCCTTCCTTGCTCAACTCCAGAGTTGTTGGTAAGAAAACTGGAATTTTATAAATAAAGTAAAGTAAAATAAATAAAGAAGATCCATTATATGATTGTGCATAAACCTATTTGAGTTGATGCACAAGCTTGTAGTGTTGGAAGAACTTCCATCATCCTTCCTACCACCCACTGTCATTGAAAATCTTTCTTTTTTAATACACAGATGGTGGCTGGTTTATACTAGAATCCAAGCCCACTTCAAGTTTGGATATTGAAACAATGTGGATATCAAGCTATGTAGATGGCTCAATACCAGTTTTAGACTGTCGCAGTGACTTTTGTCTTTCTTGCCTGGATAAATACATTTAAAAAGCAGTTATTTGCTCCTTCTTTCAAATTTGAAGATCACTGGCATCCTTTGACCTATCCAATCACTTAATAAATGAGTGAGATTATTAAAAAACAAGTGCACATTCTACTGCCCCAAACTGAAGTATTTTGGTACTACATTCCTCAATGCACTACTTGGCATTGCCCTTCTCTAGTCCTCCTTTGCCAAAAGCTTAGCAGGGGTTCCATGGACCATCAGCTTCTCCTAAAGAACAAATAGGAAAGCAGTCCATTCTGGAGAAAGAGAAAGCACCTCTCTGTGGTGGCAAACCATGGGTCTGAGTTCACCAGCTTGGCTGGTCAGCCAGGATGTGAGGCTGCATCCCAGCACACACTGTAATCCATAGGGGACAACGAGATAGGGCATCCTTCTGTATTTTGCAGGGAACTCAAACTCTTTTGTTGCACTTTACAGGCTCCTGTATTCTGCATAATATGTAATTAGATTAAGCAGTTATATTTTTTTTCTTTGTTACTTGTTTCTTTGCATAAATAAATATCAGGTGCCATTTATGTTGCATCACTGATTTATATTTGTATGGTAGTTCCCTAAGCTGATTACAGTGCATGAGCAAGCAGAAGGGGAATGGAAAGAAGATTTCTTGCCAGGATTGAAGAGTTACAGTTTTCTTTTTGAGGATTAAAGTTTTCTGTTACCTGCATAACACATTCTTGTCCCTGTGTTTGCCTTACAATAGATCTTGCTGACCCGAGAGAACAACACTATGTTATATGGTGCAATAAGTTTGCTGACATAGCCACATCACTGTCTATGTGGAAGCACTAGAAGTCAAGACCACCTCCATGACTGGAAGCACCAACTCTTTCTGCTTTCACCCTCTGGATTCATCTCAATCTCTTCAGGATGAGTTCACAAGATTTCACCTCCCAGCACTTCATAAAGGGGAGCACAGAGGTAAAGAGAGCACTGTAATTGAAATTGTTCAAGCAGAGTTTGGAAGGTGTCCCACATAAAAACCAGATGGTCTTCAGATCACCTCTGTTATTGGGCAAAGAACAGAAGAGTAGGTAAGAGAATTGGAGCTAGGCAGAATGCTTAAATTATTTCACTGCCACTTGGTCATTGCTGAGTTTTGTGGTGGTAACAACACTTTACAGGTGAATGTGGGTAACAATTCCAGGAGAAAACTGTTGTAGTGCGGGGAATCCTTACAACAATATATAAGACAGCAATGGACTTGGAAGGACAGATGAAGCGGTATTTTTGTAGATGTTCAGAGATGATTTTATTCCTCCAGCCGCATGGCTGGAGTTCCCAAGCAGACTCCTCTCCTGGGACCCTGCTCTCCCCCAGAGCCCCCAGGCACCCCAAACCACACAATCAGGAACAGGTAAGGGGCACACATGACATGGGAGCAAGGACAGGGATGCACCTCCACAGAAAACCACACTGGATATCTCTAAAATGACTTGCTGCTAATTTTAGCCCTAAAATTCATGCTGCTCTAAGTTATGTTGTCCAGTCCAAACTTAGTGTCACCAATGATGGCAGCAATGTTCATATCACAAAAAAGAAGCCTTGAATGTTGATTCAATATTTCCTCTTACAGTGTTTTCAAAATTATTTTCAGCAGTATTTTACTTGTTTGAGTGCCCTGTTTTACATCTCTTTAGAGCTGCATCAATGAAGACATGAAGTTCTACCTCTCTGAATACCTGTAAGATATTTTTTTAAAAAATCACAAATAGTGAACTTCTAATGTTCTCTTGGCACTATTTCACTTGTCCTCCCAGCCAGCACTAATCTCTGTCACTCTTGACACTTCTGTTAGGAGGCTTAAAGTGTGCCTGCTAGAACACTGTGCAAGGATAGATGAAAAGGAGAATAAGGGGAGGAAAAATAGCTCTGTAACAAAAATTAAACCAGCCTTTGATGCCGGCAGAGTTAGGATTAGCAGATTCACACACTCACAGTCACACTACAGAAGGCAGTTCATGCAGCTGTTCTCACACTGAGACTTTTTGCACAAACAGCATCAAAGCATTCGCAACTCTGCTCCAAGTTATTCTCAGTTCTCACTTTTTTGTTTCATTCAGCAATGAAACTTAAAGGTGGGAATGGGCGGCCCACAGGAGCTATGAGGTTGTCCCAGGAACTGGGTAGAGACCAGAGCAGCTAGACAGGTGAGAGAGGCTGGAGAGCTGTGGGAGCTAGTGGATCATCTCCAGAAGGAACAATGAGAAAAACTCCAGCAGGGAAAGCAAAGCCAGGGTGGGGGGTAATGAAGTGGAGAAGGAGGCACAACATCAGGAAGGCAGATCTAGAAACCATTTGGTTTCAAATGTGCTCTGACACCCTTTGCTAAGATAGGCAGAATGTTCAGGTGGCTGACAATGCCTAGGAACACCCAAGGTTTTCTCACCATATGGTACATGCAGTCCTACTGAAAGCCTATGGCAGTTTGTTATTAGCTTGCCTGTACAAAACAGGCAAGATGCACACCAACAAATTAATACTGAACTCTGAATTTGTAGAATGTTATGACTTTTCATATTCAGTCTCTTAATCCCAATATTACTTTTAATTCCCATCAATTGGCATAGTTAGCAATCATTAATAGGCAGTGTGCTCTGCAGTAGCTTATTTCCCTTAAGCAAGAACAAAAGCATCAGGGCCACCTATATCTAGCAGTTTTTTACAAAAGCTTTTTTTGGGAGTGAGGCTGCTCTTCCATTCCATGGTCTCCCGCACTTCCCCTGCTTTTCCTGCTGTGAATGTTTTTCCAAATAGTCAGTCTCTCTCTACTCAGTGTGTCATCTGTTATCCCATGTTTCTCCATGAATAATGGGTAACGGAGTGTAAAGTTCATAGGGTGCAAAGTTACTTCTCTTCCTTTATTAGTAGCAGATGCAAGCAAGTAAACCCAGTGTCTTCCATATTAAAGCCTATACTTTCAGCAGAGCCATTCCCACAAAATCTTCTCCCAGTCTCAGGCAATAAGGTCAATGTGAAACAGAAAATATCAAAACAAAGTCCACATATGAGAGAAATTCAGTTTCCCAATGCAGCCAGCTCAGCACAACTGTCTTTAGGAGGCATATACACAAGCTCCAAACACCCTCTTAAGCAATTCTGAACAGATCCCATTCTCCATATGTCACCAGGTATGAGGTAAATATATTCTCTTTTTCATGAGTTTAGCAGAAAAACTCTCTTATTAGTCACTAAAGCAAGACCAGGCAGCCAGGCACAGTCTGTTTTCTTCTGTAACTGGCTAGTTACAGATATAACTGTGTGCAGAGCAAATATCTCGTGCATGGTGATAAAAGTTCTACCCGGCCGCAATCCTGATGTATCCCTCTAGTTCCTGTGCCATGCAACTCAAAGCTATAGTTACCAACAACAACCAAACAGGGGAAAACCAGTATCTGACAGCCCATAAAATTATGTGGTGAAAAATCTAATAAGATTTTACATGCAAATAAACTTTTATCAAGTATATAATTGCCTCTGATACCTAAACTACACCTTCAAAAGACTTAATCTATGAAGGTTAATGAAACAAGAAAGAAAACCCACAGAGCTTGAACTGCCTTACCTTTGGGAACTTCTGACACATTCAGCCATAATCTCTTACCTACAGGAACTCTTGTCACAGTACCAGTTGAGCTCCTCTCTGTGAGTAGTCACAGGACTGATGTACTGGATCTGCCTTTTGGATTGTAGTTGCTTTCAAGCCAGCTCAGTTGGAGTTGCACCAACATAGTGTCTAAGATTTCATTTCCTTCATGGACCTCACTGAGGAGTGGGTGCGCTGTCTGGGGATTATGCAGTCAATAACACAGCTGTTCCATCTCTGAGTTAAATTGTCTGAGAACTACATGATGACTATAGCATTTACAGCCCTCACAAAAAAACTTTCTATCAAGTAGTTAGCAATAAAAAACAAACAAACCACAAACAAACAAAACAACAACAATCCCTAAGAGACCTCAGACCTCAACAAAAAATTGGGGTGTTTTGTGATCCTAGTACCTCTAGATAGTACTACTTCCTCTGTATCTGTGCTCTCTCTTCCAGGATGTGGTGGAGAAATTCTTCCCCTTTACTTGGTGTTGCCATTCTCCTTCCTCTTTCAAACTTGCTCACTGATAGATGTTAGCAGCTTTCAGCTGTCATTAGCCAGGGCAAGACAGCTTCACTTGTTGTTTCTCTCAAGGGATTATCTCCATTTCTCAGTCTTGCTTTGCTGACATTAAGTGGACAATTCAGATTGCACTGAAAATGATGGGGAGTTTGTAGAGCAGAATGACTGCACACTGCAGGGTTCCCTGGCTCCCCATAGCCCTGGCTCCCTCTGCAGCCTGGGTTAGAGCCCTGTGTCCTGCCTTGCCCAATATGCAGCAAAGAAAAACTGCTTGGAGAACAATCATCTGGCAGATAGTGTGTATTCTTTGCATCAATCACCTCTGAGGAACATGAAGCTATGTCCGCATAATTAGGGAAACTATGGCACATTCAGTCTTATTCTGGCCCTACATCTCATGTTTGCCTATTTTTTTCTCTGAAATAAAATATTATCTACACTGGTGTATTTGTTTTGCTTTCTCAAACCTGTTTTTCTTGTTATAATAGAATGCGCTAGATCAACTATTTAATGCAATTAAGAAAAAAGACCCAGTAACATTGCAAATAAGTAAGACTGTGCACATAATCCAAGGCTGTGATAGCATCACAAGTCATGAGAGCTTTGCTTTTTAGGAGTATCATCTTGCCAGAATCTCTGGGTGTGTGTGCCTTTGGGTTGACAATTAGTTTTGTAGAGTTTTTTGGGCACTGTTTTGATTCCCACGATGGTGTCTTTGAGATAGGAAGCAACCTTCCTAGTGCTAAAAGCTGCATCTAAATGTGACTAATTACACCACTGAGACAAGCAGTGCTAGTGTTGATAGGAAGAACAGTTATGAGAATGATCATTTCCAGGATCACCCCAGAATGCACCTTTTAGCAGTCTGATGGTGTTTAAAACTGCTTATTGTAGAAACTTTCCAAGGTTCCTCATTAAGGGACTTGAAGTGATTTCCTTTTGATTAAAGTTCTACTTTCTGCTTTCCAGAACAGTTTGGAGCGAGGAAAATCTGACCCACTCATGATGACCTTCAAGCTGCAGCTCTCATGACTTGTAGTACTGATAGATTTCCCAAATAACCATATGTTCCTGTCTTATCCTAAAAATCTCTTGAACATCTGATGGATCAACAGATATATTTCAGTGGTTTTATCCCTGCTGAATGCATTCAGGATGATACCTCCATAATAATTTCAAGGTCTAGGACTTTTTTGTTTAAACTAATGAGGCTGCATTTCAAGCACCACTTCAGGTTTTTGTCTCCCTTCCTTCTTGGCTTTTCCATGCCAGGTATTTTTGTCTTCTTTTCCTGCTGGCTATTGCACACCAACTAGCTTATTGCTGTGGCACAGAGTACACCCCATCTGTCAGAAGCATTTTTTAACAGAGTCTAAGCTGAATGTTGAATGAAGCCATGCTTTATATAGAGGAGTTTTAATTATTCTTCGATCAGTGGAAGTGGAAAGTAAGGCCAGGATGAGGAGGACTGGGTTGTCAGGAAGATAGCTGGAGGGAATCAGAATATATCATTACCTAAGGGAGTGGTATCCTCAGTCTTCATCTACTTTAATTCTCTCACCAGACACATCAAATGACAGTGCTGTAGGGCTTAAAAAAATTGGGGCAAAGCAGGGGCAGTGGATAGCTTATAATGACAGCCTGTCTAAATGTCTGAGTGGCAGACAAGTGGAGAGAAAGAAGTTTGCAGTACAGGCTAGCTAAGGTGGAGTGATAATGCATTTGGATTTTATCTGCTTTCTTTCTCTAGATAGGTTTGACAACTGGCTAAGCTGGCTAGCTCTACATGAGCTTCACCATGCTGTTTATTAAATTATTTGCTAAGAAAATTGAAATTTTGCAATAATTACAGTTGTCCAGAACTAATTGTTACTTCATTGAACACAAGAACTAAGGACTTGAATGACTCTTGATTTATTGGCAGAAGTGAGAGGCAGTCACAGCCTGATCCTCCTAAAAGGGACCCAAGTTAAGAGTCCAGTGCAGATGGAATTAGTGTAAAGAAGGAACTCTCCAGGAGAGGAATGTAATTGCAGTTCTGCCAGTCTTTCTTTCCCATGAAAAAACCCATATTTTTCTATTTCTGTGTCACTGTTAACACATGAAAATCTATTTCCTACTCCCTAGGCAAATCTGGCATGTGTTCCTCTAGCTCATTTAGCTCTTGTGGCACATGGATATACACTTAGCACAATAGCCACAGACAACCTGGGAAACCTCTGCTGATCCCACCACGAGCTTGTGAGGCCAGCAGACTCTGGGTTCACCCAGCACAGCTAGGAGCCCTGGCACTCCCCATAGATTCTCAGAGGAGGTGTCTCACCAGCCCAGGACTTTCCTTCCCTGCCCAGACTTGATGATTACAATAAGCTGACAAATGAGGGACAGTATAATGCTGTCCCATCTCTTATGCACAGAAGACTTAACAAGCTTTTGCATTTCCTGTGGAAGAGTAAAGATGGATAAATGAGGAGTGCCCACATGGAAGGGTGGGGTCAGTCTTACTCAGCTGTGTGTATTTAACAGTTGGGGTTTTAGCTGGAGTAGTCACAAGCCTCCACTAATAGACAAAGGAGAGAAACAGGCACTTCCTGATACATATTTATGTCATTTGAGACAGATGTCTAAAGAGTCCAGCCCCGGCAGGTGATTCATCCCATCTAGCACTTTCTCCACAGACTAGAGAGGGAGACTAGACCTTCAGGTAGCAAGAAGTAAGTCAGATGAGTTCAATATAGATAAAAATAAACGTTGGGATACCATCCCCCAAGTGTTCTTCTAATGTTGATTTATTTTCTTCTTTAATGTTCACTGTTATCCAGAGCCAAGTATTTATTTAGTAGTAAAACAGGTCAAACCAGCTATTATAGATCTCTGTCTTGGTTAGCAGCAGTTTTGTTACCACACAGGACAACTAAAGCACCATTTCCATCCTGTGCCATGATAGCCTTTTCATCAGTCTGTTCCAGATATCATAGCCCATGACATCCCAGGGGAAGAACCAAAGATTTTTCTCTTTCACTCCCTGCTGTTTTAAGCAGACAACAAAGAATTACTCAGACATAAAGGTGGCTAGCCACATACAAATATAGAGAGTGTAGTATTATAAATATGCAATATGTAGTATGTAGAATCTTTGAACTTATACGCCACTCCAGATTTCCAAATTACTTACCTGTCATGGTGGTCAGCAAGTGTTGCCTTACCAAGAAACTGTTTGTAAACAGCTCACTACCAACAGTCCTAATTTCTGCTCTCCTTGTTACACATCATTTGACTGCACCTATTCCCTGAACAGATGCAGGAACACACACAGAGCAAGATCTGCATTTCTTTCCTGGTCCAGGACCACAATGAAATAATGTTATGCAAGAGAAAAAAGAAAAACCAAGAACAAAATTACATGTCCTTGCCTAAATGACCTACAGTCCTAATATTAAAAAAAAAAAAAAAAAAAAAAAAAAGAGAAAAGATACAAAAAGCAGGCACAGGGGCTTACTGGAATATTGTCAGTAATAGACAAGTTATCAGGCAGTATGTGTTGGGCTTCTGCAGCATGGCTAATTTGGGCCTCTGCAAACATCATGGAAGAAAAGAGCTTGATGGAGACAAGCTGGCTTTCTACAGAGACTTGTAGTGGGCTCCAGAGAACAAGGCAACATGGCCTTTCTCACACCCAAGCATGAGGTTCTTCTCTGCTCTTTCGGAGAAAGGATAATGCTCAGCAGAGTGATTAGAAAATGGCATCTTTTGCCCAGACTAAGACCGTGAATTCTCAGCTAGGGATGCAATTTAAAACATATCCTTATCCCCTTGGCAGCACTATTGCTCAGCTTTGGCAGCTCCTCACTCAGCTGCCTTCCACAAATCCCACTCCAGGATGCCAAATTTCCAGCATACCCATGGATCAGATTTGGATGTTAGAAATACCACTGGGTGTCTACAACTCAGGAACTATGACCTTCAGCAGTATAATGTCCAAGTGTCTTTGGCTATAGACCAAAGATGCTGAAAGGCCTCATAGAAAGAGAAACAGACAGGCTGTTCACATATGTTTCAGCTAGCAATAGCATATCTCTTTCTAGGTTGTCAGTTTCCAGTCTGCAGTGCGGTTGTTGTTCAGTCCAGCTCTTTCCAGAGAAATAAAAGAGGCTCCAGTTTTACAACAATATCCATCGGGCGTGTGCTACCCTAAGATTAAGGGCCAAAGGCCCATAGAATTCAAACCAGCCAGACTGCTGAGTGCAATGGATCCTGGAGGGCTCCCTTGATTGCCAAACAAGGAGGCTTAACTTTATATAGGAAAGGTGCCGGAACTATCCTAAATGCTTTTCATTGTCCCATACTTGCATGTTGGGGAGAAATTCTATCTCATTACCCCTCCTCATTAGCCCTATTTGTTCTCCTCTTGTGCTTCATGGCCTCCTCCATGGCGACTCAGACTGGAGGAGGGGGAGAAAGATGCTAGTGGCTCGTGAAGGACTCATTTCCTTTTTTTTACAGACTCAGTGGAAGGGTTTAGTTGCTTCATATCTTGCTTAGTATTAAATCTTTGCCATAAACAGAGAGCATAGGAGTATTTTTTAGAAGCAAACAAAAAGGCCATAAACATCTCTTTCATATTTAAACAAATATTTGTACATTTCCTTATTCCCTTTTCTCCAACTTCACTTGTGTATTTCTTACCAGTAACATTTGTCTATGCTGGATTGATTTATTTATTTACATGCTCAGATTTACATCTCATGAGGGTCCATATTACCCAGGTCAAGGCAATAGCCAGGAAAAGATGAGGTTGTGCTTAAAATATAACTTGTAAGTCATACAAATAGTTTGGTATAGGCTTTGGTGACCTGTGAGTGGCTGCTGGTGCTGACTGTGCCTGTTGGGAATTTCATCCTTCAATCTTAACCTACCACCCCATAAAGGTAGTGCTTAATGTGCCATGGCCTCCATGACAGCATGACCCAGGGCCACCATTCAAGGGCAGAATATAATGTTTCTTAACTTCAGTCTCTGATGAACATCTACATTGCTAGTCCCTTCTACCTTTTGTCTTTGCAGTGAAAAAATACATTCTTAGAGCATTTGTATTTTTCCTTCCACATGACAGTGCCAAAATGTTCAGAGCCAGCCTTATCTGTTAAAAAGGGATGTTAAAGACTTAGAAAAGCATATAATTGTCTGAAGCCATAGACAAAAGAGCTGGTAGAGCAAAGTCTGCAAGATGAAAACATCATCAGGGCACATGTACTAACTTATTAAGGAATCAACAAACTCTGCTCTATCCTGTTGTTCTTTGATTTACACAGAATAAACCTTCCACACATACACATCATACACAAAGGCCAATTTCTGGCTTAGGGATCTAGGGACTGGATTGCCCTTTGTTTGGTCCTAGGCCTGAAAACAGAACATTTAAATTAGGAATATTACTCATTTTCTGAGGAGGAGTATAACCAATTTGCACTTTACATATGGCACTCAGGAGTGTTCCACTTCTTCAGAAGTGTAGCTACTCAGTCTTGTGCTGCAGTGTACTCCCTTCTCATTTGTGCTGCACTGGAGTTTTCTGGGCTGCATTTTCAGCCAGGGCCGAGGACTGACATGGCTTAAATTCCTCTTGCTCCAATTTCTGCCAGAGCACACAGAATTAGGGATGAGCCTCTTCACTTTCTGACGGGCTTCAATGAAAGGACAATTCATTTACTGGCTGCTGGCCCTCAGCCCTGGGTTTGGTCATCTGTTTGGGCCAAATTCTCCCTTTGGGCATGGTCTGACGTGATCACACAATGCTTTTAGTGGCAATCCACTGAGCTGAGAGCACAATTTAGCTGTTAAAGATGACACAAATCCTAATGCAAAGTCATTCCTTTGTTCTTTGTTATCTCCAAAAGAATTTCAGTCTCCCTTGCAGCTGTTATTTTTCTCCAGTATAAACAACACTTTTGTGGTCTTTACAAAGAATTAATAACTGTCAGAAACCTCTGCTTAAAATAGCCCTGTGGAGCATTTAAAGTGTCATTTCTCTTGCATTACTACTTTTAGGCATTTTGCTCAACTCTATAGGATGCCTTTTTATGTGTTGACTTAAGTAGTAGCATTTCCTGTTGCAGGGGTGAAAGCAACACATACATTTTTTAAAAATACTCTCCAACTTCCAGTGGACAGAACTATTTCTATTGAATCAGTGAAAGTATCTGTGGAGTAAGGCACCATTTGGGAATAGTGAAGATCCTGATATTTGAACCTTCATTACAGCAGTGTCTCTGGAACTGCAGCCACGTACCAAATCAAATACGTTGCCTAGGACTGTAACTACAAAAAAACCCTAAACAAATCAGCAACAAACAATAAACCATCCCTCATGGTTACCTGCATGCTCTTACATTTAAATGGCAACAAATGACATATAAATTCTTGGATTAGAATTTTCCAGATATAACATCTTTTTTGTCTCTATTTCTAAAGAGAAATATTTAATTAAATACTTAATTAGAAACATTATGCAAGAAAGGAAAGTCTTTTGATATGCTCTGCTCTTCCAAGATGCTTAAAATATTGCTGAATTTAGGGGAAAATGGGTCAAGAAGTCAGGGAAATGTGAAGTCTAAGCTGAGGTACTACCAATTTCTGAAGATTACACACAGACATGTTTAGGCTTGTGATAAGGTAGAATACCTTGTTCTGAGGCATCACACATTGTACACACACAGACATACACGCATTTTGGCTCATGATAATGAAGACTATCTTGTTCTAAGGCATCACTGTGGACACACACACACACACACACACAAACATTTAGACTCATGATAATGTAGAATATATTGTCCTAGAGCATCACTTCATACGCACGCACACACGCACGCACGCACGCACGCACTTACAAATATTTAGACTCATGATAATGTAGCATATCTTGTTCTAGGCCATCACCATGGTTCAGGTGTATTATCTGTGTCTTGTTAAAACAACAGTTTTGTTGCTGAAGATCTGTGCTGGCGATGAAGGGGGCTGGAAGATCAGTAATCTTATGTAGTACTAAAAACACTGCAGGCTGTGCAGGACTCCCAGCCACTTGCTGCTCTCTCCTTGAGGGACTCACTGTGGCTGATTCCACACAGGAACTCACTGTATGGGTCAGGACAGTTAAGCAACAGGAGCAGAGGGAGAGAGGCCATACAGAAAGAAAGGAAGGCAAATGGACATGTCACAGCATCTGCTGTTGTCTTGTATATCTGTGAGCAGCATTGAAAAAACAGCTCAGTCATTGAATACATGCCTGAATTTGATAGGGGGTATCACAAGACTTTTTTTCATTCATGATTACATGTTTCAGGTTTTGAAGAAGTAGAGATTTTATATTCCACTAAACTTTATGCATATAAAGTAATTCTTCAGAAAACAGATGATCAGTTCTTAAATTTCAAAAGGGCTCAGGGACTATTAAAAAGGTCTTCTTCAAGTGCAAATCAGGTTTCTTGTTCATCTTAGTTGAAGGGAGCAGAACTGCTAACTGCATCCTGTATTTCAGGCAGTGAGGTTTTGCTGAAGATGAGCAGAAAGTATGGTGTACAATGGGGATCATGGGAATCCTTTGCTTTAGTAGTCAACCATTTGCCCTATCCTGGTGTGCTTTTCTTTCAAGGATGCTTCAGTGCAAGGAAAGCCACTGACTTTTTTTTTATGTTCAGGATGGTCACTTGGGGTTTTTTCCTGTCTTGGAACTAGACTAAGGTTGTTGTACATAAGTAGAGAACATGATGTATTTCACTACAAAAGTACAAAAACAGAAACACTTTTGCAAAAGTACTTCACAGACATCGTGGAAAAACAAAGCTATAATTGTCATAGGGAGTGGAAAGACAGTGATCAAATATCCTGACATTTTAAAAAAGGGAACTTTATTCACTCTTTTTGCTTTCTAGATTTTAAATCTGCTCTGCCTCCTCTTTTTCTGCCGCCTGGACTGTAACCAATTCAAGACAAGAAAAATACATATTATGACTCAGGATGAACTCCATTTCTGCTAATCAACAATGAATCAGAAAGGTGCCATTTAAGGAAGAGAGTTCCTTAGTAAGATTTGTGTCTAGCAGGAAGAGTACATTCCTTTTCAGGAGAGCCCTTGTACAGAGAAAGATAAGACTTGAGAGAAAGGTTGGCATCTGATGCTATATCTTTGGTACAGAAGACAGGAAGATCTGCTGCACAGAGCTCCATGGTGTGCAGCCTGGCAGAGCAACACTTGCTATGCAGATCAGGAAAGGATGGTAACAGCAGAGGCTATATACTAATAAACCAAGCTGCAGCCAAGACTCTGCTGTAATAAAGGCAGAAATGTTTTCGTCTCCCCTGGCCCTATAAAAACTAGGCATCCCATCTAAACAAGTCATCTTGATTCTTTCCCTCTTGTGAATAGTGAGAAACAGACAGTCAGGAAAGTAATTAATCCTTCCTCTTATAGTTACCTGCCTTAGGATAACATCACTCACCTTCTGAAAGAAATCTTGAATAGAGGACAGGTTACAGTCTTAACATCTTCCCTGTTTCAGAGATTTCAGCAGGTCCCAATTAAAAATGGCAGCACTGTCACAATGGTGGAATCATCTGTGAAAATGCTGAAGGAAAACAATATTTTTGGCTGCTGAACCTACTTCATATGAGCATATTCAGGATGCTGCAGGTAATAGAATATAATAGACTCATAGATAATATAATAATAATAGAATCATATGCTCATAGAACAAGCTGGGTTGGAAGGCACACATAAGGATGATCGAGTCCAACTTCTGGCCCTGCACAGAACCAGCCCAAGAATCACATTATGTGCAAACACTTATTGAACTCTGGTCAATGTGGAGCTGTGACCATTTCCAACATAAACCTCCCCTGACACATCTTCAGGCCATTTCCTCGGGTCCTGCCACTGGTCACAAGAGTGAAGGGATCAGTGTCTGTCCCTCTGCTTTACCTCATGAGGCAGTTGTAACTGCAATGAGGTCTCCCCTCAGTCTTCTCCAGGCTGAACAGACCAAGTGATCTTAGCCTCTCCTCATGCAGCTTCACCTCCAGACCTTTTACCATCTCCATGGCCCTCCTTTGGATGCTCTCAAATAAACTCATATCCTTATTATACTGCGGCACCCAAAGCTGCACAGAGTATTCAAGGTGAGGCTACCCCAGAGCAGAGCAGAGCAGAGCAGAGCAGAGCAGAGCAGAGCAGGACAGTCCCCTCCCTTGCCCGGCTGGCCATGCAGTACCTGATGCCCCCAGGACATACCCGCCCTCCTGGATGCCAGGGCACTGCTGACTCATGATAGTGCAAATGCCAGAATTTTTCAGAGCCTGATCTATACCCACATTCCCTCTGTGAGCAGCCAAAAGGGAGCAGTGTTGACAGTAGGAACAACAACCTATTTTTGCCATGCAGCATAAAAGGGTGGGATAAGACTTCTCCAGCTAGTACCAGAATTTAACATTGTCCATTAACAGAGTGGATGATAATACAACAGACACAGCAAATTTGCCAAAGAATTCATTATAGTGGATTGCTGTGGTGTGGATTGCACTGCCACATAATGATCCCTTTGTTTGGTTTAAGCTGCATGCCCCTATGTGAGAGGTATGATCGAATGTCTAATTGTTTTAGATTTTCATCTAAGAATGAAATTGCATATGTAAATATTACTTCCTGTTTCCAAAACAAAGCATCTAACTCTTAACAGAGGGGGCACATTGCCTCCTCTGATCTCAGTATGTAGAAGTTGGGCTGTAAGGGAATTTCCAGTGAGGTCCTTGTTGCATACACCAGCCATATTTTCTTCTGAGATGTGTCCATTAACCTAGTCTTGCTTCACTGAAGTCAGTGAAACAATTCCAGCTTTTTATTGATGCAGAGGAGTCCAGCATCTGCTGGCTGCAACATTAGCCTTCAGATTGCCTGTTTAAGCAAGTCCCACACCATTAAGCAGGTTTTTTTGTACAGAACAAACTGCTCTAAAGAGAGGGTGGAGGTGGCTATGCAGTTCAAGCTCCAGCACTGGTTTAAGGCCTCTCTGTTGCGTAGGAGATTTGAGGCATAAACAGCTATCCTAAGCCTGCTGCTCTGGATGACTTGGGCTGGGAGACTCAGGAGCCCAGGGGCTGGCTTTATTGTCCCGTTTTTTATAAAGTGTGTGGGCAAGGAAGGAGCAATTCCCTGTGAGGACAGAGATCCCTCCACAATGTAACCATTCACAAAACTCAGAGCTGCCCTGAATGAAGTGCACAGTTAGTGTCTGGACTACAAAATCCTCTCCAGAGAGTGTAATTCTGTTCTGCTGTGTAACCTAAACCTGCAATATAAATGCAAAGTGAGCAGTTGAATGCAATTGTGTCTTTATGTAAGTATATCTCTGGGTATGGTTGGGTTTTAATGTACTATTGATATAATCACAAATAAGACGGAAAAACTGGCATCTGGTGACCCCATAATTTCAGAGATGCTATAATCAGAACAAAAGAGGTTATTTGGAGAGCTTCAAAGAATCTTTCCCATTCCAGAATCAGAGCTCTTGCTGATATCTTAATTCCTCACCCAAATAATAATGCTGAAGCTTTATTAGTTAATCAATAAGACATGATACAAGGTATGGTTATCATAAAATAATCATACCCTGGAGCACTTTGAGGCATGAGCCTTATGCCTCTAATCAGATTGGGTGAGATTATCTTTTGATAACCACGCCCTTGGGGATTAGCTCATTTCTATTATGAGAAAATTTTATGGTTGGGGAAAATGTGCATTCCTACTGTAGAAAAATGAAAATGGTATCTTAAAATTATAAGCCATTTCTCTCAAGCTGAAAAAAATCAGATTTACTTTTGGAATGCTTCGGGGAATTCCTCACTATCCATGCTGTTTCAAGGCAAAAATAACTTTGAAACAGGTGACATTTTTGGGAATCAGTTTTAGCCTACTAT